>CM059426.1:148334458-148934458 GCA_030390025.1 Squalus acanthias | reverse complement strand
ATTTGGATTTTTCTACCAAATCATAGGTCTGTAATTCAGTGTGCAGAGTCCCAGTATATACAGAAATGAATCAAACCCTGATGTGGCTGCTATGCCTCCAGCAGTGACTCAATGCTGGAAAAGTACTGTGTAGACTCCAGTATATTAATTGGAGCTAATACAATACACCAGAAACTAACATACATCATCAGGGGTGCACTGGCCATATGGGAAATTGGGAGATTTGACAAGTGCGGTCATGAATGGTTCCATAGCGCTATATTATCACCGCCCCTTTTTCCATGAGAATCCCAATGCCCATTTGGGGAAGCTAGTCCACCCCAGCACATCATGGTGCCAGATAGCTCAACAATGGCAACAACTTGCATTTATATAGCGCCTTTAACGTAGTAAAATGCCCCAAGGCACTTCACAGGAGTGTTATCAAACAAAAATTCACACTAAAAAAGGTTTTAGGCTGCTACCCTTGCACTAGGAAATGTGTGTGTGTGTGTGTGTGAGAGAAAGGCCAAGTGCAAATGGACCAGACACACTGGGTTTCTTCCAAATCTCATTTTGCCAATATCCATACCTGCAGTACATGACACAATGCATACATCTCTGCCCAGGTATAGTGGCAGTCTAAGATTCAGAGGATACCACAGCCTCTACAAGTACATGTGGTCACTATGATCTGGTTAGCATAAGTGAGGTGTGGATGTTTAATGCACCGTACTTGCACTAGTACCCCTGGTATATACAGCAGCATTGCATGCAGTGTCACTGCGATGATAATGACACAAGCCTGCCCCTCTCCAAAATAACAACTGGTTTGTCACTAGTACCCCTGGTATATACAGCAGCATTGCATGCAGTGTCACTGCGATGATAATGACACAAGCCTGCCCCTCTCCAAAATAACAACTGGTTTGTCATCGCACATTCATGAAACCAGTGCCTCATTAATAGCTCCAAGTCTGTGAGATGTCAAACAAGCCTTTTTTAAACCCAGATTCCTACTGGGACTTTTTATTAATTGCAGACGTCATTCAGCTTGGGTGAAAGATGCCCGAAGATTTAGATTCCTATTCAGTTAGAACTACCCACAATCTGACAAAATACATTGAATACAGTTGAAAAAGACTCTCAGCAGCAGCTCTTACAAACCAGCAGAAAATTTACATGCAGCAAGACATTTAAGGTAATGATAGATTTACTTATTCTAATTTTAGTTAAATATAGTTGTGACAACTGCCGCTCCCTGTATTATGATTGTGAAGGTTGTCATGCACCAGATTTGCAGCAAGCCAATATAAACCTATCATTTCTGTGTTTAAAAATAAATAAAGGAGTACATTCTTTAGGCTGGTAATTAACACTGCCTGGTACACGAGATGAACGGAGGGAAGGAACATGCTGTGACTGTGGATTCATTGACGCGCAACTGAACATGTTGTCATAAGGGACATTGGTAAATATATTGGGCTCATTCAAAGATCTGACTGGCATCTGCATTTAAAAAAAATCTACCTTTTTAAAAAAAAAACTAGCTATAGAGTACAGTAGCTCACAAGATACTGTGAATTTAGTATATCACTCATGTAGTTATTAACTTACATAGACTAAGGCCGCAATTTCGCCAGCGGAGGCGGGATCACGGCGGGAGAGGTGGGTGGCGGGTCCCGGTCCCGCTCCCGGCTCCAGCCCGCTCTCTCCAAGTGATTTTACGTAGATTGGGCTTGTTAAGCCCGCCCTGCGCGTTTCCCGGCCAATTAAAAGTAAGCGGGTCTGATGACGTCATTTGATGACGCATCATCAGCCAGTTTCCTTAAAGGGGCCATGTCCACATTCATTTCGACAGTTGTTCGGTCAGTGCTCTACAGCGTTGAGGTGCTGCAAACACTGACAAGCACTGCACAAAGGTAGACGGCTGCACCCAGACTCGAACATGACTCCCTCCATAAGCATGGGCGGAAGAGACCTCCCCAGGACACCAACGCAGCCTGGTTGCAGAGTGCACAGGAGGGCACAAGCAGGGATGGCGTAAGGAGGATCAGGCTGCAGTGCTACAAACCTTTCAATGATCTGAGCAGATCACGAAGCGTTACTGCCAAGCCACACTTAACCTCAGCCTGCTGTGCCACTCATCACATCCACATCACTCTGCCTTCCCAACCGTACTCCTGCACATCTTTACTCTTTATATTACATAGGATAAAAGGCACAGAAACAGGCCATTCGGCCCAACCAGTCTATGCCAGTGTTTATGCTTCACTTGAGCCTCCTCCAGTCTTTCCTCATTTAAATCTATCAGCATAATCCTCTATTCCCTTCTCTCTCAGATGTTTGTCCAGCCTCTCCTTAAATGCATCGATACTATTTGCTTCAACCATTCCCTGTGGTAGCGAGTTCCATATTCTCACCACTCTTTGGGTAAAGAAGTTTCTTCTAAATTCCCTATTGGATTTCTTGGTGACTATCTTATATTGATAGCCTCTAGTTATGCTCTTCCCCACAAGTGGAAACATTCTCTCTCTATCCACTCTATCAAAACCTTTCATAATTTTAAAGACCTCTATTAGGTCACCCCTCAGCCTTCTTTTTTCAAAGAGAAAAGAGACCCAGCCTGTCCATCCTTTCCAGATATGTGTACCCTCGCATTTCTGGAATCATCCTTGTAAATCTTCTCTGCACCCTCTCCAGTGCCTCTATATCCTTTTTATAATATGGCGACCAGAACTGCACGTAGTACTCGAAGTGTGGTCTAACCAAGGTTCGATACAAGTTTAGCATAACTTCCCTACTTTTCAATTCAATCCCTCTAGAAATAAACCCTAGTGCTTGGTTTGCTTTTTTTTTTTACGGCCTTGCTAACCTGTGGCGCAACATTTAATGAATTGTGAATTTGTACGCCGAGATCCCTTTGTGCCTCTATCCCTCCTAGACTCGCACCCTCCAAGTGATGTGACCTCCCTATTCTTCCTACCAAAATGTAATACCTCACATTTGTCTGTGTTGAACTTCATTTGCCAATTATTTGCCCATTCTGCAAGTTTATTAATGTCCTCCCGTAATTTGTTGCAATCCTCCTCAGTATTGACTATCCCCCCAATTTGGTATCATCCGCAAATTTAGAAATTGTGGTTTTGATTCCAAAGTCTAAATCGTTAATGTAAATTGTGAATAGCAGTGGTCCCAACACTGATCCTTGGGGAACATCACTACCCACCTTCTGCCACTGTGAATAGCTACCCTTTACCCCCCACTCTCTGCTTTCTGTCTTGAAGCCAGCTAGCAATCCATTCTGCTACTTGTACCCTGACTCCGAATTCTCTGACCTTATTCATTAGTCTATTATGGGGTATTATCGAAGGCCTTTTGAAAATCTAGATAAATTACATAAATTACTCTCACCATCTTACCTTGCACCTCCACCCATCCCTCTCTATCTACATTATCACTTCCCCATCTCAGTAGCCACCCCTCACACTCACCCTCATCATACTGCAAGCATATCAACTAACAACACACAAGGGTAGGCACTTGAGTGGTTTAGCGAATGTTCATGTGAGGTTTCTGTAAATGTGTTGTCAAACATTGAAATCTATATTTTCAACACTTTACCTTATTGGACAGATCTGTGCTTACCTTCAGAAGTGTCTTAGTGAGTTCCAGTGAATGTTGAGACATAACTCCCCCCCCAACCCCCCCATTGTGATGAGTGTGAAAGGAATGGCTTGGACATTGTAGGGATGCTTTATGGTGCTGGTGTGGGGTGGTGCCAATCTGGTGCATCATGTGGCAGCCAGGGTGTACAGTGTCAAGTGAATTAAATCTGGCCATGGTGATGCCATCGCTGGCCTCCCGGGCAGCAATGTTGTCGGGTGCTGATGCCCTGTGTCCTGTGCAGCATCAGGTGGTTGCGGAGAAGGTTGGTGTTGTTGTTGGTGATGTTGGTGTTGGGGCTGATCGTGGAGGGATTCAGAGGACCAAGATGAGACTTTTTCAAGGGCACCGATGTTGCTGGAATAGATGGCAGCTGAAGTTGAGATGACAGAAGCGATCTGTCAATGGTGAGAGAGCTTGCTCCGAGGAGGTGACAGTGGATAGAGAGTTTACTCCAAACACTTCCAAACTGCATAAAGCTCAAAAGTGTCTTCCAAGTCCTGAAAGCTCAAGCTTCTGACATTGGAAAGTGACCAGCTGTGAAATGGTAGCTTTCATGCCACTTTTGCAGCTGTCACCTATTCACAGCAATGGGAAGACATAGAGAACCCGACCTACTTACCTGACGTGATCTCCGAATGACATGAACCCTGTTAAAAAAGTGGTAAAATAGAAATAGGCTGGCAAAATAGTAGTTAACAAGCAGTTAACTATCTTAAATGCCTCCCCCGCCGCTTGGTGTCAGGTCTGTTCTGAAATTGCAGACCCGACACTTTGGAAACTTACATGAGGTGGGTTCGCAGCGGGTTCCCAACCCGCTGTCAATCATTTCAATTTTGACAGCAGGACCCGCCTCCAAACCCGCCCTCTGAGCGCCGGCAAAATTCTTCCCTAAGAAGCTGTGATTTCCTAATATTCATGTCAAGTTGCATGGCCATCTGACTTACTTTCACTTCTACAACTACAAGGAAAAACCTCCAAGGGGGAAGTTTAGATTTTATTGTAAAAGATTAAAAAAAGCATCTGTCACAGCTACACATCGAAAGCTTTATACAGTTAGCCGTGGAGTTGGCACTGCACTTTCAGCTCTGCCATTAAATAGCATCTAAAAAAAAATTAAATTCCAAAGCTGGAAGCAATACTGAATTACCTCCATCCACAAGTGCCTTAAGATTTTTCAGTAGAATAAAGAACATTAACGTGTCCTACATGCTAATAGTCACAGTTAAGTTTTCAAATATATATCTTTAAATGTTATCCAAATTGAATACTCAGGTAATTATTATAAGAATTTGTTTTAGGTACTGGCATTTTGTATCATGCCCGTGTGCTTAGTGAAGATGACCTGGAAGCAATTTAAATTTGGGACCGGTTCTGAGGGAAGGGACTCCTGTACAAGATGAATGGGTTACACCTTAACAGAGCCAGGACCAATATTCTTGCTGAGAGGTTAACTAGTACTGTTGGGGAGGGTTTAAACTCATTTGGCAGGGGGAGGGGAACCAGAAAATAGCAGAAATGAGATCCGAGGACAGAGATATAAACAGCAGTAAAATTAGAAATATCTCAAAAATTGCAGGGACCAGACTTTGAAAAATAGCAAAAGTGACGGAGGAGGTAGTACATTTTTTGTGCGTCAATGTCCGTAGTGTAACTAATAACGTTGGTGAGCTGCAGGCACAAATTGCTACATGGGATTATGAGCTGGTTGCATTAACAGAGACATGGCTCAAACAAGGCCAGGAATGGGTTCTTAATATTCCTGGTTAACAGTGTTCAGGAATGATAGAGAAGGAAAAAGAGGAGTGGGCGTGGCAGTATTAATTAAGGATGATGATTTATATAATATACTTGTCAAATGAGTAAAGAAATACTTTTTCTTTTGAACAAACAGGGACAGTATTGTCTAAACCCGCAAAGTTTTTTAAAAAAAATTGGCTCAATATTTTCTCAGATCCAAGCATTTTTTAAATTGAATTAGACTGTGTATTATGCATTGAATTTATCAAATATAAACAACATGTAGCTATTTAAAACCCAAAAGTACCAGTTGACAGAGGGTTGATGAGGGCAATGTGGTTGATGAGGGCAATGTGGTTGATGTGGTGTACATGGACTTCCAAAAGGCATTTGATAAAGTGGCACATAATAGGCCTGCCAGCAAAGTTGAAGCCCATGGAATAAAAGGGACAGTGGCAGCATGGATACGAGATTGGCTAAGTGACAGGAAAGAGGGTAGTGGTGAACGGTTATTTTTCGGACTGGAGTAAGGTACATAGTGGTGTTCCCCAGGGGTCGGTACTAAGACCACTGCTTTTCTTGATATATACTAATGACTTGGACTTGGGTGTACAGGGCACAATTTCAAAATATGCAGATGACACAAAACTTGGAAGTATAGTGAACAGTGAGGAGGATAGTGATAGACTTCAAGAGGACATAGACAGGCTGGTGGAATCGGCAGACACGTGGCAGATGAAATTTAACGCAGAAAAGTGCGAAGTGATCCATTTTTGGTAGGAAGAACGAGGAGAGCCAATATAAACTAAAGGGTACAATTTTAAAGGAGGTGCACGAACAGAGACCTAGGGGTATATGTGCACAAATTGTTGAAGGTGGCAGGGCAGGTTGAGAAAGCAGTTAAAAAAGCACACAGGATGCTGGACTTCATAAATAGAGGCATAGGGCTGGATTTTGAATGACCCATGGAGTCGGGTTTGGAGGCGTGTGGGGGGTTAAATTTGCCGACCCCATCCCGACTCCACGCAATTTTGACAAAATCAGTCGCGGGGTTCCCGACTCCGTCCCGCCTCCAAGAGGCGGGAGAGGCCATTAAAGCCCTTAACAAGCCCTAAATTGGCTCTGTAATGCCATTTTGAAACGTTTTAGCTAGTTTAACCCTTTTCTGACGTGAAGTACGCCTGGTGTGAAACACTCCAGTGAAACCTGGCGGGAGCACAAGTGGATAGCTGACTATGAGCTGCAGGTCCACTATTACAATGGAGATGTGATGAAGGTAGTAGTAGTATTAGGTCTGAAAGTCGCCTCTGATGCTGCTGCATTGAATGTGTTCAGAGACTGCCTGGCCTTTGCTGTGAGAGGACTTGGATGCAAAAAAATTCTCTCTCTCTCTCAAAAGGGAATTGGATAAGTACCTGAAGCAAATAAATTGCAGGGCTACGGGGAAAGGGCGGGTGAGTGGCACTAGTTGAAGTGTTCTTGCAGAGAGCCGGCACGGGCTCAAATGGCCGAATGGCCTCCTTCTGTGCTGTAACCTTTCTATGATGTTACAGTTCTAAATAGAAAGGATATACTAGATGGTTCTAGGACTGAATCTATTTGGCTCGACTTGAGGAACAGAGCGGTTACATTGAAACTCTATTTTTTTTTAAAAACAAACAGTGAGAAGGAGATAAATGAGCAAATTTGTTGGCAAATTTCAAAGGCGTGCAACAAAAATAGAGTAGTAATATTAGGTGACTTTAATTACCCTAATAGAGACTGGAAAAAACATAATGCTAAGGTCAGGGAGGGAGAGGAATTTCTGATGTGTACAGGAGAACTTTTTCAATCAATATGTCTCCAGTCCAACAAGGAAGGAAGCAGTGTTGGATCTGGATCTGGGAAATGAAGTAGGGCAAGTGGAGGGTGTTACAGTAGATGATCATCTAGCTAACCATGGCCAAAACATAATTCGGTTTAGAGTAATTGTGGAAAGAAACCAGAAAATATCGAAGGTAAAAATGCTCAACTGGGGAAGAGCTAATTTCAGTGATTTAAGAAGGGACCTAGCACAGGTAGATTGGAAAAGGCGATTGCAGGGTAAAGCATGAACGGAGCAATGGAGGACATTCAGGGAAGAGATCGTTCAGGTGCAATCCAGGCATATTCCTTTGAAGGGAAAAGTATAGCTCGAAAGCTAATGCGCCCTGGATGACAAAGGAAATAAAAGTTAAAATAAAACAAGAAAAAGGAGGCTCATGACAAATGCCAGGAGCAACATTCAGTTAATCACCAGGAAGATTATGGAAAGTATAGGAGGGAATTGAAAAAATTAATATGGGAGGCAAAGAGAGGTTACAAGAAAAGATTAGCAGCCAACATTACATTGAATCTACGGAAAGTACAGGAGGGAATTGAAAAAATTAATATGGGAGGCAAAGAGCGGTTACAAGAAAAGATTAGCAGCCAACATTAAATTGAATCCTAAAACATTTTATAAACATATGAAGTGTAAGTGATTAGCTATGGAAAAAGTTAGGCCTATTAAGGACCCAAACAGAAATTTTCATGTAGAGGCAGAAGACATGGCTGAAGTATTAAATGAGTACTTTGCATTTGTCTTCACAAAGGAAGCGGATGATGTGAAGGTTACACTAAAACAGGAGAGGGAAGTTATGGACAGGATAGTAATAGATCGAGAAGATGTACTAAAAAGATAAGCATTAGTGAAAATTGGAGGTCACCTGGTCCAAATGGAATGCATCCTAGGTTGCTGAAAGAAACATAGGTAGAAATAGCAAGGCATTGGTCACAATCTTTCAATCCTCATGGGATACAGGAGTAGTGCCGGAGGATTGGAGGGTTGCTAATGTTATACCACTATTCAAGAAAGGCGAGAGGGATAAGCCAGGAAACTACAGACCAGTCAGCCTAATACCGGTGGTGGGGAAGTTAATTGGAAAGCATTATCAGGGACAAAATAAACTTTCATTTAGAAAGGAATTTAATCAAGGAGAGCCAGCATGGATTTGGCAAATCGTGTCTGACTAACTTGATTGAATGCTTTAATGAGGTAACAGAGAAGGTTTATCAAGGTAGTGCAGTAGATGTCGTATATATCGACTTTTGGAAGTCATTCGACAAACTGCCACACAGGAGGCTTATTAAGAAGATAGAAGCCCATGTAATTAATGGAAACTAGGCTCAGTGACAGGAAGCAAAGGGTAGTGGTGGATGGATGTGTTTTAGACTGAGAGATGGTTTGCAGTGGTGAACCCCAAGGGTCAGTTTTGGGTCCATTACTCTTAATATTTATAAATGACCTAGACTTGGGTGTAGGGAGCAGCATTGTAAAGTTTGCAGATGATACAAAACTTGGCAAAGTAGTAGATGGTGATGAGGATAGTTATAGGCTTCAGGATGACAAACAGGATGGTGAAATGGGCAGAAGTATGGCAGATGGAGTTCAATATGGAGAAGTGTGAAGTGATGCACTTTGGGAGGACTAATATGGAAAGGCCGTGTACTATAAATGGCGCGATTTTGAAAAGTGTAGATGAGTGGAGAGACCTTGGTGTCCACATTCACAAATCCTTAAAAGGTGGCAGAGCAAGTTCATAGGTGGTTAAAAAGCATATGGGTTACTTGGGTTTATAAATAGAGGCATTAAATATCAAAGCAAAGAGATCATGCTAGAGTTTAATAAATCACTGGTCTCAGCTGGAGTATTGTGGACAATTCTGGGCACCACACTTCAGGAAAGATGTAAAGGCCTTAGAAAGGGTGCAGAGGAGGTTTACCAGGGATGAGGGACTTCAGTTATGAGGAGAGGTTGGAAAAGTTAGGACTGTTCTCCTTGGAACAGGGAAGGTTAAGAGGTGACCTAATGGAGGTTTTCAAGATGATTAGAAGTTTTGATAGAGTAAATAGGGAAATCTATTCCCTCTGGCAAGTGGGTCAATAACTAGAGGTCATAGATTCAAAATCATTGGAAAAAGATCTAGACGGGAGATGAGGAGAAATTTTTTCATTCGAGAGTTGTCGGGATCTGGAACGCTCTACTTGAAAAGGTTGTGGAAGCTGATTCCATAAATAATTTTAAAAGGGAGTTGGACAGTTACTTGAGGATGAGGAACTTACAGGGTTATGGCCAAAAAGCGGGGATGTGGGACTAAACACAACTGCTGTTTCAAAGAGCCAGCACAGGCACGATGGGCCGAATGACCTCCTTCTGTGCTGTAAGTTTCTATGAGTCTATGAAATGGCTGGTTGCATTGTTTCAAGCAAGGGCGTTAGACTTTTGTGGGCTGGGCCTGATTTACTTAGGGAAAACACTAACAGATGACTAATTTAGACCAGCTGTGACTATGCCACACAAGCAACTACTGGAACAGGAAGGTTTTGACGAGTAAACACTACAGTGGATCCTGAATCAACTGTAACTAAACACTTTCTTTTTTTTAAAAAAAAGGTAAACATATTTTGCATTTATTTAAATCAAAAAGCTTAGAATCCACATGCAACAGATTCCAACTAGCTATTTCTGGAGCTGACTCATCTTACACTGGCAAATTAAGGGCTAAATCCTTCTCTCCCTCTCTCTCTCTTTTGCTAACCTCCAAAGAAATAGCAAATAAATGCCACCTTTTTGGAGCATTTCAAAGATTCAGAGACAGAAGATGTAGTGCTCTAACTGTTTTCATTTTCCTATAGCTATACAAACATTGGCGACTCAGAAATCAAAACAAATTCATTAGTTTTAAAACGAAGTTACACTATCTCTCCTGCCCAAACTGCAACAGAAGTAGATTTTGGGAGATAAAGCTGCTATTATGCTTTTTACACTTCTGCATATGCTGACCATGGGGTTAAATTGGTTAGCCCCCGAAAATGGGCGCGGGGATTGCGATGCGCAATTAACCTGTGCCCGTTGAGTGGAATGCAGGCAGCATGCCAACTTCGCCCTGCTCATTATAATGATTTCTGCGTGCAGTCAGCGCTCCCAACACTGTTCATTGGCTGCACGCATCAGCAGGGGCCCCAATATCATTCCTAACTTGCACTACTTTAAGTTAGCCTGCATTACTTAAAGGGGAGGTGCATTGTGGCTGGACCAGGTGCTGGGAGTTATTCTGCAAGTGAATCTGACCTGGGAAAGAGTGAAGAATGGCTGACCATGGAAGAGAGCGGGCACCCAGGTTTTCAATTGCTGCACTGGAGATCTTGGTGGAGGAGGTGGAAAGGAGGAGATGACCTGTATACTTAAGGGGGCAGGAGGTCCTCTAGACACATGATGAGAAGGCAGTGGGAACAGATAGCCACAGAGGTCAATGCCAGGAGTATAGCCCCAAGGACCTGGATGCAGTGCCGGAAGAAGTTTAATGATCTCACGAGTGGTGAAGGCCAGTACATGCATCTTCAAATGGCATATCTTACCAACTGCACCCCTAGCCTCAGCCACTGCTCAATTCACCACCTACCAACAATCTCCATCAATGAGGACTCATACCTAATATTCATATGCTTCACCTCACCCTCACACACTTCGCACTGTCGCAAGCCTCAATCCCACATCTCACAGCTTGCACACTCTGGCAGCTAGTCAACATGACAGCCACATCACCCAAACAGATTGCACGAGACGCACTGACACACTTCCCTCTCTCTTGCAGGACAAGGGGTGCACAACTGGAGGCAGCAGGAACTAACCAGAGGGGGGAGAGGCATGTTCTAACCCCCATGGAGGAGACGGTGCTGGCCATTATGAGGCTGTGGCCACCGGTGGGGCTGAAGCCATTGATGAGGGGATCCGCATACCTGATCCTCCTTCTCTCATCCCACTTCTCCCTCATCCCACAGTCTCCTGTGATTGAGATGCTGCTGATGCTTCAAGCACATACTTCTTACTTTCTCCTCTACCCTCATCACAACCCAACCCTTGTCCCTTTCAGATACCAAAGAAGTGCAAACAGCGGTGGAAGAGCAGGAAGACAGTGAAGATGAAGACACACCATCACTCGACTTCACAGTCGCAGCCACTAGCTCAGACTGACACTGCGCATAATTTAGAGGATAGGATCCCGCTGCGATCTGCACCGGGCACAAGTGTGCTGCAGCCAGGGTAGGTGCCAGCTCGCCGGAGGATGAAGTCGCACACTAGTTCTGCTGCAGAGGAATCAGATGATGACTTCGATGGGTCAGGCTAAAGACGACATGGGTGTACACACCCAAATGCTTGGTGCACTGGAATGCCTGCCTTCAATGTCAAGGAGCATGGAGGAGTCCGGCACCAACTTGGCACAGGGCTTTGCGCAGAGCTTGATGTCCGATTGCTGCAGTGGAAGCTCAGGCTGGTGTCATACAATCTCAGCTTGCTGGCATGGAAGCTCAGACTGCTGCCACCATGGCTCGGAATACAAGTGTGCAAAACAGCTTCCAGGACCCCACAGCACTCCTGCAATCTATTCTCCAACAGATCTTCTCCCTAAAGACCCTCTGAGGATATGGCCTCCTGCTGAGAGCCCTTCTCCCCCCTCTCCTAGCAGCTTGTCCTGCTCTGCATGTTCTCTGCTCATTCTCCCAGTCATGCTCAATGCCAAGAGGAAGCCATGTCTGTAAACAACTGGTTTGTGCACAATCCTTTAAATCACCAAAAAAGTACTTCAGCACCAGCCAGACCACTTCCTGTACACTATTGAAACTATTAATAAGGATGAAAAAGTACCCAAAATGCATAGAATTGTAGCAACAACCAGAAGAGACAATCCAACAACTAACCTGTAACCTGAATAATCGATTCAACTAGCGCTGGTGGTGGGGTCCTCCATGCCGTTGTATGTGTGTTCAGCTGTGGGAGGTTAAGAGAGGGCATAGGCTGGAGCATGGAGCTTCAAAATGACAGCGCTGGCATCAAATCATCATTGACGTCAGATCTACCTGCTTTGCATGCTGCCGGAGGACATTAGGTGCAGGCAAGCTAACGCCTTTACCAATATGGCGTCTGGTGCACTTCGCGGCAGAAGTGTGCGCACGCGCCACGGATGCCATTTTGGAACCTTAAGGGGCCTCACAGCACCCAAAAAATGAGCGCTACCAAGTATAATTTTGCCCCCATTGCATCCACAATCACGTCAATGGGGATGTGGAAATGTATCTTCTTTTTGTGTTACCACTTTAAGAGGTCAGGAGGTATATTTCTGCAGAACCTCCCTTTCTCTCAGAAGATTACATAAGTGGGAGCTTGGTGAAGTCATCATCTGGGGCTGAAGATAGAAAGCACTTCAAACACAGTGAACCAAAACTATTTTTTCTGGTTTTGCCAGTTCACTAGCTTGTTACCTACTTTTGTTTATACAAATCAGTTTTCTATTTCATAGTGTTCAATTGGATTGCTGACACTGTCTTTTGGAAGTCAGGCAGGGGTTCCGCGGAGAATGTAAATATTTGCAAGGGTTCCCTACCTTGGGGTAAATTAAACATGATCTTTAAAGAGATCAGCTTTAACTAGCAAATTACCTTTTTCATTCCATGCTTTATATTCCACTAAATTTTCAGTCAGCATGTGCTGATTTAGTTGCTGAAATGTCTGTGTGTAGGAAAGATAAGAGGATACAATTTTAAACTAAAAATGAGCAAACTTCTCAAATTTGATTTAGTTTTTTTCCAGTATTAGCAAAACAAATATACAGGATAAATACTTTCAACTAGTGGCCAAGCTAAGCTGCAGTAGTTCACTCATCCTTAATTTTGCCATCCTCCAAGTCAGTGCTCACTGCGTTCTCTGCATCAACTCACGAGTTAGTGCTCTGCCTCTCAATACATCTATTTCTTGAAGCTAAGTCAAGGTGATAGCAGGCAGACTTTATTCAGGAACAGTCAGACGGGATCTCATTTACCTGTAACTACTCGCCTCGAAGGTCACCAAAATCCTGCTTAACTAAGCTGAATGGGTTGAATGGTTTGGAAATTTCACCCCAAGTTAAGCTACCTGGGGGACACGAGTTTATTTCCCTCTACTCAGTTTATTTAAAATTAAAAAGAACACTTTCCATTGACTTAATTACCACTGGTTATAGAATGGAATTGCATCTGACAACCTTCACTCACTCACTTCAACACAGACTCAAATCCCAGGTGGTATTACACATCCAAAACTAACTCATCCCCATAAACACAGAACAGTAGAGATTTAGTCCATTAGTTTCACGCTTAACACAATCTAAGTAATCATATTGTGTGGGCACAGCACTCTACCCAGAGGAACACCGCAAAGAGCTGAGAAAATCTGACAGCAATTAGATATTAAGTACCTATCGGTGTCATTAATGATTGACAACATACAGAGAGGTACATATAAAGCACAACCACTTGTTATTATAAAGACTGACACATTTTCAGTGCAAATGCCAATTTCAGAATGGGTTCGGTGTGTTCTCACACCAGGGATTTGTACCTGTGACTTGCAACAGAACACTTGGCACAGTTCTGAAATGAACCTGCAGAATTAATATGACTGGTGGGTTTCATCATTTGATTTTGAAATATATATGAGTTCTTCTTTATGTCCTCCAAACTGGAAATAATACTGCAACGAAGTGTGGGGAACTGAACCTTTAAGTGGAGAAAAAGGATAAAGGAATGATATCCTACTCGGGGTTCAGCTCCCCCACTCAGTATGGCAGCTGGAACACCCTGGTACATTGATCAAGGCTTCTGTTTTGGATGCTGGTGCAGAGGCCAAAAATAGATCCAATGGGTGTATGCACAGACAAAAGTCATCAAACTAGTTCTGCCAAAGCAGCCGGAATTACAAGCAAACAATCCTTTTACTAGTATATTACTGGAATATATGAAGTACAATAGCAAGATGCATCGTCTGAAAAGCCTCCATTACATCTAAAAAAAAATTAACATTTAGGTAGGCACTTTTAAAGTATTACAGTACAAGATTTAAAATTTATTGAACTGGTGTGCAAAATGATTTATCACGGCAAGCAGGAAATTTGCATTACATGCAACTGAAAACAATATTCAGAAAAAAAAGTTGGCACAACACAATGTGCACTAAACTATTCCTTCTGCAAAGGTTATGATGTATTCAGCAGAGAGGTCTTTTGATATTTTTAGCAACACAACTTGCTATCCCTCTCCATGGATCTAACAGGATTCTCTAACTCATCGAAGATTCCAATGCCCACATCCTAAAGTGCACCAAGTCCCACTTACTTATTTACCACCCTCCACAACCTTGTGGAGGTCAACTGGCTCCCCATCCCCTAATGCATTCAGCAAAATCCACATCTACTACCACCCCACCACCCATATGTATAAATTCCTCCATGGTTTCAAATCCCCCCACCTCTGCGGCATCCCATGTCCTAGATCACATCTACTGCTCTTCTGACTCTGGCCTACTGTGCATCCCCCTGCTTCACTATTCATTGCAAAGCTTCCAGCTGTCACAAGAAGAACAAGAACTTGCATTTATATAGCGCCTTTAACATAGTAAACCATCCCAAGGTGCTTCACAGGACTCTGGACTCAACCCTGCACTCTGGAACTCTTCCCAAGCCGCCACTCCTTGCTACACCCATCTCCAAATCCAGAAGCCTCCTCAAAACCTACCTCTTTGACCACGCCTTTAATCACCTCCATAATTATTTTGCTCAGCTGCTCAGTGTCTGTTGCCCCACTTGTCTGTGAAGCCCCATGGGATATCTGGCTGCATTTAAGAAATAATATATATATATATATATATATATATACGCAAGTTTTTGATTTTTATTTGTATATTGCACACATCGTAATCTAGTTACACTATTCCAGCCACTTGGTGCCTGTACCCAAGGACACTTTGTGGGAATGTGAGATGTCAGACTTTGACGTCCTAATTTTCACCACCGCACTCGTACTCTCAATGTGGTCCAGCCCCCTTCACCTGTGGCCCTATACTCTTGCTGCACTATCTATCTCCACTCATTGCTTGCCCAGGTGTGAGTATTGACCAAGTTAGGTTCAGCGGGGTTCCATCTGTTTTTCGTGTTACGGTAAAGGTACATTATTAGTTGGCAGGAAGAAACAACACTACTGAAATAAAACAATTTGACTATAAGCACCCGAGTGCCACTTTGCAGCTGCCCAGAGCGACGTTATTGAAATCAGGAGTTTACTGTGTAACTGCAAGCATACAGCCCCACCCCATTGTTCTGTACTGCAGTCCATTGCACCAATCAAATCGTGGCCTTCAAGTAAAAAATTGGTAGGGGTTGTGGCCCATAACTTAAAAGTTAGTAACACTGCATTGTTGCTTCACTGGAGTCAGGGGAGTTAAGAAATGCAACAAAAACAGCAAAAAGAAAGTTTAAAAAAAAAGTACTTTCATTTAAATGAAAGAAAATAGAACACTTCAAGATGCATTACAGAATTACAATATCAAAATAAAACAGCATCCTTCTAAATGAACTTAAATAATTTAGAAAGTGTCACTTTTTCATTGTTTAGATTAGGTATGTGAATAACGAGGTGCCCACAGTTAATCACATTGTGAAATTGAGCAGGTTTTGATTTGTGATTGCAGTGGTGAATGATTAAACAACGAGAGCCTTGCAAGCCTCTTTGCAAGTCATGGATGTTGTGTGGGCATGTGGGAAGGATGAAAATACCCAATGCTCCTTTTGAATTATATAGAGTGGCCTTGGGGAGCAATGCTCAGAGACCTGGGACCTCCTTGCAGCACTTTTCCCTATTTACTTACTGCCATTTCTCCCAGTCGTGGCCGGGGTTCCAGAATTCTTATTGCTAAAATAACCCATTGCTCGCTGAGAAAAAAAAAATTGTCTGCAAATTACATAGGACCTTAATTATAAATGCTCTCTGACCAAACCTCTGCTCACCCTGACACTTCTCCCCATTCCTGCCTGCTGTCCAATCCTCCACCTGTGAAGTACCTTGGGATATTTCACCACATTAATGTTGCTGTATAAGTCGTTACTGTAAAACCCACGGGGTGAATGTCCTCTAGGCTCCTTCCACTGCGGCCGCCATATCTTTGGCAGGGGTCAAGCAGGAACCCTGCTTCTGCGCGTAGAAGTGGTTTCTGCCGAAGCGGGAGAAGGCCCAAGGAAATTCATCCACTGTATCTTTTAAAAGTTTACTCTAGACTGAATCCTGTATGGAAAAAAACTGAAAGATGAACTCAGACCTGTAATGTATTATCACATGGTTTGGTATGAGCATGCTCAGTTCACTCTGGCCTAATAAAGCAAGCACATGGACTAGCAACTCATCCTGTCTCTGTCCTTCATTTGTTCTACCCAAGTATATTACAAGACCTGATACAACAGTTCATCGATGCGCCCAATAGGATGCCAGTGCTGCCGCCGTGTGAATGCTACTGTAATGCAACAGGTTCCACAACAGGAATCATCTGCCGTATCTGTCAATGAATAACAGCACTCACGTTTGGGAGCAGTACCAAAATCTTGGGGAAAAAAAAGCCTGGAGAAAGTTATTTTTACAGACACAGTGATACTGGATTAGCGAGAGATTGCTGTTCTGAATCAGCACCCAGCAATCAAAAGCATGCATGAGTCGGCACTTTTGTGTTCAAGCCTGACTGGTGCTGCGTTGCAATTTAAAGTCAGAATTTTCCTAGCACTTTGTTTCTAATCAGTGAGCCGAATAGCAAAAAGTCAATTCTATCTTTTTCTATTAAAAATATTACCAATTTATTATGTACAGAACAAAACCCACTTTTTGTTTTGGTAGGCTTTGGTTACACTGAATGATTTAAGAAATGGAGCGTGATAAACACATCCTCGACGCTAAGGCAGAATGAGGAAAGGCAATATAAACTAAATGGTACAATTTTAAAGAGGATGCAAGAACAGAGAGACCTGGGGTTGTATGTATACAAATCTTTGAAGGTGGCATGACAAGTTGAGAAAGCTATTAAAAAAGCATACGGCATCCTTGGCTTTATTAATAGAGGCATAGAGTACAAAAACAAGGCAGTTATGCCAAACCTTTATAAAACACTGGTTAGGCCCCAGCGGGAGTATTGTGTTCAATTCTGGGCACCACACTTAAGGAAGGATGTCAAGGCCTTGGAGAGGGTGCAGAAGAGATTTACTAGAATGGTACCAGGGATGAGGGACTTCAGTTATGTGGATAGACTGGAGAAGCTAGAATTGTTCTCATTAAAGCAGAGACAGTTAAGAGGAGATTCTACAGGTATGTAAAAAGGAAGAGAGTAGCAAAAGTAAACGTTGGTCCCCTGGAGGCTGAGACAGGGGAAATTATAATGGGGAATAAGTAAATGGCAGAGACATTAAACAAATATTTTGTATCTGTCTTCACAGTAGAAGACACAAAAAGCATATCAAAATTAGTGAGGAACCAAGGGGTTGTTGAGAGTGAGAAACTTAAAGTAATTAATATCAGTAGAGAAAAAGTACTAGAAAAACGAATGGGACGGAAGAAAGCGAGGCTCTCTACCAGGAGTATTCGCTGAACATGAACCCAGTCACAGCCACCGCAATGCTGGAGTCCTTGAACTTGGCGAGACATGAAAGGTGGAGGAGCCTTGTGGAGAAGACTAACTTCACTCACTCCAGCAGGAGAGCAGGGGCCCTGCTCCGTCAACTTGGCGGGACAAACCCCGCCTATAAACACAGGATGACCATCAGAGCGGACGCCATTGCATCCCACTTGATACAAACATCAAAGGCTCTGATGGACAAAGAATTTTGACGCCAGGTGAAGCAACAACTTTTGACAAACTTGATGGTGGCACCAAGATTGTCAACTATGTCTGATCCATTCACCTTGGACGAACTAAACGCAGCCCTGCCGACAACCAAATCTGGAAAAGCTGCTGGTCCAGATGGTGTTTGCCCAGAATTCTTAAAAGCACTGGGACCCAAAGCGAAGAGATGGTTGACCTCCTTCTTCTCTGAGGTACTGGCAACTGGTAAAATCCCACCTATTTGGAGGGAGACTAAAATAATTGCCCTCCTGAAGCAGGGGAAGAATGCTTGTGAAGCCTCCAGCTACTGCCCGATCTCTTTACTTTGCACTTGTTATGAAGTGCTGGAGAGGCGACTACTCCACAGACTAGCCCCCATCATCGAGCCAACCATTCCTAAGGAGCAAGCGGGCTTCTGGAGCATTCGTAACTGCTGCGACCAAGTGGTAGCTTTAACACTGAAGCAGGCTTCCAGCGCCAGCTCAAGACCGCCGTAGCACTCGTGGACCTGTCAGCGGCATATGACACAGTATGGAAGCATGGACTGCTTTTCAAACTCTCCAGCATTTTACCCTGTAGAACAACGATCCATCTTCTCAACTCCATGCTTAGCAACCAACGCTTCAGTGTGTACTCTGGCACCCAGAAGAGCAGATATAGGACATTGAACAACGGACTCCCACAGGGTTCTGTCCTGGCACCCATGTTATTCAACGTTTACAACAGTGACCTGCCCAAAATAGAGTCCTGCAAGTTCGTATACACTGATGACATTGCCTAGGCCACGCAAAACATGAATCTGTCCATCACCGAGGAGACCCTGACCAGTAATTTAGAGGATGGAGGCCCACATTCGCTGATGGCGACTTCAGCCAAACCCGCAAAAGACCATCACCTCGACATTCCACCTCAACACCCATCAAGCAAACCAAGCTTTGAAAGTCTCCTTTTGCAGCGCAGGGGTAAACCATGGCAAAAATCCCTCCTATTTAGGAGTCACGCTTGATCACACCCGGTCATATAGACAACATCTCCAGAACCTTGGGAGAAACTAAAGAGTAGGGTCAACTTGATCCAGAAACTCACCGAATCAACATGCGGAGCAGACACTCAAACCCTCCGTACAACAGCACTCTCCCTGGTGTACTCTACAGCGGAGTACTACTCTCCAGCATGGTTATCAGGTCCGCATGTCAAATCCATTGATGTTCAGCTGAATTCTACTATGAGAATTATCACCGGTACGCTTTTATCGACACCAACACCTTGGCTGCTCGTGCTTGCAAACATCGCACCACCACACCCACGCCACGAATATGCAGTCTCTAGAGAATACAACCGCTACAGCAGCAAAGACATGCCGATCCAGGCAGACTTGAACAACCTACCACCAACCCGTCCCAAATCTAGAAGGCCATTTTGAACCATCGCCGAAGCCCTTCAGCGATCTCCCCTCAGGCTTGATAACCAATGGCAAAATGCTTGAAAGAACTATGACATACGGAATGGATTCCTTATAGAGGACCCCACAGTACAACCTGAAGGATTAAATCTTCCTCACAAACAGTGGACAACCATCAACCGCCTCAGAACCAGTCATGGTAGATGCTGCCACCTGCTCCATAGATGGAAGATTAAAGCATCTCCATCATGCGACTGTAGAGCTCCTAATCAGACCCTGGAGCACATCACTGAGCACTGCCCTCAGAGGAAATTCGCAGGCAGCCTACAAGATATACACGCTGTTACACCGGAAGCTTTGGCCTGGATATCTGACTTAGATATTGACATTTGATTTGCTTTGCTACTACCATATGAAAGAAGATGATGGGACTAAAAGCCGACAAATCCCCATGACGTGATGGCCTACATCCTAAGGTTCTAAACGAGGTGGCTGCAGAGATAGTTGATTCATTGGTTGTGATCTTCCAAAATTCCCTAGATCCTAGTATGGTCCTGGCAGATTGGAAGGTAGCAAATGTAACACAGCTATTCAAGAAAGGATGGAGAGAAAACAGGGAACTACAGGCCAGTTAGCCTGACATCAGTTGTCAGGAAAATGCTGAAACTATGGAAGTAGTAACAAGGCTCTTAGAAAATCAGAAAGTCAACGTGGTTTTATGAAAGGGAAATAGTGTTTGACAAATTTATTAGTTTTTTTGAGGATGTAACTAGAAGGGTAGATAAAGGGGAACCAGTGGATGTAGTATATTTGGATTTCCAAAAGGTATTTGATAAGGTGCCACATAATAGGTTGTTACGGTAGATGAGGGCTCATGGGGTTGGGGTAATATATTTGCATGGATAGAGGATTGGTTATGGACAGAAAACAGAGTAGGGATAAATGGGTCATTTTCAGGTTGGCAGGGTGTAACTAGTGGGGTGCCGCAAGGATCAGTGCTTGGGCCTCAGCTATTCACAATCTATATTAATGACTTAGATGAAGGGACCGAGTGTAATGTATCCAAGTTTGCTGACGATACAAAGCTAGGTGGGAAAGTAAGCTGCGAGGAGGACACAAAGCACCTGCAAAGGGATATAGACAGGTTAAGTGAGTGAGCAATAAGGTGGCAGATGGAGTATAATGTGGGGAAATGTGAGGTTATTCACTTTGGTAGGAAGAATAGAAAAACAGAATATATTTTTAAATGGTGAGAAACTTTTAAATGTTGGTGTTCTCGTACAAGAAACACAGAAAGTTAGGATGGAGATACAGCAAGCAATTAGGAAGGCAAATGGCATGTTGGCCTTTATTGCAAGGGGGTTGGAATACAAGAGTAAGTAAGTCTTCCTGGAATTGTAGAGAGCTTTGCTGAGACCACACCTGGAGTACTGTGCACAGTTTTGGTCTCCTTATCTGAGGAAGGATATACTTGCCTTAGAGGCAGTGCAACGAAGGTTCACTAGATTGATTCCTGGGGTGAGAGATTGAGTAGAATGGGCCTACATGCTCTGGAGTTTAGAAGAGCGAGAGGGGATCGCATTGAAACATAAAAGATTCTGAGGGGGATTGACAGGGTAGATGCGGAGAGGTTGTTTTCCCTGACTGGAGAGTCTAGAATTAGAGGGCATAGTCTCAGGATAAGGGGTCAACCATTTAAGACCGAGATGAGGAGGAATTTCTTCATTCACAGGGTTGTGAATCTTTGAAATTCTCTACCCCAGAGGGCTGTGGATGCTGAGTCATTGAGTATATTCTAGGCTGAGATGGATAGATTTTTGGACTCGGGGAATCAAGAGATATGGGAATCGGGCGGGAATGTGGAGTTGAGGTCTAAGATCTTATTGAATGGCAGAGCAGGCTCGAGGGGCTGTATGTTCTACTCCTGCTCCTAGTTCTTATGTTCTTATTGATAGAGGTATTCAAAATCATGAACGGTTTTGATAGAGTAAACAAGGAGAAACAAGGAGAAACTGTTTCCAGTGGTAGAAGGGTCGGTAACCAGATGACACAGATTTAAGGTAATTGGCAAAAGAATCAGAGGTGACATGAGGAAACATTATTTTACGCAGTGAGTTATGATGATCTGGAATGCACTGCCTGAAAGGAAGGTGGAAGCTGATTCAATAATAAGTTTCAAAAGAAAATTGGATAAATACTTGAAGGGAAAAAAATTACAGGGCTATAGGGAATGAGCAGAGGAGTGGGACTAATTGGACAGCTCTACTAATGAGCCGGCACGATGGGCCGAATGGTCTCCGTCTTTGCTGTATCCTATGATACGAATAGCTCTCCCATGGCGTTGCTCACGGCCAGTTGTAGAATGTCCAATTTTGTATTATTTTACACTATTTTCCAAGTAATTTGGAAATAGAATTGTGCCATGCAGTGGAGGGTGGCAAATGTTCAAGAGGAATGGGATAAGACAGGAAGACCTATGTTGTAGGTAAACCTCTAGATTCCAAAATACAGGATGAAGTTAACGAACAGTTAGAAAGGCAGGTATGATTTAGACTTACAGCAACACTTGCATTTCATTAGAACTCAACTATGCAAAGAGGCAGGGTGGAAGGAGGACCTCAGATGAGTGGAGAGGCAGAAGAGTTCAGGGGCGGGACAAGAAGAATGTCAAAGACGACAGTTGGCCAATCTAGTTTGTTGTAAGACAAACTTTAACAGATAACTGCTGCATTTCATCATTGACAGACAACACATTCAACATTACAGCTCAGTTCGCACTATTTCCACAGGAAACCTATCTTCTATTTATATGGAAGGATGGGATTCAGTGTTTGGGTAACAGACAAAAATCTTCTCTCCATAAAGTAGCATGAAAAATAATGTATTGTAGTACAAATTATATACAGGATAATGACATTTAGGTACATTACGATCTACAATGCCAAAAGGTCAAGTGATATATGATGTATCCAATCAATCCCTAGTAAGTTTGTGGTGAGTGAGTATGTCGTCATCTAATCACTAATAGCTTAGTTGAATCCCATCTGAGCTCATTAATGTAGATGAAAGGTCCTTTCTTGAACACCTTACAAGCTAGTTTTATACTAATGGAGGGCCATTAATGTAAATGTGCAGGGCTTTTAGAGTCAATGGCATTTTTTTTTTTAATTCATTCTCGGGAAGTGGTCGTCCTGGGAAAGGCCAGCATTTATTGCCCATCCTTCGTTGCCCTGCTGAGAGGCTTGATAGGCCACTTCAGGGGGAAGTTAAGAGTCAACCACATTGGTATGGGGCTGGAGTAACATACAGGCCAGACCAGGTAAGGACAGCAGGTTTTCCTCCCTAAAGATATTCGTGAACCAGTTGGGTTTCTACAGCAATACAATAGTTTCTTTTATTACACCAGTTTATTTCCAGATTTAAAAAACTGAATTCAAATTTATCAAACTGCCATGGTGGAATTTGAACTCTCACCCTCTGGATTTTTAGTCCAGGCCTTTGGATTATGTGTCCAGTAACATAACCACTACACTACCGTACTGACTATTAGTCCTGGGATCCAGTAGAACAACTCAAGAAGAGATTCATGAGAAAAAAGCACTTGTTTTCTGCACCTTTGGTATTGGTTGTCAGAAGTTACAAGGTCCCAGATTCTGTCAGAGGTGCAAAGTTAACCTCCTTTATATTACAGCATGTTGTTAACAGCATGAATACTGGGATTCTTCCATTGCTAAAGGCATACCATCAGTGTAAAGGTGCCTAATGACTTGACTGACATGCCGGATGTGTTTGGAGTGGTGCGAGAAAGAATCCTCAGTAGGCAGTTATTTCACCCTCTGATAACCAGAAAACTGGCTCCTTGGGGAAGCTGAACTACAGTCAAGGCTGCTCCAGTTACTTAGTTTAGATTTTAGCAAGTTTAATCATCAAGATATACATAAAGTAGTTTTCTTTGATTAAGCATTATACTAATTCATTGGGGTGAAAGGGACAGCGAATTCCACTCCATTGCAACATTTACTTACTTTAATTAGGACACAATTACAGCAGCAAATATGGTGCAAATCAAAGATTTAAGGCACTTAAGGCCTTGGAGAGGGTGCAGAGGAGATTTACTTGAATGATACTAGGGATGAGGGACTTCAGTTATGTGGAGAGACTAGAGAAGCTGGGATTGTTCTCCTTAGAGCCAATGTTCCCTATAATTCCCCCCCCCCCCGGTGTGCGGGTCCTTTAACTGGCTTTGCAGCCTATTCAAATCTTCACGCATGCGCGGTTATTCCCATTGAAAAGCCCGTGAGCAGCCTGCGCGGGACCTCCAGACCGCTGCGTGGCCACGCAGCTTAACGGGAACATTGCTTAGAGTACAGAAGGTTAAGGGGAGATTTAATAGAGGTGTTCAAAATCATGAAGGGTTTTGAGAAGGATAAACAGTTTCCACTGGCAGTGGAGGACACTGTTTCAAGATAATTGGCAAAAGAACCCGGGGGGGGAATTGAGGAGAATTTTTTTTTTTTTATAAACGCAACGAGTTATGATCTGGAATGTAATGCCTGAAAGGGTGGTGGAAGCAGACACAATAGTAGCTTTCATTAGGGAATTGGATATATATCGGAAAAGGAAAAATTTGCAGGGCAATCAGGAAAGGGCAAGGGTATGGGACTAATTGGATAGCTCCTTCAAAGAGCTGGCACAGGCACAATGGGCCGAATGGCCTCTTTCTGTGCTGTAAGATTCTATGATTCTAAGGCAACACTTAAAAACATGTGTGATATTAGAATTATTCTGTCAATTCTGTTCAGTGGGATGAGGTGGCACGTTAATGCATTGAAATACATGCACTTCTCACATTATAGATTGACACTAAGCATGACTGAGATTATACTAAAAAGGACAGTTGGCCATTTGGAAAAGTTAAATTTAAAAGATGCAGTAGTGAGTCATGCCTAAAACTACAAAATGCAAAAAGAGTTGAATTGTTCAGCTCAATGTGATGTGGACAGCCTTGCTGAACTCCTATTCAAATGTAATTTGCACTGAAATTGAAACAAACTCATAGAAGAGATCATAAAATTTAGTGCTTGCATGGCATTTTCATTAATTTTACTCATGCAAGTTTTGCAAGAAGTGACCCTCATTAAACCCTCAAAGATCTTAAAATCAGATTGAGTTCAAGTACACAAATAAATACTAGGTTACTGAGGTGACGTTGAACCATACACCACAACTGTAATGGCTTCGATTCAGAGCTCCGAGGGGGACTTCAGATTATATGTGCACACAAAACATCATCCTTAGCAAAGCTTCATAATAGAAAAGCATACAAATCTATTCATTGCTTTGAGCAATTAAGAGAACATGGAGAGAAGCAGAGACTTGACTTCAGAGTAGCTGTCACAATGAATTAGCGTACTGTTTGTCAACATGGTGAAAAGCCATTTAACTCAGTCGACTGAAGTCCATTGTAACTTTTCAATGTCTGCAAAGACTGCCATTATTAAGGAGAGGACAGCCAGCAAAATTTTACTCATAGCAATACTTTCCCCATCCCCACACCTTTAACAAATCACAACCGATTTGCTTCTGTCAATCCCTAGATATAAGTCAACAAATATAATGTTAAGATCTTAGTTGCGATGTAATAGAAATGAAAGATTAAAAAAAAGGACAATATATCAAATGCAACACAAAGAGGCCTTTCATATCAAATCAGTTTTCAAATCCTAAATCAATTAGATCAAAAAGAGCTTTTTATGTAACATTGTTAAAAGAGTGGATTTAAAAAAAGGAAAAAAGCTATTCTGATTAAAAGTAATTAAATTAACTACCTATAGTATTTCTGATTTAGGTCTGTTTAACAATTCTTAGAATTTGACCAATTTTACAACCTATAAATGATATTTTATGGCACATTAACTTTCAGACTTAATTGTTCTTGTAGTACCCATCAGAAAATATATCAGAATATACTTTGGAGTTCAGTGGCCACTCTACACCAAACAGGAACTCATTTCGTATGTTCCAGACCTGGGTGCTAAAAGTGAGGGATGACACTGATGATAATTAGTATGCACAGTCACTCAAATTATCAATGCCCTAGGTCAAGTGTTCTATAGTTCACATACAAGACAAGGCTACCCTCCATCTCCCTGACAGTATACCTCAGCAGCATGGGTCACTTCCAGTTTTCTAAATGTGCAATTCTTAAGACCATTGTGAAAGAATGTCAAACAAATGCCAAAAAATGAACACCTGAAGGTAAATCTATGGTTTTTGGCAAGAACTTAATTGATGGCGGCATACCCAAAAATCACATCTCCGAGCTGACTACCCAAGAGAGAGAAGGAAAAATAAATTTGCTTAAGATTGGAACCAACTATAAACACAGGTGTAAATGTAGGTCTGACAAGTCAGAAAAAAACTGTTGCAAATCTTTACTCTCCCAAATACTTGGATTTTCATTCTGTTTCAGTACATTCAATATTCTTCTTCTGATAAGGCCAGTTTCAAAAATGAACAAAGGTCAGAAATTGCTTGCTGTTCATTTTAAAAATCACAAACCTCACTTGGAGTGGTTTCACTTTTTCCAAATCTCATTCTCATGATAATTCAAAAAGGTTAAATAATCACTGCTTCCAAATGCCACAGACGTCCGTGTTGTACACAGTGTTTCTATTTATGGTCCTATTTTAAATTCATAGTAAGATTTACATCAGTCATAGTCCCACTCTACCATTCAAATAATCATCTATATTGTTCATCTACATTCGAGACGATTAATCACTGTAGAGTTTCGCAATTATCGCGATTCTAATAATATGAGAGAAGCAGGTTCAATTGAACATTTTTATTGAACGGAAAGCTGCTTTTAAAATAAAGGGTACAGAAGCCTGTAAAATGGCCGCCGAGCATCGTGGCAGAAGTTTCCAGAGACACAGTGGGCAGACAAGATGGCGTTGAATATACAGGAAACTCTCTTTTAACCGGCACCCAAATAACCGGAAATCTCTTAACCGGCAAAATTCTTGAGTAGGTAACCGGGGTTTTCC
This sequence comes from Squalus acanthias, assembly GCA_030390025.1. Taxonomy (NCBI): domain Eukaryota; kingdom Metazoa; phylum Chordata; class Chondrichthyes; order Squaliformes; family Squalidae; genus Squalus; species Squalus acanthias. The sequence continues at coordinate 148,907,895 of CM059426.1, read as the reverse complement.
TTCATCTCTCCTTTAAAAATAACTTTTAAAAAAACCCCGAGGCGTTTGCCTTGTATCGGAGCATGTAGATTGGGAGGGGAATGTGCAGCCAGGGTAGGCAGCGGACACGACAGATGGTCAGCTGGCGGTCCCCGGGGAGACGGAGCTCCGAATGCAGGCGCATGTCAATGTGTACGGGGCTCTCGTACGTTGGGAGATATAACTCTCCGTTATCCGGACTTTTTGATTAACCGGCACCACACCGGTCCCGTCGGTGCTGGTTAATAAAGAGTTTCCTGTACATTCATTATGAGACCATACCCGGTACGAATTGAAAAGGCAGGATGCAACCCATTTGCATTTTGAACAAAAACAATGATATAAGTGCTTGAAATAACAGAAAACGCTGGAAAAACTCAGCGGGCCAGACAACATCCGTGGAGAGAGAAAGAGAGTTAACGTTTCAGGTCGATGACCTTTCGTCAGAACTGGGAAGCGCTGGAAATCAAATAGATTTAAGGCCAGGGTAAAGCTGGGAAAAGGGGGAGGGGATAAAGGAACAAAGGGGGAGATGAAGAGACATTAAGAGACATTAAGAGATATGCAAGGCTAGAGGTGGTGTTAATGTGACAGATTAAGGCTGAAAGAAGTGTGAAATCCACTGGCAGAATGAAGGACAGCTGCCAGCTTCTAGGAGGAAAAAAAAGGTGGGGGTGGGGGGGGCAAATAAAAGGGTGGAAAAAATAAAATATAAATGTGATATGAGCTGAGGTTATGATCTAAAATTGTTGAACTCGATATTGAGTCCAGAGGGCTGTAGCGTGCCTAAACGAAAGATGAGGTGCTGTTCCTCGAGCTTATGCTGCGCTTCCGTGGAACAGCGTAATAGGCCGAGGACGGTGAGGTCAGAGTGGGAGTGAAGCGGTGAATTAAAGTGACAGGCGACCGGGAGCTCGGGGTCCCCCTTACGGACTGAACGGAGGTGTTCCGCAAAGCAGTCACCCAATCTGCGTTTGGTCTCCCCAATGTAGAGGAGACCACATCGTGAGCAGCGAATACAGTATACTAAATTGCAGGAAGTACAAGTAAATCGCTGTTTCACCTGGTGGGGAATGGAGGTGTAGAGGGATTGTACGTCCATAGTGAAGAGGAGACGGTTGGGGCCGGGAAACTGGAAACTGTTAAAATGGCGGAGGGCGTCGGAAGAGTCGCGGATGTAGGTGGGACGAGACTGGACAAGGGGAGAAAAAATAGAGTCGAGATAGGAAGAGATAAGTTCCGTGGGGCAAGAACAGGCTGAAACGATGGGTCTACCGGGGCAGTCCTGTTTGTGGATCTTAGGAAGGAGGTAGAAGCGGGCTGTGCGGGGTTGGGGAACTATGAAGTTGGCGGCCGTGGGGGGGGGGGGGGGGGGGGGGAAGATCTCCAGAGGAGATGAGGTCAGTGACAGTCTTGGACACGGTGGCTTGATGTTCGGTAGTGGGGTCATGGTCCAGGTGGAGGTAGGAGGAGGTGTCGGAGAGTTGGCGTTCAACTTCCGCTAGGTAGAGGTCGGTTCGCCAAACAACAACAGCGCCACCCTTGTCAGCAGGTTTAATGACAATGTCAGGGTTGGATCGGAGAGAATGGAGTGCTGCAAGTTCAGAGGGAGGTAGGTTGGAGTGAGTGAGGGGAGCAGAGAAATTGAGCTGGCCGATGTCACGGCGGCAGTTAGCAATGAAAAGATCTAGAGAGGGTAAGAGGCCAGAGGGAGGGGTCCAGGTGGAACGAGAATTCTGAAAGCGGGAGAAAGGGTCAGCCGTGCGGGGGGAAGACTCCTGGCCAGAGAAGTGGGCACGGAGACGGAGGCGGCGGAAAAAGAGCTCAGCATCGTGCCGAGCTCGAAATTCATTCAGATGGGGGCGTAAGGGGATGAAGCTCAGGCCTTTGCTGAGGACTGATCGTTCGGAATCAGAGAGGGGAAGGTCAGAGGGGATAGTGAAAACGCGGCATGGGGTGAGATTGGGAGAAGGGGGGGGTCCTGTAAGGACTCTATTCCATTCTCCCAGTTTCTCCGTCTCCGCCGCATCTGCTCTGATGATGCCACCTTCCATACCAGTGCTTCCGACATGTCTTCCTTTTTCCTCAACCGAGGATTCCCCTCTACCGTGGTCGACACGGCCCTCGACCGTGTCCGTTCTATCTCCCGCACTTCTGCCCTCACCCCTGCCCCTCCCTCCCGGAACCACGATAGGGTTCCCCTTGTCCTCACCTTTCACCCCACCAGCCTCCACATTCAACGGATCATCCTCCGCCATTTCCGCCACCTCCAAACACATCTTCCCCTCACCTCCCCTTTCAGCATTCCGCAGGGACCGCTCCCTCCGCGACACCCTAGTCCACTCCTCTACCACCCCCAGCACCCCTTCCCCTTCGCCCGGCACCTTCCCGTGCACGCACAGGAGATGCAACACATGCCCTTATACCTCCCCTCTTCCCACTGTCCAGGGCCCCAAACACCCCTTCCAGGTGAAACAGCGATTTACTTGTACTTCCTGCAATTTAGTATACTGTATTCGCTGCTCACGATGTGGTCTCCTCTACATTGGGGAGACCACACGCAGATTGGGTGACTGCTTTGCGGAACACCTCCGTTCAGTCTGTAAGGGGGACCCCCGAGCTCCCGGTCGCCTGTCACTTTAATTCACCGCTTCACTCCCACTCTGACCTCACCGTCCTCGGCCTATTACACTGTTCCACGGAAGCTCGAAGAACAGCACCTCATCTTTCGTTTAGGCACGCTACAGCCCTCTGGACTCAATATCGAGTTCAACAATTTTAGATCATAACCTCAGCTCATATCACATTTATATTTTATTTTTTCCACCCTTTTATTTGCCCCCCCCACCCCCACCTTTTTTTTCCTCCTAGAAGCTGGCAGCTGTCCTTCATTCTGCCAGTGGATTTCACACTTCTTTCAGCCTTAATCTGTCACATTAACACCACCTCTAGCCTTGCATATCTCTTAATGTCTCTTCATCTCCCCCTTTGTTCCTTTATCTCCTCCCCCTTTTCCCAGCTTTACCCTGGCCTTAAATCTATTTGATTTCCGGCTCTTCCCAGTTCGGACGAAAGGTCATCGACCTGAAACGTTAACTCTCTTTCTCTCTCCACGGATGTTGTCTGGCCTGCTGAGTTTTTCCAGCGTTTTCTGTTGTTATTTCGGATTTCCAGCATCCGCAGTATTTTGCTATCATATAAGTGCTTGAATCGTTTCATATGCACAGTAAGAATCATTGAACTGGACAATCGGGGGCCCATCCAGACACATCAATACACAAATACCCCCCCAGCTCAACAATGAGAGAGACATTAGCGGGTGATTGGGCCAGTTTTCAGGGGGTCCCAAAACCAGTTGAGGAGACGATTTATACACATCCTGGCTGGCTCAACAATGAAGAAGGCATTAACGGATAGTTGGCCAGTTTCAGGTGATCCCGAAACCAGTTAAGAAGATAATTACCCCATGCTGGGAATTTTGGGCGCCAAAATCAAACAAAGGACAACACTTTGATTTGAGCGGGAGATAAGGCCGACAAAACAGTATAACTATAGAGAACAAATGTTCCTCAAAAAGGATGAAGCAGTTACAGTGATGAGTTACGGTCAGTTACGGAGAAAAGAGGAATCAGGTCGTGTCTTGTGCGTGTCCTGCCCGCGGCGCTGTGCTGGTCCGGTGTTCGAGTGTTGGGTGAAGTCCGAGTTCGTTGTTCGTGGTCCATGTCGGCCAGAAACGGAACCTCAGAGCGAGCCACCTCGACACGGCAGGCAGTAGGGTACACCATCCCGATCGTCAGTAAACCGTGTCCGGACCCATCAGGGCAACGCAGCGGTGTGTTCCCGAGCGACCAGCCGTCGGTGGCGAGGAAGAAGGGAATCTCGGCCAAGCGAGGCCCGAGTGACGAGAAGAAAGACGAGAAGAAATGCCACGTGGCGCTACGGTCAGTAAAACCCCGACCGCGCCCGAAGATAAACGGCGGAGTCCACCTCTTTGAATTCTACCGAATACTTCATGATATCAGGGAGACAGGCCTACCCTCTGGTTCTTTGAGCGGATAGCCTGGGTCATCCGCGACGGATATCCATCGGGGCTGTCTCAAGTGGATCCATCGCGGCAACGAGTGTAAACAAGTCAGGCGCAGAAACCCTTACAGCCACGTGACAGCCAGGCGCTGCAGCGAAAAACTGAAAGCCTCATTTTAAATTCCGAAGTAAGCCGAGCGGTGAGCATACTTCCGATCCTACAAATCCAGACATAGTTTAGGTATTCTAAGGGAGGGTGGTTTCTAGGGTTAATGTGTAATGTGTTCCCCCTTTTTCGATGTGTCGTGTGTTCCCCATTTGTATAGATCAAGTTTTATAGACGTGTGTATACTTGTAATTTCTTTGATCTGCGCATATGACATGTATTTCATTATTTTGGACACCATACAATAAAGGCATTCATTTCGTGCTATTCAACCAGGTCTATTTGAGTTTTTCTCTGCATTACTGCTCCTTTGCATCTAAGTCCAGGTGTCAGAACCATAAGGGCGAGTGGGTCGAACCACTCACAGGTGATTATTGCAAAAGTCTGGCCGGAGACCAGAGCAAGCAATAGTACAGGCAACGAAAGCCTCACCTCGCACGAGCCCCCCTTACATCACGCTGAATATTTAATGAGGAATTTGATGTGTTAATTTTGTCAGTTTGGTAAATGGATCCAAACAAAACTCCTCCAGTTACAATACAAACAATGGACTGACTGACTAAAGGAAATTCATTCTACTTGTTGTATTAACTACTATTAATCTCAGTCCATAGATCAGGACTAGATACTTCCCTGTAGGGAGGGAAAATCTAGAGTTTGTCACCCTGTGACAAAATTGCATATATCCTGGCAGCTGGTTGAAGAGCAAGCAAACAGAATTGTGTGCCAGAAGGAAACTTAATGAACGTGGAGAAAATTGTGAAATTATTGTTCTTTGGCTTTACGCATTCAAGAACTGCTCCCACCATAACGTCCATACACTTGCCAGTGACTCCATCCCCCTCTTTGGCCACTATTTCAGGCTGAACCAGACTGCTCACAAGCTCGACCCGGAGCTGAGCTTTCGACCCCATCACAAAGGCTGCCCATCTCCATCTCCCCTGCCTTCGCCCCTACCTCAGCCCATCTGCCACCGAAACCCTCATCCTGCCTTAGTCACCTTCAGACTTGACTATTCTATTCCAGCCAGCCTCCCATCCTCCACCTTCTGTAAATACAGTTCATCTAAAACTCTGCTGTCCGTAACCTATCCCGCACACCCTTCATCTCTGTCCTCACTGACCTACATTGGCACCTAGTCCACCAATGCCTCAAACTTAAAATTTTCATCCTCGTGTCTAAATCTCTCAATGGCCACACCCTAAACTATCTCTGAAACCTTCTCCGGCGCTACAACCACCCCCACCATCCCCGCCCCCCCACCCAAATCTCTATTCTTCTGCCATCGACCTATTGTACATCCCCCCCACCATTGCTGGTTGTGCTTTCAGGTGCTTAGGTCTCACTCTCTGGAATTCTCCCCCTAAATCTCTGTGTCTTTACCTCTCTCTCCTTCTTTAAAAACCTCCTGAAAACCCAACTCCTTGACCAAGCTTTTGGTCACACCTTCTAATATCGCCTTCCTTGGTTTGGTATCTGTTTTTTCCTTGCATCTGTGAAAGACCTCAGGACATTTTTCTACATATAAATTGTTGTTACGTGAGCTATTCTTTATCCATAATTGAGTCAGTGGGCCCCCTTTGTAATACTTCAACATTGATTTCAAAAGGAAATTAAATAAATCGAGCCATTCCACTGTGACATTTATTTCAGGCTTATCTAGCCCAGGCTAAACCTGCATAGATTGCCAGACTTTTTACATCTTGCTTTGACATAATGATCTGAAAGCTCAGGTGGAAATGAGCTCTATTTCCCAGTAATTATCCATGCATGAATAAGGTTAAGGACTTGCTCGGCTTTTGAAAGCCATGATCAGATGTTTTCTTCCTTGTAAAACAAAATCCAAACAAAAAGATAATAATTCCAAAAAATCAAAAGAATAGTTACTGCAACAATTGCTCCCTCCCATCAGATGCAGCACGCCACTGACTCACCTCAATTTATTCGTTAATTTGAGAATTTCTTGTATAATTTTACTAATGAAGCACTTTCCACTGCAAAAGATGTTGTCCAGTCTTCAACAATCATCATAAAATAAATTTTTTGCCACTTAACCACAAGTATTAAAAGATAAACAAGAACTTTGGAATACTGCGAATAGTCGGTATTTCTCCAAGTCCATTTTATAGCAATACTGGAATGTAATTTTTATTTAAAAAACACAGGATTTTTTTGAACAAAAAATGCATTTTCGAAACAACAAAGGCTACACAGAACTCAAACATGTTAATCTGGTTTGTCTGTAGTTTAGGGCCAAGCTTGCTTTCTGCAGTAAATCACTTTCCTTTTTCTTTGTAATTTTGAGAGCCTATAAATAAATGAAATGACAAGTGGCATTTACTCAATTCAGCATTCTGTTGAATTATACCACGGCTAAAGACTGTTTGCTCCATTCGATATACCCAGATACATAGAGACATATCTAAAACTACGGAAAACAGGGATTGAACTGACTCATTACTTCATTAGCGGGGAAGAGAGCAAGGAAAGAACTATTTTAATGATAAACTGTTGAATGTGCAGCTGGAATCTCCCTTAAATCACCATTTCCTCGTTTTCCATACTGTACACTTGCTAATATGGCTCACATCTCTGACTGAAATAGGTCTTTCACCGAAAGTACCTGGAAGCAAGACAATATTATTCCCTGCAGGGTTCATTAAAAAAAGAAACCTCATCAGACCAAGAAGCTTTTAAACTCTTATTTTAAATTGAACAAAGCATTACCAAATGTCTCAAAGCAATAAAAAAAAATCCATATTGGAGATTCCTTTTTATATGCTTATAAATCCTAATTTTCTGCTAGTAACCTTCACCATTGGTAATGGAAGTTATGATGGACACTCTAATGCATATTATTATTTTAATAGTCACACAACAACTGAAAATCCATAGGTCTTTTGGCGTGCTGCTGTAACTCCAGCGGGATTGCACCAGAAATTAGGACAGGATCCAGATACACTGGTTCTGGCCTTACACTGGGGACTCCACAGGCCTTTTAAAGGACAGGACCTCTGTCTTCCCCTATACAAGACCTGTGGCATAGGAAGGAGTGGGGACTCCCAAACTCTGGGACCCAGCACATCACCGACAGCTGTACATCTGGTGTACTAGGCTACCAATTGGCAGTTGGGGTACCAGAGTGTCCTGGACTGGATCCCCAAAGTAGACCTGGTAATTACTTAAAAAAAATTAATATCACTTCTTATAAAGGGGCATATGGAGCACTGATGGTCCCTTTCAGGAGTGTGGGGAGGGGAGAAGAGTCGAAGAGGGGGAGGAATGGAGGCGAGCATTCTTCTGCTGCAGGTGGCATTCCTGTTGTACAAAAAGTAAGGCACCTCTCCCGATCCTGTGAACTGCAGTGGATCCTGGCACTTACACCGAGATGCACAATTAGTCCTCTCTCACCAAGTGCACAAAAAACACACACCATCAACCAGATGGATTACATTCCTTCCAGCTGTGATGATAGACATGTTATTCTTCCTCATTGCGCATTTTTTCCTAAGAAAAAGACGTAATAATTGTTGCAACGATTAAGGGAAGTTTTAAGTGTTTAACTGGATGGAGGTTATTCCATTCAACAGCAAATCAATTGAGGTCCATTTACTCTTGTATGATCCTGAGTAATCAGAACAGAGATTTTGGTGACCAGCTATCTGATTTAAGAGTTTTAAGCAGAGGTCATACTTGCATGGTTTTCTTAATGGTAACAAGATCATTATATCACAAAATGTTAACATTCCTCTCAAAAGGTATTTTCAATTCCAGAGAAGCCAAATGCATAGGGAAACTGTATATCATAGTATAAGCACATGCTTTGAAAGTCCTTGTCCTGTAAATGATTAGTCAAAAAACTACAATTTACTTTGTAAATATAGCCAGACTGTCAATTTTTACTCAATTGATATCCTCCCAGCTAGAACCGCAGCTGTTTAGGGACGTTCAATTCATCGCTCATCCTCCACGTTCCTCAGGCTCCCAACATACATACACATTCAAACATTCCACAATGCCCTCTACAACATAGACAGGAAATAGCCGAGAATCAAACCAGCACATACGGTTGCCACCTTTTGACAAATCCAAATCAGGGAGGAGGATAAGGTTAGCGGCAGAAGACGGGATCATGACTTGAGCTGTGATACTTACTTTCTTTATAGAAATTAGTGGAAATCCTTAACCCAATATCTCCATTTAAGACACAGAAGTAGTCAAAAATTGTTTATTTCAAAAGTAAGGCTTTTGGTGTCCAATTTTAAATTTTACGAATTTCAGGACAAGCCAAAAAAATTTAGAAAGTCCAATTGAAAACAGAACAAGGAGCAATTCTACAAACACCAGGTCTTATCCTGGACCAGCATGAAAAATTATGTTAACTGGCTAATTAATGAATTGTTATATTAAATTTGAGGGGGGAAAAGGCTTGATACAGTTTAAAAAAAAATTCATTCATGGGATGTGGGCATTGCTGGCAAGGCCAGCATTTATTGCCCATCCCTAATTGCCCTCGAGAAGGTGGTGGTGAACTGCCTTCTTGAACCGCAGCAGTCTGTGTGGTGAAGGTACTCCCACAGTGCTATTAGGGAGGGAGGTTCCAGGATTTTGACCCAACGACGAAGGAACGGCAATATATTTCCAAGTCAGGATGGTGTGCAACTTGGAGGGGAACTTGCTGGTGGCGGTGTTCCCATGCGCCTGCTGCCCTTGTCCTTCTAGGTGGAAGACGTCGCGGGTTTGGGAGGTGCTGCCGAAGAAGCCTTGGCGAGTTGCTGTAGTGCATCTTGTAGATGATACACACTGCAGCCACGGTACGCTGGTGGTGGAGGGAGTGAATGTTTAAGGTGGTGGATGGGGTGCCAATCAAGAGAGCGGCTTTGTCCTGGATGGTGTCGAGCCTCGAGTGTTGTTGGAGCTGCACTCATCCAGGCAAGTGGAGAGTATTCCATCACTCTCCTGACTGGTGCCTTGTAGATGATGGAAAGGCTTTGGGGAGTCAGGAGGAGAGACACTCGCCACAGAATACCTAGCCTCTTACCTGCTCTTATTGCCACAGTATTTATGTGGCTGGTCCAGTTAAGTTTCTGGTCAATGGTGACCCTCCAGGATGTCGATGGTGGGGAATTCGGCGATGGTAATCCCGTTAAATGTCACAGGGAGGTGGCTAGACTCCCTTGTTGGGGATGGTCATTGCCTGGCACTTGTGTGGCATGAATGTCACTTATCAGCTCAAGCCTGAATGCCGTCCAGGTCTTGCTGCATGCTGGCATGGACGGCTTCATTATCTGAGGAGTTGTGAATGGAACTGAACACTGTGCAATCATCAGCGAACATCCCCATTTCTGACCTTATGATGGAGGGAAGGTCATTGATGAAGCAGCTGAAGATGGTTGACCCAAGGACACTGTCCTGAGGCGGAGATGATTGGTCTCCAACAACCACAACCATCTTCCTTTGTGCTAGGTATGACTCCAGTCAGTGGAGCATTTACCCTGATTCCCATTGATTTCAGTTTTACTAGGTCTTCTTGATGCGACACTCGGTCAAATGCTGCCTTGATGTCAAGGGCAGTCACTGTCACCTCACCTCTGGAATTCAGCTCTTTTGTCCATGTTTGGACCAAGGCTGTAATGAAGTCTGGAGCGGAGTGGTCTTGGCGGAACCCAAACTGAGCATGGGTGAGCAGGTTATTGGTGAGTAAGTGCCGCTTTATAGCACTGTCGACGACACCTTCCATTACTTTGCTGATTGCCAGATGATTGAGAGTAGACTGATGGGGCGGTAATTGGACGGATTGGTTTTATCTTCCTTTTTGTGCACAGGACATACCTGGGCAGCTTTCCACATTGTCAGATAGATGTCAGTGTTGTAGCTATACTGGAACAGCTTGGCTAGAGGCGCGGCTAGTTCTGGAGCACAAGTCTTCAGCACTACAGCCGGAATGTTGTCGGGGCCCATTGCCTTTGCTGTATCCAGTGTGCTCAGCTGTTTCTTGATATCACATGGAGTGAATCGAATTGGCTGAAGATTGGCATCTGTGGCGGTGGGGACCTCAGGAGGAGGCCGAGATGGATCATCCACTCAGCACTTCTGGCTGAAGATGGTTGTAAATGCTTCAGCCTTGTCTTTTGCACTCATGTGCTAGGCTCTGGCATCATTGAGGATGGGGATATTCATGGAGCCTCCTCCTCCTGTTAGTTGTTTAATGGTCCACCACCATTCATGACTGGATACGGCAGGACTGCAGAGCTTTGATCTGATCAATTGATTATAGGATCGCTTAGCTCTGTCTATAGCATGTTGCTTCCGCTGTTTAGCATGCATGTAGTCCTGTGTTGCAGCTTCCCCAGATTGACCCCTCATTTTTAGGTACGCCTGGTGCTGCTCCTGGCATGCTCTTCTACATTTCTCATTGAACCAGGGTCGGTCCCCTGGCTTGATGGTAATGGTAGAGTGAGGGATATGCCGGGCCATGAGGTTACAGATTGCGGTGGAATACAATTCTGCTGCTGCTGATGGCCCACAGTACCTCATGGATGCCCAGTTTTGAGCTGCTAGATTTGTTCTGAATCTATCCATTTAGCACGGTGGCAGTGCCAACAACACCGTGGAGGGTGTCCTCAGTGTGAAGACGGGACTTCATCTCCACAAGGACCGTGTGGTGGTCACTCCTACCAATACTCTCATGGACAGATGCATCTGCGACAGGTAGATTGGTGAGGATGAGGTCAAGTAGGTTTTTCCCCTCGTATTGGTTCTCTCACCATCTGCCACAGGTCCAGTCTGGTAGCTATGTTCTTCAGGACTCAGCCAACTCGGTCAGTAGTGGTGCTACCGAGCCACTCTTGGTGATGGACATTGAAGTCCCCCACCCTTGCTGCCCTCAGTGCTTCTTCCAAGTGGTGTTCAACATGGCGGAGTACTGATTCATCAGCAGAAGGTTTCCTTGCCCATATTTGACCTCATGACCACAAGACTTCATGGGGTCCGGAGTCAATGTTGAGGACTCCCAGGGGCACTCCTTCCCGACTGGATGTGCTGCCACCTCTGGTGGGTCAGTTCTGCCAATGGGCCAGGACATACCCAGGGATGGTGATGGAAGAGTCTGGGATGTTGGCTGAAAGGTATGTTTCTGTGAGAATGACTATGGCAGGCTAGTCAGTGGGACAGCTCTCCCAATTTTGGCACAAGTCCCCAGATGTTCATCAGGAGGACTTTACAGTGTTGACTGGGATGATGGGGGTGCCATTGCCATGCCCGAATCTGGTGCCTAGGTGGATGCCCAAGCGTCTGGTTTTATTCTTGTTTTTCCTAGCCGTTTGATACAACTGAGTGGCTTGCTAGGCCATTTCAGAAGGCAGTTAAAAGTCAACCACATTGCTGTGGGTCTGGAGTTACATATAGGCCAGACTAGGTAAGGGCAGCAGATTTCCTTCCCTAAAGGATATCAGTGAACCAGATGGGTTTTCACGACAATCCGGTAGTTTCATGGTCACCATTACTGATACTAGCTTTTTATTCCAGATTTATTTAATTAACTGAATTTAAATTCCACAGCTGCTGTGGTGAGATTTGTATTTAAGCCTCCAGATTACTAGTCCAGTAACATATGTTACCGTTAACATTAATGCAGGTTAAATAGCAGAGGTTCACAAGTTTTATTTTGAAACAATAGATAATAGATTAAAATGATTAATAGGACCCCAAATGCTACTGGTACACGGCAACAGCTTAGTGAGAGACACTAGTGCATCTCAGACTATGATAAGAATACATATGCTAAACAATCTTTGCAGCCTGAAGGATGCACTACTTTTTATAGGCAAGTTGACTGTATCACCATTAAATTAAGCATTTAATATGCTACTCCTTCTCCTGCAATGAAATCAACACTTATCGTATTGTCTCTTACTTAAGGTAATTTTTTCTTTAATCCTGAAACTAAGAATCCCTCATCACACTCAGTCTTCCTTTTCTCCTACAACCTACAGATTTTTAAAATCCACACTTAGCATCATCTAATCACTACTTATTGATGCACTTAGTCTTCTCTCCTGCACGTTACTCCTGGTGCTGTCCTGCATTATACTTCTTGGCTCTTCTCCAAGGAAACAAATTGCTAAAAGTCAAAATTCCCAACGTACATTTTTTTCTTTCTTGGTCACTAGGCACTATTTGTTATTTCCTTCCCAGGCTCTCTATTTTTGCGGTGGGGGGCACAAACCAACCACCAATCCTTTTACTCTTGTTATCTGAATATTTGCCCTTTTTTAAAATGATCTTGAAAAAAGCATATTTAATGTGTTCATGCAGCATTAACTTTGTTAAGTCATTCATTTGTATTGCTTGTATGTGCACGCATATTGGTCAAACATAATTAGCATGTCACTTGTTGGAAACATGGGCTACAGAGCAGTGAAGCATCTCGTTCAAGAGTTATGCCACCAATTTCTTTACCAAACATGCACCATCTAAAATTAGGAAACGAGTCTGAAATGCAAGAGCAACATAAATGGATGCTATTTGCTAATATTTTTACAAAATTAGCCCTTGAATGTAGTTTTGTATGTACCCGTACTGTAAAGCCAGTATCTGCTTGTAGTCAGTTGAGATACATCAAGACCCCCTGTAGCAGTGTGTGAAGAGAGATGGAAGAATATGAGGAGAGCTGAACAATACATTGCATAGCACAGGACTGCAAAGTGGAGGGAGACGATTTTCTTCTGCCTAATGCTCCACTTGCACCAGTTCCTGGGACATAGGGAGAGTAAAGGGAAAGGACACAGTAGTAGACACTTGTATCACCAAGTTCCCACTCCATTTGTACGTGAGGTGGCTTTTTCTGGGATGTATTGGACTGGGGCAGGAAACTCTCACCTGAAACCGGAGTGAAGTCCCGTGTCATTTTCCAGAGATTCCACTGGGCGATCCTAGGTTTGAAGACTTCCCATACAAACTGGGTGGTAGAGGTTGCAGAACTGCCCCTTTAAATTGGAGGATCTAAAATGGGACATGCAGCAAGGGCCTTCTGTTATTCTTCAGTGCAGTAGAGGTGGAGAAATGGCCCTCGAGATTGTTTCTGTAAATCTGACTTCAAATGAAAATGCCCAGAGAAGGACAAGCTAAGCTGTTGCCTTAAATAAGATGGAGGTGATAAAGGCCATTGAGGAGAAAAGCAACAGCAATACAAGTGAAATGTGAATGAGCCCAGTATAGGATTGGTGAAAGAATGACATTCTCACAGTCCATCTACAAGCAAGGTACAGCATGACCCAAATGCTGTGTGGCCCAAATCAGAAAAGCAACTGCTAGAATGGTGATGAAAGCTAGTTCCTGAGCTTGGCCCTGATGACTGACTACTATAGAAGGCCTTGATTCTTTGTTGTTGCACTTCATGTTTTGTGTTTATATAGTTACAGTAAATTAGGTAAGCTGTAGGTGATGATAAAAACGGCACTGAAAAAATGTTTAAAAAAATTACACTTAATGTGAAGTTCCAAAAAGGGGTGTGTGGGGTATGTGCAACAAGTTATAATAATGGGCCAAAAATTCGTCCCTTCCCGCGTGAGTACACAGTGTGTACTCACCCGTAAGACGTCCCGAACTGCCGGCTTCCTGCATGCACTGCGCATGCGCGGGAAACCGGAACTTCCGGTATGGTGAAAGGGGCGGTTCCTAGGTGAACCGCGTGCGCGGTAGAGGCTGCGCGCACGCAGCACACTTAGATTTTTTTTCAGGTTTCTACGCGAGGGTAAGTATTGAAGATACTACGCTATTAAAAAGGAGGCGTAAGACCTGCTTTCAACAAGGTAAGTAGTTAATTAAGTATAATTAAAAAATTTCTCAAAAGGTTTATCTTTTTTAGATACTTTAAAGAAAGGTAAGTTTATTTTTATCACTTTTAAAAAGTATTTTAATTTTTTCAAAAATTTAAAGTTTTCTTTAAAGTGGTTAATTTATTTAACTATAGTTATTTTATAAATGTGATGAGTTTTAAAAAAAATTTATTTTAAGTTTAGCTGTTCTTTTGGGGCCGATTTCAATTCACAGATTTGACAGGTCTCCTGTCAAATCGATGAATGAAAGATGGTCTGCTGCCATTGGCTCTCCATGGCCCACGTGATCCCAGGGGACGCATCGCACTAACTGCGCCCCTGGAACACGCAAGCACTGCGCGCCGGCAGTTGGGAGAGGCCCAGGACCCGAAGTTCCCGTGGGCCCAAAACACAACGGCAGGCGTGGTAGGTAAGAGCGCGCGCGATCCTTACCCCCATGGCATGCCGGAGAGGCGAATTTCTGGGCCATTAATATATGGGCTTCAACAACATCCTGGCTGTACTGCTCCAGAACTAGCCGTGCCTCTAGCCAAGCTGTTCCAGTACATCTACAACACTGGCATCTACCTGACAAAGTGGAAAATTGCCCAGGTATGTCCTGTCCACAAATGGCAGGACAAATCCAATCTAGCCAATTACTGCCCCATCAGCCTATTTTCAATCATCAGCAAAGTGATGGAAGGTGTCGCCGACAATGCCATCAAGCAGCACTTAACTCACCAATAATCTGCTAACTAATGCCCAGTTTGGGTTCTGCAGCTCCAGACCTCATTACAGCCTTGGTCCAAACATGGACAAAAGAGCTGAAATCCAGAGGTGATCCGAGAGTGACTGTTCTTGACATCAACGCAGCATTTGACCGAACGTGGCACCAAGGAGCCCAAGTAAAACTGAAGTCAATGGGGATCAGGGGGAAAATTCTTCACTGGCTGGAATCATACCAAGCACAAAGGAAGATGGTTGTGGTTGTTGGAGGCCAATCATCACAGCCCCTGGACATCGCTGCAGGTGTTCCTCAGTACAGTGTCCTAGGCCCAACCATCTTCAGCTGCTTCATCAATGACCTTCCCTCCATCGTAAGGTCAGAAGTGAAGATGTCCGCTGATGATTGCATAGTGTTCAGTTCCATTTGCAACGCCTCAGATAATGAAGCAGTCCGTGCCAGCATGCAGCAAGACCTGGGCAACATTTAGGCTTGGGCTGATAAGTGGCAAGTTAAATGCACACCACACAAATGCCAGGCAATAACCATCTCCAACAAGAGAGAGTTGAACCACCTCCCCTTGACATTCCATTGTCGAATCTCCCACCATCAATATCCTGGGGGTCACCATTGACCAGAAACATAACTGGACCAGCCACATAAATACTGTGGCTACAAGAGTGGGTCAGAGGCCGGGTATTCTGCAGTGAGTGACTCACCTCCCGACTCCCCAAAGCCTTTCCACCATCTGCAAGTCAGGATTGTGACAGAATACTCTCCACTTGTCTGGATGAGTGCTGCTCCAACAACACTCAAGAAGCTCAACACCATCCAGGACAAAGCAGCCCGCTTGATCAGCACTCCATCCACCACCTTAAACATTCACTCCCTCCACCACCGGCGCACCGTGGCTGCAGTGTGTACCATCTACAAGATGCACTGCAGCAACTCGCCAAGGCTTCTTCGACAGCACCTCCCAAACCCGTGATCTCCTCCACCTAGAATGACAAGATCAGCAGGCACATGGGAACACCACCACCTCCAAGTTCCCCGCCAAGTCACATACCATCCGGACTTGGAAATATATCGCTGTTCCTTCTTCGTCGCTAGGTCAAAATCCTGGAACTCCCTCCCTAACAGCACTTTGGGAGTACCTTCACCACACGGACTGCAGCGGTTGAAGGTGGCGGCTCACCACCACCTGGAACGGGCAATAAATGCTGGCCTTGCCAGTGATGCCCACATCCCATGAATGAATAACAAAAAAGCTGCCTCTCAACAGTCAACATTGGCTTGAGGGGAAAAAAAAATACAACATACCAGCAGCAATCCACACTTATATTTTTACAAAAAAAGTGTTGCAGTACAAGGCAGCAGCTAACCACTAGTCAGATAACTGCGATGTAATCAGACAGCCTCGCCCCAATTATACACATTTTACAAACTAGTATTACTCGGAGACGCCAGTCTTTCAAAACAGCAATGCAAGTGGGATCAGTGCACATTTGGGACATAACACAGTTTATAAATTTTCTTGTGTGTACAAGACAAGTGAGTAAATAAATACTAATAATGAATACAACACAGTTCTGCAACATATTGCACACAATGTCACCACAGTCACTCAGCTAATTATTTTTGTCATTTTGTCACTGAAACTTGCAGTTTCACTGACTTCGTACACATGCACAGTGGGGCATCAAAATGTGCATGGCAGGTTACTTCACCAGCGGCACGTATTTTAGAGGAGCTCTGTCTGGGTGCGAGGAAGTGCTAACTGAGATACCCCAGGGATCAGTGTTGGGATCCCTGCTGTTTCTAATTTAGATTAATGACTTGGATTCAGAAATTTAATGCAGAGTATTCAAATTTTCAGATGGCACCAAACTCGGAAGTTCATTTTGAGGATGCAGCTTGCCAACTACAAAAATCAGCTGGTCAAAATTGCAGAAGAACCACCTGGATTTATATCGCACCTTTAACGTGCTAAAACGTCCCAAGGCGCTTCACGGAGCGCAACAGATGAAATTTAATAACAGACAAAATTTAATACAAAGTGTAAAGTACTGCACATAGGAAGAAAACAACTTAAGTACTCAATGAGTGGTGGTGAAACAGCTAAAGATGAAGATTTCTTTCAACCAACAGCTTTAGTAGATTCAACGCTCAACATGTGCAACCACTGCGTAACAGCAATAAACACAATACTGAACCAGATAGCCAAAACAACAGAGCACAAATCAGATGAAATCATGTTCAAACTGTACAGCGCCCTAGCCAGAACACAGATTGAAGAGTGTCCAGCCCTGGTCATCGAGACACTAGGGGACCAGTCAGCCGCCGGAGGCACTTCAGAGAAGAGCCACAAGACTCATTTCCAAAATCAGAAGACTGAATTACAAGGAAAATACACAGAAAATTGGGCTTTTCAGCCTTGTAAGGAGCCAACTGAGAGGTGACCTTATAAAGGTAGAAACTGTATGGAAAAGGTAGATCCAGAAGATTATTTCAAACTAAACCATGAGAGTAGGAAAAGGGGGCACAGGCCCAAACTAGTAAAAGGCAAATTTAGGACTGATGTCAAGAAGTGCTTCTTCACAGAAAGAGTGAAGACATGGAATGGACTTTCAGGCAGAGTAATGCAAGTGTAAACCCTGGCATCACTGGAGAACCAATTGGATGCTATGATTGGGGGAAGACTGCAGGGTCCTTCTAGCAGAATGAGCCAAGGTGGCCTTCCTCATGCATATTTATCTTGTGATTGTAGATGGCAGTAACCAAGGATTAGCATCAAGTTTGAGAGACGGCATTAACAATGTACTGATATTAATCTGAAGTCCCTGTGACCCCAGATATAAATGAGACTCGAGCAGCACTTTTTCCATCGCACTTCATTCATTTTAACCCATCTTTAATCCTTTGAGTGCTGCAGAGTCACCTCATTGAGTGCTTGGCTAACTTGGGTTCCAAATATGGACCGAAAAATATAGTCACAGTTTGACCTAGTCACATGGCCAGGTAAAATTACAGTACTCAGTTTTATGACCGACCTAAAAATGGACCTTTGGAACCAGTTTTAGCCAAGCTGACAGATAGTGATTAAAACAGGAAGACAGAATACGCACAGTAAAATGGCAAAGGAACTTATTTAAAACGTAGAATAAATAAGAGCTTGTGCATGCACAATTGTTTTAAAGTCATAATCATGACTCCTGGGGGAAACGCCTACAGGCCAGTAATGTAAATATTAAATTGCTGGCCCGTAGGGTTGCACAGTGTTCAGGTTGCTTATAGCCAGAAAATTGGCAGCAGTAGCAATGGGTGGGTTGTGGGGGGAGGGGGGTGGAAAGAAGCAGCTTGAGGTGGTGCTCTGGGTACAGTGCCTTCTCGGTTATGCTGCTGCGATTACAAATTGTGAAGTTTGTGCTGGGTTATTGAAACATACATATTTTTCTTAAATCATCAGCATTCTTTCCAAATCAACCTAGTGTGTCACTGAGGCCATAGCATGCACCTTCATGTTCAAAATATTAATGTGTCATTCAATCTGTTGTATCATTGTATTTTAAGTAATTCACTCGGCATACTTTTTTTGTATGTTTAAAAGCTGTGGCAACCCTTGAGGGATCACCCATGTTTTGTTCAAATTTAAAATGTGTTCTCGGAGATGCTTTACCCAACTTACAGCCACGGAATTAAAATTAGACCGAGCATTCTAAAGGTGCTTTCATGCTACAGGAAACTCTTTATTAACCGGCACCCAAATATCCGGAAATCTCTCTTAACCGGCAAAATTCTTGAGTAGGTAACCGGGGTTTTCCTTCATCTCTCGTTTAAAATTAACTTTAAAAAACACCCCGAGGCGTTTGCCTTGTATCGGAGCGTGTAGATTGGGAGGGAATGTGCAGCCCGGGTAGGCAGCGGACACGACAGATGGTCAGCTGGCGGTCCCCGGGGAGACGGAGCTCCGAATGCAGGCGCATGTCAATGTGTACGGGGCTCTCGTACGTTGGGAGATATAACTCTCCGTTATCCGGACTTTTTGATTAACCGGCACCACGCCGGTGCCGGTTAATAAAGAGTTTCCTGTACTAGGTTCCTGAAACATCAGTCTTATGCAGACAGCTGCAAGCAAAATATAAAACTGTTAAGACTGGGAGCCAGGAAGATTCACTAAAAATGGATCTCCCCACAGCCTGTCTTAGCAAGTCATGGCACTTTGATATTTGACTTCTTGTTGGACAAGACCCATGCTTCAAGAACTTGATGGTGCTGGTGCACAATAAAAGCATTTTAAAACTATATGCATCCTAGAACCCTTTAGAGACTACAGTGTTAAACTAGCCAAGGCTCCAGACAAGCTGTGCTTACTGTATTAGCATTCCATGGGGCCACTTTTATGATCCATGCAATCAGAAAATAGTGATGAATTCTCACTATTGTCACATATCAAAACAGTTATTATTGCTGTGATCACGGTTGATCACCAGCCCTATCTTCAAAGACATTAAAAGGTATATAAAGCATTAGGATCTTGTGATGTTTGACTGCTTTGATTTCTGGTGTTTATCCAGAAGAACGTCATAAGCATTTGGCTCACATATCCTTGTAAGAGACTGTATTTCAAGAGACTGTAACTTATGTATACCACAAAGGAAAAGTTGAAAAAAGCCCACTAGAAATATTTCTTATAAACTGGAAAAAGTCTAACCTTAGGAAAAAAAAGTAAAAAATATATTCACCTTTGTTGTCAATTATTTAATTATATATAAATTTGATTAGTTGTTTCTGCTAGTATGAAAGTGGTTTCAGTCCTCCAATTAACTGACAGTGATGGGGAAAATCCTACATAAATTCCAGTAAGCAACTTATCCCAACTAGGAACAACAACAGAAAGTGCTGGAAACACTCAGCAGGTCAGGCAGCATCGAGGAGAGAGAAACAGAGTCAACGTTTTGGGTCGAACCCTTCGTCAGAATATTCGGGATTGACTCGAAACGTTGACTCTGTTTCTCTCTCCTCGATGCTGCCTGACCTGCTGAGTGTTTCCAGCACTTTGTTGTTATTTCAGATTTCCAGCATCCGCAGTATTTTGCGATTATGTTATCCCAACTAGGGTTAGTTATTAGATCCAGGCTATAACTAATTCTGGTGAAAGCAGAAAGCAAAAGATAATTCAGATCATCAGGCCATTTGAGGAAAAAAAAAATCAGTGTTTGAAGACCCTGAAATGTAACAGCTACTTCAGGTGGGATTACGGTAATTAATGCAACAACAATATAAATAAGAGACTGCTAGCAATAAATTTAAATCCATGCCAATTATATTTAGTATTCAATGCAGTCATAAAAATAGCAAACAGTAACAGTTCTAGATATAATTTTCCAAAAACAAATGCATGAGAAAATTAATGTTCTAAGTATGTCGCTCTTCCCCCACCGCTCCCCCCCCCACCCCAAACACACAGATAGATGATCTTCAAAGCTAGGTTCACAACAACAGAATGCCTCGGAGAACGCTTTAATACATCATGTCAAATCAATCAAAAGAAAATGACATTTCGTAAAAATGCAGCTAGGTTCATTACTGTAGCTCAGTGGCTGCAAAATTAGTCAGATTTTTGATTGTGAGTGGCGTTCAAATATCAGAATTAACTAAAGCACAAGTTTTTTTGGTAGTCTTGCTTAAAGGGTGCAAAGTCGAGAGCGGGGAGGAAGAGAGATTAAGGGAGAGAAAATGAATCATTTCCCGCACTGCCAAGCATGCTTCCTGATGGGTTGGTGAATAAGTGGCACCGACAGCTGAACTATTCCAGTCTAACCGCAACAGTATTTTACTTGAGGGAAAAGAGAGATAGTGGAATTGGAGAAGGCGAGGACAGAATCCAAAATGACATGGCTTGCAAGAGCCACAAGGCCCATGCACTATGACACAATTAGGAGAAAGCCAATGGGCCTGAATGTGCTGAAAACTTGCACCGTAGTAACGGCACATCTAGGGTGTATGTTATTATGGTGCGGAAATTACGACGTGTGACTTATGCCATTACGTACACTACCCCATAATTTGCAGGGACTTTTAAGCAGCTCCAGAGACCATCGCCGGGAAAGTTGAACAGCTAATTATCAGAGCCCCACCCCTTCATTAAAATCAACGGCGAGATCAAGTTTGCTGAATTAACACCGCTGTGATCGCCAAAGACACTTAGACCATTACAGAATGGCGCTGAAGGGCTCAGGATCAGTGGAACAGGTATTGCTCTCAATAACGGTGAGGCTAATGGCGCTTGCCGTTATTTATGTGCAAATGGTACAGTAACTTTAGGCGAGGGGCAGATGCGCGGTTAAACACGAATATCCAAAAGTTGCTGTCCGAGTTGCGCTGCTCCACCGTTAGCTTTGCGAAAATGGCATCTCCCTGTCTGATGCACCATTGAAATGCATTGAATGTTGTGAAGTTGCTGTATTTGCGTGGCAGGTACGAACTAAACTCGCCACAGAAAGTTAAGTCTTGCCACGCTGGAATCTATTATAAAGGATGCAATAACTGGGCAAATAGAAAGATTGGGCAGAGTCAACATGGATTTATGAAAGGGAAATCCTGTTTGACAAACCTATTGGAGTTCTTTGAAGATGTAACTAGTGGAGTAGACAAAGGGGAACCGGTAGATGTGGTGTATCTGGATTTTCAGAAGGCTTTTCGATAAGGTCCCACACAGAGGCTGGTGAACAAAATTAGGGCACATGGAATTGGGGGTAATATACTAGCATGGATTGAGAATTGGTGAACAGACAGAAAACAAAGAGTAGGGATAAACAGGTCTTTTTCAGGATGGAAGGCTGTGACTAGTGGGGTACCGCAAGGATCAGTGCTTGGGCCCCAGCTATTCACAATCTATATCAATGATTTGGATGAGGGGACTAAATGTAACATTTCCAAATTTGCTGATGATACAAAACTAGGTGGCAGTGTCAGATGTGAAGAGGCTTCAAGGGGATCTCAACAGGCTCAGTGAGTGGGCGAGAACATGGCAGATGGAATATAATGTGGATAAATGTGAAGTTATCCACTTTGGTAGAAAAAACAAAAAGGCAGAGTATTTCCTAAATGGTGAAAGATTGGGGAATGCAGATGCTCAAAGGGACCTGGGTGTCCTTGTACATGAGTCACTGAAAGTGAATGTGCAGGTGCAGCAAGCCATTAGGAAGGCAAATGGTATGCTGGCCTTCATTACAAGAGGATTTGAGTACAGAAGTAAAGTCTTACTCCAATTATATAGGGCCTTGGCGAGACCTACACCTGTAGTACTGTGTACAATTTTGGTCTCCTTACCTAAGGAAGGATATACTTGTCATAAGAGGGAGTGCAACGAAGGTTCACGAGATTGATTCCTGGGATGGCGGGACTGTCGTATGAGAAGAGATTGAGTAAACTAGGCCTGTATTCTCTTGAATTCAGAAGAATGAGGGGGGATCTCATTGAAGCATACAAAATTATTACAGGGCATGATAAGGTGGATGCTGGGAGAATGTTTCCCTTGGCTGGGGAGTCTAGAACCAGGGGCCACAGCCTCAGGATAAAGGGTAGGCCATTCAGGACTGAGAGGAGAAGAAATTTCTTCACACAGAGGGTGGTGAATCTTTGGAATTCTCTACCCCAGAGGGCTGTGGAGGCTCAGTCATTGGGTATATTCAAAACAGAAGTCGATAGATTTCTGACTAGTAAAGGCATCAAGGGATATGGCGAGAGGGCCGGTGAATGGAGCTGAGGCAGAAGATCAGCCATGATCTCATTGAAGGGCCGAATGGCCTACTCCTGCTCCTATTTCTTATGTTCTTATGTCATTTGAAGTCTAAGTACCCTTTTAACAAAAAATGTAAAAACCTAAACGTGCAAGGGCAAGTCCAACTAACGGCAGACACCATTAGATGCCCTTTAGCAGGAAAATCTGGGCCAGTAAAATATTCAATCGCTCAGCAGGTTGCCAGAGGGCAATATTTTTACTGACTTGTTCTTAATTGAAATCTTAAACCTCAATTAAGTAATGAAATAAGTGCTTTGACAGCCGGAAATGTTCCGATTTCCCCCCACCCCCCCACTAATATTTTTGTATTTATAGTTATTGAACTTGTGTGCTGAGCATGAATTGCAACCGGTAATGAAATATGGATGGTATGGCACACAGTTTGAGAGACAACCCTCTGTATACAGGTCCCTTCTTAATGCCTATTTATATATTTATACTATGATTTCAGTACAAACTTAATCATCGTAAAACCAAGTTGAATATTCTGTCCGTACATACTGCGACCCAGCCCCACGTTATCAGATTGGAGCCGCTGCTGCTAAACGCATCCCTGTTAAATAACCTGCTGTTCTGTTCTGTTCTGTGTCAGGCCCTTCGATATATGTCAGACATTTTGGCCACGCTGTTCCCAATCCTCCACAATGCTCGCTGCAACATATTCTAATTATTATTCCAGCAAATTGTGGCACAAGTTCGCCACTGGAGGATCAGTGAGCACAACAGTCTACCTTATGGTATTACATACAAACATACGAACAATGACGGACAGGTAAAGACCCTCTGGTCCATCCAGCCTGTCCCATATACATTGCGATACCTTGTGTATCACAATATATACACTCCACCCCACCCGAAACCATGTGATCACCTGGGAGAGGCAAAAAAAGATAAAAACCCAGGCCAATTTGGGGGGAAAAAATCTGGGAAATTCCTCTTCGACCCATCTAGGTGATCGAAACTAGTCCAGGAGATCACTCTGACCCTGAACTCCCTGCAGTACCTACCTTCTGTAAGAGGTGATCTCCGCCCCAGCCAGAAACAGATCCAGCTCTCGCTTGAAGGAATTCAGCGAATCAGCATCCACCGCATGAGACAACAGCCTGTTCCAGAGGTCCACTATTCTCTGGGAAAAGAACCACCTCCTGACATCTAACCTGGATCTGGCCTTACACAACTTAAATTTCTGACCCCTGGTCCTCCCTAACCTATTTAATTGAAGCAAACAGTAAACTGGAACACAATCTATTCCCTTCATTATCTTATAAACCTCAATCTAATCCCCCCTAAGTCTACACTTCTCTAAAGTATAGAGTCCAACTCTTTTAACCTATCTTGATAACTAAAATTCTTTAAACTGGGAATTAGTCTAGTGGCCCTCCTCTGCACCCTTTCCAAAGCTTCAATATCACCTACCATATGAGGAGACCAAAACTGGGCACAGTATTCCAAGTGAAAGGAATTGGCAGCAGAGGCGGCAGCGCAGGATAAAGAGCGCAGGGCCCGAGGACAGCAGACTAAGAGGAATCGGCAGCAGCGCAGGATAAAGAGCGCGGGGCTCCGAGGACAGCGGACTGAGAGGAATCGGCAGCAGCGCAGGATAAAGAACGTGGGGCCCGAGGACAGCGGACTGAGAGGAATCAGCAGCAAAGGTGGCAGCGCAGGATAAAGAGCGCGAGGCCCGAGGACAGCGGACTGAGAGGAATCGGCAGCAGTGCAGGATAAAGAGCGCCGGGCCTGAGGGAAGCAGACCAGAGAGGAATCAGCAGCAGAGGTGGCAGCGCAGGATAAAGAGCGCGAGGCCAGAGGACAGCGAACCGGAGAGGAATCGGCAGCAGTGCAGGATAAAGAGCGCGGGGCTGCCGAATTTCAAGAGAACAGCAAAAGCAAGGAGTGATGTCACAGGACTGCAGGTAGGTGATTGGTGCGTGAGTTTTAGTGTTTTATTCTCTCTAACGTAACTAGATAAACTAATTAATATAAGTATAGATAATCGTGAGAATAAAGACTTTAACTAAGAGAGTGAGAGAAGCAGCCGGAGATAAAGGTAGGTCCGACTTTTAAGACTCTTAGTCTTAAGTTTATTTCTGTAAGTTAGTTAGTTAATAGTCTATTAAATAGAGGCATGGCAGGGCAGCTCAGTCCCACGGAATGCACATCCTGCACCATGTGGGAAATCCAGGACGCTTCCCGTTCCTGGACAACCACGTGTGCAGGAGGTGTCGTCAGCTGGAGGAGCTCGAGCTCTGGGTTTCGGGGCTTGAGCAACGGCTGGCGTCACTGCGGAGCATCCGTGAGGCTGAGAGCTTTGTGGATAGCACGTTTCAGGAGGTGGTCACCCCGCAGCTAAGGAGTGCGCAGGCAGAGAGGGAATGGGTGACCACCGGACAGAAGAGGACCACCAGGCAGGTAGTGCAGGAGTCCAGAGTGCATCTCGCTCTCCAACCAGTATTCGGTTCCAAGTACTGGTGAGGGCGATGGTTCCTCTGGAGAGTACAGCCAGAGCCAAGTCCACAGCACCATGGGTGGCTCAGCTGTACAAGGGGGGAGGAAGAAGAGTGGGAGAGCAATAGTGGTAGGGGATTCTATAGTTAGGGGAGCAGACAGACGTTTCTGCGGCCGCAGACATGATTCCAGGATGGTATGTTGCTTCCCTGGTGCCAGGGTTAAGGATGTCTCTGAGCGGCTGCAGAACATTCTGAGGGGGGAGGGTGAACAGCTAGCGGTCGCGGTCCATATTGGTACCAACGACATAGGTAGAAAGAGGGATGAGGTCCTGCAGGCAGACTTTAGGGAACTAGGAAAGAGGTTAAAAAGCAGGACCTCAAAAAGGTAGTAATCTCCGGATTACTCCCAGTGCCACGCGCAAGCGAGTATAGAAATAGGAGGATAGAGCAGATGAATGCATGGCTGGAGAGATGGTGCAGGAAGGAAGGCTTCAGATTCCTGGTGCATTGAAACTGGTTCTAGGGGAGGTGGGAGCTGTACTGGCCGGACGGGTTACACCTCAACAGGGCTGGAACTAATATCCTCGCGGGGGGGTTTGCTAGTGCTGTTGGGGAGGGTTTAAACTAATTTGGCGGGGGGGGGGGGGGGGGTGGGCACCAAGATGTAACATTAGAAAGGGGAAATAAAGTGCTCAAAGGATTGGGAGAGGCAGAGAGCACTAAAGAAATAGCAATGTATTAGGTGTGGTCAAACTAAGAGAATAGAGGATGGTCTAAGATGGGTTTACAGTGTATGTATGTGAACGCACGAAGTGTAGTAAACAAGGTAAGTGAGCTGCAGGCACAAATAGCCACATGGGAATGTGATGTTGTGGCAAAAACTGAGACCTAGCTCAAAAAAGGGTAGGATTGGGTATTAAATATCCTGGTTATAAGGTGTTCAGGAAAGATAGGGAAGGAAAGCAAGGAGGTGGTGTGGCAGTATTGGTTAAGGAGTCTGTTACAGTGCTGGAGAGGCAGGATGCCCTGGAAGGGTCAAGTACAGAATATATATGGCTAGAGTTAAGAAATAATAGAGGTGCCATTACACAAGTAGGTGTATTCTATAGACCACCAAATAGTGGGAAAGATATGGAGGAGCAAATTTGCAGAGTAATTACAGAGAGGTGCAAGAACTATAGAGTAGTAATAATGGGGGACTTCAACTATCCTAATATAGACTGGGATTGTAATAGTATAAAGGGCAGAGAAGGGGAAGAATTCCTGAAGTGTGTTCAGGAGAACTTTCTTGATCAGTATGTTTCCGGCCAAACGAGGGAGGAGGCATTGCTGGATCTGGTTCTGGGGAATGAGGTAGGTTAAGTGTCAGTAGGTGAACATTTAGGGAACAGTGATCATAGTATCATGAGGTTTAGATTAGCTATAAAAAAAGGACGGAGCAATCTAGAGTAAAAATGTTTAACTGGGGGAAAGCCAATTTCAGTGGGATGAGAACAGATCTGACCCAGGTAAACTAGAATCAAAGATTGGCAGGCAAAACTGTAATGGAACAATGGGCTGCCTTTAAAGAGGAAATAGTTGAGGTACATTCCCACTAGAGGGAAAGGCAGGGCAACTAAAGTCAGGGCTCCCTGGATGACGAAACAGATAGAGAATATGATGAAGCAGAAAAAGAGCGCGTATGACAGATGTCAGGTTGCAAATACATCTGAGAATCAGGCTATATATAGAAAGGTCAGAGGATAAGTGAAAATAAGAGGGGCAAAGAGAGGGTATGAGAATAGAATGGCAGCCAACATAAAAGGTAATCCAAAAGTCTTCTACAGGCATATTAGTAGCAAAAGGGTAGTAAGAGGAGGGGTGGACTGATTAGGGACCAAAAAGGAGACCTATGCATGGAGGCAGAGGGCATGGCTAAGGTATTAAACGAGTACTTTGCATCTGTCTTCACCAAGGAAGAGGATGCTGCCATAGACATAGTGAAGGAGGAGGTAGTGGAGACACTTGATAGGATAAAAATTGATAGAGGTATTAGAAAGGCTGGCTGTACTTAAAGTAGATAAATCACCAGGAGCGGATGGGATGCATCCTAGGATACTGAGGGAATTGAGGGCGGAAATCGCGAAGGTACTGGCCATAATATTCCAATCCTCCATAGATATGGTGGTGCCAGAGGACTGGAGAATTGCAAATGATACATCATTGTTCAGAAAAGGGTGTAAAGATAAACCCAGCAATTACAGGCCAGTCAGTTTAAACTCGGTAGTGGGGAAAGTTTTTGAAACAGTAATCAGGGACAAAATTAAAGTCACTTGGATAGGTCTGGATTAATTAAGGAAAGCCAGCATGGATTTGTTAAAGACAAAACGTGTTTAACCAACTCGATCGAGTTTTTTGATGAGGTAACAGAGAGGGCTGAGGAGGGTAATGCAGTTGACGTAGCGTACATGGATTTCCAAAAGGCGTTCAACAAAGTACCACATAATAGGCTTGCCAGCAAAGTTGAAGCGCATGCAATAAAAGGGACAGTGGCAGCATGGATACGAAATTGGCCAAGTGACAGGAAACAGAGTAGTGGTGAACGGTTGTTTTTCGGACTGGAGGAAGGTATACAGTGGCATTCTGTGGGTCGGTTCTAGGACCACTGCTTTTCTTGATATATATTAATGACTTGGACATGGGTGTACAGGGCACAATTTCAAAATTTGCAGATGACACAAAACTTGGAAGTATAGTGAACAGTGAGGAGGATAGTGGTAGACTTCAGGAAGACAGACAGGCTGGTGAAATGGGCGGACACGTGGCAGATGAAATTTAAAGCAGAAAAGTGCGAAGTGATACATTTTGGTAGAAAGAATGAGGAGAGGAAATATAAACTAAAGGGTACAATCCTAACGGGGGTGCATGAACAGAGAGACCTGGGGGTATATGTGCACAAATCGTTGAAGGTGGCAGGGCAGGTTGAAAAAGCAGTTAAAAAGGCTTACGGGATCCTGGGCTTCATAAATAGAGACATAGAGTACAAAAGTGTGGAAATTATGATGAACCTGTATAAAACACTGGTTCGGCCCCAACTGGAGTATTGTGTCCAATTCTGGGCACCGCACTTTAGGAAGGACGTGAAGGCCTTAGAGAGGGTGCAGAAAAGATTTACAAGAATGATTCCAGGGATGAGGGACTTCAGTTACGTTGATAGACTGGAGAAGCTAGGATTGTTCTCCTTGGAGCAGAGAAGATTGAGAGGAGATTTGATAGAGGTGTTCAAAATCATGAGGGGTCTGGACAGAGTAGATAGAGAGAAGCTGTTCCCACTGGCAGAAGGGTCGAGAACCAGAGGAGACAGAAGAACCAAAGGCGACGTAAGAAAAAACTTTTTTACGCAGCGAGTGGTTAAGATCTGGAATGCACTGCCTGAAAGGGTGGTGGAGGCAGACTCAATCTTATCTTTCAAAAGGGAGTTGGATAAGTATCTGAAGGAAAAAGATTTGCAGGGCTATGGGGAAAGGACAGGGGAGCGGAACTAGCCGAGAGTCGGCATAGGCTCGACGGGCCGAATGGCCTTCTTCCGTGCTGTAAACAGTCTATGATTCGATCATTCTATGCGGCCTGACTAAGGTCTTGTGCAAGGACAAAATAGTATAACATCGTCTTATACTCAATTATCCTATGGATACACCCTATTTGCTCTTGCTATTGCCTCACGGCATTGCTCATGTACCTTTAAAGATGTATGCACTAGAATGGCCAAATCTCTTTCTATCTCCACCTTCTTTAATGCTTTTCCCTGAAGGGTGTATGAATGTTGAGCATTTGCTCTGCCCACATGCAGAACACTGCACTTATCCAAGTTATACATCATATGCCACTCGTGAGCCCAATCTAAGATCTGCCTGAAGCAGACGAGCATCATCTACAGTCCTAATGCTCGCACGGATCTTGGTACCATCTGCAAATCGTGCCCCCAACACCTACATCCAGATCATTAATAAAAATAGTAAAGAGCAACGATCCCTGCGAGACACCACTGGTGATCGGTCTCCAAACAAATCCAAATCCATCTATAACTACTTTTTGCCTACGTCCTGCCAGCCAGTTCTCTATCGAGCTCAATATATTACCACTGATACCAGAGGCTTCGATCTTATAGAGAAGCCTCGTGTGGTACTTTAGCAAAAGGTTTTTGGAAATCTAAGTGACACTTATAACATCGTTAAAAGGGTACTTAGACTTGAAATGGACAAGACTTAACTTTCTGTGGCGAGTTTATCTACCACACAAATACAGCAACTTCACAACATTCAATGCATTTCAATGGTGAGGCAGACAGCGAGATGCCGTTTCGAAGCTAACGGCAGAGTGGTGCAACTTGGACAGCAACTTTTGAATATTCGTGCTTAACCGTGCATCTGCCCCTCGCCTGACGTTGCTGTACTATTTGCACATAAATAACAGCGAGCGTCATTAGTCTCACCGTTACTTTGAGAGCAAAATCTGGCTCATTGTACAGCCACCCAGGCTGCTCTTGTGCACCTCCTGTGAGAGAAACCATTTCCTCTGGTGAGGGAGTCCAGACAAGGGGACATAACCTTAAAAATTAGAACTAGGCCGTTCATGGGTGATGTCAGAAAGCACTTTTTCATACAAAGGCTAGTGGAAATCTGGAACACTCCCCCCCCCAAAAAGCAATTGAGGCTAGGTCAATTGAAAATTTCAAAATGGAGATTGATAGCTTTTTGTTAGGCAAAGGTATTAAGGGTCCCAGAACCCTTAATGGAAATGGAATTAAGATACAGAGCAGCCATGATCTAATTGAATGGAGGAACAGGCTTGAGGGTCTAAATGGCCTGCTCCTGTTCCTATCTTGTTTCAGGTGGATCAGTTCCAAAGATCATTGGTGGAATCTGGTACCTGTTCTAGGGAACGCCAAAGGAGAAGGATGGAAAAACCTTTAAAAAGAGTTTATCCTTTAAGTTAAAAGTGGAATTTTCAGCAGTTTAGTGGTACACCATATAACCGCACTGGCAAGCAACAGAATGGTAAGACATAGGCTCATGCTTACTCTTCCTTTCACAATTTCCTTTCACATGATCTCAGCCTGGAGGAAAGATTGCAGTTACTAAACAAGTTCTTTGTACATAGAGACAATCACAATGAGTCATCCCAGACCAGTCTACAAACATCTCCTGGTGTAGCTGTTGAATTCTTACTATGCAAGTTAAAAATTAGCACTTGAGAGGGCATTTGCTTCATCGGGCACAGAAAGAGTGATCGTTCCATCATTTAATTTTAAATGCAGGCTTAATTAAAAGAAAAGTTAAATTGCTGTTTCAGTTGGATTAATATTAGCACAAACTGGATTGCAAGATCTCAGAATCTCACCTTTCATAGAAAAAGTCATTATACAATACAGGATAGTTTTGGATTGTTTCCTTATATATACAGAAATTTTAAAGCTACATATTTTACACATTCAGGCAACAAATACAACTGGTTAGTTTTGCAGCAAAATTCTGTCAATTTTTTAGCTCTAGGGCAGAAAAGGTTTGTTTAGCTTCATTTGGTAAATAAGGGACTTTAGAGAGAGATATTCTGTATTACACTGGGGAATACACAGTCATTATTCATTTAGAGCTAGCACTAATGGCTACATACATGTCTTGACAAAACTTAACGTTAAACCTGTTTTTTAAAGTTTCTGAATGAGATTCAAGTGTAGCAATATAAATTTAAAATAAGCAGTGTCAAACTGAAATGGATAAATCTTGACATCCATTATACAAGTAAATTCCCGACTTCTCAAGTTACACTTAGCCTTCTAATTTGGGATTTTACAGGACATACTTTCCGTTTAACAGTTAACTGCATTGATTTTTAATCTACTTCGGTGTACATTTATGTGCTTCATTAAGTCCAAGCACAAAGCCGCTGGAACTTGAGATGAGTCGTTTTCGGTACCGCGGTACATGAGTGAACAAGACGCCTGCTGGATATCCTGCACTAGACGTTTCAGTTATTATTACGGCTGCTTTCAATATCGAGTCCCCTCCCTGACAAAGGCATGTTACTTATAAAATAAATATCGACTCCCTCAAAAACTGGTCCAATTTTGCTTCTCAAACTACCGACAGCACGGAAGTTCGTACAATTAGTCTTTGATTTTCAAGAGGAAATAAGTATTCACCACCCCCCCAAAAATGCTCGTTTCCAATTGGAAAGCCGCCAAGTGAAGTCCCGAATTGTGATGTTGGGGAGGGTGGAATGGATTTGCTTTTCACACTCTCTCTCACTCTGCCTGGATATATATTTTGTTTTCATTCCAGCACAGACACACAAGCCCAGCAGGTCTTGGACGCGTGTCATTATCAGTTCGGAAGTTAGCAGCCTGCTCTGAAGCCAACTCCCGCCCTGTCAAGCCGCCTATTGACCTCCGGCACCGTTGTGTGCCAGTCTCTCTCTGTACTCACCGCCGGTGCTCGCACCGCTGGCCCACTCCGGCTGACCAGCAGAAGCTGCCTGCTGACTGGGAGCGACACGCTCAGGACTCTCCGACTCAAAGCCATGCCTTCCCCTCTCCGCACACCCAGTCTTCCTTCTGTGTACTTTCAAATGCAAGATCTTGCTTGTTAACATCCGCCGCTTGGTGTGTGTGTGTGTGTTCTCTCTCTACTCCTCCTTCCCACTGCACCCGCTCCTTTTCATCTTCCCCTCCCTCCGCTCTCTGGCGGCGCGGCTGGTGACTGTAAGAGGCTCTGGGCGAGGCCGGAGGAAACGCTGCTGCTTTGCAACGAGGAAGCGTCCTCCAGTCACTCGCCTGCACACTACAAAATAAGCAGATAGTAGGAGCCAAATTGTGATCTAATTTAAAAATGAGGCGGAGCGACCTCTGCTGCCGCCGCCACTCGGATCCCTGCAGCTACAAACAAGCTGTCTCTGTCCCCTTCCCACTGCCACTAGGCGGAGCGCTTCGTAAGGTTGTTTACAACGCGATTATTGATAACCAAATCTACCTGTACATAAGGACATTATTTATGTTACCCTCCCTTAAAAACTAACCGAGTTTCAAACTGATTAAAAATCAATAACTGATCAGGTTTTTACATTAATTCAAATTACCACCTAAATAAAAGTGGCGGTATAATTACTGTGTTCCAGCTAAAGAAAGACTTGCATTTATATAGCGCCTTTCACGACCACTGGACATCCCAAAGCGCTTTACAGCCAATGAAGTACTTTTTGAAGTGTAGTCACTGTTATAATGTAGGAAACGAGGCAGCCAATTTGCACACAGCAAGCCCACAAACAGCAATGTGATAATGACCAGATGATCTGTTTTAGTGATGTTGATTGAGGGATAAATATTGGCCAGGACACCAGGGATAACTCCTCTTCGAAATAGTGCCATGGGATCTTTTACATCCACCTGAGAGAGCAGACGGGGCCTCGGTTTAACGTCTCATCCGAAAGACGGCACCTCCGACAGTGCAGCACTCCCTCAGTACTGCACTGGAGTGTCCGCCTAGATTTTTATGCTCAAGTCTCTGGAATGGGACTTGAACCCACAACCTTCTGACTCAGAGGCAAGGGTGCTACCAACTGAGCCACAGCTGATGGCTAGTAACAATATAGATTGTAAAATATGCAAAACTTTACTGTGTACCTTTTCCACACATGGAGGATTGACTGTTAATTAAAGGAACCTTTTTTCACACATTATGATGGAACATGTTAAGTGGACACTTTGGTCACCTTTCCTCTTCTGAGCCTTACTGACCAGCAAACACCCCCAGACATCGTTCAAAAGCACCAGAGACCTGGAGAATTGTCAGCTGCTAACGCCTCACCTTGCAAGGTGCTGCAAAGGGCCACGCTCTGGTTCCACCTGACCCCACTTTTATCCTCAGGTCTCTTGCTGCAAAGATCCTGAATATTTGTTGAAATGTTGATGAATGAAAGGCAAGCTTTACATTTGGACCTCTTTGACAAATCACAACTGAACAAGTAAGGAACATAGAAATCAAATGCAAAGAAAACAGGTAGATAACATTTTAAATGAAAAACTACTGAGGAGGGAAAAAACAGAATGAGCAATAACAGAATAAAAGCTGAACCAATGAAATTGCTCCCCAAAAATTGAAAATTAATTTGCCATCTTGTGCTCTCAGTAGCTCAGACACTGAAAATAAGGTTTGTTACATAATAAAGGCAATAGGTAAATTTTCATCTTCACCACCTGATTTTGATGGAATGAAAAACGGATGTGAAAAACGCAGGTGATCTGCTCTGTCAGATTATTACTCAATTATCCCTCAAAAATTGCATAATGTCCAGAATTTGCGGTCATAATAACGATGAAACTGTCAGCGCTCGCTGTTATTACTGTGTAAAACTTACAGCAACTTCTGGCATCCGCACATGCGCAGTTAAACACGGAAATCCTGAAGTTGCTATCAGTCAGACCCTACTCCTCCACAGGGTGCGCTGTTGCAGTCTTCGCAGATACAATCAACACAGAATCAGTGATTTGACGTGAAATTCAACGCTTTACGCACTGTTCTCACTGTAAAAACCATTGAAAAAGTTAAGCCTTGTTGAATGAGGTTTTTAACAATGTACTAAGTCATAATTACTGCTGAACAACCTCTCTGGCCCTGAAAAACTAATTTTATAAGTGTGGAGTGTCATTCCCTCCATTCCATAATAAAAATTCCATAGATTTTTAAAATAATTAAAAATAATTTTTTTAAAGTTTATTATAGATCAGCTTCTACCTTAATCCCATGTGTATGTCCCAATCTTTATTTTGCTTTCTGTAAAATGATTAAAAAGTAATGATAATCAGTGCTTTTTAGTTTCGGGTTTGCTGTCTGTGAGAATTCTTCAGTCTGATTGGCTGCTCAGCCTGCTTGATGACTTCACTGTTCCTGGAGGCCGCAGATCCTCTATAGATAGCGCCAGAATGAAATTGACGTTGGAATGAGGGAAATCAACACCACAGAGCCCGCTACATCTTTGTGGGCAGCTTTCTTCAAGGTCAGCAGCGAGCGCTATCCCTTCGCCACTGACCGCAAAATCCAAGCCATTTTATAAGTAATTCACCTTACCTGTACAATATTATTTTCTGTACTGAAAATGTTTTTAACAATATTTTCTATTGGTGGCCTGTACCTCTTTAAGAAATGTAGAGTTCAATTTTTTGGCTTTCCCATTCGGTCAGCTGAAGACATAATAATAAAGATGTAAAAACAATAAAGTAGTGATAATGGGGTCTTCAATTATCCTAATATAGACTTGGGGGGGGGGGGGGTGGTGAACAATGTATAGGGCAAAAATTACATAGAATGTACAGCACAAAGAAGGGGGAGGAATTCCTGAAATGTGTACAGGAGAATTTTCTTGATCAGTATGTTTCCAGCCCAATGAAGAAGGAAGCAGTGCTGGATCTAGTTCTGAGGAATGGAGCAAGTGGAGCATGTTTCAGTGGGAGAGCATTTGCCAAACAGTGATCACAATATCATTAGGTTTAGAATAGTTATGGAAAAGGACAAGGATCAATCAAAGGTGAAGATACTCAACTGGAAGAGGGCTAATCTCAGTGAGTTGAAAAGGGAATTGGCCCAGGTGGGATGGAAACAAAAATTATCAGGTAAAACAGGAATTGAACAATGGGAGGCTTTCAATGAGGAGATAGTTAGGGTACAGAGTAGATACATTCCTATGAGAGGAAAAAGAAGGGCATCCAAAGCTCGAGCTCCTTGGATGGCTAAAGAAATTGGGATTAAAATGAAACAGACTTATGATAAATGTGAGCTTCATCATACATAATAACACTCAGTAGTGACCCTGACTTCTCAGGAATCATTAATTAATTAAATAAAGGTGGCTTTCTCAAGGGTCGGGATCGAAAGCAGGCAAATCTAAATGCAGATAAACAGGAAGAGTTTTTTTACACTAAACTAACAAAAATAACTTAAGATTGTATCAAAAAACGTACAGAAAATATCGTAGTGTTTGAACTAGTCATGTCAGTTGGGAGATGGAGTTAGAATGATTAGGCTAATGAGAAGAAACCATATTTAAAAAATGTTTGAAACATAACCGTGATAAATAGGTGTGATGGAATTAGTTTTATGCAAATATCATGACACAAAGTGAAATAGACAGGGAGTGTGCTATACAAAAAAAAATAATATAAGTCACATTTGGCAGGGAACATAAAAACTGACTGTAAGAGCTTTTATAGATATGTGAAGAGAAAAAGATTAGTGAAATCAAGTGTAGATCCCTTGCAGTCAGAAGCGGGGGAAGTTATAATGGGGAACAAAGAAATGGCAGACCAATTAAATGCATATTTTGGTTCTGTCTTCACAAAGGAGGACACAAATAACCTCCCAGGGATGTTGGAGAACATAGGGTCTGATGAAAGGGAGGAACTGAAAGAAATCAGTATTTGCAGGGAAATGGTGTTAGGGAAATTGACGGGATTGAAGGCCGATAAATCCCCAGGGCCTGATAATCTACATCCTAGGGTACTTAAGTGGCCCTAGAAATAGAGATGCATTGCTGATCATCTTCCAACATTCGATGGAATCTGGAACTGTACCCATGGATTGGAGGGTAGCTAATGTTACCCCACTATTAAAAAGGGTGGTAGAGAGAAAGCGGGGAATTACAGACCGGTAAGCCTGACATCGGTAGTGGGGAAAATGCTAGAGTCCATTATAAAGGATGTAATAGCTGAGCACTTGAAAAACAGTGACAGGATCGGACAAAGTCAACATGGATTTACAAAAGGTAAATCGTGCTTGACTAATCTACTGGAATTTTTTGAGGATGTAACTGGGAAAATACATAAGGGAGAACCAGTAGATGTGGTGTATTTGGACTTTCAAAAGGCTTTCGATAAGGTCCCGCATAAGAGATTAGTGTGTAAAGTTAAGGCACATGGGATTGGGGGCAAGGTATTGACTTGGATAGAGAACTGGTTGGCGGACAGAAAGCAGAGTAGGAATTAATGGGTCTTTTTCCGAATGGCAGGCAGTGACTAGTGGGGTACCGCAGGGTTCGGTCCTTGGACCCCAGCTATTCACAATATACATTAATGATCTAGATAAGGGAACTAAATGTAATATCTCCAAGTTTGCAGATGACACAAAGCTGGGTGGGCGTGTGTGCTGCGAGGAGGATACTGAGAAACTCCAGGATGATTTGGACAGGTTGGGTGATTGGGCAGAAGCGTGGCAGATGCAATATAACGTGGATAAGTGCGAGGTTATCCACTTTGGTGTCAAAAACAGAAAGGCAGACTATTATCTGAATGGCAATAGATTGGGATAATGGGAACTGCAACGAGACCTGGGTGTCCTTGTGCACCAGTCGCTGAAGGTAAGCACGCAGGTGCAGCAGGCGGTGAAGAAGGCAAATGGTATGTTAGCCTTCATAGTGAAAGGGTTTGAGTATAGGAACAGGGATGTCCTGCTGCAGTTGTACAGGGCCTTGGTGAGACCACACCTTGAGTACTGTGTGCAGTTTTGGTCGCCTTATCTGAGGAAGGATGTTCTTGCCATGGAAGGAGTTCAGCAAAGATTCACAAGGCTGATACCTGGGATGGCAGGAATGACATATGAGGAGAGATTGGGTCGATTGGGCTTATACTCGCTGGAGTATAGAAGAATGAGAGGGGATCTCATCGAATCGTATAAAATTCTGACAGGTCTGGACAAACTAGATGCAGGAAGAATGTTCCCGATGGTCGGAGAGTCCAGAACCAGGGGTCATAATCTAAGGATAAGGGGTAAGCCATTTTGGACAGAAATGAGGAAGAATGAGGTGGTGAACCTGTGGAATTCTCTACCACAGAAGGTAGTTGAGGCCAAGTCATTAAATATATTCAAGAATGAGTTAGATATATTTCTTAAAGCTAAAGGTATCAAGGGATATGGGGAGAAGGCAGGTACAGGGTACTGAGTTTGGATGATCAGCCATGATCTCATCGAATGGCGGAGCAGGCTCGAGGGGCCGAATGGCCTACTCCTGCTCCTATCTTCTATGTTTCTATGTTTGGCATTTTTGACAATTTTTCCACAGAAAGGATTTGGAATAAGAGTTACTTTTAAATGTGGGATTCTTAAAGCAATGTGTATTTGCATAAATTGAGGGATAAAACACTTGGGCAGAAGGTGGTTAATGGAATAGACATTTAAGTTGTTTGCCCCAAAGTTTGTAAGCAATAAGAATTTGTTAGCCTGCTTTGTGTATCGGTAAACGCCTCACAACCCTTGTGTTGGGAAGTCTCTGGTCCTGCGCACTCAGCCGGAGTTTCTGACAAGCCTTCCCTCTGCCTGTGAACACAGCGAGATAAAAATAAAGACAGACACAGGCAGTCAGTCAGGTTTTAAACAAAGAACTGCAAGGACAAGAGTTGGACAGGCTCAGAGAAGAATGCAGGAGGGTAGTTAAGTTATTTTGTTTCTCCTGCAAGAAATTTCAAAGACAAGACACACCCATGTTTTGGCGCAATTGATCAGCGTATCAAATTGATCAAAATATATTCATAAACAAAATATAATCAGTATAAACCATTGAGAGTTGAATTTTGAAGTTATTGTAGGCTCTAATATTCTTCTTCCTGGCCATTTTAAGCTTCTGGAGCCAATCTTTTGACAACTATAAAACCATTCTCATCCCCCTTTCAATTGAGGAAAGCAAGGACAGGTCCATGGTATGATCAAATTCCTTATACTTACATAGCAAAATGCCTTCCTTCAAGTCCCTGTAGAAATGAATGCAACCACTGTAGATTCTGCTAAGTGATGTTAATTGACAATCTAATTGAGACTGGATCCCCAGATTGTGGGCTCACCCACACACATACAGAAAGTATATCCTTTCACATACATGAGATGTAACTTTTTTCCTACCTACCTTTTCTGAGGAACAAGTCTTCCGTATTTTTCTGATCAGTAATTTTCGAGTTCACACAGCAATTACATCTGTCAGCTCCCACCCCCATACTAGAAAGTAATTATTTTCCCTACCCTATGTGAGCAAAAATATGACATACTAAATCATCTCGACAGCATTAGAAGTTAGTAGCTGAAGGAGTTTTAATACAGGTTTGTGAACCTTCGGGCAGTTCAGGAGGAAGGCAGTAGGCATGCAAACAGATGTAAGATTTGAATTTATTAATTGTGTTACACTAGCAGGAACTACACAAACCTATTCAAAAATGCAGTAGGTGGAGGCAAATCAACAGATTGGCAGGATGTGGGTGATTTCCTGTTATGAGTTCCCCAACTCAACTGAGTCATTGTGCAGAGAAGAGTCTAAGCACCCCTCCATAGGGAAGGGGAGCATGCCAACCTGGTCCATTCTTGCACCCCTCAAAGTGGCCAGTTATGGAGTTGCTTTGGCCAAGGCCTCAGAGCAGGTTGTCAGCCTGCCTTCAATGATGTACAACATAAACAGACCCTGGTAGCAACCGCAATAAGTTCATCCTGCGTCAGTTCAACATTCCCCCTCTTGTTGATCAAGAGCAGCAGGTTGAAGGATGGCTATTAGGGGAGAAGGCCTACCCGTTATTGCCATGACTGATGACACCTGTCCGGCACTCACGAACCCCAGCTGAAATGATAGCCATGCAAGCACCAGGGCAATAATGGAGCAAGTTATTGGTGTGCTGAAACAGCAATTCAGGAGCTTGGATAAATCTAGGTTGCATTCACCCATCACCCCTCTGTGCTCACTGACCTACATTGGCTCCCGGTTAAGCAACGCCTCGATTATAAAATTCTCATCCTTGTTTTCAAATCCTTCCATGGCCTCGCCCCTCCCTATCTCAGTAACCCACTCCAGCCCTACAACCCTCTGTAATCTCTGCGCTCCTCCAATTCTGGCCTCTTGCACATCCCCAATTTTAATCACTCCACCATTGGGGGTCGTGCCTTCAGTTGCTGAGGCCCTAAGCTCTGGAATTCCCTCCCTAAACCTCTCTTTCCTCCTTTAAGCCGCTCCTTAAAACCTCTCTCTTTGACCAAGCTTTTGGTCACCTGTCCTAATATCTCCTTATGTGGCTCGGTGTCAAATGTTGTTTGATAACGATCCTGTGAAGCGCCTTAGAACGTTTTATTACGTTAAAGGCGTTATATAATTGTAAGTTGTTGTTGTCTGGTGTGTCTTGCATAACCCGGCCTTGGAACATGACCAAGACTTTGAGCAATCAGCAGCTAAGGAGGAAGAAGAGCCTCAGGAACAAGATGATGGAGGAGAGATCAACAAGCAGCTAGGGCTATTAAGCAGCAGCTTGTAGACCATCGCTTCCAGTAAAAGAACAATCACAAACAAATCCTTCACATCACCCCTGCGGTAACACCAACCTCTTTACCCTCCACATTGCAAGAAAAAAACCCCGCAAGCTCTGACCACCATCTGCAATAGATGCCGGATGGATGAATAATTAATTGAACAGACACACTTGCACAGTTCAGCCTTTATAATTTTTAATGTCTTTACAGACTGGTATTACAGAATGGCACAAAATTTGCTGCAGCCGGTCAACAAAGGGCACCCGCCGTTAGTTAGACTTGCCCTTGCCCATTTCATTTCCATGAGATCTTGCACTGGAAGTGCGAGGTGGGAACGGCAGGGCACCCTCTACAGGGCATTTGGGACCTGTGTGAACAGGGCAATCAACAGTATATCTCCTTTAACAATCCTTCAATCTGGTTATCAGCAGCGCAGTCTGAACCAGGAAGTGCAAGTTAGAATAGCGAATTCAATGTCTAATCAGGTACAAATGTGAGAAGTCGCACAACACCAGGTTATAGTCCAACAGCTTTATTTGAAATAACAAGCTTTCGGAGTGCGGCTCCTTCGTCAGGTGAAGTGAAGAGATGCATATAGGCACAGCATATATAGTCAGAGAACACTGCCAGATGATTACAGTTAATCTTTCTAACTGCTCTTTATCACACCTCGGCAGAGAGATAATCACGGCAATCAAAGGTGTGGATGGTGTCCAAACAGGTCAGTCAGGAAAACATTACATCAAAGACAATGAGGT
The DNA here is from genome assembly GCA_030390025.1 of Squalus acanthias. Taxonomy (NCBI): domain Eukaryota; kingdom Metazoa; phylum Chordata; class Chondrichthyes; order Squaliformes; family Squalidae; genus Squalus; species Squalus acanthias. The sequence goes on along the minus strand of CM059426.1, from coordinate 148,867,837 downwards.
GGGGTCACAAGGGGTCAAATGTGGCAGATGCTGGGGTCTGTATGGAAAACACGCCTCCACTACTCGCCTTCAAACAGCCGCCTAACCTCAAACAGACCATTGTTCGCAGCAAATTACCCAGCTTTCAGGAGAACAGCGACCACGACACCACACAACCCTGCCACGGCAACCTCTGCAAGACATGCCAGATCATCAACACAGATACCATCATCACACGTGAGGACACCACCCACCAGGTACATGGTACATACTCATGTGACTCGGCCAACATTGTCTACCTCATACGTTGCAGGAAAGGATGCCCCGGAGCATGGTACATCGGCGAGACCATGCAGACACTGCGACAACGTATGAACGGACACCGCACAACAATCGCCACACAGGAGTGTTCCCTCCCAGTCGGGGAACACTTCTGCAGTCAAGCACATTCAGCCTCCGATCTTCGGGGTAAGCGTTCTCCAAGGCGGCCTTCGAGACACACGACAACGCAAAATCGTCGAGCAGAAACTGATAGCCAAGTTCCGCACCCATGAGGACGGCCTCAACCGGGATCTTGGGTTCATGTCACGCTACATGTAACCCCACCTGACGTAGAGTCATCCAGACTCGAGTTGTCGTTGGCTTGTTCTCTCTACACAGATGCAGCCGGACCTGCTGTGATCTCCAGCAGAAAAAAGTTTTTTGTTGGACTATAACCTGGTGTTGTGCGACTTCTCACATTTGTCCACCCCAGTCCAACACCGGCATCTCCACATCATAATCAGGTACAGAAAGCGAAATAAAGAGAGGGAAAGATTGGATTGAGAGATAGATAGTAGACAATGAAAAAGTAAAACATTTCTTTACATTTTTTTTTAAATAACATCTTCCAACAATTTGAAGCTGAAGGAATGAGACATCATACTTATAATAATTCATTTTCAGTGCCAGAGAGGGTGTTTGGGAGTAATTAACTTATAACACTGTTAAAAAGAGTACTTAGACTGAAATGGACAAGACCTAACTTTCTGTGGCGAGTTTAGTTTGTATCTACCATGCATGTACAGGAACTTCACACTGTTCAATGTATTTGAATCGTGAGCCAGACAGCAAGATGCCGATTTCACAAAGCTAATGATGGAGCAGCACCTTCCGGATTTTTGCGTTTAACTGAGCATCTGCCGTTGCCTGAATTTGCTTTGCGATTTGCGCATAAATAACAGTGAGTGCTGTTAGCAACACTGTTATTTTGACAGCAAATTTTGGGCCATTAATTTCACCCGCTTGTTACTCCATCGTGCTCTTAAGTGTTCTGTTACGTAACCTACTGCTTCGACGAAGTGCTCCTCCAGTGGCTTCAGCAGGGGTGGTGGGAGTCGGCTGATGCTCAGATGAAGGTCCCGGAGATGCTCATGGTCAGTGACCTCTCGCAACTTGGGGCCTTGAGACCAGCTGGAGACTGCGACATCTCGACTGGTGCTGGGGCAGTCTGGTCCAGCTACCTTTTAAGTACCATGGCGGGCACTGAGTGGGTAGAGAAGGTGCAGAGGTGCTGTCATCCTGGGAGAGGGCAGCATGTGCCACTCCCATGGGCTTGTAGGACCTCATTCCTGGTAATCTGCAAGAAGCAGACTATAGAGACACTTTGGAATCCCATATAAATGTGATCCACTGGCCTTTGAAGCTGGTCGAGATCGTGAAGCCTGAATGGCACCAGTCTGAGCTTCCATCAAAGCTACCAGAGTTGGTGACAGATTCCTGGCTGCAGCATCGAGGTGACCGCAGGCTCCATGGTAGATTGCAGACTGCTGATGCCACTGGTTAGAATGTTGTACCTGCTAGAATGGAACTCCTCCATAGTCTCAAGACATGCTGCGGTAACGCCTAGGCAAGCAGTCCAATACGCCCCACAACTGGTGCATGTCAATAAGTCACCTTTTGTATCTGGGCCTCCGAGGTCTACATCTCCATCCTCTGCAGTAGAACTAGGACATGGGGTTGCTCTCCAGCAAGCCATATCCTGGACTTCCCTTACCATAACCACCTCCTCACGAGTGCTGTGTGAATCCCCTTCTAAGCTCACTATCCCAACTGGGGTGCTGATCTCTGTGCTGATCCTTGGGAGAGATAGAAAAAATGATGGTACTCCTTCATGATGGTTCTCTCCCTCCAAGGTTTCTGCTGCAGCTTCCAAAGGATGAGGAGAACCTAGAGGAGAAATGGGATAAAGGCTACTATGGCGGTTAAGTTAATGAAGCAGCAAATGACTCACCGCTAGACAATACCAACGTGCCATACAGCCAACATGCAGCATTGCGAGAGGAAAGATAGTAGCAAATAAATAGACACCCTGCTGTGGTATGCTCCAGTCTCGCCATCTTCAATGCTTCTTGTGTTTCCTCACCTCAAGATCTGCATCGCATTTCGCTCCATCTGAATCATGCTTCAGATTTCCAACCTTTTCAGGTTTTTAAAATTTTTTAAATTATATAATTCTATGACAAAATTATTAAACTAGCCCGGGAAATTGATATATAGAGAGAAAAAGAGACATTATGGAAGTTATAGCTTTCCAGATTCTAGTAGAACTAGTGTATCCAGAGTGTACTATGATAACCAGGCACAAAATTTACAGGTAATAACTGTGAGGTATGAACAGGGGAAATAAAAACATTGAGATATAATTTTTTTCAATATTTTATACTACTAAATAAAAATCGAGTGTTTTTTGGCTTGAGGTTTCTTTGTGCTGTTGAGGGGTAATGATGCTTGTGCCTGAACCATAGGGGCATGTTTACGATGCGTTTTGACACTGGCCTTAAATACTGTGGCTCAACAACAGAAAAAGCCTCCCTAGGCAGTACTACAATGATGATAGCTTCAAGAACAAATCCACCATGGGAAGTCAGGAATAGAAAATAAATATCCTTTATAATTACGTAAATACAAATTAATTAAAGTATAAGCATCTTAATCAAATAGCGCAAATCCATTGTGAGAGATAGAGAAAAAAAGTTAGACTGTAAATAACTGGGAATAAATATTTGGGATGGGAAGGACAAAATTACTTGCACTTAAACAAAATTTGTAAAGTAGTAGATAAGTTGTATTACAAATATTGTATTGTTGATTGTAATATTTTTCAGTCAGGTATGTTATATTTTTACTTTGTGATATATTACTTAAGTAAATTTACTATATTACAGCAATGGGAAAACTGCTGCCATATTTAGGTTGAATGGGACTCTGGTAAACATCAGAAATTACATCCAAGTCCTGGACTACCCATGAGAAGCACAGGAGCACAAACAGCTATGTATACGTAACATTTACCTAAGTATCTTGGCTCCAAAATTTCTGGGGCCCTAGCAAGATAAAGCCATCGTTATTTGGGCAAAGAGGGGGAAGAATTTAGGCTGCCCCTTTTCTTGCATTTTAAACTTCTGCCAGAAGTAGGAACAGGCACTCTTGCATCCACCTCTTCTGTCTGTACTTAAGTGAAAAAGGCAGGGCTGACAGAATGGAACATCTGCCCAAAATCCTGCCAGTCACACCTGCACTGCCCCAAATGTAATGTAGGCCTGCATGAGGTAGGAGTACTAGCATGACAGGATTTGACCCTGGCAGAAGTGGAGCACAGCATTCTTTAAAAGGTCACTTTCCCTTTGGCAATCAATTGTAAAACAAAATCAGCTCCCCCCCACCCCCACCCCGCCTCAGGGGACTGCTCCAGTAGTGCTGAAAATGGTGCTGGTGTCTGCCCATGATATGCAAATACCCATGATTCCAAGATTTGAGACAGGGTGGAGGTGAAACCAAGCCACAGGTCCAAGTCCCACCTTGCCAAGAATCTGCTGCTGTTGAGGCCTGACAGGAATGTCTAGCCTCTTATGTTTAAAGCGGAAGGGAGTGTATAAAGTACTCCCCTATGTGCGTAATTTCCAAAACTAAAAATCTCTATATTGTAGGAACATAAGAACTCGGAGCAGGAGTAGGCAATTCGAGCCTGCTCCGCCATTCAATGATAATGGCTGATCTTCTGCCTCAACTCCATTCACCGGCCCTATCGCCATATCCCTTGATACCCTTACAAGTCAGAAATCTATCGACTTCTGTTTTGAATATACTCAATGACTGAGCCTCCACAGCCCTCTGGAGTAGAGAATTCCAAAGATTCACCACCCTCTGTGTGAAGAAATTTCTTCTCATCTCAGTCCTGAATGGCCTACCCTTTATCCTGAGGCTGTGGCCCCTGGTTCTAGACTCCCCAGCCAAGGGAAACATTCTCCCAGCATCCACCCTATCAAGCCCTGTAATAATTTTGTATGCTTCAATGAGATCCCCTCTCATTCTTCTGAATTCAAGAGAATACAGGCCTAGTTTACTCAATCTCTTCTCATATGACAGTCCCGCCATCCCAGGAATCAATCTCGTGAACCTTCGTTGCACTTCCTCTATGGCAAGTATATTCTTCCTTAGGTAAGGAGACCAAAATTGTACACAGTACTCCAGGTGTGGTCTCGCCAAGGCCCTATATAATTGGAGTAAGACTTTACTCCTGTACGCAAATCCTCTTGTAATGAAGGCCAGCATACCATTTGCCTTCCTAATGGCTTGCTGCACCTGCACATTCACTTTCAGTGACTCATGTACAAGGACACCCAGGTCCCTTTGAGCATCTGCATTCCCCAATCTTTCACCATTTAGGAAATACTCTGCCTTTGTTTTTTCTACCAAAGTGGATAACTTCACATTTATCCACATTATAATCCATCTGCCATGTTCTCACCCACTCACTGAACCTGTCGAGATCCCCTTGAAACCTCTTCACATCCTCTTCGCAAATGACACTGCCACCTAGCTTTGTGTCATCAGCAAATTTGGAAATGTTACATTTAGTCCCCTCATCCAAATCATTGATATAATTGTGAATAGCTGGGGCCCAAGCACTGATCCTTACGGTACCCCACTAGTCACAGCTTGCCATCCTGAAAAAGACCAGTTTATCCCTACTCTGTTTTCTGTCTCTCTACCAATTCTCAATCTATGCTAGTATATTACCCCCAATTCCATGTGCCCTAATTTTGTTCACCAACCTCTTGTATGGGACCTTATCGCAGTCCTTCTGAAAATCCAAATACACCACATCTACCGGTTCCCCATGTCTACTCCACTAGTTACATCCTCAAAGAACTCCAATAGGTTTGTCAAACAGGACTTCCCTTTCATAAATCCATTTTGACTCTGCCCAATCTTACTATTAGTTTCTAAGTGCCCAGTTATTGCATCCTTTAATAGATTCCAGCATTTTCCCAACTACTGATGTGAGGCTAACAGATCTGTAGTTCCCCGTTTTCTCTCTCCCTCCTTTCTTAAATAGCGGGGTTACATTTGCTATCCTCTAATCTGCAGGAACTGTTCCAGAATCTATAGAATTTTGGAAGATGACAACCAATGCGTCCACTATCCCAATGGCTACCTCTTTCAAAACCCTAGGATGTAGGTCATCTGGTCCTTGGGATTTATTGACTTTTTGTCCCATTAATTTTGCTAGTACTGTTTTTTTACTAATAATTTCTTTAAATTCCTCATTCTCGCCACACCCTTGGTTTTCTCGTATTTCTGGGAGGTTTTTTTGTGTCTTCCTCCGTGAAGACAGAAACAAAGTATTTATTTAATTTCTCGGCCATTTCCTCATTCCCCATTATAAATTCTCCCGTCTCTGACTGTAAAGGACCTACATTTACCTTCGCCAGTCTTTTCCTTTTCACATACCTATAGAAGCTTTAACAATCTGTTTTTATATTTTTCACTAGTTTGTGCTCATATTCCATTTTCCCTTTCTTTATCAATTTCTTGGTCCCCCTTTGCTGATTTCTAAAAAGATCCCAATCCTCAGGCTGACTGCTTTTTCTGGCAACTTTATAAGCTTCCTCCTTTGACTTAATACTAGCTTTAATTTCTTTTGTTAGCCATGGTTGGATCACTTTTCCTTTTGGGTTTTTATGCCCTTGAGGAATATATGTTTGTTGCAAATTATGCATTATTTCCTTGAATGTAAGCCACTGTATGTCCACCTTCATACCTTTTAGTGTAGTCTCCCAATCTACCATGGCCAACTTGTCCCTCATACCCTTGTAGTTTCCTCTGTTTAGATTGAAGACCTTAATTTCAGATTGGACTACATCACTCTCAAACTTAATATAAAATTCAATCATATTATGGTCACTTGACCCTAAAGGCCCCTTTACCACAAGATTATTGATTAGCCCTTTCTCATTACACAGTACCAGATCCAGAATAGCCTGTTCCCTGGTTGGTTCCTCCACATACTGATCCAGGAAACCATCTCGCATGCATTCCAAGAATTCGTCCTCCACACCATTAGTGGTAATTTGATTTGCCCAGTCAATATGTAGATTAAAGTCCCCCATGATTACCGTATTGCCCTTGTTACATGCACTTCTAATCTCTTGATTGATACTGTGCCCTACATTACCACTACTGTTTGGTGGCCTATACACAGCTCCCACCAATGTTTTCCACCCTTTGCTGTTTCTTAGCTCCACCCAAACTGATTCCAGTTCTACATCATGATCTGCCAGGCCAAGATCTTTTATCTCTACTGTACTGATCTCATCCCTTATTAACAGCACTAAACCACCTCCTTTTCCTTTTTGTCTGTCCTTCCTGAATGTTGAGTACCCTGGAACACTCAGTTCCCAGCTTTGGTTACCCTGCAACCATGTCTCTGTAATGGCAATTACATCATACCTATTTACTTCTATTAGTGCCATTAATTCATCCACCTTGTTGCGAATGCTACGTGCATTTAGATAAAGTGCCTTCAACTTTGCCTGTTTAATATTTTTCTGCACTTTGACCCTCTTTACTCTTGGCCTTTGTTTCTGCTCCCTACCAGTTTTGCTGATTACTTTTCTAACTTGCACTTCCAGCTTTGTTTCTCTCTGTTCTGGGCCCACACTTAGGTTCCCAACCCCCTGACAAACTGATTTAATTCCTTCCCAACAGCACTAGCAAACCCCCCTGCGAGGATATTGGTCCCGGTTCTGCCGAGGTGTAACCCGTCCAGCTTGTACAGGTCCCACCTTCCCCAGAATCGGTCCCAATGCCTCAGGAACTTAAATCCCTCCCTCCTACACCATCTCTCCAGCCACGCATTCATCTGGTCTATTCTCCTATTTCTGCTCTCGCTAGCACGTGGCACTGGGAGTAATCCTGAGACTACTACTTTTGAGGTCCTGCTTTTTAATTTATTTCCTAGCTCTCTATATTCTGCTTGCAGGACCTCGTCCCTCTTTCTACCTATGTCATTGGTACCGATATTGACCACGACCTCTGGCTGTTCTCTGGAGGTGGCATTGTTTGTGTTGCTCATTTTGCCTCTCACCACCACTATCCATCTCTTCACACTATGTTAGCCTATGCAAGTACTATTAGGATTTAGGTAATGAGTGATCTTGAAGTATCTCCAGAGATGAAGTTGGAGTAGACTGGGTTGGATGATGATCCAGAACTGCCCAAGCCAAGAAATGTTAGTATCAGTGATAACTTTCTTAACTTAGGTGCTTCAAGTTAGCATAAACGTGAGTTCAAAGCTTGAGTTTCCAGTTTGGGTTATGGAATTACTCTGGGGCAGAAAATAATGCATTAAAATCAAACAGGACTTGAATGTATAAACTAGGCAGACACTCCAGTGTTGTACTGTGCGAGTGCTGCTTTATCAGAAATGCCATCCTTTGGATGAGATGTTAAACAGAGATTCTGTCTGTTTGTTCAGGGGGATGTTAAATTTCCTATGGAACTATAGAAAGGGAAAGGAACTCTCCTAGTGTCCTGGCCAACTTTTTCTCTCAACAAACACTCCAAAAGATTAACTGGTCATTCATGTAATTTCTGTTTGTAGGAAGCTGAAGGTGCAGGATGACTGCTGGGTTTGCCTACAAGATAATCACTGCAGTTCAAAAGCAATTGACTATCCGAAGCAGCTGAATTATACAGGATTTACCATACGCTGATTTAAATTAAAAAAAAAAAAATTGGCTTCCTTTTGTCCGAATGAAGTCTTCTGGCAGGCATCACCAAATGGTGGTCAACCCAGTTCAGAGATATATTTGAAGCCAAATAATGATTTCAAATGTCTTTGAAAGAATTTAATTATTGAGAAATATCTGGTAACACCAATGTATTAAAATAACCTGCACCAGAATGTCATTCGAGAGGAACAAAAGAGCAACATGAGCATTACCATATAAAAGTAGGAGGTACAGGAACATATTGGATATGGTGTAAATAATGCAGACAAATAATAAAGTATTTAGTCAATGTTTATAGACTTTATTTTGACCAAGTACAAGCCACGGGTTTAATTTTATTTTCCATTATCACTCACAGGTCTTTACCTTGACTGTATTAGTGCACTTCATCCCCCTATACAGTTCAATCCTGGGAAACTCGGGGTCCATTAATAGACATCTACCCCAGCTCATTCAACACAATGCTTCCAATGAAAGATCAACTAAATACCTAAGCCCTTGAACTTACACCTCTTCTTGTAATTTTCCATTTTCACTTCTCACCAAGATTATCTCTATTTATGGACAGATTAAGCTTGACTCAGTTTGACCACTGGAGATAGGGGTTTGAGTTATCATAAACTCCTTTCTTTTTAGACTTGCTGTTCATACGATGCCCATTTGCTACTAATTGTTTCACTCATGGACGTGGAACAGTTGGAAGGTTATTTCATTCGTGCTGTTTGTTAGCTTTTCCTGCTCCAGTAATAAACATTATATACTGGATGGATGCTGTACTTGATATTGAGTGTGTTAGGTAGCAGAAAACACCAGAAGTTACAGTTTGTTCAGGTTCAGGAAGTTATTTATTAGTATGCCAGTGTTCGAAACCTCCCTTTATATCCTGTACATTTATTCAGCTACAGAGCTGTTGCACACATTCAAGCTTTTTGCTTCCTCTAGACTTTAGCCAACCATAGACATGGGATGTATATTGTATGAGGATGTACATTTAAAATGGCCTATCCATTACATCAGCCCTAATCAGACAAGTATGGTTTCAAAGATAAACAAGTATACACCACCAACTAAAAAAATGAAAAATCTGGCAGAGCTCTTTTAATCAATAGCTGGTCAGAAATTGATTCCACACAAAAGATGCAAAACAGAATTACAAAGAGAAATCATTTGCGTTTAAAAAAAAAATAAGAGTCTTTGCCAGTTGAACTGGAAGATGGCACAGAATACCTGCATTCAGATCCTCTCTAGTCTCAAATGGCCTGAGTGGGGCAGGAGGAATTTGATCACAAAACATTCAACACTGTTGCATACAGTTTACTCTTTCACTTTTAATAGAACCTAAAGTTAGGTTGATACTTCTTTTGTACATTACTTTACAAAGTTAGTTAAATTTTCTATGTACACATTGAATTTTATAATGTGCATCTCTAAACCACATTCAACAGCCCTGCAAGTGAACTTGGCTTGTACTTTAATGCAGACTGTATTTGCTAACAATCCAGTAAAAATTCCTACCTGTATAAGCATGTATAGTCATCACCTCTACCCACTGCCAATACCAGTGAAAAATCAACACGTACACTGATACATTACACAAGGAAAATTAACACAGGAAAATTAATTAGATCAAAAATTTTAACAAAATTGTATAGAAGAAACAGGGCTTATACATGGTAATAAATAAATCCATTCTATTTGTATTAAGTAACAAGGCCTCTATGTTCCTGGTCTATCTAGAATAAAACATTCAAGCCCATTCTTTAACGCCATTATTAGAATTCTATCAGTACAATGGCATTTTCCTCTCACTGTATTGCAGAGCAGAAATACACATTACAGTGTAGTAACTTCAAGAATTTATTTTGCAAGGTTGCAAATTTTATTGACCAGCTTTTCATATTCCTACCGTCAGTGTAAAAACCTCCATCAGGACTGAAACACTGTTGAAGATATCCAACTCATATTGTACCTCAACACAAAATCCATCCTCCAAGGTAAACGTATGTCTGCTTCAGATGACAGTACTGCCCCACTCCTCCCCCCAAAACAAGAAAACCACTGATCAGTTCCAACTCACAAACTAGAACTGTTACTTGGAGATTTGCTGCTGAATGTGAAGAAGAAATTCATAATATGACAACGCTGATTCAGTTCTGTCCTCCACTAACTTCTGGAAAAAGTTTGCTTTGAAAGGACCATCATCCCTGTTGATAGTTAATAAAACTATGTAACAAACATTCAGGGTATTAAACTCTACAATGATCACAATTTGACTGGCAACCAAAAAACAATATTTACATTGCAAGTATACAACAATTTTAGTCTACTGTTGCAGTTGTATTTTATAGGAACATAGTAACAGGAGTCAGCCACTCAGCCCCTCGAGCCTGTTCTGCCATTCAATGAGATCATGGCTGATCTGTGACCTAACTCCATATACCTGCCTTGGTTCCATATCCCTTAATATCTTTGGTTAACAAAACTCTATCAACCTTCGATTTAAAATTAACAATTGACTTAGCATCAATTGCTTTGTGTGTAGAAGTGTTTCCTAACTTCACTCCTGAAAGGCCTCGCTCTAATTTTTAGACTATGCCCCCTAGTCATAGACTCCCCAACCAGCGGAAATAGTTTCTCTCTATCTACCCTATCAGTTCCCTTTAATATCTTGAAAACTTCGATCAAATCACCCCTTAACCTTCTAAATTCCAGGGAGTACAACCCGGGTTTGTGTAATCTCGCCTCGTAATTTAACCCTTGAAGTTCGGGTATCATTCTGGTAAACCTACGCTGCCACTCCCTCCAAGGCCAATATATCCGTCCTAAGGTGTGGTGCCCAGAACTGCTCACAGTACTCCAGGTGTGGTCTAACCAGGGCTTTATATAGCTGTAGCTTAACTTCTACCTCCTTATATTCTAGTCCTCTAGATATAAAGGCCAGCATTCCATTAGCCTTTTTGATTATTTTCTGTACCTGTCCATGACATTTTAATGATCTATATCCATGGACTCTAGCTTTTCACCATTTAGAAAGTACCCTGTTCTATCCTTTTTAGGTCCAAAGTGGAGGACCTTACATTGAAATCCATTTGCCACAGTTTTGCCCATTCGCTTAATCTATTAATATCTTTGTAATTTTATGCTTCCATCTACACTGCTTACAATGCTGCCTATCTTTGTGTCATCAGCAAACGTGGATATGTGGCTTTCTATCCCATCATCTAAGTCGTTAATAAATATGGCGAATAGTTGAGGCCCCAACACAGATCCCTGCGGGAAACAACTCGTCACATCCTGCCAATTAGAGTACCTGTCCATTATCCCTACTCTCTATCTCCTGTCGCTCAGCCAATTACCTAACCAGGTCATTAATTTGCCTTCGAATCTATGAGCTCCAACTTTAGCTAACAGTCTCTTATGAGGGACTTTATCAAATGCCTTCTGGAAGTCCAAATAAATAACATCCATAGACATTTCCCTGTCCACTACTTTAGTCACCCCTTCAAAAAATTCAATCAGGTGTGTTAGGCATGACCTACCCTTTACAAATCCATGCTGGCTCTCTCTGATCAAAATTTTCAAGGTATTCAGTCACTCTATCCTTAATTATAGACTCTAGTAATTTCCTGACAACAGATGTTAGGCTAACTGGTCTATAATTCCCTGGTTTCCCTCTCTCACCATTCTTAAATAGCAGAGTGACATGCACAATTTTCCAATCTAAAGGAACGGTTCCCAAATCGAGAGAACTTTGGAAGATTATAGTTAGGGCATCTGCAATGTTCTCACCTACTTCCTTTAAAACACTAGGATGGAAACCATCTGGTCCTGGGGATTGGTCACTCTTTAGTGCCATTATTTTCTTCATTACTGTTATTTTGCTTACGCTAATTTTGATTAGTCCCCGTCCCTGATTTAATTTTATGATTGCTATTAGTTAAATGCTCACGCACTGTTAGGCTATGAACTAAATCTGGCTCATTACTTATTACTAAATCTAATATGGCATGCCCCCCTTGTTGGTTCTAGGATGCCAAATCGGTCACTGGTTTATCATCTAAATAACTATTGGCAATGGTGTAAATAACAAAAAACATAATTTTAGTTCCTGGCATATATAAAATGAGCTGGAATCATAGTTTCAATGCAACCTAGTCAAATTTGTAAATGACACCAAAGTAGGGAGGATGGTGGATTAAGAGGAGGCAGCCAAAGTCTTACAAAGAGATCGCAATAGGTTGTTATCTGAGCTGATTAATGGCAAATGAAGATCTAAATTGGAGGGATATGTATTTCATGGTTTGGATAAAGTTTGCTAAGGAGGAAAATGAAAAATACCTAGGGGTATTAGCTTCTGGGAAGGGTGGATAAGTCAAGGACACTGGATTAACTTCAGAGACAGCCAGAAGGTGTAATGCAGAGACGACAACAATGCCATTCTGGAATGAAGAAGTAAAATGGGTCGAAGAGCTTTCTTCAGCTGAACCTATCTTGTGAACTATTTGGTTTTTCTGTACCGCTATACTGAAATGCCCTTTAAACTAAAACTAAATTAACAAAGTGCCAAATACTTACTTCACAATGTAAATAATCGATAAGAACGGTCTGCTGTCTCGAAGCCAGGAAACAAAACTGCTTGTTCTTTGAGATAAAGTTGTATTCAATTCTGGTAGCTGAGTCTTTTCCCCACAAAATAAGGAACGGTATTGTGGAGGTGGGAGAAACAAGAAAAAAAATTAATCTGTGGCACTTTACAGCTAATGAAGTACTGTTGAAGTGTAGTCACTGTTGTAATATAGGAAACGCAGCAGCCAATTTGCAGACAGCAAGGTCCCATAAACAACAATAAAATAAGTGACCAGAACATCTGTTTTAGGTGTTGATTGAGGGATAAATGTTGGCCAGGACACTAGGTGAACTCCCTCCCCTGCTCTTCCTTTATGTCCACCTTAGAGAGCAGACAGGGTCCCGTTTTAACGTCTCATCTAAAATACAGCACCTCCGACAGTGCAGCACACCCCCAGTACTGCACTAAAGTGCCAGCCTACATCATGCGCTCAAGTCTCTGGAGTGGGGCTTGAACCCGTGACCTTTTGGCTCAGAGGGGGGAGTGCTACTACTGAGCCATGGCGGACACCTACTTAGATGAAGGTTTTGGTTCAACTCCAAGTGTGGAATGAGAATGGTTCTAATTTTGAGTTTGAGGGCAAGGAGGTACCTGAAGTTCCATTTCTATGTGAGAAACAGAACAGCTTTAAGTCAATTTGATTGATGGTAACTCAAATTTATGATTACACTGAGTGATACTTAGAAGACCATTCCCTAATCATACAAATTCTCAGAACAGTTCTGCGTTCTGTAGTGCTACCACTCACCAATGACTCAAAACTTCACTGGAACAGTCAGATTTTGACAACAAGCTGGATCACTACTTTTTGAGCTCACTCAGCTGTACCACATTGATCCGTTATCAAAAAATATAATAAATTTAATTTGTTGAAAGTCAACCTTCATGCACATGTTACCATAATCCTGCACAATGAGGCTACAATTTCAGGTGTAACATTAACAGCCACACATTCACACCACCTATTGGCCAGCTCAGGAATGACATTGGTCGAAGCTCACTGGCTCAGCTATTCTGGTAAGGAAGAAAATAAACTTACTTTAAGATGGAGATAAAAACTCTTAAAAAATCTTTTGGAAAATGTAATATAAGCGAGAGCTGTATTCACACCATCAGCTGTTCCATTTTAAAACAATTCAAGAATACAGCAGTTAACTGATTTCTTCCAATATAACGGCAAAAGAGATGCACAGTAATAAACACAGAGCAATGCATTAATTTTATTCTCATGCAGACCCCCATCAACTTACCATATTTTGTGGTATAGAAGCATAGTTAGAAAATCCGAGCACTTCACTAATAAAGCTGTTGCTGCAGTTTATGCCAATCCAGAGGTACATAACCTAAAAGCAAAAAAAAAATCAATCCATTGGTGAAGTTGTTCTTCTCATACTCTAACACAACCCAAATTTAAGTCAATGGACAAAAAAACACCAGCCGGGGTGTAAAACAGGCTACCAATTAGTTATCACCCGTTTTGCACCACCTCCAAAGACCATTTTCACCCGCTATGTCTTTAAGAACCTTATGCCACAAGCAGCTAAGCCATAAAGGCTCATCCTGAGGAAAATTTCTGATGTTAAAACAACTTGTATTTATATAGCGCCTTTAACTTAGTAAAACGTCCCAATGCGCTTCACAGGAGTATTATAAGACAAAAAATTGACACCGAGCCACATAAGAAATTTGGGCAGATGGCCAAAAAGGTAGGTTTTAAGGAGCGTCTTAAAAGAGGAAAGAGAGGCGGAGAGGTTTAGGGAGGGAGTTCCAGGAGTCGGCAGCCCCGGAGAAGGCAGAAGATAAAGAGCGCGGGAGGCCGAGGACAGCGGACCTGAAAGGAGTCGGCAGCCCCGGAGAAGGCAGAGGATAATTCAGAGCAGCTGAAGGCAGTTAAGTAGGGAAACTAGGTCTATAAAAACAGGCTTCGCAATGCGATCTGCACTGAGTGCGGCTTGCACAGAGTGCTGAGAGTTGGGTGAGTGAGGGAGTTAAGTGGGTGAGGAGTGGAAGGAGGAGCTCCCTTGCTTCGCCTTTGCTTTTCCTAACTTTTCACTCTGTAGGATTTGGTTCTTACTTTACACCCAGGAAAGAGTCCGAGAGCAGGAGCAGTCAAACAACAACAACAACTGCAAAACCGCTAAAGTGACGTCACAACCAGGGAAGGAGCTGATTGGTAAGTAGGACCTGGTAAGTATTTCTACGGTCCAGTCGTTAAAGTAAGGTCTCTAGTTTAGAGTGAGTAGTGTTTAAAGTGAAGTAAGGTCCCTAGTGTACTTAATATTCTTTAATTTAGAGGAAGTAAAGGGAGTAAATTAAGGGTAGGACATGGCAGGGCAGCTTGGCAGCGTGGAGTGCTCCTCCTGTGCTATGTGGGAAGTCAGGGACACTTTCTGTGTCCAGGGCGAACACGTGTGCAGGAAGTGTCTCCAGCTGCAGCTACTCGAAATCCGCGTTTCGGAGCTGGAGCTGCGGCTGGAGCCACTGTGGAGCATCCGCGAGGCTGAGATCTTCATGGATAGCACGTTTAACGAGGTGGTCACAACGCAGGTAAAGAGTGCACAGGCAGAAAGGGAATGGGTGACTGCCAGACAGAGTAAAAGAACTAGGAAGGTAGTGCCGGAGTCCCCTGGGTCCATCTCCCTCTCCAACAGATTTTCCATTTTGGATACTGCTGGGGGAGATGGTTTCTCAGGGGAATGCAGCAAGAGCCAAGTCCGTGGCACTACGAGTGGCTCAGCTGCACAGGAGGGGCAGAAAAAGAGTGGGAGAGCAATAGTGATAGGGATTCTATCGTAAGGGGAACAGATAGACGTTTCTGTGGCCACAGACGTGACTCCAGGATGGTATGTTGCCTCCCTGGTGCCAAGGTCAAGGATGTCACTGAGCGGCTGCAGGACATTCTGAAGGGGGAGGGTGAACAGCCAGAGGTCGTGGTCCATATCAGTACCAACGACATAGGTAGAAAGGAGGGACGAGGTCCTGCAAGCAGAATATAGGGAGCTAGGAAATAAATTAAAAAGCAGGACCCTCAAAAGGTAGTAATCTCAGGATTACTCCCAGTGCCACGTGCTAGCGAGAGCAGAAATAGGAGAATAGACCAGATGAATGCGTGGCTGGAGAGATGGTGTAGGAGGGAGGGATTTAAATTCCTGAGGCATTGGGACCGATTCTGGGGAAGGTGGGACCTGTACAAGCTGGACGGGTTACACCTCGGCAGAACCGGGACCAATATCCTCGCAGGGGGGTTTGCTAGTGCTGTTGGGAAGGATTTAAACTAGTTTGTCAGGGGGCTGGGAACCTGGAACCTAAGTGTGGGCCCAGAACAGAGAGAAACAAAGCTGGAAGTGCAAGTTAGAAAAGTAGTCAGCAAAACTAGTAGGGAGCAGAAACAAAGGCCAAGAGTAAAGAGGGTCAAAGTGCAGAAAAATATTAAACAGGCAAAGTTGAAGGCACTTTATCTAAATGCACGTAGCATTCGCAACAAGGTGGATGAATTAATGGCACTAATAGAAGTAAATGGGTATGATGTAATTGCCATTACAGAGATATGGTTGCAGGGTAAATAAAGCTGGGAACTGAATGTTCCAGAGTACTCAACATTTAGGAAGGACAGACAAAAAGGAAAAGGAGGTGGCGTAGCGCTGTTAATAAGGGACGAGATCGGTACGGTAGAGATAAAAGATCTTGGCTTGGCAGATCGTGATGTAGAACTGGAATCAGTTTGGGTGGAGCTAAGAAACAGCAAAGGGCGGAAAACATTGGTGGGAGTTGTGTATAGGCCACCAAACAGTAGTGGTAATATAGGGCACAGTATCAATCAAGAGATTAGAAGTGCATGTAACAAGGGCAATACGGTAATCATGGGGGACTTTAATCTACATATTGACTGGGCAACTCAAATTACCACTAATGGTGTGGAGGACGAATTCTTGGAATGCATGCGAGATGGTTTCCTGGATCAGTATGTGGAGGAACCAACCAGGGAACAGGCTATTCTGGATCTGGTACTGTGTAATGAGAAAGGGCTAATCAATAATCTTGTGGTAAAGGGGCCTTTAGGGACAAGTGACCATAATATGATTGAATTTTATATTAAGTTTGAGAGTGATGTAGTCCAATCTGAAATTAAGGTCTTCAATCTAAACAGAGGAAACTACAAGGGTATGAGGGACAAGTTGGCCATGGTAGATTGGGAGACTCCACTAAAAGGTATGAAGATGGACATACAATGGCTAACATTCAAGGAAATAATGCATAATTTGCAACAAACATATATTCCTCTGGGGCATAAAAACCCAAAAGGAAAAGTGATCCAACCATGGCTAACAAAAGAAATTAAAGCTAGTATTAAGTCAAAGGAGGAAGCTTATAAAGTTGCCAGAAAAAGCAGTCAGCCTGAGGATTAGGATCTTTTTAGAAATCAGCAAAGGGGGACCAAGAAATTGATAAAGAAAGGGAAAATGGAATACGAGCACAAACTAGTGAAAAATATAAAAACGGATTGTAAAAGCTTCTTTGTGAAAAGGAAGACTGGCGAAGGTAAATGTAGGTCCTTTACAGTCAGAGACGGGAGAATTTATAATGGGGAATGGCAGAGAAATTAAATAAACTTTGTTTCTGTCTTCAGGGGGGAAGACACAAAAAACCTCCCAGAAATACGAGAAAACCAAGGGTATGGCGAGAATGAGGAACTTAAAGAAATTAATAAAAAAAAAACAGTACTAGCAAAATTAATGGGACTAAAAGTCGATAAATCTCAAGGACCAGATGACCTACATCCTAGGGTTTTGAAAGAGGTGGCCATTGGGATAGTGGACGCATTGGTTGTCATCTTCCAAAATTCTATAGATTCTGGAATGGTTCCTGCAGATTAGAGGATAGCAAATGTAACCCCGCTATTTAAGAAAGGAGGGAGAGAGAAAACGGGGAACTACAGATCTGTTAGCCTCACATCAGTAGTTGGGAAAATGCTGGAATCTATTATAAAGGATGCAATAACTGGGCACTTAGAAACTAATAGTAAGATTGGGCAGAGTCAAAATGGATTTATGAAAGGGAAGTCCTGTTTGACAAACCTATTGGAGTTCTTTGAGGATGTAACTAATGGAGTAGACAAAGGGGAACCGGTAGATGTGGTGTATTTGGATTTTCAGAAGGACTTCAATAAGGTCCCATACAAGAGGTTGGTGAACAAAATTAGGGCACATGGAATTGGGGGTAATATACTAGCATAGATTGAGAATTGGTTAATAGACAGAAAACAAAGAGTAGGGATAAACTGGTCTTTTTCAGGATGGCAAGCTGTGACTAGTGGGGTACCGTAAGGATCAGTGCTTGGGCCCCAGCTATTCACAATCTATATCAATGATTTGGATGAGGGGACTAAATGTAACATTTCCAAATTTGCTGATGACACAAAGCTAGGTGGCAGTGTCAGTTGCGAAGAGGATGTGAAGAGGCTTCAAGGGGATCTCGACAGGCTCAGTGAGTGGGCGAGAACATGGCAGATAGATTATAATGTGCGTAAATGTGAAGTTATCCACTTTGGTAGAAAAAACAGAAAGGCAGATGGTGAAAGATTAGGGAATGCAGATGCTCAAAGGGACCTGGGTGTCCTTGTACATGAGTCACTGAAAGTGAATGTGCAGGTGCAGCAAGCCATTAGGAAGGCAAATGGTATGCTGGCCCTCATTACAAGAGGATTTGAGTACAGAAGTCTTACTTTAATTATATAGGGCCTTGGTGAGACCACACCTGGAGTATTGTGTACAATTTTGGTTTCCTTACCGAAGGAAGGATATACTTGCCATAGAGGGAGTGCAACGAAGGTTCACGAGATTGATTCCTGGGATGGCGGGACTGTCGTATGAGAAGAGATTGAGTAAACTAGGCCTGTATTCTCTTGAATTCAGAAGAATGAGAGGGGATCTCATTGAAGCATACAAAATTATTACAGGGCTTGATAGGGTGGATGCTGGGAGAATGTTTCCCTTGGCTGGGGAGTCTAGAACCAGGGGCCACAGCCTCAGGATAAAGGGTAGGCCATTCAGGACTGAGAGGAGAAGAAATTTCTTCACACAGAGGGTGGTGAATCTTTGGAATTCTCTACCCCAGAGGGCTGTGGAGGCTCAGTCATTGGGTATATTCAAAACAGAAGTCGATAGATTTCTGACTTGTAAGGGCATCAAGGGATATGGCAATAAGGCCGGTGATTGGAGTTGAGGCAGAAGATCAGCCATGATCTCATTGAATGGCGGTGCAGGCTCGAAGGGCCGAAAGGCCTACTCCTGCTCCTATTTCTTATGTTCTTAGTGCCTAGGCAGCTGAAGGCACAGCCACCGATGGTTGAGCGTTTATAATCAGGGATGCTCAAGAGGGCAGAATTTGAGAAGCGCAGATATCTCGGGGGGTTGTGAGGCTGAAGGAAATTACAGAGATAGGGAGGGGTGAGGCCATGGAGGGATTTGAAAACAAGGATGAGAATTCTGAAATCAAGGTGTTGCTTAACTTGGAGCCAATGTAGGTCAGTGAGCACAAGGGTGATGGGTGAACGGAACTTGGTGCGAGTTAGGACATGGGCAGCCAAGTTTTGAAGGACCTCAAGCTTACTTAGGGTAGAATGTGGGAGGCCAGCCAGGAGTGCGTTGGAATAGTCAAGTCTTGAGGTAACAAAGGCATGGATGAGGGTTTCAGCTGAATATATTCAAAGATTAAGGTAAACTCTGGGAAGCAAACCAATGTTATTCCTCATTTATTCAAACTCCACATACACATTTCTGGTAACCTTTTGAAGACCACATGACAACCTAAATTATGAGTAATCCTACTTTTTGAAAAGATAAGAAATTCTTTCATGAAGTGAGACTCTGACCCTGCTAAAGGCATCCATTGCGTCGATCTGCATGCCCGTAATTTGCGGTCAGCGGCGAAGTGAAGATGCTTGCTGCTGACCTCAAAGAAAGCTGCCCACAGTGATCTTGCGATCTCTGTGGCGAAAATTTTAGGTTTCTTGACGTGCAAGTTATTGTAGCGCTGTCAATAGGGGATTCCTAGTTAGATGCAGCCATGACGTCACCAAGCTGTCTAAGCAGCCAATCACATTGAAGAATTCTCACAGACAGCAAACCAGGAAATAAAATGCAATGATTATCTGCACTTTTAATTTTTTTAAATTTTTTTTATACAGAGAGCGAAATAAAGATTTGGACATACACATGGGGTTAAGGTAGAAGCTGAAACAATGAACAAACTTTAAAAAGAAATTAAATCTTTAAAAAAAAATCTAGTAATTTGAAGAGAAACAGGAGGAGCGCACATGTGGCTTTACCAGGTTATCGGGCTTCCCCATGGACACCGCACATCAATCCTGAGATGTACCGCAACCGCAAAGGCTACCACTCACTTAATATGCAGTTGGTGTGCGACCATGCCCAGCATGATGGCATCATGATACCGGGCATTCACCTTCATCCTGCACCAGTCCGGTGTGCCAGAAATCTTCCAGCCACCACGTCAAACCCGAGGGTGGCTGCTCGGAGACAAGGGCTATCTGCTCTATACTTGGCTGATAGCTCCCCTCCACAACCCCACCACTCACGGACAGCACTCATATAATGAGAGCCATGCTGCCATGAGGAACCTCATCGAGCAGGCCATCGGGGTTATGAAGGGAGGGGCCTTCCAGTACACACCGGAGCAGATGTCCCATTTCGTGGTGGTCTGCTGCATCCTCCACAACTTAGCCAGCATGAGGGCACAGCCCTTGCCACTACGGGTTCCGCAACCACCTCAGGAGAAGGAGGAGGAGGAGGAGGGCAGCAGATCTCCGTTCCAGACAGGCTGTCCGTGAGCATCTCATCAGGCTCCAGTTCCCCTAAATGAAACCCCAGATCCCCGTTGCTCACCACCCCTCTGTCACCGAACATCAACGCGTCTTCTTGGACACAAAGCTGAAATGGGAGCCACCACAAAACAAACATTCTAAACATAATTTATAAATTTATCAATTCCAATACTACACAATGTCAACTAATCACCCTTGTGCATTCCCTTAGTGTCTGTCTTTCGTGTGCCTTTGCCTACTCTAGTGCTCCTACGAAGTGCTACTCCAGTGGCTGCAGCATGGCTGTGGAAGGCTGCTGACTTTGTGGGAGAGACTGCAGGTGGCCATGCAGGACGACCTCGAGCAGCTCTGGGCCTAGAAGGCCCGGCTGTAGCCTGCATCACCTCAGCATGGGCGGCAGCCGTCTGGGCTGGCTGACAGGCAGCAGCAAGGGCACTGGTGGAGTGGCAGGAGTACGAATGCTGTTATCCCGAGAGAGGACAGCAGGTTCTTGCTCCACGGAGCTACTGCCACTCCCCGGGCCGGCGCCTCAGCATTCCTAACCATCTGTCGGAGCACAGATTGCTGGACTGCTGCGAGACCCTGCAAGCCCCTTTCCACACTTGTAAACCCCATTCCACACTTGTGAACCCAGCCACGATGGCAGCTGTCATGAGTGTTGTCACCAGGACCTGGAGAGCAATCCGAGCTTCCACTGTGGCACTGAGATGTTGGATCGCTTCTGCCTGTGCTGCAATGGAAGCTGCAAGATCGCCCACCACACCCAGCATCATGGTTGGGTCCACAAGTATCCTAATGAAGTTGTCCATCATTTCCATCCTGAAAATCATGGGCTCCAAGCTCCGCCAAAAACCCTGTGCAACGTTGGAGCTGGACTCCTCCATGCGCCTTGACACTGACAAGAGGCTCTCTGGCAGGTTTGCCATTGCTCCAAGCATTTCTGTGTTCATGCCCATCACCCTTCTTCTGAAGGCCGCTGTATCGAGGTCATCATCCGAGTCCTGTGCAGCAGAACACGTGCGTGAACTCACCCTCCAGGGAGTTGGCACTTGAGCTACCTTTTCCCCCGGTCTGACTGCAGCCCACTTGTGCCCGGTGACTCATCACGTGCAGATCCCGCCTCTATACTATCCTCTAAAGTCCGGCAGTGCCATTTTCTGAGCTGGTGCCTGAGAGTGTCAGATCGAGTGAGTGCCGCCTCTTCTCCTTCACTCTCCTCCTCCATAACATCGGGGACAGGCTGGGCTGGTGGAACTTCTTGGGTATGTGAAAGAAGAAAGGCACAAGGGTAGGGTTGTGGTGAGGGGAGGGGGAAAAGCAAGATGTGCATGCTTACACCATCAGCAGCTTGTACGTGAGTAGAGATTGTGGGATGAGGGGGAAGTGGGATATGAGAAGAAGGATTGGGTATGAGCATTGCTTTCAACTTTGCCGCTCGCCACGGCCTCAGTGACGGCCCCTCCAATTATATCCAGCTCTGTGTCCTCCAGCTGCATGAGGTTGAGAAGTCAGGCTTCCCCTCCGCCCGTCTACTGCTGCTCACGGCAGTTATCAGCCACCTTTGCCTGCAAGAGAAAGGGACGTGCATCAATGAGTGTGGTGCAATGTGTTTGGGTGATGTGCCTGCCATGGTTAAATAGCTGGCAGTGTGCACAAGGTGTGAGATGTGGGTGCGAGGCTTGCAGTAGTGGTAAGTGTGTAAGGGTGAGGTGAAGCTATGATTGTGAGGTACGAGTAGTGATTGCTGGAGATTGTTGGTAGATGAGTGATGGGGGTGTGGTGCATTGAGCAGTGTGAGAGGCTAGTGGTGCAGTTGGTGGGATATGGCATTTGAAGATGCATTCGCTCACCTAGACTACTCGTGTGAGGTCATTAAACTACTTGCGGCACTGGATCCAGGTCCTGGTGACAACACTCATGGCACTGACAGCTTGTGCCATTTCCTCCCACAGCCTTCTGGCCTACTGCCCCACTGCGGGTAGAGGTCCTCACATCGTCTGTGCACCCCCAGGACCAAGGCCTCCATTGTCGCATCAGAAAACCTCCTCGCCCTCTCTCTTCCCTGTTGGGCCTTGGCTTCATCCAGAGTGACAATCAGGTGCTTCTGCAACAAAGCATCTCCCCTTTAAGTAGTGCAGAGTGCCTAGGCCAAGTTTTATTGGTCAGTAGACTGCGCCCGATATTGGCTCCCCTGTTCAGCGCTAAGCCAATCACCAGTGCTTAGACAATAATCCCTGCCCCCATTTTTCATGCTGTATGATTTTGCCATTCCCATTTGCAACATTTTATCTTTCCTGCCTCTTACAAAAGCACAGTACGTTCTTTCAGTTCCTTCCTCCCCTCCTAAACCCCCCCCACCCGTCTCTGCACCTGCTTAATATCTGTTACATGGCCAGCTTTTTCCAGTTCTGATGAAGGGTCCCAGACCTGAAACGTTAACTCTGTTTCTCTCTCCACGGATGCTGCCTGGCCTGCTGAGTATTCCCAGCATTTTCTGTTGTTATTACACCAGTGCTTAGCGCTGAGATCAGCACTGCAATCATTATAATGAGCGAGCAGCATGAATTATTAAGCTTTATCCAATTTCACCCCACCATGTTTAAGCAGGAGAGTCTGTGACAAGAGCGTGTGAAGAATGGCTCCCTGGTTTTGAGAGAAGACAAACTGACCTATTTTCCCAAACCATTCATTTTTAAGCAGTGATCAAGGTGATATTGGAGGAGCAAGAGGGGTGGAAAAGAAAAATGAAAACCTGAAAATTTATCGATGTAGATAAATACAATAAATCCAGGATGGAACAATCAGGATATTATACAGCCCCAATCCTATCAGAATATTGAAATTGCAGGCATCAAAATAAGTGATTTGAGTCATGAGGTTGTGTTAAAGGGTTGAGATTAATCCTCAACCGTTGCATCTCGTTTTGTCCCGCTCATCTGAGAATGGGATTGCTTGCTGGATATGCGGTTAGATTCTATTTGCTTCAATTAATATGCCCAGTGTAAGAGGCCCAACATTATTGGTTGGTGCTGGTAAAAAGCCAGTGATGCTAGCATCACACTGAGCAGACAAATCCCAAATGGTAGGAGCTAACCGAGACCAAATGCAAATTTATTGACACATAGTCAATGTCAGTGGTACCAAGCTAGTGTTTCTTGCAGCCCAATTAGTGTCTAACTGGAGGAACAACGTCCCACCACAGAGATAGGAAATCAAACCTGAATGCTCTCTACAGTGAGACATGAATGCAGGCCCCAAGGTTACACCAGACTCACCCCACATCATCAAAGCCAAAGTTCAATGAGTCTACCTGGACTCATACCTGCAGTCATTTCATCCTGTAGGATTACCTTCCATAACTGCAGTCAATCAAAGCGGGTATAGGTGGAGAAGCTCAAGGACAGAATATGAATTCATATAGTTTCTGGACAAAATGAACTGCAGACACTTGCTGTGGCCTTATATGTTAAGAATACTCTTGCATATTTTACTAGTGCTTGAAGTCTAAAAGCTTTGACATTTTGTCCACAATAACTTAAAATAAAACTATTTGATTTTTTTTTAAATGCTCATCAACAAAAAAAAAACCACGCCTTCCTTGGAAAGAAAAACATATCAACTTGTAACATGAACAAGCGAAGGAAAATAACTAATCATCTTGGGGAGACAGCCAATGTATAATATGGAAAGAAAAGATTATGTGGACAATACCACATAGACATGACATCCCTGATTTCTGAGGTCTTTAAGGTACTAGCATGATATCCACAATGTCAAATTGTACTTATTCTCATGGTAAGTGGAAGATGATGGAGTGAAGAGTCAATCTGTGGCTTGCAGACCCTTACTAGATTGTAGATAATATGGGCTTAGAAAACTAGCCAACGTCTAAGTCAGATAACCTGGCTGCAAAAACTTAGACGACCCTAGATGAGTTGTTCTTCTGGTGCTTTGCCAAGGCCCAGTGCAAAAGGTCGAACATGTAAAAACCATATGACTAATTAAGTCTCTACTGCAATGTCCAAAGTAATAGTCAGCTACTAGACTGAGCTATTTGGGTAGTGAAAAGACTTAGATCAAAATTAGTTTTCTTCTTCACTCTTGTTTGGAATTTTACCTACTACAGTTTAACATTAATGGAGATGCATATTTGGGCACAAAGGCAATGCTGGTTTGAAAGAACCATCTCCTACCATACCAGTACTTCCTTGTAGGTCAAATTTACAGGCTCCATCATAAATTGAATTGTCCTTTGTAGGGCTGGCACTGGGTCAATTTCTTACCAGGCCAGCCACATTTTTGAAATCAACACTGGTTAACAGTTTTAAGTGGCAATACAGTGGCTATTTTTAAAATATCACACATTGAAACCGTCCAGCTTGCAATATAAATAGATGTCGTCTGATGGTTACTTAAAACTGTCAACCAGTAGCAATTTCAAAAACCCATTAGAAATGGTCTTGCTCGGTGACAACACTAGCCATTTTTATAAGAACATAAGAAATAGGAGCAGGAGTAGGCCAATTGGCCCCTCGAGCCTGCTCCGCCATTCAATAAGATCATGGCTGATCTGATCCTAACCGCCAATCTACTATCACAGAACCATCTCCTGAACCTAACAGAATTGGACACACGAAATAGGAGCAGGATCAGGCTACGCTACCCACAGGGCCATGACCGATCCGAACCTAGACTCATGTCCAAATTCCTGCCTGCTCCCCGTAACCCTTAATTCCCTTTACTTCTAGGAAACTGTCTATTTCTGTTTTAAATTTATGTAATGATGTAGCTTCTACAGCTTTTTGGGGCAGCATATTCCATGGACCTACCACCCTCTGAGTGAAGTAGTTCCTTCTCATCTCAGTTTTGAAAGAGCAGCCCCTTATTCTAAGACTATGCCCCCTAGTTCTAGTTTCACCCATCATCGGGAACATCCTCCCCGCATCCACCCGATCCAACCCCTTCACAATCTTATATGTTTCAATAAGATCGCCTCTCATTCTTCTGAACTCCAATGAGTAGAATCCCAATCTACCCAACCTCTCCTCATATGTCCATCCCCTCATCCCCGGGATTAACCGAGTGAACCTTCATTTTCCCTGGCTTTATCAGCTCTATGGGCTATTTTTAAAAACACTTCAGGATTTTTTGGCAGAGCCTGCACGACATAAAATCATCAGAAAGTACCTTCCTAAAATGGATGCAAATTTGGAAGCTATACTTTACATAAATTAGAATATTTAATATTTCACTAGAACCTGTTCACTGAAATAGGTCGAGTATATAGGTCGAACACAGATATGGCATCATTGACAAAAAAACGGCTCTCGCCCCATTGGGAGCAATGTGAATGTAACTACACAGGTGGAAAAAAAAGAAAGGAATCTAACTCCCCATGAAGGACAGGCATCCCTGGCAACTTTTACTGATTGATAGATTCACCCACGGTGAAAATATTTAGCTTTGAACACAGACGTAGCTGCATATATGACCAATTTCTATAAAATATGTTTAGGGCTAAAAAATTCAGCGGCTTTATGCCACCCGTTACCGGCAAAAAATAGCGAAGAGGGCGGCCGCCGCTCTTTTGCCAGCTGGTGGCGGCTTCCGCGGCGTCCTCCATTTTCCCTGGCGGTAAGATCCATCGCCCTGCAAATTAAAATGAGGGAGAGGTGACGTTGCACGCCGACTTAACGCCACCACAGCGAACTTGGACCTTTGCACTGAGTTCAGTGCTGGGTCCTAAGCTCGCCATGTAAACCCAGCGTGCAAGCACACTGACAGAGGCGCTGTCTGCACCTCTTAAAGGGACACACACATCTTTCAGGTAAGTTTGGATTTAAGCTTTTGGACTGGTTTTTTGTTGTTGATTTTATCGGAGTTGTGGCTTGCTGCATTTGATGTTAAAAGTTTTTTTTTTAAGTGTGTAGGGAGTGCTGCTGGACGCTTGCAAGGCCTGGGATGGTAAAGGAAGGCCTCTGAGAAGACAGAAAATGCTGCAAATATTCAGCAGGTCAGGTAACATCCATGGAGAGAGAAACAGAGTTCACGTCTCAGGTCGAGATCCTGCCTAACCTGCCGAGTATTTCCAGCATTTTATGCTGTAATTTCAGATTTACAGCATCCACTCACAGAGGGAAGAGGAAGACACAGAAGAGGAGGAAGTAGAAGAAAGGATGCGACCCAGACAGCCCCTTCCTGGCCAGTATATCCGGGATGGAATCATACACCTGCGGTACCAGTGACCACAACCCCAATTCCCCTTTCACTACTAGTCCCACACCTTACCTTCCCCTAGTTACTGGCCATCACAGCAGCCTCTTGGCCACGATGCTGAAATAAAAGCCACCACAAAGCAAACTTTCCAATCCAACCTTATACATCTATCCATCCAATATGACATCAAAAAATCAACTCATCACCCTTATGCATTATCTTAGTCACTGTCTTGCCTATCCTACTGATGTCATGCAGTGCTATCCCAGTGGCTGCAGCATGGCTGGTGGAAGGCTTCTGACTTTCAGTGGAGAACACTGCAAATGGCCTTGCTGGTCGACCTTGAGGAGCTGGTGGCTGGGAGTGTCAAATCTAATGACTGTGTTTCTTCTTCTTCATTCTCCTCTCCCTCTCCTTGGTCAACCACTGGCTGGGCTGCATTTCTTGGGTGTGTGAAATGAGGAAGGCACAAGGGTGGAATTGTGGTGAGGAAAGGAAAGCAAGAGGTGCATGCAAGAAGGAGGATAACGTATGAGGATACCAGCATTTTGTTTTCCTTTCTGTCCCGCTGCTGGCTAAGGGCTCAGCCATGCCCCTGCCAAGAATGGCCTGCACCGTCTACTCCAAGGGGGTGAGTTGAGGCTGGGAATGGGAGATGTGCCTTGTGATTGGTAGAGATTGTTGGTAGGCGAGTGATTTTGGTGTGGGGGGGGGGGGAAGGTAAAGAGCAGGGAAGTTGTGCATTGAGCAGTGTGTGAGGATAGTGGTGCAGTTGGCAGGAGACGGCTTTTGAAGATGCATTCACTGACCTTGACCAGTGGTCCGAGGTCCTGAAGCTTCTTTGGACACTGGAGCCAGGTGGTGGGGGTGACACTGCTGGCAGTGACAGCATCAGTGATCTGGTCCCGCATCCTTCTTTCTGGAGGGCCTCCTGGTCCCTGTGGGTAGAGGGCCTCTCTTGCAGTGTTGACCCCCTGAACAAAGCTGGAGTGCTCGTGCGAGACTCTGGGTGCCCCTTCCCTGGTTTGCTGAGCCATGTGTTAGTGCTGAAACACTTTTCCCATTTTTTGAGTGTCGGAAGATAATTCAGCTTTAAGAGCTGAAGACTCCCATTTGGGACGACTTCTTGTTAATTTTTTTTTAAAAAGGCAGTAAGGGCTAAAAATTGCATTTTTTTCACTTCATTTTTATTTGTTCAGAAGGCATTGCCCTTTTAATGCATTGCCCTTTTAATTTCCCACAATGCCTAGCAAACTCAATTGCCTTGGTTCCAGAGGCTGTTGGAAGCTGGACGCCGCTCCCGAATGGGAACTTCGACTCCCATGCCTGCACTAACGCCACCAGGAGGGCGTTACACGGTAAGTTAGCGCTGGGCTAAAATATTTTTAGCCTCAAGTGCGAATTTTTCTCTGGTAGCGCTTTGTCCATTTTCAGCGGCTGTCAACCCGAGGCCGCGGTGACACCGCCAACTCTCGTGGCGGCCACGAATTTTTAGCCCATAGAATATCTATAAAGAACAAGACTCTCCTCATTTCATATGCAAATTCCCCCCGGAATATTAAAAACAAGATTCTTTATTACTTTTTCAATAAAAATACTGCCCATCACACAAAATCACACTCAAGTTTAGCATTTTCAGTAAAAACTACTTACGGAACCACAATCCATCAAAAAAGCACCTTCCTTTGATAGTTTTTCTGCAGAAAGTTGCAGAATAGGTGGCTGAGGAATCAATTTGTCACTGACAGTGATGGAAGCCTACCAGAAACACAGAAAGAAATCAAATAAATCAATTATTCATTAGCAAAGCAATTAAACAAGGAGAAAAAAGCTATAGCCCTTGTAATTTCCTTCAAACCTGAGCCACGGGGCTCTAAGACTAGGTAATTGAACCCATATGCAGAAAGCACCTGCCCAGCCTGGTATTCAGACTTAAATAAACAGCAGAGTTTTCAAACTCACCGTGGTACTGGTACAAATCTGCACACTTCGAAGGTGCAGCAAATAGGACATGTAACATGTATAGTTTACACTGTGCCTCACAAAATGTTTCTTTATAACTGTCAAATCTTTGACAATTCCTCTTTTGGAGACAGACCAACAATTCTAAAATAAAATGTGCCCTGCTAGCAATATCTAAATATCAACTTTCAAGGTTGAAATAAAAAATTAAAGCACCTTCACAACATGCCAGTGACAAATTTTGTATTAAAACATATTTTGAAAAATTGAGGGTATGGAGATAAATTTGCCATGATATCCAACATAGACATTACTGCACCAAGGTACATAGGCCTGGCAAAAATGAACGAGTTATATTATGAAGTAACAGTTTCAAGTTAGATACAGAGTAGCAAATTCCACTACCTCAGAATTATGAACAAGCTTTATCAAGCCAGTAGTGACACAAAATGTGCATAATTTATATAGGAAAAAAAGGAAGAAGATTACTTTCATTATTTTTTTTTAAAAAAAAGGAAAATTAAAGTGGGAGATATACAACATTTTCCTAATTTATTAATTCCCTGCTGACCCACAACATTAAGTAAAATGCTTCTTTATCATGGATGCCCTTAAAACAGACTGGACTGCTATAACATTTAACAATGTTTTGAGGGCATTAAATCCCTCGACACCCAATTTTTATCACCTCATGGTAGAAGAGTGGGAGTGCTCAAGAAAACCACATTAACCAATATTCACCAGTGATGGGATACTGCAAGTCCTGTTTGGTAGGCTACAGAGAAAACTCGTCTTTCACACTTGTACTCAATATGCCCCCAGGAAAAGTAGACAGACTAGTAAACTGGACAGCTAATCCTGTAACAGAGGTGGCTGACTACAATATCAGAGAGATATAGTCTCTGGTCAGTGCTCTACATCAGGGGTTCTCAACCGGGGGTCCGCAGTCCCCTAGAGGTTTTAAGGGGTCTTCAAAAAATAACTAGATTCTACACAACATCCTGCCCCTCACACATTCCACTTGGCTGGAGAACCTGCTCGGTCCTCCAGCCCCTCTTCCTATTGGTCTGGAGCTCATGTCAATTACCCAGGCAGTGTGAGCTGAGCGTGCGCAGGAGATGCTGGATAGTAGAGACGCAGCAGGTAAGAAGTCTGGAGGGTGTGGGTTATTAAACCCTGCGGGGCGGGGTGGGGGGGGGGGGGGGGAAAGAGACCGGACCGGTTCCTGGGTTCAAACTGGCCGGAAAGCGCAGTGTAAGCGCCAAACTCCAGGAGCAACAGCAAGTGCTGGGAACTCTCAGGGAGTGTCTGTAAATGAAGAAGAAAAAATGACAGGTCAGGGAGTGTCTGTAAATGAAGGAGAAACGGTGACTGGTCAGGGAGCGCCTGTAAATGAGGGAGAAATGGTGAATGGTCAGGGCCAGCTCCTCATACCTTTCAGAGTGCCTCTCCCAGCCTTGGTATCCCCAACCCTGAACCTAACACCTTAACTGTAACCCCAATCCCTAACCCGTAAATGTAAAATCCTAACCAGAAACACTTACGCAATCCCCAGCGCCAACCCCTAACTAACACCCTAACCATAGTCCTAACATCTATCACTAATCCCTAAAGTTTATATGTTTAATTGTGTAAGTTTTCAAATCCCTCCATGGCCTCGTCCCTCCCTACCTCTGTAATCTCCTCTAGCCCTACAACCCCATCCCACCCTGCCCCGAGATATCTGCGCTCCTCCAATTCTGGCCTCTTGAGCATCCCCAATTTTAATCGCTCAACCATTGGTGGCGATGCCTTCAGCTGTCAAGGCCCTAAGCTCCAGAATTCTCTCCCTAAACCTCTCCGCCCGTCTACCTCTCTTTCCTCTTTCTAGACGCTCTTTAAAACCTACCTCTTTGGTCATCTGCCCTAATATCGCCTTATGTGGCTCGGTGTATGCTCCTGTGAAGGAAGCGCCTTGGGACGTTTTTCTACGCTGAAGGTGCTATATGAATACAAGTTGTTGTTTTGTGTTACGGGGGTGCGTGGAATTTTTATAACACAGACGGGGTGCCTCAGAAGCAAAAAGGTTGAGAACCCCTGCTCTACATGATCATAATCACAAGAGTTGCCGCCACTTAAATAAGAACTCCACATTTATGGCAGGTACACAAATCACTCAGGGGCCACAAAGGAAGTAGTAGGCCCTTTTTATTTCTGGATGCTTAGTATCCTCTTTACCCGGCTCTTTTGAACACACACGTGATCTCTCCCAATCAGGCACAGCATAGGTTAGATGAGGGGTAAAGCTCCCTTTACATTGCCCAACAAAGTACCTTATTATTGTAAGAGTAGGACATTTCTGTTTCTTATGCTAACTATCCCCAACCTCTCTCTGAGCAGGAACAGATTCAAGTTGTGCTTTCTAGGAACTAGACTGACTGTGTCCAAATGTAGTTTGCCTTAATTTCAGACTCTTATTTGCCATTCAAGTGTAGAATTTTACCTCATCAGTCTGGCCTTTGCATGAATCTATGTTACAGAGATTAAATGACCATGTTCCACTAATTAGGCAAAATATGGAAGTATGTGTCAAATTATATTTTCACCCCAAGGCCACTGTTTACTTTGCCCGTGGCTGGAAAGCATACTGAGGAAATTAGTAGGTGACCGTCCTGCCACTGAGTCAAGGGGATAATTTAAAAAAATCTCCCTCTTATTGAATGGTCCACCACCTGCCATCTATACCAGGTCTCAAAGTCTTAGATTTTTTTTAGGATTTTTAAAAATCTACAATTAATTTTAAGGTGAAAATGTTTTGTAATGCTATTTTGCTAACCTCATCAGAGAGATTGTCTATTCTGTACAAGTTGGGATGAATCATAAGCATCAGATGAACTAATGGCTGCGTCTTCATCTCACACATGGCAAACACCCGCTCATCCAATCGAGTGCTGGTGCCAGTTCTGAATGCTTGCTGTAAAAACAAGGATTATACAAGATATTATTAGTTGAGCTCTACAAATTAATAATTACCATAACTTCTGACTCAAAAATTTACAAACTTGAAAAGTGAAAGTGTGCAAACTGTTCATAATGTCCTTATTGTTGGCCAGTACTCCCATTAGCTTGGTACACTGAGCCTGTCACACAGCACGTGGTCTAGGAGTCCAGAGTGGTTGCTCTCAGTGACCTTGAATAGGGCAGTAGCACTAGAGGGCGGGTCTTTAAGACTCTTTAAAAAAAAAATTATGAGAACGCTGGAGCCATGAAGTAACAACAGGCATCTAAGGGAACAGTCATGGCCAGTAGCAATGATAAATGCTCTGGAGCATTTTAAAACCAGTAGGGCAGAAAGCCATTGTTAATGGCTCGACATGCTGCAATTGTCCTGAACAAGCCACCAAGTTATGCATTTTCTAAACATAATATTGTTAACCGAACCAATGTGCATTATACTGGTTGCTAACCCTTAACCACGCGAATCCTCCTGCTAGAAGGAACAAATGTATAGATCATCCAGGCGTATTCTGAATATGCCCCATCTATATAAATACAGCATCAGCCATTATGCATCAGGTGATAGTCATTACTATTTAAATGTACCTGTTTCAGAAGAGCCAGAATATAAAGGGCGAACAGCCTGAGGGAGTTTGGAGCCACTAATACAGACTGTTGGAGGTTAGAAACAGTGGAACGATACGCTGATAAGGAATCTACCACAGCGTTTACCAAGGCATCTCTGGCATCAGACAGACTTGAGGAAACAGATCGATCAACAGCTGAGGAGCAAACAGTAAGTTACAGATTGAGGCACAGAAATAATGAAGCTACATTATTGTCAGTGACATCCAATATCTCCAAATGCTTAAAGGGGAATGAAAATAAGTGATGTCACTGTGAAGAGTACAAGAGACCTAAAAAACCGGTCTCAGTATTGCCAGATAATTAATCATATTTTGTAATTGGCATGGTATAGTTTTATACATTTTAAAAAAACCAGAGGTGGAGGTACTTTGAACAGAAATTACTCCCCAATTCTTCTTATCTTAGGAAGACTGTGGAGGAAGGCCATTAAATTTACGTTAATTTTAAGGTGAAAGTTCACACCTTGCCTCAGCTCATCTGCTGCTGAAACCCTCATCCATGTCTGCTACCTCTAGTCTTGACTATTCCAAAGCTCTCTTGGCTGGCATCCCACCTTGCACCCTCCGTAAACTTGAGTTCATCCTAAACTCTGCTGCCCGTATCCTAACTCGCACCAAGTCCCGTTCACCCATCACCTCTGTGCTCTCGCATTGCTACATTGACTCCCAGTCCGGAAACGTCTCAATTTTAAAATTCTCTTCCTGGTTTTCAAAACCTTCCGTGGCCTTGTCCCCTCCCTACCTCTGTAACCTCCTCCAGCCACACAACCCTCCGAGATCTCTGCACTACTCCAATTCTGGCCTCTTGCACATCCTCAATTTTCTTCGCTCCACCATTGGCGGCCGTGCTTTCAGCTGCCTAGGCCCTAAGCTCTGGAATTCCCTCCCTAAACCTCTCCATCTCTCTACCTCTCTCTCCTCCTTTAAGACGCTCCTTAAACCTACTAACTTTTCGAATATCTCCTTATGTGGCTTGGTGTCAAACTTTGTTTGACAAAGCCCCTACGAAGCGTCTTGGGATGTTTTACTATGCTAAAGGCACTATATAAATGCAAGTTGTTGTTGTCGTCAACATGTGCCTCAATGGTACATACTGACACACAGGTTTTCCACAGGATGTATCCAAGTCCAAAATCAACTTTAAGCTCTATTAAGGTAAAATGCTACCATTCTGTCTGCATTGCATTATTATGATGTGCCCATCTCTGGTGGCACCTTTCTGTGACAGCAGACTCTGAAACGTGTGACTTTAGGCACCTTCCAAAGGGGCAGAAGTGGCAATTTAGCAAATTACATTAAAATCACCAATCACTCCATCAAGAAAAATCCCCAAAAACTAATCAGACACAAGGCCTACTTTTCATAAAGGCCACTACAACTGAACCGTCTCTCATTCTCCACAGAAGTTGCTATAGATCAAAGGACTTTGACCCTAAAGTACCAATATGTTACCAGGCTGTGATTGCAGTCACCATCAGCACTAATATTGGTCACCAATGCCTCATACAGGATGGTGATTCCACCTGGAAGAAGCATGGACCCAGCAAGTAAGGGGAAACCCCTTACAACACTTAGCACATCAACAGACTTGAGTTTCAAGCAGTATGGCAGGCCCCATTCTAAAGGACGGGTGTACAACATAGCTGCCAAAAGATGGACCGAAGTCATCACTGTGGCACGTTACATCGACAAGCAGGGTAGAACTTGGTTCCCAACTGACAGCATGAACACTTAATGTTACTGTTGAGTAAATTGCACACAGCTGTCATCCCAGCAATTTGCAAGAATACTAAAGTGGCAGATGTTCTCAACAGAAATAGGGTCCAGCTTTGCGTACAGCTCCACTATTTGCAGGCGATCAATCCAGTCTGTGACAAATGAGGCTATAAGGAATCAGACTCTATGGGAACGTTCAGATTTTTGCTGCTGATTCTGAGACGACAGGGCAGTAAGGAATTTCCTGAATAATCAGGTCAACAAGCACTTTGGCACTACTAGAGCCCAGGCTGACCTGAAGATGTACGTCATCAGAAATTCACCATCAATGTCTGCACTATTATAGGATCCTCCCATTAGAGAGCGAATGAGCATAGAAGGCGGCCAGACTTCCTAACTTGCGTATTGTCTTATTCTTTAAAAGAAGTCTACCCTTCCGTACAAAGTTGCCACACAGCATGTCCTGCACTCATGGTTAACAAACCCAATATTGATAAACTCAGCTCGTCAATGATTAAGGGGGCAAACCTCAGTGGTCAATAAACTGCTCCAAAGCACCACCAACCAGGTTCACATTTTGTAAAGAGAGAACCTAGAATCTTGTGTTCTGGCATCTTCACTCATTACCTGGATTTTCTCCATCACATTTTACAGTTACGTTAGAATAGCCACTTACCCATGGTAGCTAGAAGGCAAGTAATAGCCTGCACATCTGCTCCTGCATAAACATCAGCCACAGAGTTCACAACAGGTAAACACAAAGTGTGCACTCGAATTCGACGCTCACCTGCAAAGAGCAAAAATTAAAAAAATCACTAATCTTGAAAATTTTATAAAAACAACCAAGTTACACCTGATTACAATGAAGTTATATAAAATAAATACAATACATATTTTAGGAAATTATGGTCAGAAATCTGATCTTTATCCATATTTCCTGGATTTATTGATAAATGCCAAACCAAACAGTAGGGATCCCCTGGATTGATCACTGCTACTTTGCAACGGAACAAAATATGCAGAAGCTATATTTGTTTATGAATTATTAAAAGTAGATTTTCAGGTCTAGGAGAAAAATTCCTTTATAAATCAGCAGCACTGCTATTCACAGCTAAAACACAATTATGCTTTACAACAATAAAAAAAACACTGAAATTGTGTTAACCAGCCTCAGAAAGCTGAAGAATCTGATGGCAGTGGACTACTTTACATCCGAAATCTCAAAATTATTGTTCAAATGATGGGCTACACCCAAAATGTTAATCTGTCTTTTCTCTTTACATTTCTAGTATTTTCTGTTCCTATTTCAGATTTCCAGCAGTTTTTTTCTCTTTTTATCTTCATTATACACTTGTCATTCAGCTCCGGTATTTGCAAAGAAAAGGGGAACTGAAAGCCAGGATTTCAGTTTAGATCTTGGGTCTGCTTATCTTCTTTGTGTATCATTTGGTAACAAGTTGCAAGTGCAACCCACAATAAACTTCGAGCAGTCTTTATCGGGGCTGGTTAGACAAATGTATTTATATTTACATCGACATATACCGAAAAAAAAGGCAGAAAATAAGGGGAGGATACAAGTTGGACTACTACAAGAAGATACAACAAAAACATGTTTTTTAAAAAAATTGCTATCTGCACTGCTAACGGGTTTAGAATGTATTACAAGACCATGCCTAATTAAAGTATCAATAGAACAGAGAACACTTGTATAGTCCACTCCTGGAGACTGCCACTAATTTTATTAATCACCAATAAAAATTCTAACTGTACTTTTCTGAACAAATGGGTAAGTATCCCAAGATTCAAAAATAAAGTACTTGAGCAGCTAGCTGATAATCTTGGACACTTATGATGAATATATAAGCCTACATAACATTATAGATTGATAAAACATTGGTAATATTTTCTTTGTGAAATCCTGCCAGGCTTTATCATTTTCTGAATTATCTTCCTTGGTGTGTATGCAGAAATATCAGAACACAATGCTGATGGTGGTGGACTCAGTGATGGTAATGTTCACTGAATGTCAAGAGGAGGTGGTTATCGCTTGTTGGAGATGGTCACTCTCTAGCACGTGTGGTGTGAATGTTACTTGCCACTTATTAGTCCAAGCCTGGATGTTGTCCAGGTCTTATTGCATGCAGGCATAGAATGCTCCATGATTTGAGGAACAGTGTAATCAAAAGCAAAAAGCCTCACGTATGACCTTATGATGGAAGGGAGGTTATTGATTAAGCAGCTGAAGATAGTTGAGACTAGGGTGCTGCCCTGAGAAACTCCTGCAGCGATGTCCTGAAGCTGGGATGATTGGCCTCCAACAACCACAAACATCTTCCTTTGTGCCAGGTATGACTCCAGCTACTGGAGAGTTTTCCCCTTGATTCCCATTGCCTTCAGTTTTACTAGGGCTCCTTGGTGCTACACTCGGTCGAATGCTGTCTTCATGTCAAGGGCAGTCACTCACCTCACTTCCGGAATTAAGGTCTTGTGTTCATGTTTGGACCAAGGTTGTAATGAGGTCTGGAATGGAGTGGTCCTGGTGGAACCCAAACTGAGCATTGGAGAGCAGGTTATTGGTGAGTAAGTGGCGCTTGAAAGCACTGTTGACAACTCACTCCATCACTTTGCAGATTGGGAGTAGGCCAATAGGGCAGTAACTGGCCGTGTTGTATTTGTCCTGTTTTTGGTGGACAGAACATACCTGGGCAATTTTTTCACATTGCCGGGTACATGCTGTAACAGTATAGGAACAGTTTTGCTAGGGGCATGGTTCACAGGTCTTCAGCACCACAGTTGGGATATTCTTGGGGCCCGTAGCCTTTGCTATCTTTTGCACCTAGTCGTTTTTTGATGCCACTTAAGAGTGGATTCAAATTGGATGACGACTATCATCTGTGGTGGTGGGGACTTTAGTAGGAGACCGAGAAGGATCATCCGTTCCTCCTATTATTGCTTTAATTGTCAATCACCATTCACAACTGGATGTGACAGGATTGCAGAGCTTGGACCTGATCCGTTGGTTGAGCGATCACTTAACTCTGTCGACAGCATGCTGCTTCCATTGTCTAGTATGCAGGTAGTCTTGTGTTGTACCTTCATCAGGTTGGCATCTAATTTTCAGGTTGGCATCTAATTTTCAGGTATGCCTGGTGCTGCTCCTGGAATGCTCTTCCACAGTCTTCACAGAGGAAGGGTTGGTCATGGCTTCATAGTGATGGAGATATGCCAGACATGAGGGTACACAATTCTGCTGCTGCTGATGGTCCACAGTGCCTCATAGATGCCCAGTTTTGAGCTGTTAGATTTCTCAGTCTATCCCACTTAGCACAGTGGCAATTCCACACAACACAATGGACTGTGTCCTCAGTGGGAAGATGGGACTTGGTCTCCACAAGGACTGTGCGATGGCCACTCCTACTAATACTGTCATGGACAAACATATCCACGACAGGTAGATTGGTGAGGATGTGGTCAATTAGATTATTCCTGTGTGTTGGTTCTTTCACCATCTGCCACAATGGCAAGAGGAGCTGGATCAGCGGCGCTATAAAGCGCGCGAGAGGAGCGGCGCTATAAAGAGTGCGAGAGCAGCAGCGAGAGCAGCAGCGAGAGGAGTGGGATCAGCGGCTCTATAAAGAGCCTTCAAACAGAAAAATCAAGGAGCAACATCACGGCAGCAGGTAGGTGATTGGTTAGTGAGTATTACAGTTTTTAGTCTCTAAGCTAGCTAAGAAACTGTATAGAATCATAGAAATTTACAGCACGGAAGGAAGCCATTTTGGCCCATCGTGTCCACGCCGGCCAACAAAGAGCTATCCAGTCTAATCCCACTTTCCAGCTCTTGGTCCGTAGCCCTGTAGGATATGGCACTTCAAGTGCACATCCAAGCACTTTTTAAATGTGGTGAGGGTTTCTGCCTCTGCCATCCTTTCAGGCAGTGAGTTCCAGACCCCAACCACCCTCTGGGTGAAGAAATTGCCCCTCAAAACCCTCTAAACCTCCTACCAATTAATTTAAATCTATGCCCCCTGGTTGTTGACCTCTCTGCTAAGAGAAATAGGTCCTTCCTGTCCACTCTATCTAGGCCCCTCATAATTTTATACACCTCAATAAGGTCTTCCCTCAGCCTCCTCTGTTCCAAAGAAAACAAACCCAGCCTATCCAATCTTTCCTCGTAGCTAAAATTCTCCAGTCCAGGCAACGTCCTCGTAAATCTCCTCTGTACCCTCTCTAGTGCAATCACATCTTTCCTGTAATGTGGTGACCAGAACTGCACGCAGTACTCTAGCTGTGGCCTAACTAGTGTTTTATACATTACAGTAATCCCTCCCCAACCGCAGGGGATACGTCCCTGAAAACCCCCGTGATTGGTAAAACCGCGGTTGGCAAATATAAGACCTTATGGGAAAAATGGGGTTAGGGGGAATGCGGCCACATTTACATCCGTCAGAGCCTAAGTGAGTTGCTTTATTTTAAATAACACAATAAAAAAGATCAATTGAGGGGGGTGAATGCGGAGAAGCGACATCGTGGCTGGTTGATGCAACTGGGTCATCAACTGGGCAGTTTCTTAAAGAAAACCGTGGCATAAACGACACTTCAGCACTTTTCGAAGAGCCACCCGCAATACTAGCCCTCATCGACACCTCATTTTTTTTTTATGGTTCTAATGGTGGACTCGTTAACCCCCATTAGTCATCCAACCGACGCTGTACTTTCACCACGGGCAAGCCTATTAACGACATCTAATTTCCTATCTAAGGTTAGTACATTCCTTGCCCTTTTCGCTATTGATTCACCTTTACCACCGAGATTACACTTAGGGGCCATGATTAAGGGCTAAACAGAATACAATACTGTAATTAAAGGCAAAATGGGTAGCAACGAGACGACATTCACACAAACAGTATTTCCACGAGTGGAGCGAGACCACGCGTGGTAGTAAATATGCTCAAAAGAGCGGCGCGGATGAATGGAGTCTCGTGTTTGGAAGCGCGACCCGTGAAACTTGAAAATTTAAAACCGCGTATACGCAAAATTCACTGCCGCAGTTGGCAAAAATTGTCGCAGAGAGGAAACTGTGTATACTTGAAATCCGCGTATGGCAAAACCGCGGTTGGGGCGGGATTCCTGTACAAGCATAACCTCCCTGCTCTTGTATTCTATGCCTCGGCTAATAAAGGCAAGCATTCCGTATGCCTTTTTAACCACCTTATCTACTTGGCCTGCTACCTTCAGGGATCTGTGGACCTGCACTCCAAGGTCCCTTTGTTCCTCTACACTTCTCAGTGTCCTACCATTTAATGTGTATTCCCTTGCCTTGTAAGCCCTCCCAAATGCATTACCTCACACTTCTCTGGATTGAATTCCATTTGCCACTGTTCTGCCCACCTGTAAACTGCTATAACTTTACTTTATTACATTAGTAACGAAAACTAAATAAACCAATTAAGCAATAAACCAAAAATAATTGATTAAAAAAAATAATTAACTAATCAAATAAATAGACGGTTAGCTAGGCATGGCAGGGCAGGTGGTGTGCCGTAACTGCAGCATGTGGGAGTTTATGGAGACCAGCGAGATCCTGAGCAACCACATCTGCGGTAAGTGTCTGCAGCTCGAGGAATTTCGGCTCAGAGTTGTTGAGCTGGAGTACGAGGTGCAGACATTGCGGGGCATCAGGGAGAGGGAGAGTTACCTGGACACTTTGTTCCAGGAGGCAGTCACATCCCTTAGGTTAAGTAGTACTTTAGAGTTAGTCCATGGTCAGGGACAGGAGGGTGTGACTGTGAGTCAGGAAGGTATGGGGACCCAGGATGTAGTGATGGAGGAGCCTCAGTCCT
The DNA here is from genome assembly GCA_030390025.1 of Squalus acanthias. Taxonomy (NCBI): domain Eukaryota; kingdom Metazoa; phylum Chordata; class Chondrichthyes; order Squaliformes; family Squalidae; genus Squalus; species Squalus acanthias. The sequence goes on along the minus strand of CM059426.1, from coordinate 148,827,971 downwards.
TGTCTTTGACGGCAGTTATCATGGGTGACTTTAATATGCATATAGATTGGGCTACTCAAACTGGAAGCAATACGGTGGAGGAGGATTTCCTGGAGTGTTTAAGGGATGGTTTCCTAAACCAATATGTTGAGGAACCAACTCGAGGGGAGGCCATCCTGGACTGGGTGTTGTGTAATGAGGAAGGACTAATCAGCAATCTTGTGGTACGAGGCCCCCTGGGGAAGAGTGACCATAGTATGGTGGAGTTCTACATTAGGATGGAGAAGGAAACAGTTAAGTCAGAGACCATGGTCCAGAACTTAAATAAGGGCAACTTTGAGGCGTGAATTGGCGAGGTTAAATTGGCAAGCGATATTTAAGGGGCTATCAGTGGAAGGGCAATGGCAGACATTTAGAGATCGCATGGATGAACTACAATAATTGTACATCCCGGTCTGGCGTAAAAATAAAAAAGGGAAGGTGGGTCAACCATGGCTAACAAGGGAAATCAGGGATAGTATTAAAACCAAGGAAGTTGCATACAAATTGGCCAGAAGTAGCAGCAAACCCGGGGACTGGGAGAACTTCAAAACTCAGCAGAGGAGGACGAAGGGTTTGATTAGGGCAGGGAAAATAAAATATGAAAGGAAGCTTGCAGAGAACATTAAAATGGACTGCAAAAGCTTCTATAAATATGTAAAAAGAAAGAGGTTAGTAAAAACAAACGTAGGTCCCCTGCAGTCGGAAACAGGGGAAGTCGTAATGGGGAACAAGGAAATGGCAGATCAATTGAACAAGTACTTTGGTTCGGTGTTTACTGTGGAGGACACACACAACCTGCCGGAAATAAAAGGGGTCAGAGGATCTGGTAAGAGGGAGGAGCTGAGGGAAATCCTTATTAGTCGGGAAAAGGTATTGGGGAAATTGATGGGACTGAAGGCTGAAAAATCCCCGGGGTCTGATGGTCTGCATCCCAGAGTACTTAAGGAGGTAGCCTTGGAAATAGTGGATGCATTGACGATCATTTTCCAACATTCCTTAGACTCTGGATCAGTTCCGATGGAGTGAAGGGTGGCCAATGTAACCCCTCTTTTTAAAAAAGGAGGGAGGGAGAAAGCAGGGAATTATAGACCGGTCAGCCGGACATCGGTCGTGGGTAAAATGATGGAAGCAATTATTAAAGATGTCATAACAGACCATTTGGAAAGTGGCGACTTGATAGGTCCAAGTCAGCATGGATTTGTGAAAGGGAAATCATGCTTGACAAATCTTCTGGAATTTTTTGAGGATGTTTCCAATAGGGTGGACAGGGGGGAACCAGTAGATGTGGTGTATTTGGACTTTCAGAAGGCCTTCGACAAGGTCCCACACAAGAGATTGGTGAGCAAAGTTAAAGCACATGGGATTGGGGGTAATGTGTTGACATGGATTGAGAACTGGTTGGCACACAGGAAACAAAGAGTAGGAGTAAATGGGTACTTTTCAGAATGGCAGGCAGTGACCAGCGGGGTACCGCAGGGTTCGGTGCTGGGACCCCAGCTGTTTACATTATATATTAATGATTTGGACGAAGGGATTAAATGTAATATCTCCAAATTTGCGGATGACACTAAATTGGGAGGCAGTGTGAACAATGAGGAGGATGCTAGGAGGCTACAGAGTGACTTGGACAGGTTGGGTGAATGGGCAAATGTATGGCAGATGAAGTACAATGTGGATAAATGTGAGGTTATCCACTTTGGTGGTAAAAATAGAGAGGCGGACTATTACCTGAATGGTGGCAGATTAGGGAAAGGGGAGGTGCAACGAGACCTGGGCATCATGGTACATCAGTCACTGAAGGTGGGAATGCAAGTGCAGCAGGCAGTCAAGAAAGCAAACGGAATGATGGCCTTCATAGTAAGGGGATTTGAGTACAGGAGTAGGGAGGTGATGCTGCAGTTGTACAGGGCCTTGGTGAGGCCACACCTGGAGTATTGTGCGCAGTTTTGGTCTCCTAACTTAAGGAAGGACATTCTTGCTATTGAGGGAGTGCAGCGAAGGTTCACTAGATTGATTCCTGGGATGGCCGGACTGACATATCAAGAAAGATTGGGTCAACTAAACTTGTATCCTCTGGAGTTCAGAAGAATGAGGGGGGATCTTATTGAGACATTTAAAATCCTGACTGGTTTAGACAAATTAGATGCGGGCAGAATGTTCCCAATGTTAGGGAAAACTAGAACCAGGGGTCACAGTCTAAGGATTAAGGGGAAGCCATTTAAGACTGAGCTGAGGAGGAACTTCTTCACCCAGAGAGTGGTGAATCTATGGAATTCTCTTCCACAGAAGGTTGTGGAGGCCAGTTCGCTAAATATATTCAAAAGGGAGTTAGATATAACACTCACAACTAGGGGGATCAAGGGGTATGGCGAGAAAGCAGGAATGGGGTACTGAGGTAGCATGTTCAGCCATGAACGCATTGAATGGCGGTGCAGGCTCGAAGGACCGAATGGTCTACTCCTGTACCTATTTTCTATGTTTCCATGACCAACAGGTATGAGTTACTTGCGACCTGTGGGGATAAGAACAAGGACTGCAGGGTGGATGAGCAAATTAACCTTGGCACCATGGTGCAGGAGGCCATTCCAGTGTTTGTCCTGGGGGGGAGGGGGCCGAGTGAAAAGGAATGTTGTAGTGGTAGGGGACAGTATAGTCAGGGGCATAGATACCGTTCTCTACAGCCACGACCGGGATCTCGTCGCGGCTAGAGAAGAACTTGGAGTGGGAGGGGGAGGATCCAGTGGTCATGGTCCATGTAGGAACCAACGACATAGGTAGAACTAGGAATGAGGTGCTGCTCAGGGAGTTTGAGCAGCTAGGGGCCAAATTAAAACGCAGAACCACAAAGGTAATAATCTCTGGATTGTTACCTGAGCCACGTGCAAATTGGCATAGGGACAGACAGATCAGAGTGTAAAATGAATGGCTCAAAGAGTGGTGTGGGAGGAAGGGGTTTCGATTCATGGGACACTGGCATCAGTACTGGGGAAAGAGGGAGCTGTTCCGTTGGGACGGGCTCCACTTAAACCGGGCTGGGACCAGTGTCCTGGCGAATCGAATAGCTAGGGCAGTAGATAGGGCTTTAAACTAATGAAGGGGGGGCGGGGGGGGGGAGGATTCAGAAAAGGGTAAATTCAAAAGCAGTAAGAGAAATGTCAAGGCTGTAGAGCAGAGTAGTGATCTAGGTAAAGATAAGCAGAGTAGGTCAGGAAGGGACAGAGAGATTAATAAAGGTAATAGGGCCTTAGTGACTAAAGTGACATCAGGGAAAAATAGAAAAAAGGTTAAAGCTAAAGGTACTATATTCTGAATGCATGAAGCATTCACAACAAAATAGATGAATTAATAGCACAGATAGAAATAAATGAGATTGATTTAATAGCCACGACAGAGACGTGGTTGTAGAGAGAAAGGATCTTGGCTCGAAAAACAAAAAGGTAGAATCAGTTTGGGTGGAGCTAAGAAACAACAAGGGGCAGAAAACACTAGTGGGAATAGTTTATAGGCCCCCTAACAGTAGTTGTAGTGTCGGGCAGAGTATAAATCAGGAAATTAGAAATGCATGTAACAGGGGTAATACGGTAATCATGGGGGACTTTAACTTTCATATAGACTGGGCAAACCAAATTTGCAGTAATAGTGCAGAGGAAGAGTTCATGGAATGCATTCAAGATAGTTTTCTAGATCAGTATGTCAAGGAACCTACTAGGGAATTGGCTATTTTAGATCTAGAATTGTGCAATGAGACAGGGTTAATTAATAACCTTGTAGTAAAGGAGTCTCTAGGGAGCAGTGATCATAATATGATAGAATTTTATGTTGCGTTAGAGCGTGATTTAGTTAAGTCTGAAACTAGGGTCCTAAACCTGAACAAAGCAAACTACGTAGGTATGAGAGGCGAGTTGGCTAAGGCAGATTGGGAAAGTAGATTAAAAAATGACAGTAGAAAAGCAATGGCAAACATTTAAAGAAATAATTCATAATTCGCAACGAATATACATTCCCTTAAGGAATAAAAGCACCACGGGGAAAATGGTCCACCCGTGGCTAACGAGAGAAATTAAAGATAGTATTAGATTAAAGGAAGAGGTCTATAATGTTGCTAAAAAGAGTAAGCCTGAAGATTGGTAGGACTTTAGAATTCAGCAAAGGAGGACCAAGAAATTGATAAAGAAACGGGAAATAGAATATGAGAGTAAACTAGCGAGAGACATAAAAACAGACTGTAAAAGCTTCTATAGGTATGCAAAAAGGAAAAGATTAGAGAAAGTAAATGTGGGTCCCTTACAGGCTGAGACAGAAGAAATTATATTGGGGAATAAGGAAATGGCAGAGAAATTAACAAATACTTAGTGTCTGTCTTCATGGAAGACAACGCAAAAAACATTCTGGAAATAGTGGAGAACCAAGGGTCTAGTGAGAATGAGGAACTGAAAGAAAGCAGTATTAGTAAGGAAATAGTACTCGAGAAATTAATGGGACTGAAAGCTGATAAATCTCCTGGACCTGATGGCCTACATCCAAGGGTTTTAAAAGAGGTGGCTATAGAGATAGTGGATGCATTGGTTGTCATCTTCTAAAATTCCATAGATTCTGGAACGGTTCCCGTGGATTGGAAGGTAGCAAATGTAACCCCACTATTTAAGAAAGGAGGGAGAGAGAAAACGGGGACCTATAGTCCAGTTACCCCGACATCAGTAGTAGGGAAAATGTTAGAATCTATTATTAAGGACGTGGTAACAGGGCACTTAGAAAGTAATAATAGGAATGGGCAGAGTCAACACGGATTTATGAAAGGGAAATCGTGTTTGACAAATCTGTTAGAGTTTTTTGAGGTTGACTAGCAGAATAGGGGCAACACGGTGGCATAGTGGTTAGCACTGTTGCCTCACAGCGCCAGGGACCCGGGTTCGAATCCGGCCTCGGGTGACTGTCTGTGTGGAGTTTGCACATTCTCCCCGTGTCTGCGTGGGTTTCCTCCGGGTGCTCCGGTTTCCTCCCACAGTCCAAAGATGTGCGGGTTAGGTTGATTTGGCTATGATAAATTGACCCTTAGTGTTAGGGGGGATTAAATAAGTGGGGTTACGGGGATAGGGTGGAATATGTGTCGGTGCAGGCTCGATGGGCCGAAATGGCCTCGATCTGCACTGTGGGGATTCTGTGATTCTGTGAATAGATAAGGGGGAACCAGTGGATGTGGTGTATTTGGATTTTCAGAAGATATTCGATAAGGTGCCACACAAGAGATTATTAAACAAAATTAGGGCTCATGGGATTGGGGGTAATATACTAGCATGGATTGAGGATTGGTTAACGGACAGAAAACAGAGAGTAGGAATAAACGGATCATTTTTGGGTTGGCAGGCTGTAACTTGTGGGGTACCACAAGGATCAGTGCTTGGGCCTCAGCTATTTACAATCTATATCAATGATATGGATGAGGGGACCAAATGTAATATATCCAAGTTTGTTGATGATACAAAGCTAGGTGGGAATGTAAGTTGTGAGGAGGATGCAAAGGAATATAGACAGGTTAAGCAAGTGGGCAAGAACATGGCAAACAGAATATAATGTGGAGAAATGTGAAGTTATTCACTTTGGTAGGAAAAATAGACAAGCAGAGTATTTTTTAAATGGTGAGAGATTGGGAAATAATGATGTTCAGAAGGACCTGGGTGTCCTTGTACATGAATCGCTGAAAGTTAACATGCAGGTACAGCAAGCAATTAGGAAAGCAAATGGTATGTTGGCCTTTATTAAAAAAGGATTTGAGTATAAGAGTAAAGACATCTTACTGCAATTATATAGGGCCCTGGTGAGACCACACCTGGAGTATTGTGTACAGTTTTGGTCTCCTTACCAAAGGAAGGATATACTTGCCATAGAGGGAGTGCAATGAAGGTTCACCAGACTGATTCCTGGAATGGGGCGATTGTCCTAGGAGGAGAGATTGAGTAGACTAGGCCTATATTCTCGAGTTTAGAAGAATTAGAGGTGATCTCATTGAAACATACAAAATTCTTACAGGGCTTGACAGGGTAGATGCATGGAGGATGTTTCCCCTGGCTGGGGAGTCTGGAACCAGGGGTCACAGTCTCAGAATAAGAGGTCGGCTATTTAGGACTGAGGTGAGGAGAAATTTCTTCACTCGGAGGGTGGTGAATCTTTGGATTTCTGTACCCCAGTGGGCTGTGGAGGCTCAGTTGTTGAGTATATTCAAGGCAGAGATTTTTGGATATTAAGGGACAAGGGATATGGGGATAGTGCAGGAAAGTGGAGTTGAGGTAGAAGATCAGCCATGATCTTATTGAATGATGCAGCAGGCTCGAAGGGCCGAATGGCCTACTCCTGCTCCGATTTCTTATGTTCTTATTAACCCCAATCTTGCAGCTATGTCCTTCAGAACTCAGCCAGCTCAATTGCTGGTGGTACTAGCAAGTCATTCTTGATAGGCATTGAAGTCCCCCACCTCGAGTACATTCTGTGCCCTTTCTACCCTCAGTGGGTCCTCCGAGTGGTGTTCAACATGAAGGAGTACTGATTCATCAGCTGAGGGAGGGGGGTAGGCAGTATTCAGCAGGAAGTTTTCTTGTCCACATGTGACCGGGAACCATGAGACTTCCTGGGCTCCGGAGTCAATGTTGAGAACCCCCAGTTCTCTGGATTATACCAGATCTCTGGATTACTAGTGCAGTAACAATCATTACACTACTGTTAGAAATCAGGGGTGTCCAAAATGTATATGGTTATGTGGATAAAATTGTGACGTGAATAATACTGTGTTTACATGATGGAATTAGAACTGGAGACAAAAAGTCTCTTCAGACTAGTATTAGAATAATTAGATTCATGCTTAGAATCTGCTTGTATTTTGGTTCTCTGTGGATGTTATAGCATTTTGCAGTGTGACGGTCATATATAATCTTGTTTCCAAGCTAACTATCTGCTGTTTTCAAGTTAGGATTTCAACTATGTTTATGTATCTCTAACTGGACCAACTAAGGCTCAATGCCTACGTTTCTTCTATTATTGCTAATAACCATGATATAATGCTCAGGTAGGAATTGGAGTTAGCTTAACAAAACTGCTTGTGAAGATAATTAAAAGTTAATTAGTATAGAAAGACATAGAATAAAAGGAATTTAGGGGAGTTAAGGTATCCATCTCAGGATGGAGCAATTTGTTATATGAAAGTGAGATGGCAACCGGCTGAAGTGGGACAGCTCTGGCTTGGGTCTCATGATTGAAAGGGTACAAGGCCAGGCCTAGTAGCGATTGTACCAGGGAGGATAGGAACCAGGGAGATAAGACACAAATTCCAAAGGAAGATCCTTCAGAAAGATTAAACGATAAGACAAATTGGCTGAGATCATGAGACCCCTTTAGGGGAGAGCTTTCATCCAAGAATTGAGACAAAGAACTTGACGTCCCATTGGTTACTAAGGTTTTGGGGGAATCTCTATAGGTTAACTGGTCTCGTCAATAATTTGGCCTCAGGCCCACCCCTAAAAAGAGAATAAAAGTAACACCCTGAGGGCTTGCCCACACAGACAGTGGAGGGAAGAGCCAAGCAGAAATTGGACTGGTCGAATGCTCTTTCGAGAGTGATCCCACGCTCACCAACTCGGAGGTTCTAGACGAGAGGGAGAGAGGCCGCAAGCTAGAGAACTGTTCACGCACGCCAGCCGTCTGTCTGTCCGATCGGGACCGGTACTAGCTGTTTGTCACAGTCGTATGTTTTTACTGTATAACTAGCATGTTATATTCCATCTTAAACTCTGATTGAACACAATATACCCACCATATTGGTTTGCAGTCAATCCTGGTTATTTGAAAGACTAGATAAGCTACCAATTGACCTAATCTCTAACTGCCATACTCTGAAGAGGGAAAATAGCCCTCCAGATAGACACTAGGGGATCACAGTAGAAAGAAAGAAAGACAAATGGGTGACAGAGAGTGTGTAGGACTTTCTGTAAGTCATTAAAATACAAAATATGAGTGTACAGAGAACATTCCTGTAGTGGCAGGTGATCTTGCAATGTGAGGTGACAAATTTCAATTTTGGTATTTGACAGATGTTGTTGATTGTAGGGTGGAAGAATTGGGACGGATCTTGGACATGACTGGATTCTTCAGCTGAAGTTCTCTTCAATTAGCTGCTGTCATCTAGAAATACTGCACCGTTAAGAAATGTGTAGCAAACCATCAGCTGATCTTCCCATACTCTGCTATATTTAGGCTTTATTTTGGGCTGCATCTCTAGTTCATTCCCCCCACCCCGATCACCAGCAGTCTGTTGTTTAATCACACTGCAGAAATTAAAACATCTTATTTTATTAGTTCTCTCTTTCCTAGACAACAATTCAGAAATCTCAGGATCCTAATGCTCACAGAAAGGGATTAATTTCTATCAGCCAACCTATGCCCTGCATTGTCTTGCACAGTTGGGAAGAGGGAGCATGAAGTGCTTCCAATCACCACACAACTTCCTCCAGCACCAGTTACAAGCCTAACTCAGTGGTTTCAGCCCCCACCCCCGCCGTCCCCGGCATTTGGCACCCAGGCTAATCCATCGCTGCTTCAACAGTACTGAAGCCTGATTTGCCTCAGACTTCAGCAGTTGTCCCTGGGTAGAGTGTTGGTGGCTCAACATGTCTCAATTGATGTGTAACACAAAGAACACCCAACCAGAACCCACCCTACAGCATGCAAGAACATCAAAAGTGAGCATGTAGGCTTGCAAAATTGCCCTTAGTAGAATTTCCATGAAGGGATGATAGCAATAACTTATTTGTAAGTCAAGATTGAACAAATTTCAAAGAATGAGAACGAATGTACCATCAGCAGTTAAGTTAACGTTCTCTAGACTTTCCTGCATTCTTTTGAATACTGAAACATCAATATTTGAGAACAGTTGTATTTCTATTAAATAGTCTAGCTGAAATATGGGGTACATCATATTTGGAATACATGCTTTTAAGATTTACAAAAGCTACCGTGGCCACTTAGGAATCAGCTTTCATGATTGGTGTGATGGTTTACATTCTTTGGATCCCTCAGGGTTTATAAGGCTAGGAATACATTTTTACCATTTCAATAATAAATACTTGAGCCTTAATGTGTCATCATTTTTATCACAGAGGAGAAGGTAAAGATATATATTTACACAAACAAATACTTAAAAAATATCTAGTTTTAGTTAGACATAACACACTTTCCACCAAGTCTTATACACATTTTATTATTTAGAATAAAACAACTAATATGTGGATATTTAAGGTAGTCATGGAAAAGGACAAAGATGGACCGGAGATAAAGGTTCTAAATTGGGGGAAGGCCGATTTCAATATGATAAGGCAGGATCTGGCCAAAGTGGACAGGGATCAGCTACTTGTAGGAAAATCCACATCAGAGCAGTGGGAGTCTTTCAGAAAGGAAATAGAGAGAGTACAACGCCAACATGTTCCCGTAAAGGTCAAGGGTGGGACCAACAAGCCCAGGGAACCCTGGATGTCAAGGGATATATGAGAATGGATTAGGAAAAAAAGGGATGCTTTTGGCAGATACAAAGGACTAAAAACAGTGGAAGCCCTAGAGGAGTATAGAAAGTACAGGGGGGTACTTAAAGAAATTAGGAGAGCGAAGAGGGGGCATGAAATAACGCTGGCGGGCAAAATAAAGGAAAATCCCAAGGTGTTTTATAAGTATATTAAGGGCAAGAGGATAACCAGGGAAAGAGTAGGGCCCATTAGGGACCAAAGTGGCAATCTGTGTGTAGAGCCAAAAGATGTAGGTGGGGTTTTAAATGAATATTTTGCATCTGTGTTCACTATGGAGAAGGACGATGTAGGCATAGAAATCAGGCAGGGGGATTGTGATATACTTGAACAAATTAGTATTGAGAGGGAGGAGGTACTAGCGGTTTTAGCAGACTTAAAAGTGGATAAATCCCCAGGCCCAGACGAGATGTATCCCAGGCTGCTGTGTGAGGCAAGGGAGGAGATTGCAGGGGCTCTGACACAAATTTTCAGAACCTCTCTGGCCACAGGGGAGGTGCCAGAGGACTGGAGAACAGCTAACGTAGTACCATTATTCAAGAAGGGTAGTAGGGATAAACCAGGGAATTATAGGCCAGTGAGCCTAACATCAGTGGTAGGGAAATTATTGGAAAAAGTTCTGAGGGACAGAATTAGTCTCCACTTGGAGAGGCAAGGATTAATCAAGGATAGTCAGCATGGCTTTGTCAGGGGGAGATCATGTCTGACCAATTTGATTGAATTTTTTGAGGGGGTGACTAGGTGTATGGATGAGGGTAGTGCAGTTGATGTAGTCTTCATGGACTTCAGTAAGGCTTTTGACAAAGTCCCGCATGGGAGACTGGTCAAGAAGGTAAAAGGCCATGGGATCCAGGACAACTTGGCACACATTGGATCCAAAATTGGCTTAGTGGCAGGAGGCAGAGGGTGATGGTCGAAGGTTGTTTTTGTGACTGGAAGCCTGTGTCCAGTGGTGTACCGCAGGGATCGGTGCTGGGTCCTTTGCTGTTTGTAGTGTACATTAATGATTTAGATATGAATGTAGGAGGTATGATCAGTAAGTTTGCAGATGACACAAAAATTGTTGGGGTGGTAAATAGCGAGGAGGGAAGCCTCAGGCTACAGGACGATATAGACAGGTTGGTCAGATGGGCAGAACAGTGGCAAATGGAATTTAACCCTGAAAAGTGTGAGGTGATGCATTTTGGGAGGACTAACAAGGCAAGGGAATACACAATGAATAGTAGGACCCTAGGAAGGACAGAGGATCAGAGGGACTTGGCGTGCATGTACATAGATCCCTGAAGGCAGCAGGACAGGTAGATAAGGTGGTTAAAAAGGCATATGGGATACTTGCCTTCATTAGCCGAGGCATAGAATATAAGAGCAGGGAGGTTATGATGGAGCTGTATAAAACGCTAGTTAGGCCACAGCTGGAATACTGTGTGCAGTTCTGGTCGCCACACTATAGGAAGGATGTGATTGCATTGGAGAGGGTGCAGAGGAGATTCACCAGGATGTTACCTGGGCTGGAGCGCTTCAGCTATGAGGGGGTTGTTTTCCTTAGAGCAGAGTAGGCTGAGGGGGGACCTGATTGAGGTGTACAAAATTATGAGGGGCATAGATAGGGTAGATAGAAAGGAACTTTTCCCCTTAGTAGAGGGGTCAATAACCAGGGGGCATAGTTTCAAGGTAAGGGGCAGGAGGTTTAGAGGGGATTTGAGGAAAAACTTTTTCACCCAGAGGGTGGTTGGAATCTGGAACTCACTGCCTGAAAGGGTGGTAGAGGCAGGAACCCTCACAACATTCAAGAAGCATTTAGATGAGCACTTGAAACGCCATAGCATACAAGGCTACGGACCAAGTGCTGGAAAATGGGATTAAAATAGACAGGGCTTGATGGCCGGCGTGGACACGATGGGCCGAAGGGCCTCTTTCTGTGCTGTATAACTCTGACTCTATAAAAACTCTGATTTAGATTTTCCTGAGCTACATCAACCAATGTGAACATACATTTTTTTTTAAGTAATAAGACATTCACCTACCTTTGCTTGAAGTGTAAAGCAAAGCAGCCTGAAAACATACAATGGACGTGTCCACCAGACTTTCCTCAATAGACATTTGCACTGCAAATCCTGAATCAGGATTTATATTAGCAAGGGATAGCAGATCAGTGGAACGTACAAAGAAGTTTCCATGGAAAGTATGAATGGAAAGACCTGTAAATGAGAAATCATTACTATCTGGGCATTTTAATGCTTCCACATATACTTGATGTGTAACACAAAGCAAATCCATTTTTTTGTAACCTAAGGTTCCTTCAAATACAATTTGCTGTATATGGGAATTTGTATTAATCATACTTGCACTTATACAATGCATTGAAACATTTTAAAATTGTTTACACAATTAATTTCTTTTACGTACCCTGACTTATTATGTAGACAAACAGATTAAATAGATAAACGCAATCACTTGGTGGACCTGAATAATTACTTGAACGCTGACTAACTTTTCATTCTAGTAACTAGACGTGTATTTCTGAAAAACTATTTATTCCTCATTTGCTATTATTTCTCGCACTCTTTAGACCCTCCAGGGTCCAGGGAAAGAAAGTGAAATTGTTGAGACTGAGCGAAGAAAAATGTTCACATTGTACAGCACCTATTACACCTCTTGGAAATGCCTCGAAGCACAAATACTTTAAAATGCAGTGACTGCTGTGTAGAAAAAAGCAGTAACCACTTTGCCTGCACTAAGATCCCACAGGCTGCAATGAAATGAATGATCAGTTAATTTATTTTTGGTGGTGCTGTTTGAGGGAGCAACATTGGCCAGAACATTGGAAGAATTTCCAGCCCTTCGTCAAATAATGCAATTGGATTTTTTTTTTAAAGTACACAAGAAACATTGAAACTGGCACAGCCATCATTTAACACCTTGTCTAATTAATGGCATTTCTGACAATGCAACATTTCCTCAGTACTGCACTTCCTTGCTTAAATGAGGCTTAAACTGACAACCTTTTGGCTCAGAAACAAGGGTGCTACCAAATGAGCCAAGCTGACACTGGTAATAAAAATTATCATGAATCTATACACAGTTATCAGAATCTATCCGTTGTATTACAGCCTTAAATGTATTCTAGCTGTCTGCTCATGAATTTCCAATTAAGAGGGCAGGCCTGCTGTAAAGGCCTTTTATGATATTGCTCTGTAACTGTCCTCTGGAAGGTGAACAAGAGACCTGGTAAACTTGAGCTTAGAATTATTTTCTCCTCTTCCCTGTGGCTCAGCATATTACTTCCACCTGGGGAAAGTCCAGGTGGAAATCCTCATTCTACTGAGATCTGGGCCAAGAGGCTGTCAGCCATGGCTCAGTTGGTAGCACACTTGCCACTAAGTCAGGAGGTTGTGGGTTCAAGTCTCACTCCAGAGACTTGAGCACAAAAATCGAAGTTGACACTCCAGTGTAGTACTGAGGGAGTGCTGCACTGTTGGAGATGCCATCTTTCAGATGAAACAATAAACTGAGGCCTCGTCTGCTCTCTCAGGTGGATGTAAACGATCCCATGGCACTATTCGGAGAAGAGCAGGGGAGTTTTCCCCGATGTCCTCAATCAACATCACAAAAACAGATTATCTGGTCATTATCACAATGCCCTGTTTGTGGAAACTTGCTGTGCTGCCATGTTTCCTACATTACAACAGTGACTACACTTCAAAAGCACTTCATTGGCTGTAAAGTGCTTGGGATGTCCTGAGGTCGTGAAATGCGCTATAAATTTATTTTCTTTTTTTACAATACAATGATAAATGTTCAAGTAAAGAATTATGTAACAATCAGTGTAATAAGAATACAAGTAGCCCATATAACTAACACAAACACATATACAGAATAAAATATTACCTTTAGTACAGCGTATCCTCATAACCGCCTCAAAGCCAATTTTTCTAATGAGGTAACGTTTGAGATCTTTCTGAAACTTCTCTACCTGGGCAGGATTGTGAATGTGATGGAATGATGGATAATAGAAGATTGATCCAGCAGAGTATTTTGACATACAAGCTGTGAAAACACAACATTTGCAATAAAATAGATTTAAAATTTGCTGCTAGTCACTGGTAGTGAATATGCAAAGTCTTTTGCAAGTAAAATAAATTGGTGAGAAATCAACACTTGTCATTACAGTACTTCTCAACATTTTAATTACATTAGAGTATGCATGTATGTCAACATAGTACAGTAATATTTCTGAAATACATGACAGAATAAAAATAACTAATTTACTAAAGCAATAAGGTAGGTCCTGCTAACATACAAAATTTTTTTTTCAGCTGAACAATAATTTTCCTTGCAACAAATGTACACATTTCAAAAAAATCCTTATTTTAATTATTATTTTACTTGTCTTCTTTTCTATCTTTATTTCTCCTCCGTAATTCTTCTAATTTCCTCAATTTACTATTTCTGTTTTCTTTCCTTTCAATCTTCTTATCCCTTTACCTTACTTTCCCTTTGGTTTATCTCTGGGTTTTTTTGCTCTTTTTTATTTCAGGATTTTGCTTTTGGAGATTACCATTATGAATGGTAAAGACAGGAGTCAAATTTTCAGCAAATGTGATGCTTATGTGCCATTATATCCAGAATATAAAGGATTTACTGGGGGCCGTGGATAATCAGAGTTATCAGGCCACTGTAAAGTGCACAATTCTTCTCACAAACTGCAAAAAAGTTGGCGACAAGGTTCAGAGCAGCTACAGGCTAAGCAAGTAATTTCTGAGATATTACACTCAAAACAGCAGAGGATTTCCTTATTGGATGTAAACCAAATAGGAGTGAACAGGGAAGACCTGTACTAAATTCTAATGCTCCCCACTTCAACGTCCCTTGCAACCAAATTCCTCAGCCTATTCCATTAATTCAAATCAACTTACTCAGATGCATAGTTTCTGAAACACAATCTATTTTAAGTGAAGAACATAACTAATGGCAAGTTATCCGAACAAAGAACAAATACTATTTAGCGTGCTTTATTGGACAGCCATTTTATTTCTTATTTTATAACTTCACTCTAACTCATAACTTGTTCCTGTATCCTTCAATCAGTTTGTTCTATAACAAAATGAAAGCAGCAATACAATAAATGATTAGAAAAATATTACATTACATAAATGCAGTAAAGCCCACATTAAGCAATTAACATTCTGGGCAAGATTTTACATTTGAGTTACACCAGCTCCCCAAAGTGACATCAGGCGTATAATACGCCTGCTCAAATATGGGTAGGCAAATTATAATTAGATACAAATAAGAATGTATCATATAATGTATTTCCCCTCATTTGCACCTCATCAACGTAGCGCACAAGGAACACCAGTGCATTCCTGTGTCACTTTGGCTGGCAGGGGACAGATTTACATTTTAAATCCTCTGAACAGAGTTGCATTGAATGCAAGACAATCGATTCAACTCTCCAATCCTGCGCTTTGAAATTTGAAAAAAAAAGCCTCCCCCTTTTCACCTGCCACAGAGATCACCCCCCCGCCCCATGAAGGCTCCCCAGCATAGCACAAAAGCTGCCCCAATTATGAAAAATAGCCCGATCCCAGAAAAATGGGTCGGTGAGGGGCACATCCTTGGGTGGACAGAATGCCCACTCTGTTAAAGATGTGCCAGAACTCCACCGGAGTTTTAATTAGTAGATGCTCAATTGATACGATGGAGATAGGAAACTGGTAACACAAATTATGTGCTTCTATCAACAGATTTTACATAACAGCTTGTTGTTCAACCATGATGCCACACCTTCCTGCGTAGTTTATGTGACCCGCACACCTGCCAGTGAGAGCTATGCAATGGTACCAGAACACCTTTTCTATGACTGTACTTTTACCTTCTGACATAAATTTAGTGATGTTTAGAGTTTCAGAGTGCAGTCTTGAGACGGCTTCAATAAATTAAATTCTCTAACTAAATGTTTTAATGTTATAGATTCATAGACTGGTTACAGCACAGAAGGAGGCCATTCGGCCCATCGAGCCCGTGCCGGCTCTCTGCAAGAGCACTTCAGCTAGTCCCACTCCCCCGCCCTTTCCCCGTAGCCCTGCAAATTTTTTCCCCTTCAGGTACTTATCCAATTCCCTTTTGAAAACCACAATTGAGTCTGCCTCCACCACCCTGTCAGGCAGTACATTCCAGATCCTAATCACTCGCTGAGTAAAAATTTTTTTCCTCATGTCGCCTTTGGTTCTTCTGATAATCACCTTAAATCTGTGTCCTCTGGTTCTCGACCCTTCCGCCAATGGGAAAAGTTTCTCTCTATCTACTGTGTCTTGATCCCCCATGATTTTAAACACTTCTATCAAATCTCCTCTCAACCTTCTCTGCTCTAAGGAGAACAACCCCAGCTTCTCCAGTTTATCCACGTAACTGAAGTCCCTCATCCCTGGAACCGTTCTTGTAAGTCTTTTCTGCACCCTCTCTAAAGGCCTTCACATCTTTCCTAAAGTGCAGTGCCCAGAATTGGACACAATACTCCAGTTGAGGTCGGACCAGTGTTTTATAAAGGTTCATCACAACTTCCTTGCTTTTGTACTCTATGCCTCTATTTATGAAGTCCAGGATCCCATGTGCTTTTTTAACCGCTTTCTCAACCTGCCCTGCCACCTTCAACAATTTGTGCACATATACCCCCAGGTCTCTCTGTTCATGCACCCACTTTAGAACTGTATCGTTTAGTTTATATTGCCTCTCCTCGTTCTTCCTACCAAAATGTATCACTTCGCACTTTTCTAATTTAAATTTCATCTGCCACGTATACGCCCATTCCACCAGCCTGTCTATGTCCTCTTGAAGTCTATCACTATTCTCCTCACTGTTCACTATACTTCCAAGTTTTGTGTCATCTGCAAATTTTTAAATTGTGTCCTGTACACCCAAGTCCAAGTCATTAATATATATCAAAAAAAGCAGTGGTCTTAGTACCGACCCCTGGGGAACACCACTGTATACCTTCCTCCAGTCTGAAAAACAACCGTTCACCACTACTCTCTGTTTCCTGTCACTTAGCCAATCTCGTATCCATGCTGCCATTGTCCCTTTTATTCCATGGGCTTCAACTCTGCTAGCAAGCCTATTTGTGGCACTTTATCAAACGCCTTTTGGAAGTCCATGTACACCACATCAACCGCATTGCCCTCATCAACCCTCTCTGTCAATTGGTACTTTTGGGTTTTAAATAGCTACATGTTTATATTTGATAACTTCAATGCATAATACAGTCTAATTAAATTTTAAAAATGCTTGGGTCTGAGAAAACATTGAGTCAATTTTTAAAAAAAACATTTGGTTTATAGACCGGTCAGCCTGACATCGGTCGTGGGTAAAATGATGGAAGCAATTATTAAAGATGTCATAACAGACCATTTGGAAAGTGGCGACATGATAGGTCCAAGTCAGCATGGATTTGTGAAAGGGAAATCATGCTTGACAAATCTTCTGGAATTTTTTGAGGATGTTTCCAATAGGGTGGACAGGGGGGAACCAGTAGATGTGGTGTATTTGGACTTTCAGAAGGCCTTCGACAAGGTCCTACACAAGAGATTGGTGAGCAAAGTTAAAGCACATGGGATTGGGGGTAATGTGTTGACGTGGATTGAGAACTGGTTGGCACACAGGAAACAAAGAGTAGGAGTAAATGGGTACTTTTCAGAATGGCAGGCAGTGACCAGCGGGGTACCGCAGGGTTCGGTGCTGGGACCCCAGCTGTTTACATTATATATTAATGATTTGGACGAAGGGATTAAATGTAATATCTCCAAATTTGCGGATGACACTAAATTGGGAGGCAGTGTGAACAATGAGGAGGATGCTAGGAGGCTACAGAGTGACTTGGACAGGTTGGGTGAATGGGCAAATGTATGGCAGATGAAGTACAATGTGGATAAATGTGAGGTTATCCACTTTGGTGGTAAAAATAGAGAGGCGGACTATTACCTGAATGGTGGCAGATTAGGGAAAGGGGAGGTGCAACGAGACCTGGGCGTCATGGTACATCAGTCACTGAAGGTGGGAATGCAAGTGCAGCAGGCAGTCAAGAAAGCAAACGGAATGATGGCCTTCATAGCAAGGGGATTTGAGTACAGGAGTAGGGAGGTGATGCTGCAGTTGTACAGGGCCTTGGTGAGGCCACACCTGGAGTATTGTGCGCAGTTTTGGTCTCCTAACTTAAGGAAGGACATTCTTGCTATTGAGGGAGTGCAGCGAAGGTTCACTAGATTGATTCCTGGGATGGCCGGTCTGACATATCAAGAAAGATTGGGTCAACTGAACTTGTATCCTCTGGAGTTCAGAAGAATGAGGGGGGATCTTATAGAGACATTTAAAATCCTGACTGGTTTAGACAAATTAGATGCGGGCAGAATGTTCCCAATGTTAGGGAAAACTAGAACCAGGGGTCACAGTCTAAGGATTAAGGGGAAGCCATTTAAGACTGAGCTGAGGAGGAACTTCTTCACCCAGAGAGTGGTGAATCTATGGAATTCTCTTCCACAGAAGGTTGTTGAGGCCAGTTCGCTAAATATATTCAAAAGGGAGTTAGATATAACACTCACAACTAGGGGGATCAAGGGGTATGGCGAGAAAGCAGGAATGGGGTACTGAGGTAGCATGTTCAGCCATGAACGCATTGAATGGTGGTGCAGGCTCGAAGGACCGAATGGTCTACTCCTGTACCTATTTTCTATGTTTCTATGTTTGGACAATACTGTCCCTGTTGGTTCAAAAGAAAAGTAATTCTTTATTCATTTGACAAGTATATTATATAAATCATTTAATGGTAATGAAAAATGTTCTCTTACCAAGTGAAGCCATGTCAGTATATTGTCCACTCAATAGAAACAGATCCACTGCCACCTGCTGGCCTGAACAGTCCAAAGCAAGCTTTTTATAGAAATCTGTGGCCGGACCAAGGTGCTGTACGCCCTTAATTGAAATGAAAGTTAGCATCTCAGATATTTCAGACTCTCATTAAACTGTAAAATAACTGTGAAAATAGCATTACCCGCCTTCATATGGTCTTGATCATACTTTGAGTATTACAGACATCAGAACCGGGAAAGCGTTAGGATTGCCTCGTTAAGAGCTTTAGCTTGGGGCAGCCACATGATATCCATGTGATCTCCCCACCCCCACTATTAGGGCCACATCATTGCTAGATCACAAACTCTTGTTGTGGAGATTTAATTCTTTCTTGTTTGTTTGTTGATGATAAAAAAATCTTTGTGAGCTGCATTGAGCTTTGGAAGTAGAACCTCTGAAAGACAGCAGGGCCAGTCACAAAGCCCAAAGTCTGAGTTCATTAGTGTACTCAATGGCTTGTAGTTGACCCCTTGGGTAGTTAGAAGGTGAGCACCATAACTGATGAGAGAAACATCAGTCACATCACAAAATAAATATCCTACATGCTTCCCTCTGCCTGTCCACTGCCCGAGGGGTTTTAATAATTCAGCAGGCAAATCCTATTTCCACTGCTCGATGAGTTGCTAATTAGAGGGCATAGATTTATGATCATCACCAGAAGAAGTTAGGAGAATTCTACTTTTCTTATACAGAAGATCGTCAGGACTTGGAATGCAGAAGAATCCATCATAGCATTTAAAAAGCTAGTTGCTAAATATTTGAAAAATAAAAAAGGTATATGGGAAAAGGGAAATTGGAATAATTGGATGGCGTTTGTAGAGAGCTGATGGGCTTCCTTCTGTACCGTAAAAAAAAATTCTGTTTCTACCTCAGTCAACTTCTTTGAAGGTTGCAAAGCCTAAGTATTTCCAATCCATTTGATTCATCCATTTAAGCCCAGAGATCCTAAACAATTTGATTGCTGCTCTGCAGTGATTGGACATATGGAGTGCAAAGTATACTAAAATCCCTAGACATCTCTACTTCATTTTTAGCTATTTCCTCACCATTTGAGAAGTACTTATGTCACTTATTTTATATTTCTACGTGCAGTACCTTACATTTGTCCATATTACATTTCACCTGCCATTGATCTGCCACTTAAGTATTTTATCCAACTCATTTTGTGGCTCCCAAGCTGCCTTCTCAGATTCAACTGCCCCTCTATTTTGACATTATCTACAAATCTAAACAATTTGTATTGAGTTTCTGAATCCAAGTGAATGTGAATTAGAAACAGTAGGGTCCCAACACCAAGGTACACCAATTAGCACTTCCTCCCATTCTGCCCTTTTAACTCTTCAATTTCTAATCCATTCCCAAGATTTACAATGGATCCCCACTGCTTTGACCGTGACCTTTTATGCAAGATTTTGTCAAACACTTTTTGCAAGTCTAAACACACCACATCCTAGCTCTTCCCACAGTGCATTTCATAAGTCACTTTCTCAACAAAGTCAAGAAGATAGTCAGGCAGGATCTTCCCCATTGGAACTTTTTGTCTGTTTACTGGGTTATTATTGCACAAATAATTCGCAAATTTATTCCTAATAATCGATTCAATTGTTTTACCCAGTATTGAAAAAAGACCAGGGGACCCATGTTGCCTACTTCCAAGAGGCAATTGCACAACCTGTTATATACTAATCTACTGAGATCACCAGTTAGAGCCACCAATATCTCCTGATGAATCTTCATGTTCCAGGACAATGGAAAGGAATTTGGGAATCTCAAGTCAAGAAAATGCAGTCGTAATGGTCTGCTGAAGTGCCAGCACTTCCATCGGCCTGTGATCTACATATAACTGATAATTGATTTTTAAATAAATCGTTGTAGCTGCCCAGTACCAAAACAATGGAATGGTAAGGAAACTTTGCTCAGGAGGGTCGGAGACCAAGCACCTGTAAAAGGAATCGTCCAGCAAAGATTCCAGATTCAGATTTCTTGCAGATGATGAGGAACTCCACCCTCCTAGATTGCTTAAATTGTGTTAGACAGTAATTCATATACAGCTCCACGAGGAAGCTAAATAAGATTGCCAACCCTCCCGGATTGCCCGGGAGACTCCCGTAATGCCCGGGAGACTCCCGTAATGCAAGATCAATTTCCCGGGCACTACTGCTGGTGACCCGGGAGAAAAGTCCTCCCACATTTTGGTTCACAATGGCCCGAACTGTCAATTTGGATGAAATAATTATCAAAAGCATTTCAGAATCTAACCCCTATGGGTTCTTGATTAAATTTAAAAAAAAAAATTGTAATCAGAAGCATGTCGAGTTAAATTCAGAAAATGGACAGCAAGAAACTATTGCACAAATATCCATAGGAAATAGAACCAATTAATCCAGGTAGGTGTTTTTACAACTTTTGATGGCTTCATTATTAAATGATCAATTTACACATCTGCATGAGGAAAATTACACTGTTAGGGTGCCAAAATTTAAGAACAATTTTCTGAATAAGATTCCCAGAGAAAAATGACCACAGTTAATGAATGGAATTAATAATTTGAATGAAACAATTATCAAAGGCATATCAGAATCTAACACCAAAGTTCTAGTTCATGTAATAATTATACAGTTGGAGCATTTTACACTCAGTTAAGGTAAAAATTGCTCTGTATAAAAATTGGACCCATTAGCGTGGGATAAAAGTGAAGAGGTAGAGAATTAAGGCTGATATGCAGCGGATATCCTCGCCTTCTGCCAGTAATATCTGGCCCACTCCATTTTACACGATAAAGTTACATAAGCTTTAACTCATCAAAGTCACATTCATCAATTACTCGCTTGCCACATCATGCAAGTAAAATTATGGCTCCCAATCTCATCAATAAAGCAAGCAAGGCAGGATGCTGCAGGCACAGCAAATTAACTGTTGGCTGGTGCTGCTCCACTCCCGTAACTTCAGAGAGTGCAGTAAGCTGCCTTTCCAGCAAATACAAAGGGCAGCGGGAGCAGGACCAGAGGCCAGTCACGATGGACACTCCAGCGGGGAAATGCTGAATCTGGTGATATAGCTCATCCAGCTCCATGAAGGTGGGAATTGAGTTCGGGCAGTCGGAAGCGTTCTTGTGTGAACCAGAATGCTGAAGTTCTTTACTCCCAGGTTGCCAGCAGCAACGCCTGGGAGATCGATTTATCATTTCGGGAGACACCTGGGCAATCGGGGAGGGTTGGCTACTCTATGTTTAAACCAGGAATGTTGGAACATTACATGCGTGTGGATAATAAAACATTAAGTATGTTCAAGCTTAAATGTAGCATGTGTGCTACAAGTTTACGTGTGCTTATGTTTAATCTAGGAAGCATTTCCAGAATATGGCACCATTTACATTGTGGAATATCAAGCCATTAAATAAATGCAGTAACATTTGCAGACTGCAGCGAATGTCATGTGACTGAACCTCCAGGAATAGGTCCAACCAGAGTTAGCAACCCTATTCCTGAAGGACAACAGTTCTGAATTGTTCTGCTGCCCACCCTATTACTTCTCCTTGTTTTCACTTTCTGAAGGCCTCAGAGAATCTTTGACGTCACTCAGAGTTGATAGGGCCCCAAAACCTTGATTTCAGTTAACGGAGTGTGCAGTGAGGCATAATCACCTACATATTACTTTCAAAGTAAGATTCTTTCCCTTTTGGCATGAAAGACCAATTACCTTTGTGGTGGATCTCTGGTTAGGATCTTCCCTTGAATGAAGACAACCCACACCTACAGATGGTAGCTGTGTCTGAAACACAGATATACGTCCCCCTGTCGCAGACATAAGTTTAAATGCAGCCTGCAGAGCAGGGCCCAGTGCACTATGGGTCTCTCGGGTACTGGTGAACATTGTGGGCAATACTTTCAGTAAATCTTTAACAAGCTGCAAATAAAACAAACGCATTTCAGACTTCTCAGGATTAAAAAAGAGTATATTTTATGCAGCTGCTGGCACAAATGTTTAACAAAAATCTACAGTAATCATTTTCTCCTCAGTAACATTCAAGTGACATTAAACATTCATGACAATTACACAATCAAGAAGCCTGACGATGTATCAGTGACTTTTCTGCATATTTCATGGAGCAGAACTACAAGGGGACATTCAATGAAATACAATATCACTTCAGGATCATTCTGCAGCGTTATTATACACTGTGTCTGTAGGAGATCCAATAGAGTACTCTATAAATTCCTCCAGCAATAAAAATGGGTCAGATTGTTTTATATACCCAAAAAATAAGAGTGAGGAATACCTTGCTCTGTGTCGTTATGCTATTGGAGAGGAGGCAAGGGAGAAGCAGTGGGTTTTGGACATACCAGATGATACCAACTTCACAACAAGAAGTCATCAAAGACGGGCACACAGTTACAGAACCAATAAAACAGCTGCCTTCTGTGGTAATTACACACAGGGGAAATAAAGGCTACATTTTTTCATATTTGTTTTTTGTTCCTTTTAACAGAATAAATTTTACTATGTAAAACCCCTCGAG
This sequence comes from Squalus acanthias, assembly GCA_030390025.1. Lineage (NCBI taxonomy): Eukaryota > Metazoa > Chordata > Chondrichthyes > Squaliformes > Squalidae > Squalus > Squalus acanthias. The sequence continues at coordinate 148,804,970 of CM059426.1, read as the reverse complement.
CATTGAGCTCCTTCCTTTGGTGTTTTCACAGAATTTACTGCACCCGTGCTTGTGTCAGTAGAGAAACCCTCTTTGATTTAGGCATTTAAAAAAATATATGTATAATGATGTTGTTTATGTACCTGAAAATCCCAATGGGCATTTGTGTGAACCAGTTTTTGTTTATTAGTAATGGGTATATTTCTTTCCTATAAACTCAGATTGTTAGCAAAGCATTTAAGGGCTCCCTTGATAGCCCAGCAAGTTTATCCAGTGAGTCGTTGAACCGTACAGATCAAGTTGGCTGATCTCGGTTGCATGGTGGTAGAGGTGCTTGCCCTGGGCTGGAAGTGGAAGGAGGAGAAGCAGAGAGAAAACAAAACAACCAGGCTTTCAGCTGGCAATTGCTACTCAGTGACCCGTATGAGAAGTGAGCATGCATGAATACCAGATAAGAATAAGATTGCCACTCAAGACTCACATGAACAGGTACTTGAGTTAGGTACTGGAGGGAACCCACAGAAAGCAGGAGGGAGAAAATGATTTAAAAAAAAACAAAACCTAGCAACTTATATTTTGACTAGATTGGCAATTCATATCCAGGTTTTAATGTTTAACCATGCTCATTAAATAATACATCAACACCCTGCAATCACTGTGCTTGTGTCGGTGTTAAAAAAAATCTTAATTTTGTTGCACATATTTCTTTGTGATGTTCATCCACTGATCAAATATTTGTATGCATCTCAGCAAAGATGTGTTACGGAATGTAATCAAAAAGAAATGAAGTATAATTTACAGGCCTAATTTCTGGATTGTGCTAACATTTTAAATTGAGAAATAAGTTTTTTAAGTCACTAATAAATACATCAATGCGTGATAGCTTGTTTCTATTAGGCAGTACATTAATTGGATGTCAGTTTTAAAATAAATATACATTGATTTTAGATTTTTCATAGTTCATTTGGATTATTTTTCCTATAAACCAGTCTGATGAGCAATTATGACAGATAGAAAATGGCAAACTTTTTGAAATACAATCCAAACAGGATATGATTTTATTTCAGCTTTCTAGTCCAATTACCATTCCCTCTCAACCTTAGGACTCACCAATCACCGTTCAAAGTGGATTACTGTGCAATTTACAAAGTAGGAACCATGGGATCCAGGACAATTTGGCACACTGGATCCAAAATTGGCTTAGTGGCAGGAGGCAGAGGGTGATGGTCGAAGGTTGTTTTTGTGACTGGAAGCCTGTGTCCAGTGGTGTACCGCAGGGATCGGTGCTGGGTCCTTTGCTGTTTGTAGTGTACATTAATGATTTAGATATGAATGTAGGAGGTATGATCAGTAAGTTCGCAGATGACACGAAAATTGGTGGGGTGGTAAATAGCGAGGAGGGAAGCCTCAGGCTACAGGATGATATAGACGGGTTGGTCAGATGGGCAGAACAGTGGCAAATGGAATTTAACCCTGAAAAGTGTGAGGTGATGCATTTTGGGAGGACTAACAAGGCAAGGGAATACACAATGAATGGTAGGATCCTAGGAAGGACAGAGGATCAGAGGGACCTTGGTGTGCATGTACATAGATCCCTGAAGGCAGCAGGATAGGTAGATAAAGGTGGTTAAAAAGGCACATGGGATACTTATATTCTATGCCTCGGCTAATGAAGGCAAGAGCAGGGAGGTTATGATGGAGCTGTATAAAACGCTAGTTAGGCCACAGCTGGAATACTGTGTGCAGTTCTGGTCGCCACACTATAGGAAGGATGTGATTGCATTGGAGAGGGTGCAGAGGAGATTCACCAGGATGTTAACTGGGCTGGAGCGCTTCAGCTATGGAGAGAGACTGGACAGGCTGGGGTTGTTTTCCTTAGAGCAGAGAAGGCTGAGGGGGGACCGGATTGAGGTGTACAAAATTATGAGGGGCATAGATAGGGTAGATAGAAAGGAACTTTTCCCCTTAGAAGAGGGGTCAATAACCAGGGGGCATAATTTCAAGGTAAGGGGCAGGAGGTTTAGGAGGGATTTGAGGAAAAACTTTTTCACCCAGAGGGTGGTTGGAATCTGGAACTCACTGCCTGAAAGGGTGGTAGAGGCAGGAACCCTCAACATTCAAGAAGCATTTAGATGAGCACTTGAAACGCCATAGCATACAAGGCTACGGACCAAGTGCTGGAAAATAGGATTAGAATAGATAGGGCTTGATGGCCGGCGCGGACACGATGGGCCGAAGGGCCTCTTTCTGTGCTGTATAAATCTATGACTCTATAGGAAGCAATACTGAAAGGAGATAATTCTTCCCTGCTTCCTTGGCAGTTTCCAGTAAGATTGCAGGATAATCATCTCCCTGAACTCCTAATCCTAGTTTTAAAGGCTGCTCTGTTGTCAATCTGGCCCTATCCTCTCTTTAAATATGAACATGTTTATCTTACTTGAGAAGAATATAGTTTAAATATACTAACATTTACAACAAAAATATGTTGATGGTTATCAAGGACCAGGGCCAAGTGCCCCTTATCAACAAATTCCATTTTAACTGGTGGTCCCAAGCAACTACAACACCCCTGACATATGATAGTTAGGCACAGATGCAGATAGTTGGGGTTTCTGAATCCCAAGCAGCGAGCCACTTATCTGAAGTCAAGCACTACTGTTACTCCTTCAACTGGAGGGGCACATATGATTAAGGCACATAAACAAGCTATACATAGAAGTTACAACCTCAGAAAACCAACTTGAATATCACACTCATACGCACCAATTCACTAAATAAAATGGTGTCACATATTACATATTTTGTATTGTTCTTTTATTATGCAGGTAAGGAAATACATATTAAACATGCAATTCTGAAGCATAACAAAACTTGTAAACCAGCTAACAGAATGTTATAGCAGACAACAGAGCTCACTAGAAGCACTGGTGAATGAGTGCCGCCTGTATGTGTCTCCCTGGCTGCAGTGGCTCCTGTACCATGACTGGTCTCTGTGCACCATCATCCTCCTGGCCTTCCCTGCATTCAAAGAAGGCGAGCTTCCTCCCTCGTCCAAAGACTGGTTCAAGCATTTAAAGCCATCTGAAACATTTGCTTCGTGAGGGTCCTGACTGACACATCTGCATAATTGGGGGTAATTTTAACCCCCAAAAACGGGTGGGTTTGGGTTGGGTGGGAAGTTAAAATGTTAATTAAAAATCTGAACACAATGCCTACTTCCGGTTTTAATGGATGCAGGACGAGGGACAGGTGACCAATTCGCTCTCAGGGAGGTGGGTTGAAACATTTTGAGGCGGCTATGTGTCTCCATTTTAACAAGGTTTCTATTTTTAACTGCTGTCAGCCAGGTTTCCCAGGCCTCAGGAAACCCAGCAGGTAAAAGGAGGTGAGAAGGACTGGACCCATAAGGTAAGTGCCTTTACAGCACTGCTTGTGGGCCAGTGAGGAGCAGGAGTGTTTACCCAGGCGCGACAAGCTAACCCTGGAAACTCACCACGCCCACCTCTATGATCTCGCCCTGACGCGATCACCACCCGCACCCCCACCCCGGTGATCTGTCCGACGCCCCATCTCCACTTTTTCCTCCCGACATCCCCGCAATCACTGACCTCCCCCCACCATGATGTCTCTGCTCCCCCCCCCAAACGCAGGAATAAAAATTCAAACATGTCCTTCCGTTTCCCACATTACAACAGTGACTACACTCCAAAAAGTACTTCATTGGCTGTAAAGCGCTTTGAGACATCCGGTGGTCGTGAAAGGCGCTATATAAATGCAAGTCTCTCTCTCTTTCTTCTTTCCAGGTTCCCCCAACTATAACTCCTCCTCCCTAATCCGAGATCGTGCCTCGGTAAATATCGGGGCCATTGTATCTGATCTCTAGGAGAGCACAAGGGTTGCATTGATGGGTCATCAGGCATTGGTGGACCACTCAGGCCATCTTTGAGAAGTCTAACCTTTCTTCCTTCTTTAAAGACCTATGTTATAATTCATTTTCTCAGAATAAAAGCATCATATGTAGGTCCTAATAAGAGCTCATTAACATGCATAATTTTCTGGCAGGGTGGCATATCATTTACACATTAATGGAATAATATGCCTTCTTATTTCAGCACGCTATAGATTTGGTACAGTCAAATGTGTACAGTCAATGATGCCTTGTACCTGGGGGAAACGAGTTGGCCTCTCTGAAGTGTACATAGGTGGGTGTATGGCAAAACAGTGCTTCATTTACCTCTTTAATGCACTGATGACAACTCCTGAAATATTACCTACAGGTGACAGGAAGAACCCTGGAGAATAAAACTTGGAGAGGTGGCCTTTAACATTGTAATGCAATGTGGATACCTAACTGTCCCAGAAGTCATCACAGACTAGATGACACACCAGAGTCACAGCCTCAGCCTCCTCATTCAGTACACCTCTATGGGGTTGTTATGGTAGATATGCTGCCTGAGGTAATTTGCATGAGCCATGCACTTCCTACACTCTCTGTTCCTGGACTGCCCTCACTGAGCTGTCCTGCACCATGTAATAACCAAAGGCTGCTGCACCATTCTGTGGGGCTGAAAGGTCCACTGCAACAGTCCAGTCTGTCAGTGTTCGGTTCAAACTTTGAAATAGTGCCTTTCCTTTATAAAATAAATTCACAAATCTATGAATAATTCAATCTTCGTATTGATCCCACCCTAAGCAAAATACACAAATCCCTCTTGACTGCCCTTTAAGTACTTACGCAGTATTTTTTTTAAAAATGTGGTTTAACTTTCAAAAACACAATTTAGTATAGGAGCAAAACTGAAGTAATGGCAAAGGCAGAAGAAAAATCTGTTGCTGTTTTCTAAAGATCTTACTCATTAACTTATCACATAACGAAACAGAAAATAGATACCTGGATTTATATAGCACCTTACCATTCTGTCAAAACATCTCAAAGCGCAACACACAATGAGTTACTTTTGTAGAGCAGTAACCGCAGACAATACAGCAGCCACTCTACAACATTAAACACCCACAAACAGCAATCAGATAAATGACCAGTTAATCTGTTTTTTCATGAGGGAGGAATATCAGCCAGGATACAGGGAGATCTCGCTGCTCTCTTTTGAATGGTGCCAAGGGATCTTTAAAACATCCACCTGCCAACCGGAATAGGCAGGCAGACAGCATCATCTGAAGGACTATAGAGCAGGGCTCGGTCCGTGCTGAGTTCCTCTCAGTACTACACCATAGTATCAGCCTAGATTAAGAACTCAAGTCCTGTTGTTGGGTTTCAACTTACAACCCATAGAGTTCAGGGTTCTATCAACTGAGCCAAGATGACACATATCTAATGTTTTATTAAACTTTACCCATAGCAGAAAATATAGTCCTTAGTTAGTAAAATGGTGGAATTACATTCGCTGAAATTAAACACAGCATTCAAATTTTTTTTTAAAAAGGGAAGGATGTTAAATATTATCACAACTTTTCTTTCTCTTTTGCCTACCTCTTTGCTTTCATGCAGGTTTACCAACAAGCTGTCTGGAGTAGGTATGAAGATATCTGCAGAAAAAAGCCTTCATCAATTTTTGTGTGAAAAATACAAATTTTAACTTGCAAGTAAATAACTAGATAGGACCAACTAAATAAAAGAACTGCTAAAAACGTGTTTCTGCACGCTTACAATCTACACTTCTTTACCCAGAGAGTGGTGAGAATGTGGAACTTGCTACCACAGGGAGTAGTTGAGGCAAATAGTATAGAGGCATTTAAGGGGAGGCTAGATTAAGCATATGAGGGAGAAAGGAAAGAGGGTTATGCTGATAGAGTTAGATGAGGAAAGACAGCAAGAGGCTCGAGTGGAGCACAAACGCGGGCATGGACTGGTTGGGCCGAATGGCCTATTTCTGTGCTATATATCCTGTAATCCTATGTACACCAAAGTTTGCTATCTGGGCTGCATTACCCATGGTAGCAGACATGAGACTTGGGTGCAGCACTCCTATGGTTCAACAGTCCCTCTGTTAACAGAGTTAAGTAAGTACCTCTTGCAGTCAACTGAATGAAATATGGGAGGCTGGCCAGGAGAGCATTTTCATAGTCAAGTCAGGAGGGAACAAGGAAACAGATGAGTGTTTCAGAAGATGGGCTGAGGTAGGGATAGAGGTGTGCAAGGTTATGGAGGTGGAAGTAGGCAGTCTTTGTAATGCAGAGGATATAGGACAACAGTTCAGCACATGGTCAAATAGTACACCGAGGATACCAACAGTCTGGTTCAGCCCAAGACAACGGCCGGGGAGGGAGATGTAATCAGTGGCAAGGGTACGGAGTTTGTGGTGGGAGATAAAGGCAATGGCTTCAGGCTTCCCAATGTTTAACTGATGGAAACTGCTGCTCATCCATGACTGGATGTTGGAAAAGCAGTCTGACAATACAGAGGCAGTGGAGGACTTGAGAGAGGTGGTGGAAAAGTAAGCTGGGTGTGGAAGCTGACCCCATGTCTGCAGACGATGTCACCAAGAGACAGCATGTAGATGAAGAGGAGGAGGAGGCCAAGCATTGATCCTCAGGGGAGCTCCAGAGATAAGTGCGGAGGTGAGAAGAGAAGCCTCCTCCCTCATTTTCCTAAATTTACAACTGTTGCAATTGAGCTCCAGCTTAAAGATGCTGGTCATAAGGGCCAGTGAGAGTCCTGGGGGCAGGCCGAATAAGCAGACAATTTAGAAATCTATTTATTGATATAAATCCTCTCTCTCTTCCCCCCTCATTTATGTGGGGTAATGCTGTCAAATATCCCAAATCTACAACTGACACTTTCAGCAATGGTGGCTGGCTTGCAGCCCGGGGAAATTTTGCTGCACAGTTGGACCTGAGCAAGTCATTCACACTTATAAACAGCACAACCACTGACCCTGTTATTTCCCATTTCCTGTTTCCCCCTGAATATTTCATAAACAAACGCTTCATTCCTTCGTTAACCAGGAAAAGCAAGGGACAGAAATATCACTCACATGGATTATTAGTGATTTTGGACAGATTATTTCAACCAATAGCATTTGAAAGTATTGTACTGGTAAAATTACTGGCATAGGAAACCCTGATGGCACTGATAATGAACAGATTACTTTCACTTAGTTTTGTAAGACTTTTTGCACAGAGGCTTACCTTAAAGACAATAGCATCATTACAACTGACTGCTAGAATCTTAACTCCTCTCTGCCATCCCTCCCATGGGAATTCTGTAATTCTTGTGCCAAATGTGGCTGTGCATAAAAGTTAGGGGTTCTTCAATATACAGGTTTCTGGTAGGTTTGTCTGCAAGAGTCAGGATGTCCAAAAACCACAGCTTCCTGGGTCAATACAGGATCACGAGAATGATTCTTGCTTCCTTCTGTACAAAGGACTGATGGGCCTGAATTTGCGGTCGGCGGCCAAGCCGTCATCACAAGTAAATCCGCACCTACCTCGTGCGATTCCCCCTGTCAGAACTTCCTTTAAAACGCTGCAGAGTTCCGCGCAGCGTACCCGCCATGGAGCCCAGGAATGCACTGCTGTGTGTATGCAAACCTGGGATCACGTGGGGCGGTGGTTATTTCACTTCCTGATTCTTAGTCTATAAGCTATTCAGTCGGGTCTTGCCAGCTTTAATGGTCACGTTCGCAGTAAATCTCGCATTTCTTACAGCTTCCATCTTCATTGAAACTTGCATCTAAGTTCCATATTATTGCCAATCCTATACTCTGAAATTCTGGGTAAACTCAACAGGAATACCAGGGAGCTTTCTTTGTCTCTCTTTTATACAGATTATATAGATTTCAGTTTCTATTTAATTCAACGTGACTCCAAAAAAATTATATGGTTAATCTCAAATTTTATCTAAATTATCCCGATACAAACTACCTGACATTTTTCTCTTTCCCCTCCAACTGAACGTACATAACTGTTTAATAATAATTTTCACATTGAATCAAAAAGAAAGCTCTTCAAAAACTTTTTTTTAAAGACAAGTTCGTCTGTGCTTAGCTTTAGCTAGCAGCTGACTCTGATGGTATAAATAAACCAGCAACATGTCTTCATTTGATCTACATGGTACCTATTAATTGTGTTGTGTGTTAGAACTTCATTCCCAATAAAAACCTTTCTTCTGGTCCCCTTACGCTTCCTGCGCCTGCTTGCACAAGACTTCAAAGTGTAATTACTTTGGAGTAGGTGGGCAATTGGCCCAACTTTTTGCCAGCACGTTGATTTTTATCAGGAGGTGAAAGATGCAGAAAACCTCTGTGTATTCGTAACTTGACAGAGCATGAGCGCATGCGGAAATTCCAAACTTGCGGTCAGTTTCAAAGGCGGTATGACGGTGAATGCTGACAGTTCGCTGTCATGCCGACAGCAAATTCAGGCCGATCTATTCTATGACAGGAAATAGAGAAATGGGCATGCAGTAACTGTCCTTGCCTGGGGATGGACAAACAGACAGTGCAGGGCCATTGCCCTTAAGTGCTGAAATTTAGGGAAGAGATCTGGTAGTCTCTTATTCTGGCGCATGGCGATATTGTCTACTTCAGATGATCTTATTTGATGAAAATAGCACTTCCCACCTTGATATAGGGTCCATTATGTGGGCTGGACCTTTCTCCCACTGAGGATAACTCCAACATCATTCTATGTCCCTTCTAGGTGCTGGGCTGTTAAATCCAGTGATTTTGATTTGCACCAGTGTTGCTTCTTTGATGAGGTTGGGCGCTTATTTTGTCTAAAGATATGCTTTCATACAGTAGTTTTAATTGTGCACAATTTTAGTATTCTACTGAAACGTCAATCCAAAGCTGCCCTGAACTCGAGCAGTTCTAATGAACACATTTACTGGCAAAACTGGCATTTGAACATGGAGCAATACAACAGAAGCACCAACAGGTATGCTAAGATCAACATAACTTTATGAAGTATGTTTTTGGCAGATCCACCGAGTTGAGTTTGAAAATTTGTGCAAATATTAGTCAAATAGTGAAGTTCATTTTACATTTTGGGAAATATGTATAATGAAAGACCAATTAATTGTAGGATACAGGCCAAGATGGCTTTGATTTATTAATTTATAATGCAATCATATTGATTTTTCCTAGCTAGCTGCATCATTATTCAACAAAATTGCACTTAAGTTTGTGTTTGTACAGAAATCAAATTTTGTTTCAGATGCACAATCTATACTTATTTCAATGACAAAAGTGGATGTAAAATAAATCTAATATTCCACTCCTCTGAACAGCTTACTGCCACAACACAACATAAAAAATGAACCACAAAGTTTGATTACAATTGCAAGACTCGTTTTTAGCTTGTACCTTCGATATCTGACACAATCAACATTTGAGGCTGCGACAACCCTTCCTGCAAGTTGAAGAAGTGAACTGTGCTGTCAAATGTAATAAATCCTATTCTGGTCCTTGAATCCCCAGGTAACCTTAAAGATAGCACACATAACATTGGTCATAACCTCAAAAATAAGCAGCATAAATTTCTGTAACAGCAATAAGTCACAAACCGCTAAAATGAAAATAAAAGAAAAAGACATGCATTTATCTAGCGCTTTTCACGACCACCGGACGTCCCAAAGCACTTTACAGCCAATGAAGTACTTTTGAAGTGTAGTCACTGTTGTAATGTAGGAAACGCGGCAGCCAATTTGCGCACAGCAAGCTCCCACAAACAGCAATGTGATAATGACCAGATGATCTGTTTTAGTGATGACGATTGAGGCATAAATATTGGCCAGGACACCGGGGATAACTCCCCTGCTCTTCTTCGAAATAGTGCCATAGGATCTTTTACGTCTAACTGAGAGGGCAGACGGGGCCTCGGTTTAACGTCTCATCCGAAAGATGGCACCTCCAACAGCGCAGCACTCCCTCAGTACTGCACTGGAGTGTCTGCCTAGATTTTTGTGCTCAAGTCTCTGGAATGGGACTTGAACCCACAACCTTCTGAATCAGAGACAAGGGTGCTACCAACTGAGCCACAGCTGACACTTAATATTACAATATAATATCAGATCCTTCTTGGGCTTAAATCTACTATTATGGGTTATGTAAAGACTAGACAAGAATTAATGTTAGGAAATTAGTTTCATTCAAAAAAGCTTTAAAATGCATTTTAAGGCAAACAGGTAGTAACATTTGCTACAAAGTTTTGAAGTGTTGTATGTCAATTGGAGTTTTTAATGACTCCATACTTAAAACACTTTTTTGAATTATAACTGTACAAAAGGCACTCACATTGTGACTTCAAGTTTCACAACTGCAATTCAAATTATCTGGGAACAAATTGTGAAATGACTATCTGCTTAAATGTTCCAAGTATTCACACATGCACAATCCATTTAAAAAAGCACTCTTACTTGTCAAAGTTTTCTAACAATGACTGACAACAAATGTCCAGGTATCCTGATTCCACTGCATTATGGGAAACATCAAAAACAAAGAGGTAGACAGCAGGTTGAGGAGGTCGCAACTGCAAAGAAAACATTTTGGACATTGAAAGATATGTGCTGCAAACAATTAGAACTTCAGACTACAGAGTTACTATTTTATTGAAACGCTAAATATTTAAGTCTATTTTAAAACCTTTTAAACTTGATTGCAATGCCGTACCGTATGCAAACAGCACACTTTTACCAATATATACATGGCAATATCTGTTAATTTGGTTCTCTAGAATGCAGAATTTTACCATATAATCTGAAGAAGCAATGAACTCCACAGTTGCAGTTTGAACCTCTGGTCGTTTGTGTGGTTCACCATAGGAGCGTGTCAAAGGATTATACATAAATTCTTCAGGTACTGCAATTTAAAGTAAAGTGAAAGATTTTGTTTAATTTGTAAAATTACAGTACACTTAGTTATTATAATTTATGTAAGTAGTTTCCCAAATGCTAATGCCCCCTCTTTGGTAAACAGGCAAAAGATACTTTACTCTGCACATGTACTGGGAGACTTGAAATGTAATCCAAGAATGACACCAAAACAAAATACAAATAGCAGCAGACACCATTCGAAGATCTAGAGCAGCTAAAATGCCCTGATGCAGGGAAGTGGACTGAATGAGTTATTCAACCCAGACAGGACAAGCCCTAGAAATATAACAAAAAGTCAAGGATGAGAAAAAGCCACTTTCCCCACCAAAGCTCATCCTTCTAATACCCTAACTCTCTCATTATAGCATCTAGCCTCTTTCTGAATGTCTTTAATGGTTTCACGATTACCCTGTCTGGCAGATTGTTCTAAAGATTTATTACTTTATAAAATTGTTACTCCTAATATCAGTTTTAGTATTTTTCACTAAATAAATAGATATCCTCCAGTCTGGTTTTCCTGGCTTACTTTGAAGTAATATTTATAGTATACCCTATCTATATCATTTAATATTTTGTGCTCCTCAATCATAACCATCAACCTTTTTTCTGGGGATCAAATCTTCACCTGCTTTATATATTGAATCAACCTTCTTGCTCCTCTCTCTGTCCTCTTCAATGCTTATATATTATTTCTGTTTAGTGTGACCAGAATTGAACAGACAAATCAGATCTGACCAATGCACTGTGAAACTGTGACATAACTACCCTGATATACAGTGCAAGAATCCAGACAGTGATTTTGATTAAAGGTCAAATCTATCTGCAAGCCCCATGAGTTCAACTGCATAATTAAAAAATAATTTACACCCACGAAGGCATAATTTATATATGGTGCAGGAAGGAAAACATCTCGAGGTGAATGATAGTCATCAAGTATCATCACCCCTGCAAATTCTCCTGGTGGGAACGGTTAGGTTTTGGGGTCTTTCTTACCCTTCTTACTCTAAACTACTTAAGATACTTTTATTTTTCCTGTTGTGTTAAGTAGTAAGGCAACCATTTGCAATGAGCTTCTCTTGTATTTCTTACCATTATGGGAGTCTGTACTAATCTATACTATTTGTTGGATGCTTCAAACTGAGTTTTTTTCCTCAGGCATTTCAAACTAAACAATTCTTGAGATTTTTCAAATCGATTCCAGATTTAAACAGAATAGCTCCTTAAATTGCCCAGTAAAGAATTACAAGGACTCTCTAGATTTTGAAGTTTGAATTATGAAACTTCCAAAGAATTTACAGCACAGAAACAGGCCATTCGGCCCAACTGGTCCATGCCAGTGTTTATGCTCCACACGAGCCTCCTCCCACCCTACGTCATCTAACCCAATCAGAATATCCTGCCATTCCTTTTTCCTCATGTACTTAAATGCATCGGTGCTATTTGTCTCAACTACTCAATGTGGCAGCAAGTTCCATATTCTAATCACTCTCTAGGTAAAGAAGTTTCTCCTGAATTCCTTATTGGATTTATTAATGACCATCATATTTATAACCCCCATTTTTGGACTCCCTCACAAGTAGAAACATCTTCTCTATGTCTACCCTATCAAACCTCTTCATAATTTTAAAGACCTCCATTCGGTCACCCCTCAGCCTTCTCTTTTATAGAGAAAAGAGCCCCAACCTGTTCAGTCTTTCCTGATAGCTATAACCCCTCAGTTCTAGTATCATCCTTGTAAATCTTTTTTGCACCTTCTCCAGTGCCTCGATATCCTTTTTGTAATATGGAGACCAGAACTGTACACAGTACAATGTGGTCTAACCAAGGTTCTATACAAGTTTAACATAACCTCTCTGCTTTTCAATTATAATCCTCTAGAAATGAACTCCAGTGCTTTGTTTATATTTTTCATGGCCTTGTTAACCGGGCCTCGGGAAACTCAGCAGCTAAAGGGAGGCAATGACTGCTGCATGGAAGAGGCAAGTGCTTTTCCAGCACTGCTTGTGGGCCAGGAGTACGAAGAGCAGGAGTTTTTTTTAAAAATTCGCTTATGGGATCTGGGCGTCGCTGGCAAAGCCAGCATTTATTGCCCATCCCTAGTTGCCCTTGAGAAGGTGGTGGTGAGCCGCCTTCTTGAACCGCTGCAGTCCGTGTGGTGAAGGTACGCCCACAGTGCTGTTAGGTAGGGAGTTCCAGGATTTTGACCCAGCAACGATGAAGGATCAGCGATATACTTCTAAGTCAGGATGGTGTGTGACTTGGTGGAGGTGGTGGTGGTGGTGTTCCCATGCGCCTGCTGCCCTTGTCCTTCTAGGTGGACGAGGTCGTGGGTTTAGGAGGTGCTGCCGAAGAAGCCTTGGCGAGTTGCTGCAGTGCATCTTGTAGATGGTACACACTGCTTGTGGGAGCTGGGAGGAGTGCTTCCTCCCAGCCCCCCCAAGCAAACCTGTTTCCCACTCCAGGCGATCAGATCTCCCCCCGCCCCCGCAATCACCGACCCCGTCTTTCCCTCCGATCTCTTCCTGACACCCCCATCTCTGCCCCTGATCTCTCTCCAACCCCCTGCGATCACCCCCAACCCGCCAAACCAGGCTGTACCCACCCACACCCCCCCGTGATCTCTATCCTGAGCAGCAGGAAACCTACCTGCTCCTGAGCTGCGGCCTCTTCTGCAGCGTTCCCCACCCGACAGGGAGCCAAGCCTGTCAATCAGGCTGACTTCTGGGCGGGGAACCAGTTTTTTTTTTTATATAAATGCCCGCCATTGAGTTAAAACTCCATGGCATTCGGGGAAACCCGGACTTCCGGGTGACCAGAACTCCTCCCTCCCACTTGGAAATCCCACCCCATCTTACTAGTTTAAAGTCTGATCCACAGCCCTATATTTATCCTTTCCGCTAGGACTCTGGTCGCATTCCGATTCAGGTGGAGCCAGTCCCAGTGGTATAGCTCCTTCCTGTCCCAGTACTGGTGCCAGTGTCCCATGAAATGGAACCCCTCTTTCCTCACCACTTTTTCAGCCATGCATTCTCTTTTCTGATCTGCCAATTACCATGTTGCCCAGCTAGATTACCACCTCTGAGGTCCTGCTTTTCAATTGTACCTAGCTTCTGACACTCCCTTACCAGGACCACCTGCTAAAAAAAACTCACTTGCAACATTGTGTCAAGAATTTGAAATGCAGTTGATTTTTTTTTAAACTTGCGTACTATGACTGGAGGTAAAGGATCACACACCAAACCAAAACTAGGCAGGCAAATAGACTCCATTTTTCTCAGTTACTCCTTTTGTGGCATATAGAGGATGTGGAATGAAAATGCCACTAATGTTTTCAATGTCTCCCTTGAGTAGTTTAACAGTCCTAAAAACCTGAATTGTAAAACTGAACCTCATCTTCTCAGGCACAACGACTTAGATTTTTCATATGTTAAGATGACCCCGAATGACACCAAACCATTTGCTAACTTACCATCATTGACTCGATAACACAGATTGCATTTCCACCTCCTTTGATCAAGGAAGGATACAAATGGGTTAATGTAAGTTCTGCAGGATCGGCATCTGACAATGGTGCTGGACGTAATCACAGGCAAATGCTAAATCATCAAAGAAATCAATCATTAGTATTGAGCAAATATTCTAGCTTTTTCGTCAATAAAATGCAAATTTTGCTAACAACTGAAATGGAAACAGTAAGGTGCAATTCCACACATTAGACAAGGCTAATAAAATATTAACAGTTGTTAAAATATCTCCAGAGGGATTCTATGTGAAGAAATTCATGCACAAGCAGGTTTGGTTGCTCACTTGTCTGTTGAACCCATTAGGCACAATATTCCTCTCAGTGGGTGGCAGTGGTTTTACCAACAAATTTAATGCATATTTATCAAATTATGCAAAGCCCTAATTCGTCCCTTTGGCAAAAGTAAATCAATAAAAAATTATAATGTTCACTGAATGGACTTCAAACACTGCAGCAACTGTTTTCCTTACTTATCACCTGAATATTAAGAAGCAGTGGCTAAAAAGCTTCAGAGAACCTGCAAATGTGGGTGGTGGAGGTGTAGCATGTTCCAGATTATTTAGAAAATGTCTACCCTGAAAAAGCATTAAAAAAAAAACTGCAAAATGACTGCTTGAACTTTTGCTTTGGGATGCCACTTCTGCATTACATTCTGGCTCTCCAAGTAAGGAAAATTTAGATTAGTGCTACAGGAGGCAGAACTGCCCTATCTATCTGAAGACAAACAAAAACAATATACAGCAGTTAAAGAGTCACACTTACGCTAAGAGGGATTGTAAAGCTCCACCTCCTTTAATGCTGAGCGGAGGATTAAAAAGGACAGAGAAAATCCGAGGAAAAACTTTAAATAAATGCTAGCAGTCGAATTTAAATTTCAGTCATTGGGCAGAACAAATAACCATAAAAATGCAGAAAAAATATAAGACTGGTGACAGAAAGTGCAATACACAAAAACACTACGATTACATAACGAGATGGGAGCATTAAGTTTCTGCCATGCACAATGAGCTCCTGTCACCATTCGGGCAGTGTTTCCGGCCAGTAAAATGGCCGTAAAAATTCAGAAAGTATTACTTATCTGTAATAGAAAAGAGAAAGGGAGCTTCTTGCTGGCTTTACCTCCAGTGGTAGGGACACTAAGAAAATAGGTCATCTTAGCCAGTGGGTCAGGAGTTCTACCATCCACCCCCCTTTTTGACTAACCTGGCAAGCAGTAGCTCACTGCTCCCACTATTACATAAATGAAGGTAAAAATCTAAACTCAATGTAGGCTTATGTAATATCGCTTTTCATGCAAGTGTTTTAAGCAGATACTGACATTTTCCTTAAAGGCACTTTTCCAAAGTCATTTCATAATTTCCATTCTTCTACTTTCTAACATTCTTGTACGTTGTGGAACGAAGGTCAGTATGGCCTGTTGGCAACCCTGGCCACAGTAAGAGGCAATATGGGTTGAAGAGGTCATTACTAGCAGCAGTTCTGTATTGAAGATTTTGAGTACCAATATGGACTTACAGTTGCATCAAGAGAGATAGTATGGGGTGAAGAGCACCAATATACACACCAAATAAAAAAGTTGATTACCGTCAGGTCTCTGAAGGGATGGAGTAATAATCCAAGAGGAAGTTTTGCTTTGTTCAGCAAAGCCTGGGTCTGAGGGATATTCATCAGAGTGCACCGGAATAAGCTGAGATAAAAGGAACAGCATCAAAATAATCAAATCAGGCACTACCCCATTATAGAGTAAATCCTAGGGTAAAATATTTTACTCGGTTTTTCTACTCAATATGCTGCTTCTAGCGATGACTTTTTTTTTTTTAGTATTGCACGTGCTATGCAAACAGGGTAGGTATATTTACTCTATGTGGCTCAACACATGCCCATAATTGAGGGGGTAGAATTGGGGATGGGGTAAATACACCCATTTGGCAAATTTTACATCGGCCATTTCTCACTGGCTACACATGAAGATTCAGCATTAGAGAAAGTTTAAAATTTCACCGTCATATACTTTCTTTGTGGTCCTCAAGGTGAGGAATGTTAGTGCAGGAGAATGGAACACTTTCCAGTGCGCTGCTTGTGTCAGCATTAGTACAATTAGATACAGCATAAAGATCCTTCTCTTCTGCTGCAACCTCAGCAGCACACTTCTGAATGCACCAGTGCAACATTTTTCATTCACCTTGGCAGCCTTCCTGTGCTCTTGTTGAGTTTGCCAATTAAGTAGAGTTACATGTTATGGTATGGTACATAGCGAGAGCTCAGTCAAGGCTGCCCAGACTCATTTCTTGTAGGGCGTTTAAAAAGCCAACAGATAAGAAAGATACATTAAACAACAACAACTTGCATTTATATAGCGCCTTTAACGTAGTAAAAGGTCCCAAGGCGCTTCACAGGAGCGTAATAAAACTAAATTTGACACCGAGCCACATAAGGAGATATTAGGGCAGACAAAGAGGTAGGTTTTAAGGAGCGTCTTAAAGGAGGAAAGAGGTGTAGAGGCGCTTAGGGAGGGAATTCCAGAGCTTAGGGCCTTGGCGGCTAAAGGCATGGAGCAACTGAAATCAGGGATGCTCAAGAGGCCTGAATTAGAGGAGCGCAGATATCTTGGGAGAGTTGTGGGGCTGGAGGAGATTTCAGAGAGAGAGAGAGAGAGAGAGAGGGGCGAGGCTATGGGGGGGATTTGAAAACGAGGATGAGAATTTTGAAATCGAGGCGTTGCTTAACCGGGAGCCAATGTAGGTCAGTGAGCACAGGGGCGATGGGCGAACGGGACTTGGTGCGAGTTAGGACACGGGCAGCAGAGTTTTGGACGACCACAAGTTTACGGAGGGTGGAACGTGGGAGGCCAGCCAGGAGTGTGTTGGAATAGTCAAGTCTAGAGATAACAAAGGCATGGATGAGGGTTTCAGTAGATGAGCTGAGGCAGGGACGGAGTCAGGCGATGTTACGGAGGTAGAAGTAGGCGGTCTTAGTGATGGCACGGATATGTGGTCAGAAGCTCATCTCGGGGTCAAATATGACATCAAGGTTGCGAACAGTCTTGGTCACCCTTAGACAGTTGCTAGGGAGAGGGCTGGAGTCGATGGCTAGGGAACAAAGTTTGTGGTGGGGACCGAAGACAATGGCTTCGGTCTTCCCAATATCTAGTTGGAGGAAATTTCTGCTTATCGAGTACCGAATGTCGGACAAGCAGTCTGACAATTTTGATACAGTGGAGGGGTCGAGAGAGGTGGTGGCAAGGTAGAGCTGGTGTCGTCAGCGTACATATGGAAACTGATGCTGTGTTTTCGGATGATGTTGCCATGGGGCAGCATGTAGATGAGAAATAGGAGGGGGCCAGGGACAGATCCTTGGGGGACCCCAGAGGTAATTGCGCGGGAGCGGGAAGAGAAGCTATTGCAGGTGATTCACTGACTACGATTAGATAGATAAGAATGGAACCAGGCGAGTGCCCAAAGGTCTTTGCAGATCTCAGAAATCTTGTACGCCAAAAGTAATCCATTCGTTTGTAGTAATCATTTAATCCTTAAGTGCCAGTAATTGCACTTACTGAGTCTAACACTGAATTGCACTTTATTTAACAAGCCATTTTCAAAATGTGGAGTAGGGCAAAAATACTGGTCATCATTGATGGGTTTGAGAGTTCCGCATCTTCAGGTTCAGTTGGAAAGTGGAATGAATAATACCAAGCATCACAATCTCAAACAATTTTACCTTTGGAATACCACAATTCTCATCCCCTCCTTTACTCTCAAGCTTTCTTTATTATTCTGAGCTTTGCAAAGGGAGGGCAGAATCAAAGGCAGGACTGAACTTGCACACAAATTTAAACAGCCACAGCTGGAATTACAAAACTTTGAAAATATAATCACACATCATAAATTGGTGTTACGTCACACCTACATGAAGGTTTTTATGGCCTGCAAATCTGGGAATGCAACTTAAGCAGTAGAACAATTACAACTTTTCCAGCTAATGAAGGGTATAACCAATACATTGAATTTTACAATGGCAAAAAAAACCCAATTATTTTAGTGTGGGAAAGAACATAAAATGCACAATCTTAATGAAATGCAGCAACTGTATCCCCAGAGAATGTAGCGTTGATCAGAGTTAAGGAACAAATACTGGTGGAAACATGCTTTGCTTGTAAGAGCACAGAGGCTGTAGGTAATAAATGACTTACTCTGGGCTGCAGTTAAGCTTTCTCAGTTCTGGACTTAAATTGGATTGAGGGCTCTGGATTGGAACAGGTGGAAGAATATTCCGTTCTTGAAGCAGACTGACTTGCTTCAGAGCTTCGGCCTGCCGGTTATTCTGAAATGATAGCCCCTCCATGGTTGACGACAGCTGATTAACACTGGAAAAAGGCTGCAATTAGAAAAAAGTAAAGATTTGCATCTGGTTTTACATTTTGAATTTTAGCATTCCTTTTACTTTAAGCTAAAAGACAATGCAAAAACAATTTAACTGTACGCAAGCTCTTTACCATTATTGAAATATTTAATCTACTTACTGAAAAATCTGTTGGAATATTTAAACGCCCAAAGACATTAAGATTGCCAGTTTGAAGAGGATGCTGCAGTTACAATCTAAAATAACTGCATAGTAAATGAACTGGAACCAAGCTTAATGTCTATCTGTCGGCAACTCTTGATTTTGCAAGTAATTTTCAAAATAAATTCAGGTCACTAAAAATTAGCATACAGAATATTCCATTGAAACAGCTAGTTTCAAGTAATGATATTAGATTTAATCTTGATATAATGATTAACCATGCCAGATTTGTTGTTCTGATGAAGGTCAGCAAGCCAGAGTCAAGCAGATTACTTAAAAAAAAAGACCCAGATTTTCAAAGCTTTTACTAGCAAGCAAATTAAGTTGCAACATCCAAGTACAGTGTACCATCAAGATGCATGTCCAGTCTAGATGTGACAAAAGCATGAGCACAATATCAAACCTCCTTTTTCCAAGAGGGGAGAAGAATTTGTTACAATGCAAATCTGATGCATCTCCGTGGACAAGACTACTTTCAAACCAAATTTTCCAATAAGAGACAGACCAAGTAGGATACACCAACTTTGTGTCCCCTAAAGCTGTTTAATACAAGAATGCAGTAATGCAGAGTCTTTATATTTTTGAACTATGATGTTCCCACTCCCTCATCTGCAGTGTAAACACCTGTAATATATAAATATTAAATATTTCACACGGTTGTGTAACTTGACACAGTTCTAGCAATTGCCCCTGCTATCTACCAGAATTACTAAGAAATTCAACCAAGTCAATAACCAAGAGCCCATTTCTAAAGCATCACAAAGTGGGCAGGCTTCTCACCATCAAGGAACCTGCTTTTTGACTACTGCTAGGAATGCAACTTGGCCTTATTTCTCTCGTAGTACCCTCATGATTTGGTTACCAGTGTTCAAAATGCAGCACTTGTATTAACTAGCTTTGGTGTCTAGCATTATCCGGATCCTTCTACATAGCACAACAATTTTGTGTGTACTGAGCAAACAAGAGCTGTAGCATATAGGATGTTTATAATCCAGAGTACACATTACATAGAATTTACAGCACAGAAACAGGCCATTCAGCCCAACAGGTCTGTGCAGATGTTTATGCTCCACACGAGCCTCCTCCTACCTTACTTCATCTCACCCTATCCTTCTATCCCTTTCCCCCTCATGTACTTATCTAGCTTCCCCTTAAATACATCTATAACACATGTTTTCCTGGATCCATTAACTTACAAAATGCTGAGGAGTAAGGGACAGGCATATGCAAAATTGAGGATAAATAACTGATCACAGCTTTCGAATATAATAGTAGACCCCTGCCGTCCCCACAAAAGGTGAAAAAAGGTGTCCTCAAAAATATTTCCCACACCGACAGAAACATCCAAAGATGCAAAGGTCCCCCCCACCAAAGCATACTCTTAGTTATTTTTTGGGGCCGGGGGGGTGGGGGTGAGGTGAGGGAGGTTAAGAGGCGGCTGCATTGAGATAGTGTTCTGATGCAGTTGAAAATTAAGACAAAAAAAGTTCTACCCGAGTAAGCTGCTGAGGTCCTGGAGAATATCCTGGGCCAGTGGGCTGTCTCACAGAATGCGAAGGAGAAGTTACGTTCTGGTAGGCTGGTTGGAGAGTTGGATATGCATAACCAAATGGCTTAGTACTCATCGATGAGCGTGGGTCAGAAGGAGCAGGGGCTGTAGTGGCTGAAGATGATGAGTCTGCAAAAATTGAAACATGGATTTACAACTGCCATAAAATATAAAGAACGAACTTGCATTTATATAGCGCCTTTCACGATTTCAGGGCATCCAAAAGCACTTCAACCCCAATGAAGTACTTGTGAAGTATATTCACTGTGGTAGTGTAGCAAAATACGCCAGCCAATTTGCGCACAGCAGGGTCCCACTAACAGCAATGCTATAATGACTAGATAATCTAGTTTTAGTGATGTTTGTTGAGCAATAACCAGGACACCGGAGAGAGGCAGCACGTGTGACCAGCTAACAGTGAAAGGGTTCCTTCATTCAGGGCTTTATTTGAAATGTTAGCACACTTAAATCTGTAGTAAATTTGGGGAAGTATGGGCCATAAATGTTCAGTACTGGTAGTTTTGTCATGAATGATTTAGATAAGTCCATAAATAGAACCATTTTTAATTTCACAGGAGTGAGTAATTTAAATCATTAAGCTTCAGGCTAAACTAGTCAAGGTAGCGGTATGGGCCTATGGCAGACGTGTTGGAGGTTAAAGTAAACCGTGAGCCACAGGCAAGGGCTATTGATGGGAAGGAGGATGGGTGTGAAGAGACTGTAGATCAGATCTGGAGCAAGTTAAGACTTATTTTTTGTTTTTCTATCTTTGCTGTGCTATATGGAAAATGAAGTGGAGAACTGCAGTAGTGGCTGAAAGGGAGTTGAATTTTGTTTTCCTGCTACCTGACCGATTACTTTCAGGGTAGAAACAGTGAAACAATCAGAAAATTGGGACATAAACCTATAATGAAAGCTTTGATTTTAAAATTAATGGGTGCCTTCTGGGAGCATGCAAGCAGCCCTTATATAGCTAGAGGAATGAGAGAATATTGCCATTCATATGCATGTACGTATAGAACATCTAGTCTCCAACACACCAAAGTACAATTTAAGAGAAATATTTCCTATTTATTTATATTTTTGTCCATTTTATGTTCATTAAGAAAGTTGTTTAACAGTATGGCACCTCGATCGGAACTGTTTATTTGGGCAAGTACAATTACTTCACCACCCGTTGGTGTTTCTTCTTTACATTAACTGTATACAGAAAAATTGGCAATGTGTAGGTGTGCAATGTAGCTTTGTAAAATTTAATTGGTATTGGTTCTGCACAAATGACTAAAGGGACATTTCTCATTCTGCAGAACCGAGCAACTCAGACTATCCAGATGATTTATAAGATAATCATAGTTGCATGCAGATGTACCGAGTTGAAAATCTATCTGAAATATATCTTCTGTTCTACCATTTTAACAATACTTATAGTATTTCTGTAAACATACATATATCCCTTAATACTACACCTTGAAGGGAAGGGGAGGAGGGCTGGATTATGAGTTACAAAGCATTTTAACAAATAATTTCCCCACTACTCCCCTGAAGGTATTGACTCATGCTGGGGGGAAGGTTCCCTGGGTGCCTCAGCCCTCCTGTTTCTTGACCAAGTGGCAATTCTTCATTTGCAAGTTTAGATAGTAAGCATTATGCCATGAAATCCATCACAGTTGAGCCCCAAATGTTGCCTCCTCCAATGTTCATGCATGTGCTCGTCAGCAGGGGCATTGAAAAGTGAGGTGAGAGGCGGAGTCTTTTTTCACCTCCCCTGTCCCAAAGGTACTGAGACCAATTGCACCACCCCAGCTGAGAGCAAGTAACTCATCACAGAGTGGGAATCAAAGCTGAACCTTCTGGTCTCGGTCCCAGTGCTATACTCGGTAATGCCATTACCCACTAGACTATTGGACAGCCCTGTTACAACAGTGTCACTATTAGGTGGTCTGTAGACTTTTATCTCTATCCATATGGATTCTATTTTTGTCTTGCTGATATCTGCATCACTTTTTTCTACTGCCATTGTTATCCCTAATAAGTACAACTACTCCACCTCCCTTTTTTCCCCTCGCTATCTTTTCGAAATATGTTATACCCTGCAATGTTTAATTCCCAGTCCTGATTTTTCTGTAGCCATGTCTCAGTAACCCCTACTATGTCTGGTTCCTCGCAACGCATGATTGCCTCCAGCTCCCCTGTTTTATTATGGACACTGTGTGTATTGCTGTACAGACAGTTTAACTCATTTTTAGTAGGATTTCCTCTCACTTTATGTTTAACCATCTTTTTAGACTCCTGTTCTATAACTCTATTTATTCCCTCGCCATGAATGTCCTCCCTTACTTTCTTTCCAATGTTCTCTTTTCCTGTTTGGTTTATAATTAGGCAGGTTAAGTTTCTTGTAGATCCCTCCCCCCATCTTACTAGTTTAAAGCCTTTGCCACCTCCCTATTTACCCTTTCCGCTAGGACACGGGTCTCATCCCGGTTCAGGTGGAGCCCGTCCCATCGGTACAGCTCCTTCCTGTCCCAGAACTGGTGCCAGTGTCCCATGAAAAGGAACCCCTCTTTCCCACACCAGCCCTTTAGCCACGTGTTAATTCTCTTGATCTGTCTGCTTCTATGCCGATTTGCACGCGGCTTGGGCAATAATCCAGAGATTATTACCCCTGAGGTTCTGCTTTTTAATTTAGAGCCTAACTCCTGATACTCTTTCAGCAGGACCGCCTCCCTGTTTCTAGCTACGTCGTTTGTTCCAACATGGACCACGAGAACTGGATTTACCCCCTCACTGTCCAAGTTCCTCTCCAGCCGCCGTAAGATATCCCTTACCCTGGCACCGGGTAGGCAACACGCCCCTCGGGATTCTAGTTCTTGGCTGCAGAGGACGCTATGTATCCCCCTAATTGTAGAATCCCCCATCACTACCACATTTCTATTCTGCTCTCCGCGCCCCCCTTGGACAGCCTTCTGAGCCACGGTGCCTTGGTCTGCATTGTGGCTGTCCTTCCTGCAATCTTTCTCCTTGTCCTCACAGGCAACGAGTACTTCGTACCTGTTGGACAGGACCAGTGTCTGCGGGACCTCTTTCTCAACTTCTCCTAAATCCCTGCTACCCGGCTCCCTAGCAGTCACACCCTCCCCTTCCTGAACCTGTGCTTTCCTCTGGAGTGTGACTGCATTCTGGATAAAACTGACCAGAAATTCCTCCCCCTCCCTTGTGTGTCAGAGTGTCTCCAACTCGCACTCCAGCTCAATGACTGAGCCGGAGAGATTCGAGACGGAGACATTTCCTGCAGACGTGTTTGCTCGGAACAGTCTCGCTGTCCACAAACTCCCACATACTGCAGTCCAGACACACAACCTGCCCTGCCATATCTTAGTCTAGCCTTATTTTAATTTATTTAATTAGTTAAAATATTTATTCAATGATTATTTATAGTTATATTAATTAGTTTAACTAGTTAATCTATAAATTTAATACAGTACTTTGTAGTTTCCCACACCTAGTTTAAACCACTGTCCTAGGTTAGAGAGAAAAAAAAACCTTAATACTCACCAACCAATCACCTACCTGCTGTCCTGTGACGTCACTCTTTTTTTGGAAATCGTCGAAGGTTCGGCTGCCGCTGACACTGCCGCCAATTAGGTCCGTGCTGTCTGGTCTCCTGCTGTTTTAAGTACTGCCGCCTCTGATACCGCCTCCAATTTAATCATGCCTATACCTCATCTGAGTCTCCAAAATTGGAACATGTCCAGCACTAATATTGTTAACTTTGAGTTTTAAGTTTTTTTCTAAAAAGCTTAAAAGGTTTTTTGTTTTTTTTTAAACTTGACACAGAAAGACGTGACAGTTAACCACAGGCAATGAACTCTTTAGAAGGAATGTGCAAATACATATACCACTCTCTGCTAACCAAAACAAAAAGTCACCTTGGTAGCTTCCACCTTCTAAAGCATCGTAGTTGTTGGGAAGGGAAGTATTAGTGGATGATGATGAGGAAGAGGAAGAGTCCACGCCTGGAAAAAAGTCAAAACATGTCACACGTTCACAGAAAAAAACCCATTCAGGATTGGAATTAAAATGGATGTATAAAAATAGAGATGAAACTTTACCCAGCACCTTTGTTTTCACAAAGTAACATCTCATCATTTGTTCATCAGAACAAATATAATTTCAGGTTTAAAATGTGTGCAGCATTGAAAACAACCTTACACCCAAGGAAAGAGTCTAATTTCACAGTACATTTTCCATATTATCAGGTCTTCACAATACTTCGTACAGCAAGAAAGTGCAAGATAACTAATGCAGTCTCTCAACATTTTACTTTTTTTTTTATAACTATAGTATATAATTTATACTAGTCTGTAAAAACAATTCTGTATATGCCACTATAAACATTCACCTACACAGGAAAGTGAAAATATTAAATGAAAATCTCAGCGGTCAATGATCATTCCATTCTGTTGTAACGGCTACTTGTCTCAGGAAACCTCCTTGAACAGCAATTGACAGAAATATAATTTGGTCTACTAAACTAAAAGGCAAAATATGGAATTGTTTTTTTAAGTGCCAAAAATGAGAGATTGTTGTAATGTTTTATATTATTGGATTTTCATAACCATAATAGCCAAAAGTCATTTTAGATTAATCATAATATTCTGCACATCACAGCTGACAATCTAAATTGGAGGAGGATATTTTAGACACTTGAGGTGATCAGTTTACCTGCATTATTTCTATCATGTTTCCCCCCCCACCCACCCCCACACCGCCCAATGTTGTTCTTTCATCTTTCCTCAGCTAAAGTTAAGAGTTGATGCTGCAGTCTGGGATCATAGTCATCAGTAGCCCTCGTGGATCTGGTCACGTGACATTCTACATAGACAGAGTGTTGAGTCATGGGGTGTAACACAGCTGAGCCTCACTTGATATTCATGCACGTGCACTTTCCAGCAAGGGTCCATGGAGAGCAATCAGGAGTGAAGCCCATAACTTTTCCCACCTCGGAACAGAAGGGGTGACAAAACAGTGGATAATGGGCGAGAAGATTTCAATTGAACACAATTGTAAAAATGGGCATAAAAGTTTAACTGAATTCTTTGGATTACAGCACCCCTACTCCCAGTTTGGCTGTGATTGGCTAAAGTAGTTAAAGTTAGGGATCACATCTGTGAACTTCCAGGTCTGTATGCTTCAGTATTACACCACATGGTGTGCTTACCCACTGATCCATCACTGCTGTTTTAAGCAAACTGAATTATTTCTTTTGCATATGGTTGTATCATAGTCTTTGGTAATTTGTACACAGATCTTAGTTCAATAATATCGGCAGTGTAGAAACTAAATTTAAGTCACAGCTATAATGGTGCAAAAGAACCATGAATGAGATGCAATGGAAATCTGTATACATATTTGTGATGGGTTAATTTCTAAAGTACCGTCAAAGAGAGAGAAAAACATATTTGTAGAATTCAGTCTTCAAGATAGCTTAGACGATATATCTATCTACACTATCACCCAGCAAAGAAGATTTCCCGCCCCCCCCCCCTCCTGATATTGTCCTCCTGCATTGAAGGACCATATCAGTGTAACTGTCACTCCAAAATTTGTTTATTAATCACTTAGATTCAGTTAGAATCAGTGACTTACATTATATGGCTAATCAGGTCAAGTAACTTACAGGAGCGTAAATTTTAATGCTCAGCAACATTTCCAATTTTCAAGATGCTCCTGTTGTTAATGTGTACAGCCAAATATAATGAAGACAATCAGAGGGTCTGGTGAACAGCTGGCACTATATATATTGGCAAATTCAGCGAGGCTGTGCTCTGGAAGCAAGACCTCAGGAGTATGAGTCAAAGATAGGCCGTTAAGACTGCAGCTCGATTTTCTGAAACATGCTTCCATCTAGCAAGACTATGCTCTAGAAATGCAGCCTCACTGAATTTGCCCTCTGGTTTAATGGCCTTTAAGACTACTGACCATCTTAAAATTAAGTAGATAACCTCCTGTTAAGTATCCATTAACTTATAAAAACTACAAAATGAAAAGAAATAAGCCCAACTAACTTGGGATCCTCTCATCCCAAGCAATACAGACCAGGAAGGACCCAGGCTCAATCCCTGATCGGTGCTGAGGTTAGTCAATTGCAGCCAAGGTCGTGCTGGAGAGCAATTGTTCTAGTGTCCATGGGCTAAGTAGGGGAAAAATCAGATGGGCTACCTAGTTTCAATCATTATGCAGTGGCCTCTGTTTAAAACTGTGCATGCACAGATATCAAATAGCCCCTGAAATTCATTGTCAAGGGTCACATATGAAGCATGACCATTTGGGTGAAGTACCATCAGGCATGAGTCACTGCCTCCAGGAGAGGACAGGAGACTATGGGGAATTTTCAAGATGCTCCTGACAGAGGAGGAAAGAAGATTTTCATTTAACAAAATACAAATGAGCATAAAATCTTGTTTGAACTCTTCAGATCATAGGCTACTTGCACTCTAGTCGCAATATCAAACATAGCGAGCAGAAACCAGGATAATGACTAGGATCAATTTGAGTGATAAAACTGCTCTCCCATCCCATCACGGAGAGATCAAAAATACTTGAAGGAACACAGATCAAATATACTTATGTAGCATTTCAATTCATTGAGGTCTTTTTTTTTTTAAATTGCTAGCTAATTTGGATTTTTTTTAAATAGTCGTGTAAAAGCCACACAAATCTGTAATTGGTAAGGAAAACTGTTCAAATGTGCCAATATGAAACTTCTTGTAGAATTGCAAAGTTCTGCATTGAAGCGTAACTGTAGTCATTCATCATGTACAACAGCAACAAGGCATGGGGGTAGTGATGGTGTGAACTCCCTCTATTCTTCTCACTTAGTGAATATAATGACATTAAAGACATTTTTTTACTGCTGTACTCGGTAAGCATTGAGACCAACTTAACGATGAAAAGGTTTTTCTAGTCATCACTACTGGTGACAACACTACTACACAACATGTGAAGTAAAGGATGCAGAGCAAATATGTAACGGCACAAGGGAGTATGGCAAGGCTGGATGGCATTTATTTTAATGCAAGGAGTCTTGCGAGTAAGGCAGATGAATTGAAGGTGTTGATGAACACATGGGAGTATGATATTGTTACTATCACAGAGACATGGTTGACGGAGGGGCAGGATTGGCAGCTCAATATTCTGGGGTATAGAATCTTCAGGCAAGACAGAGGGGGGTGTAAAAGAGGAGGGGGTGTCGCAATATTAATCAAGGAGTCAATTACTGCTGTAAGGAGGGATGATATCTTAGCAGGTTCCTCTAATGAGGCCATATGGGTAGAACTTAAAAACAAAAAGGGGGCAAGCACTTTGCTGGGAGTGTACTATAGGCCCCCAAACAGTCAGGGGGAGATAAAGGAACAGATATGTAGGCAAATCTCAGAGAAGTGTAGAAATAATAGGGTAATAATAGTAGGGGATTTCAACTTCCCCAATATTAACTGGGATAGTCAGAGGTTGAAAGGCTTAGAGGGTGCGGAATTCTTAAAGTGCATCCAGAAGAGCTTTTTGAGCCAGCATGTAGAAAGTTCTACAAGAGAGGGGACGGTACTGGAACTAATTCTAGGGAATGTAGCCGGGCAAGTGGTAGAAGTGTTAGTAGGAGAGCATTTTGGTGACAGTGACCATAATTCGGTGAGATTTAAGGTAGTCATGGAAAAGGACAAAGATGGACCGGAAATAAAGGTTCTAAATTGGGGGAAGGCCGATTTTAATATGATAAGGCAGGATCTGGCCAAAGTGGATTGGGATAAGCTACTTGTAGGAAAATCCACATCAGAGCAGTGGGAGTCTTTCAGAAAGGAAATAGAGAGAGAGAGTACAATGCCAACATGTTCCCATAAAGGTCAAGGGTGGGACCAACAAGCCCAGGGAACCCTGGATGTCATGGGATATAGAAGAATGGATTAGGAAAAAAAGGGAGGCTTTTGGCAGATACAAAGGACTAAAAACAGTGGAAGCCCTAGAGGAGTATAGAAAGTGCAGGGGGGAACTTAAAAAAAAAATTAGGAGAGCGAAGAGGGGGCATGAAAAAACACTGGCGGGCAAAATAAAGGAAAATCCCAAGGTGTTTTATAAGTATATTAAGGGCAAGAGGATAACCAGGGAAAGAGTAGGGCCCATTACGGATCAAAGTGGCAATGTGTGTGTAGAGCCGGAAGATGTGGGTGAGGTTTTAAATGAATATTTTGCATCTGTGTTCACTATGGAGAAGGACGATGTAGGCATAGAAATCAGGCAGGGGGATTGTGATATACTTGAACAAATTAGTATTGAGAGGGAGGAGGTACTAGCAGTTTTAGCGGGCTTAAAAGTGGATAAATCCCCAGGCCCAGACGAGATGTATCCCAGGCTGCTGTGTGAGGCAAGGGAGGAGATTGCAGGGGCTCTGACACAAATTTTCAGAACCTCTCTGGCCACAGGGGAGGTGCCAGATGACTGGAGGACAGCTAACGTAGTACCATTATTCAAGAAGGGTAGTAGGGATAAACCAGGGAATTACAGGCCAGTGAGCCTAACATCAGTGGTAGGAAAATTATTAGAAAAAATTCTGAGGGACAGAATTAGTCTCCACTTGGAGAAGCAAGGATTAATCAAGGATAGTCAGCATGTCTTTGTCAGGGGGAGATCATGTCTGACCAATTTGATTGAATTTTGAGAGGGGGTGACTAGGTGTGTGGATGAGGGTAGTGCAGTTGATGTGGTCTACATGGACTTCAGTAAGGCTTTTGACAAAGTCCCGCATGGGAGACTGGTCAAGAAGGTAAGAGCCCATGGGATCCAGGGCAATTTGGCACATTGGATCCAAAATTGGCTTAGTGGCAGGAGGCAGAGGGTGATGGTCGAAGGTTGTTTTTGTGACTGGAAGCCTGTGTCCAGTGGTGTACTGCAGGGATCGGTGCTGGGTCCTTTGCTGTTTGTAGTGTACATTAATGATTTAGATATGATCAGTAAGTTCGCAGATGACACGAAAATTGGTGGAGTGATAAATAGCGAGGCGAGAAGCCTCAGGCTACAGGATGATAGACGGGTTGGTCAGATGGGCAGAACAGTGGCAAATGGAATTTAACCCTGAAAAGTGTGAGGTGATGCATTTTGGGAGGACTAACAAGGCAAGGGAATACACAATGAATGGTAGGATCCTAGGAAGGACAGAGGATCAGAGGGACCTTGGTGTGCATGTACATAGATCCCTGAAGGCAGCAGGACAGGTAGATAAGGTGGTTAAAAAGGCACATGGGATACTTATATTCTATGCCTCGGCTAATGAAGGCAAGAGCAGGGAGGTTATGATGGAGCTGTATAAAACGCTAGTTAGGCCACAGCTGGAATACTGTGTGCAGTTCTGGTCGCCACACTATAGGAAGGATGTGATTGCATTGGAGAGGGTGCAGAGGAGATTCACCAGGATGTTACCTGGGCTGCAGCGCTTCAGCTATGAAGAGAGACTGGACAGGCTGGGGTTGTTTTCCTTAGAGCAGAGAAGGCTGAGGGGGGACCTGATTGAGGTGTACAAAATTATGAGGGGCATAGATAGGGTAGATAGAAAGGAACTTTTCCCCTTAGTAGAGGGGTCAATAACCAGGCAGCATAGTTTCAAGGTAAGGGGCAGGAGGTTTAGGGGGGATTTGAAGAAAAACTTTTTCACCCAGAGGGTGGTTGGAATCTGGAACTCACTGCCTGAAAGGGTGGTAGAGGCAGGAACCCTCACAACATTCAAGAAGCATTTAGATGAGCACTTGAAACGCCATAGCATACAAGGCTATGGACCAAGTGCTGGAAAATGGGATTAGAATAGATAGGGCTTGATGGCCGGCGCGGACACGATGGGCCAAAGGGCCTCCTTCTGTGCTGTATAACTCTATGACTCTAATAAAAAGTAAAGGGGTTTACTAGGATGGAACTGGAAACTCAATATTCACACTATAAATCATTTACAGTAAACTTAAATTTGGAAAAACTGCAAATTATGGCCACCAATTGAATATCAGTTTCAAAAAACTGTAATATTGCAGATTTTGAATTTAGTTACACTAGAGTGAATGAATGTGACAAGTACAGTATATTAGACATTGATCTCCAAAAGAAAATATGTTATTTTATAATTGATGGTTTAGGACTTCATTTGGATTACTTTCATTACCCTAGCTCAAGTCTCTTAAGCACCAGTACACTTTTATCACTTTCCAGAACAGAGTCTGTCTTTTGCACCAGCTGTCCTCCTCAACCTCACAGCCCTCCATTTTTAATTTACCTGTGTGGCAGCCTGTCCCCGTCTCCATTTCTCTATCACTGCATTTTTTCCCAGCTAGTCTCTGCCTCTCCCTCAAGTAGCTAATGTCAAGCACTGCATAATGGCACTTGAGCCACCCATAGATTCCTGTTGCTCCATGCCATGTGGGTTCAGGACCCACTTCAGTACATGAACAAATAATCTAGTATGGCATGTCAGTGCAGTACTGAAGGAGTGCCACATTGCCAGAGGTGCTGTCCTCTGTATGAGACATTAAACCAAGGCCCCTTCTGCCTGAATATTAAAGATCGCATGGCACTATTCAAAGAGGAGAAAGTTCTCCAGTTATCCTGGCTAATATTTTTCCCTCAGCCAACACCACCAAAAACAGATTAGCTTCTCATTCATCTTACTGCTGTTCGTGGGACACTGCTGTGCACAAAATGTGCTGCCACATGTCACCGACATGGCAATAGTGATGGCTCTTTAAACTAATTCACTGTACATAAAGTACTTTGTGATGTCCTGAGAGATGTGGTGCTTTACAAATACAATTCTCTCGCTCTTGGAAAAAATACTTATACAAATTACTTTTCATTCCATAAAACTCAAAACCACAGAATGTTGAGCTTACAAATAAGAATCAGTATTTTACAGAGAAATAAATCACTTCATATTACACAATCCACTCACTATTCAGGCTCATGGATTATGGGGTCTTGGTTTAGTCCCTGATAAACCACCATTTATTCCAGATCTACAAACTACTTTGATAATCATACATTTTGTACTCTAATAAACCGTACTTGATCACCTTTATTTATTTAATGTCGAGGGTTTTGTTCCTTCGGGTCGTAAGGTATATGGCCTTTGCAGTCATTAAAATTTGATAAATATTAGTCAATGATTTACAGCAAATGAATTCAGCACATGCAACATTTAGGACATCTGTTAAAACATAAAGCACACCTGCTTCATCATCATCATCCTCATCATCTGAAGTTGATGACAAGGGACTTGGTGCTGAATTAACTTGATTATTAGCAACATATCCATAGTGCATGCCTGTAAAGTGGAAAGCACAAACAAAAGAAAAAAATTAAGCAGAACAAAGGATAAGAATCACTCAGTGCAAATCATTCAATAAAAGTGCAAGACAGATCAGCAAGTTAATAGGATACAAACCAGGTAGTTAATGAATGGCTAGCTCATGTAATTCACAAAAAAGTGCATTCAAAATAACAAAAGCAGTCCACCAAATGTGCTTGCATGGGTTAGGAACAGCATTGAAAAGTATCAGTGTGGGTTCATAATTAATTTCCAATCAATTGCACCCAAGAAAATATGCTTGTGGAAGAAAAGTATGTTTACCTATCTTATAGGATCATCTTCATTGAGTATTGGCATCCACAATGTATTGCAGCGATAGTCTCAGTTTTCAACAGGAAGACTCATAAGGACACAGTACCTTTATGGCATTTTTGACAATTGACTATCTTACAAGGTCAGAATCTTTTTTTTAGTGGTGATGAAGCACTGTGTGGGGTATTTTTGGTGCACCCTGATAATGGAGCCCAGAAGTTGTATATCTGGGCCCCCAGCATGTCCCCTTATGGTCCAAGAAGCCCTGCTGGTGTTAACCTACCCTGTGGACAGATAAGTCTACTTCTTGGAGTTATACTCAGGATAGTCTTCAAGTTCTGCCAAGGTCTTTTGCATACAACAAGCAAATCCTCAACCTGTTTGTCTAATATCCATCTACCCTCAAAGGACATCTTAAGCAGCGTAGATGAGCGCAGGACGATCCAAAAATATGCAACCAAGCACAGAAGTAGATTAGGATACCAAGGGGTAGAAATTAGGTCGCGCCCCATTTGGGGCGCAAATATCGTCTGGACGCAAAGATTAGCGCCTGGCGCTAATTATCGGCACCGACTGGAAACTTCACTTTTACCGCCCCGGGAGGTGAGTGGAGCGCTAAAGCAGGCGCTGCACACCTGTCTTAAGGCGCAAAGGCCAAGGAGTGAGGCGCTACCTCAGAGCGCTGGCGAAGCTCATGTAATGTCAGTCAGCAATGGAACACACACACAATGGCACGGGCCAGTTCTTAAAGGGGATGGTTAATCTTGCTTTCCATCCACATCCTGTTCATTGCAGCCTTGAATCTCGGCCTGGAGAGACTTGCACATCAAATGTGCTGGAAAGAACAATGGAGAGTACCAGGCAAAGAGCTCAGAGTGCAGCTCCCACACTCTCTGCTAAATCGATACAAGGAATGGCAAATCAAAATGAACCTGCAAAGTGCTGCTCAGTACCCAAAACTCCTTCACACAACGTTGAATCTCTCCAGAAGTCTCTCCCTCTCTCTCTCAGAATGCGTAGTTCAAAAATGCCACCAACAATAAAAGGCAGGAAGAGGCCCCCTTTAAATAGCGACCCCCCCAGCCCCACAGCGATTGATAGCGTTCCAGTCTTCTGGTCGTTGGATGCGCCAGGCGGTAAGGCAGGGGGCGCCACTCAATTTCCGCTCCGGGGCGCCACAAGGGCGTTGCACCATGGAATGACGTCACAATCTGCGCGCGCAGGTGGTCGCAGCGGTAAGTTTTAGCGCCGCCGCACAATCTCAAGTTAAGTTCTCGAGCGGCGCAAACATCGCTGCACCCGGGCGTTAGCGGCTTTGCGCCCCATTAGCGCCCTCTTAAGGCGCTAACGGGAGGCGCAACCAACTGAATTTTTAGCCCCAAGTTCCTACATCTAGGGCATGCATGATGATGAGATGAGCATATTTTATGCACTAAGATCACGCTTACCTTTGTAATGTTTATTACAGCTTGCCACTACAGTAAAGAAGTCAGCTTGTTTTCCTCCAGGGATGGGGAAGTCTTCCATTTTAGACAAAATCTATAGCTTGTAGCGCACTCGGATATGGCATTCCTGCCCAATTAATGTGATAGTAGGGCATCATCTACAGTGCTTACTGAACAAGAGAATTTAGTATTTGGACTGTTTCTCTGGATGTCAAATGTTTTTAACTTTGCCATGTTTTTACTACACCTGAAAGACGATGCCTCAGTTGGCAACAAGCGGCAAGGACGGAAGCTCCAAATCTGCTTTGTAGACAATATAATAGATCCACTCTGGTTGTTAGTGGAGGTTGCTAGCCTAGCCTCTGCTAAATTCCCCTATCTCAATACACAAGGATAAAGTCAAGGAAAATCCCACAAAAGGTCAAAGCAGTTGGCCACCAGGATAACTACAGCTACGGCTCACACATTTGGATTAGGATCCTCTGAAGCCCAGTTCAGAATCCAAATGTGTGAGGCACTCATCAGTGGGATTATTAGGTCAGTTGGGTCTAAAGAACGAGATGATGTGTTCACAAAAAGGCATACAATGCGTCTCCCCCAAATTGTCATTGATGACTGATACAAAGCTTCAAGCCACAAATTCGTGTCAGGGGAAAGTTGGAATGGGAGATACATATTCCTCAAACGGTATAACTTTTACGATTTGAGGCACTCATTTGTGGGATTATCAGGTCAGTAGGGTCTAAAGAATGAGATGATGCGTTCACAATTAGATCCCTGTCTAAGCAACTATATGGAGCTCAACTCCACTCAGACCAGCTTCTAAACTCAAAGGCCGAGAGCTTACCAAAGTACCAGAGCTGTACCCAAGCTAAATGAAGTGGAGGGTATTTTGAGAGTCAATTACTGAAGATGTAATGTCAGTATTTCCAAACACTTCATGTGAACCAGGTCTTTTTAGAACTGGCTGCCCATGCCTGCCCATTTGCACAAAGCACCAACATCAGCTGATTCCAATAGATTATCAGTAGCTCAGCACCCTGCCAATGTTGCAGCAAAACAATCTGTGCCAAAACAACATTTCCTAAAGGCATTCCATAGTGCAGCAGTGAAAAAGCACACAGCCAGTGCTAAACAATGGTGCATGGACAGCACCAAAAGGATTGTCTAGCCGCCAGCTAACCGATACCAAATTGGATCAGTGCAGAGCAACAGCTAGTCCAGCACCAACGGCACCCATTACCATCCAGTGCAGGGATCACCAACTGAGCAAAATGTCAGACAAACTGGCCCTCTATGATGCCCATTTCTCAGTCCTGCCTGACGTGACCAGCAATGATGCAGCACCAGCTAACTTATCCAACTTTTGAGGATGTTGCCTGTGGTGTATTTGGTGTTGCCAAATAACCTTGAAAATTCAAGCCATATTTGGCACAAGCTGAGATTACCCTTGAGGTGATCCAAAACTCGGCTGCCTGTGTCCTAACTCGCACCAAGTCCCGTTCACCCATCACCCCTGTGCTCGCTGACCTACATTGGCTCCCGGTTAAGCAACGCCTCAATTTCAAAATTCTCATCCTTGTTTTCAAATCCCTCCATGGCCTCGCCCCTCCCCATCTCTGTAATTTCCTTCAGCCCCACCCCCCCACCCCCCCGTAGATATCTGCACTCCTTTAATTCTGCCCTCGAGCATCCCTGATTATAATCGTTCAACCATTGGTGTCCGTGCCTTCTGTTGCTTAGGCCCTAAGCTCTGGAATTCCCTGCCTAAACCTCTCCGCCTCTCTACCTCTCTTTCCTCCTTTAAGACGCTCCTTAAAACCTACCTCTTTGACCAAGCTTTTGGCCATCTGCCCTAATTTCTCCTTATGTGGCTCGGTGTCAAATTTTTTGTCTCTTAATACTCGTTAAGCGCATTGGGACATTTTACTACGTTAAAGGCGCTATATAAATACAAGTTGTTGTTCAAAAATGACACCAATTATGTTTTTCAGCAACTATAAGGGGCTGCGCAGAATGCAATAATATTTCAAGTCCAACACTATAAACACAAACATACAAGAAAACCAAGGACAAGTACAACTATTATTATAATAAAGACAACTGATGGCAGCTCCAAACTTGCTTTGTAAACGATATAATATACCCACTCTGGTTGTTCATGGAGTTTGCTGGCCTAGCTGCTGCTAAATTCCCCTTATCTCAGTCCACAAGGAAAATCCCACAAAAGAAATTATTTGACCATGTGTGCTGGGGGAACTATCCAACTTCCAAAAGGAAAGTGCACTTTATATGTTACAGGAAGTGTCACAGGTATCTTCCATTCCAATGTCAAAAACATTGTGAAGCAAATGACGACTTTGTAATTCTTCCCAATGATAATCTAAAGTTCTTTCAGTATGTTGAGATGCTGCAATGAAGAACTGCCATGAGACTATATTTTGTGTTTAGTACTTCAGCTCTATTCCTTAATTTATCATGAAGAAAATCTTCACTGCACGCAAGATCTCTGTGGTAATGAGTATGTTGAATGTCTTTACGCTGTATTTGTCTCTTAGCTTTGAAACTGGACATTAGCAATACGGATTAGAGCCCTTTTCAGACCAACAGTAGCTGTAAACAAACGGTTCTTCAGTTGTCGCTGGAAACAAGTGTGTGTGCATGTTTTATAGCAAATGTCTGAAACTTCCAAGTGTATCTAAACTAGAAACCTAAAATTTATAATAGAATTTGTATGCGACATTAAATCAGTTGTAAAATCCGCCGTCCCTCAAATTCAAAAACCTTTTAATGGAAGAAAATTGAGATCCCAGCGTTCAGAACAGCTTTCCATTTTACACAGAGAATATTTCTATTTCCAATTAAAAAGGCTTAGTGTCCCTCTGAGGAAATGGTAATTATGGTTACATTTCAGAACAACCAAAGTGGTTACCGATAGTAACACTGGATCCAATGTGGCATTAGATAGAAGTTTACAATTATCTTTCCAATAAGAGTTTCAACAGTGTATTGCTCATACAAAAACTTCCACATGAAGAATGCATCACCTCCTCCAAATTGCATTGCTAAAAGTTATGCCAGGCTCGCAATCTGCCCCCAGGCTGCATGGTTTATATCACAAATTTCTAGACAATATCCTATTAACTAATTAAATTTCGACCAGTTTGAGAATTTTTTCCTTACTGTTGACTTCATGAAGTCTGCCAATTTGCACACAGCAAGATTCCACAAACAGCAATGTGAGAACGACCAGATAATCTGTTTTTTTTTTAGTGATTTTGATTGAGGGATAAATATTGGCCAGGACACCAGGGAGCACTCCCCAGCTCCTCTTCGAAATAGTTCCATGGGATCTTTTACATCCACCTGAGAGGACAGACGAGGCCTCGGTTTAATGTCTCATCTGAAAGTATGTCCCTAATAACCGCACCATCACATTTTATGCCCAGTTTGCAGCTTAGCAAACAATCACTTCACATTTTTAAAACTATATAATGTCAATGTAATTTTTTTTGAAAAAAGACTATTAGAGACATAAGAGACTGTTAGCTAAAATTAAAGCCCATGGAATTGAAGGCAAATTATTGACCTGGTTAGCAGACTAGTTAGGCAGTAGAAGATGGAGAGTAGAGATAATAGCAATGTACTCGAATTGGAAGGAAGTGACTAGTGGTGTCCCATCTGTGCTGGGGACTCAATTATTCACTATATTTATTAATGACTTAGATAACACAATAGAGAGCCATATATCCAAATATGCCAATGACACAAAGATTGGTGTGAGAAGTCGCACAACACCAGGTTATAGTCCAACAGTTTTATTTGAAATCACAAGCTTTCGGAGTGCTGCTCCTTCGTCAGGTGAAGTGGAGTGAAGTGACGTGACTTCACCTGACGAAGGAGCAGCGCTCCGAAAGTTTGTGATTTCAAATAAAACTGTTGGACTATAACCTGGTGTTGTGCGACTTCTCACATTTGTCCACCCCAGTCCAACACCGGCATCTCCACACCATGACAAAGATTGGTGGCACAGTAAGTAATGTGGATGGGAGCATAAAATTACAAAGAGACACTGATAGATTAAGTGTGTGGGCAAAACTGTGTCAGGTGGATTTGAACACAGGGAAGTGTGTGGTCATCCATTTTGGACCAAAAAGGATAGATCTGAGTTTTTTTTAAACTAGTAAAAAGCTAGGAAAAGTGGAAATCCAAAGAGATTATGGGGTCCATGTACAGATCACTAAAGTGTAGCGGTGAGATACAAAAAATTATCAAAAAGGTTAATGGAATATATCTAGGAGGGCTAGAATATAAAGGGGAGAAAGTTTTGCTACAGTGAGACAAAGCCCTGGTTAGATCACATCTGGAGTACTGTGTGCAGTTCTGGGCGCCACACCCTAAAAAGGCTCATTAGCCCTGGAAGGAGTGCAGTGCAAATTCACCAGAATGTTACCAGGGCGCTAAGGGTTGAAATATGAGGAGAGATTACATAAACTAGGCTTGTATTCCCTGGAATATAGAAGGTTAAGGGATGATTTGATTGAGGCTTTCAGGATTTTGAAAGGAATTGATAGTGTAGATAAAGAGAAACTTTTTCTGCTGTTGGGGGAGTCTAGGACAAGGGGACATAACCTTAGAATCAGAGCCAGGCCATTCAATAGGAAACACTTCTTCACACAAAGGCTGGTAGAAGTGTGGAACTCTGTCCCACAAAAAGTAGTGGATGCTAGCTCAATTAATAATTTTTAAATCTTAGATCAACAGATTTTTACTAGCCAAGGGTATTACGGAATATGGAGCCAAGGCGGGTAAATGGAGTTAGGATACAGATCAGCCATGATTTCATTGAACTACAGAACAGGCTCGAGGGGCTGAATGCTCTACTCCTGTTCCTATGTTCCTGTTGTAGAGTCAAAAGAACAGCTTGCCACCTCTAGATAAAATAAGCCCAATCATTGAATTAAAACAAACATTATAATGAAATTGTATTTCTCCAACAGCTATTATTTTCTTCAGTGACATACACCAAACGTAACTGCATGTTTTGTAAATTAAATAAAATTGCTGTACAATCAAGCAAGATTGTGAAATATCTTCTTGGGCACTTCAGTAGATTCTGCAGCTTTAAGATAAACAGCTGTGTATAAATTACTTTAAGTCACAGCAAACAGTTCAATATTGTCAAAAATGAGAAGCCACCAGTTCCTTTATCATACCCTTGAGATAAATGAACAAGGGAATTTTGCCTGCCAGTGCTCTAAATACAAAAACGAGTACTTTGCATCTGCCTTCACTAGAGAAGAGGATGATGCCAGTGTAGCAGTAAAGGATGAGGTAGTAGTGATATTGAATAGAATAAAAAACATAACGAGGAGGTGCTTGAAAGGTTGTCAGTCCTCAAATTAGAAAGGTCACCCAGTCAGGATGGAATGCATCCTAGGTTACTGAGGGAAGTAAGGATGGAAATTGCGGAGTCTCTGGCCACAATCTTCCAATCTTTCTTTGATATGGGAGTGATGCCAGAGGACTGGAGGACTGGAAATGTTACACCCGTCTAAAAAAGGGGAGAGGGATAAACCAGGCAACTACAGGCCAGTCAGCCTAAAGTTGGTGGTGGGAAACTTTTAGAGTCAATAATCCAGGAAAAAAATAATTGGCTTGTGGAAAATTATGGACTCATAAATGAAAGTCAGCAGGGATTTGTTAAAGTACCACATAATAGACATGTAAGCAAAATTCAAGCTCATGGGATTAATGGGGCAGTGACTGCATGGATACAAAATTGGCTAAGGGGCAGAGAGTAGTGGTGAACGGGTGTGTTTTAGACTTGAGGGGGGGTACACAGTGCTGTTCCCCAGCGGTTGACATTAGGACCACTGTTCCTTTTGATATATATTAATGACCTGGATTGGCTATAGAGGGCATAATTTCAAAGTTAGCAGATGACACGAAACTCGGAAATGTAGTAAATGAGGAGGATAGTAACAGACTTCAGGAGGACATAGACAGACTGGTGAAATGGGCAGACACATGGCAGATGCAATTTAACACAGAGAAGTGTGAAGTGATACATTTTGGTAGGAAGAATGAGGAGAGGCAATATAAACTAAATGGTACAGTTTTAAAGGGAGTGCAGGAACAGAGAGACCTGGGGGTGTATGTACACAAATTTTTGAAGGTGGCAGGACAGGTTGAGGAAGCTTTATAAAAGCATATAGGATCCTTGATTTTATTAATAGAGGAATAGAGTACAAAAGCAAGGAAGTTATGCTAAACCTTTATAAAACACTGGTTAGACCTCAGCTGCAGTATTGTTTCAATTTTGGGCACCACACTTTAGGATGGATGTCAAGGCCTTAGAGAGGGTGCAGAAGAGATTTACTAGAATGGTACCAGGGATGAGGGGCTTCAGTTATGTGGAGAGACTGGAGAAGCTGGGGTTGATAGGTGTTCAAAATCATGAAGGGTTTTGAGTAAATAAGGAGAAACTGTTTCCAGTGGCAAAAGAACTAGAGGCAACATGAGGACATTTTGCTTTTAATGCCGTGTGTTGCTGTGATCTGGAATGCACTGCCTTAAAGGGTGGTGGAAGCAGATTCAACAGTAACTTTCAAAAGGGATTTGAACAAATACTTGAAGGGGGAAAAAACAGGGCTATAGGGAAAGAGCAGGGGAGTGGGACTAATTGGATAGCTCTTTCAAAGAGCCGACACATGCACGATGGGCCGAATGGACTCCTGTGCTGGATCATTCTATGATCCTATGTTTAAGATTTCAAATGTACTAGAACAGTTCTACAGTAACTAGAAATAAAACTATAGGATATTTAATACATAATTTTCCTAATTTCCATATCATTGTATAAAAAATGATTATTTTATTATACTTGAACAGTAAAATCCTTTCAATGCCTAAAGATTCAAATTCCAATTCACAAGTACAATATAAACCAATAAATCTCATGACTCGTGGGTCCCAGTAAAGAGAATTATATACTCGTAAAAAGTAAAATCTGAACAACTTGCATTCTTAGGACGCTCGTACTCAGAAAACTTCACTGTGCATTTCAGAGTGCTATAAAAGGATGGAGAAAAAATGTAGATACCAAACAGAAGGGTGGGGGGTTTCAGGATGGGGGGGAGGGAGGAGGTAAGGGAAACAGAAAAGTGGTGGGTTGGGGGGCAGAAGGAAGAATAGTCAAAAAGAGATGTTTTTAGAAAACCTTTGAAGGCAAGGAGGGAAGTGGCAAGGTGGAGAGATGTAAAGAAGGAGCTACAAACAGGCATAGTTGTGGAGACTGTAAGAGTGGCCACTGACAGCAAAATGCAGGGAGCGGTGAAGGAGTAGTAAATGGGAGTTGGAGAAGCAGAGGTTATGTGTGGACATGCAAGACTGGAACAGATTGCTAAGTTAAGGTGAGCTGAGATTTGAAGGCAAGGAAATTAATATTGAAGTCAATTCACTAGGGCACGAGCCAGTTGAACGTGACAATGATGGAGTGATTCTGCATTTGTACTTGTCAACAAAAAGAATGTATGCATTTGACATACTTTATACTTGTGTGAAACCGAGGGGATTTTTTTTTCAGTCCACTCCAGAAAATGGACAACTTTACATAGCAATTTCACATTTCCTTTCATTCCAATAAAGTACAGAATAATTAAAAAACATAAAATGTGCAGAGAAACGACGTTTAAAAGTTACATACAACTTAAAATTCCAATCTGCCAAAGAAAAAAAGTGATTATGAATGTTTGTTTTCTGATGGACAGATCAATATACAAAGCCAATATTCACTGAATTTAAATTTGTTTTTGAAGTCACAAAAATATAACTATCACTGAATTAATGTTGCCATTAAACTGTCAAAATCTATGTTAATTATTTAACATTTCCCTGATACTGTTTTAAAATGTAAATATGTTTTGTTGATGCTGGATTTAAAGTTTAGCTTTGGAATACATTACCAAATGAAGATTAATAAAAGCCCAAGAAGACTGGCCTCATTAGGTCGAATATAGTGATGGCTAGAATCAAAAGCACAATTCAGATGCAGTTCCCCAGGGCCTGTGCCCAAGAAACATCAAGAGATGGCTAACCACTATTCCCTAGCAATGAGCTCCCAGTGGAGATTTGCCTCTTCACTGCCCTGCTCCAATACATTTTAGAATAATTCCCAAAGCAGAGCTAGGTTCATTTCCTTACTTCTTGATCAAAAGATTTTTTTAAACAGAAATGCTGACAATTACCAGACAGTCCCTAAAAAAAGCATATAGCTTGAAAAGAGAGCATCTGTTGAGATTCTCTCTCTCACCAGGTTTGAGAATCGGGAGTGACTACAGGTTGTTTATTAAGAACTATATTTTCCCAGCGCTTAGAAAGATGATGGAAATTCCCTGCAGAAATGAAAGCACAAATCACAATTCAGGAAAAAAAAACTATGAAGCGATGGGTTTTGCAGTTCGTGGTTAAAAATCTGGTTAGTTTACTGAAATGTAAAACAGAAATTGCACCGATGTTATATGGCAATGTTACTGAGCAACCCGCAACAGACACATAAAATACTGTTTCCCTTCTTCATGTCAAAATAAAAATAGCTCAGCTTTGGGATTTAGACATGAGTAGATACAGTATACAGATTATCAGTATAACCTAATTCAAATGAACAATGCAACTCGACCCTATTTAATATATGAACTATACACAGCTTAAGAGCTCATGCAGCAGATGCACTCCCACAAAACGATTACAGCTCATCTCACTTGTTCCTTTTAGAAGTTAAAAAAAATCATCTGTTCAGGTCCCAACACTGTACAAGTGGTGAAGCTCGGAATTACAAGATTATCAGGACTGACTCAAAACCGTCTCTCCAGGTGGGATCCTCTTCACCCCAGGGTGCCCCCCATCCCTACTTTCTCCCCACAGAACACACCTACCTCTCTTCATCGCTCACACCTGCTTCCTGGTTTCAGCTAAAAATATGAATTAATAAACCATCACCTGGGTGTGCTGGAAAATTATTCCGTCACTCCTCCCACTTTCCTTTCCCTGACGTGTTTAAAAAGCAACGGGCCAACCCATTACAAAATAAAAATATTTCACTTAAAAACCAAAGACAATATACAGTCTCGAAAGAGAAAACACGGTATTATTGACCGAGCAGTGCAACGGAAAGGATGTGTGTAGGGAACAATACATTTAAAGAAAATTAAATAACCCCCCCAACCGTTGGCCTGGATTTGATGTGTGTCGAACGGTTTGCTTGTGTTCTTGAAACAGAATGTTCTACTTTCACTAAAAGGAAAGTTACTGAAAAAGAAATACCGAAAAGAGGGAATGGGAACTGTCCACAAGGTGAAAAACTGAAGTGATAACATATTCTATTATTTCATTCTGATTATATTTTTTTAAAAAGCCTAAATGCAATTTAAAAAACTACATTTTATTTAAAAAAGTAATAATTTGTAATTTGAGAACAGAACTGTTTAGGTACTGCCTGATGAAGCAATATTGTGAAGCAATTCTGAAATTGGATGGGAAGGGCAACTACTATAATTGCCCAAAAATGAATTTCCGAATAAGCAAGTATAAGCAAAAATTGAAACAAAAATGCCCAATCAATAAATTAGAAAGAAAATGCATCTGAAAGGCTCGGGATAGAGATAGTCAGGAAGCAATGTATTAAGCATTAATTTTTGCTAAGCCCCCTAACGTTCAACAATTCCTACCCAATAATGCCACTGAAAAAGTATCCAAATACTGTATATCTTGAGTTTTATATAATTTGAAAATAATTTCAGGATGCAATATGTAATTTTATATTCTATTTTCACTTGTTAAAAAACACGCTCTCTGCTAAAGTCACCGCCAGCTGTGTCCAGCAATCTTGGAACTCATTTGTTAAATCTCAGCAACACAGACAACACTTTAAAGGTTAAAAATATAGAATAACAAGAACAGGGAGAATAGGAACTTTAAAAAGGAGACAAAATTTAAATAGGTTACATGCCTTCAGATGAGATAGTCAACATTGATCAAAAGCACGTTCATTTAGAAACATAGAAAAATAGGAGCAGGAGTAGGCTATTCAGCCCTTCGAGCCTGCTCCGCCATTCAATATCATGGCTGATCCTCTATCTCAATACCATATTTCCCCTCTCTCCCCATATCCCTTGATGCCTTTTGTGTCTAGAAATCTATCTATCTCCTTCTTAAATATATTCAATGACTTGGCCTCCACAACCTTCTGTGGTAGAGAATTCCACAGGTTCACCACCCTCTGAGTGAAGAAATTTCTCCTCATCTCAGTCCTAAAAGTCCTACCTCGTATCCTGAGACGGTGACCCCTCGTTCTAGACGCCCCCAGCCAGGGGAAACATCCTCCCTGCATCCAGTCTGTTTAGCCCCGTCAGAATTTTATACGTTTCAATGAGATCCCCTCTCATTCTTCTAAACTCTAGTGAATACAGGCCTCGTCGACCCAATCTCTCCTCATACGACAGTTCTGCCATCCCAGGAATCAGTCTGGTGAACCTTTGCTGCATTCCCTCTATGGCAAGTATATCCTTTCTTAGGTAAGGAGACCAAAACTGCACACAGTACTCCAGGTGTGGTCTCACCAAGACCCTGTATAACTGTAGTAAGACATCCTTGCTCCTGTACTCAAATCCTCTTGCAATGAAGGCCAACATACCATTTGCCTTCTTAACTGCTTGCTGCACATGCATGTTTGTTTTCAGTGACTGGTGT
Source organism: Squalus acanthias (assembly GCA_030390025.1). Lineage (NCBI taxonomy): Eukaryota > Metazoa > Chordata > Chondrichthyes > Squaliformes > Squalidae > Squalus > Squalus acanthias. The sequence continues at coordinate 148,760,687 of CM059426.1, read as the reverse complement.
ACAAGGACACCCAGGTCCCTTTGTACATCAACATTTCCCAATCTATCACCATTTAAATAATACTCTGCCTTTCTGTTTTTCCTACCGAAGTGGATAACTTCACATTTATCCACGTTATACTGCATCTGCCATGTATTTGCCCACTCACTCAACTTGTCCAAATCGCCTTGAAGCCTCTTTGCATCCTCCTCACAACTCATAATCCCACCTAGTTTTGTGTCGTCAGCAAACTTGGAAATATTACATTTGGTTCCCTCATCCAAATCACTGATATATATTGTGAATAGCTGGGGCCCCAGCACTGATCCCTGCGGTACCCCACTAGTCACCGCCTGTTAACCAATTTTCAATCCATGTCAGTATATTACCCCCAATCCCATGTACTTTAATTTTGCACACTAACGTCTTATGTGGAACTTTATCAAAGGCCTTCTGAAAATCCAAATACACCACATCCACTGGTTCTCCCTTATCTATTCTACCAGTTACATCCTCAAAAAACTCCAGTAGGTTTGTCAAACACGATTTCCCTTTTATAAATCCATGTTGACTTTGTCTAATCTCGTTGATATTTTCTAAGTGTCCTGTTATCACATCCTTTAGAATAGACTCTAGCATTTTCCCTACTACTGATGCTAGGCTAACCGTCTGTAGTTCCCGGTTTTCTCTCTCCCTCCTTTTTTAAATAGTGGGGTTACATTTGCCACTCTCCAATCTGCAGGAACTGTTCCATAATCTATAGAATTTTGGAAGATGACAACCAAAGCAGCCACTATTTCCATGGCTACCTCTTTTAGTACTCTGGGATGCAGATTATCAGGCCCTGGGGATTTATCAACTTTCAGTCCCATTAATTTCTCCAGCACTATTTTTTTTACTAATACTAATTTCCTTTAATTCCTCCTTCTCACTCAACCCTTGGTTCCCTAGCATTTCTGGGAAGTTATTTGTGTCCTCTTCCGTGAAGACAGAACCAAAGTATTTGTTTAATTGCTCAGCCATTTCCTTGTTCCCCATTATAAATTCTCCCATTTCTGACTGTAAGGGACCTACATTTGTCTTCACTAATCTTTTTCTTTTTACATACTTGTAGAAGCTTTTACAGTCCGCTTTTATGTTCCTTGCAAGTTTACACTCATACTCTATTTTTCCCCTCTTAATCAATCTCTTGGTCGTTTTTTGCTGAACTCTAAACTGCTCCCAATCCTCAGGCTTGCTACTTTTTCTGGCAACTTTATATGACTCCTCTTTGGATCTAATACTATCCTTACTTTCTATTGTTAGCCATGGTTGGGCCGCTTTTCCTTTTGTGTTTTTGCGCCAGAAAGGAATGTATAACTGTTGCAATTCATGCATTCGTTCCTTAAATGTTAGCCATTGCCTATCCACTGTCATGCCTTTTAATGAAGCTCCCCAATCTATCATTTGTCCTTGCATTTGTGCTTCGCTTGCCACTAGATGGAGTTCATCACCAAATTCATATCACTTCCCAATGTTTGTCATCATATATATGAAGTGACGGTTTTATTGTTGTTTTCAATATCTAGTCATATTTCAGAACTGATATTCAATTAATATTTACTCTTTAAATTCATGATTCTGTCCTGCTGCTCGAGTTGGTCCAAAGTTGCTGCCTCCTCTGCATTCAACAGAATTACTTGGGGATATCTACCCGTCAGTGACATCACAGAGTGGATTAATGATGAGGAGATTTGATCTTGTAGATCTCCCGAAGTTAAAAAATGAACTTTAAAAATCTATACATTTTTGTGGCAAAATGTTTTTTTTGAAAATATATATATTCCTACAACTCAACAACAAAAATCAACAACTTGCATTTATAAGCCGACTTTCACATGGAAAAAGGTCCTAAGGCACTTCACAGAAGCGTAACCCGACAAAAATCAAAGCTAAAAAAAATTTACGGCAAAAAGCTTGGTTAAATAGGTGGGTTTTAAGGGGGGGCCAAAAGGAAGAGAGGGACGCGGAGAGGTTTAGGGAGGGAATTTGAGGCATGGAGCCCAGACAGCTGAATTCATGACCACTAATGGTGGGGTGAAGGGAGTATGGGATACATAAGAGGCCAACCAACCAGGGAACAGACTACTTTATATCGGAACCAACCAGGGAACAGGCTATTTTAGATCTTGTATTGTGTAATGAGACAGGGTTAATTATTAATCGCATAGAAAAGGATCCTCTGGGGAAGAGTGATCATAATATGATAAATATTTCACTCTCAAACCCAATGTGAAATTCTAAGTCCGAAACTAGAGTCTTAAACTTAAACAAAGCCAATTACATAGGAATGAGGGGGAAGTTGGCTAAGGTTGATTGGGAAATTAGATTAAAAAGGTATGACAGTAGATAAGCAGTGGCAAACATTTAAAGAAATATTCCAAAATTCTCAACGAGTATTACATTCCATAGGAAATAAAAACTCCACGGGAAAAGTGATCCATCCGTGGTTAACTAAAAAAGTTAAGTATCGTATTAAATTAAAAGAGGCTTACAATGTCGCGAAGAATAGTAGTAAACCTGAGGATAGGGAGAGCTTTAGAAACCAGCAAAGTATGACCAAAAAATTGCTAAAAAGGGAGAAAATAGAATGAGGGTAAACTAGCAAGAAATATAAAAACAGATTGTAAGAGCTTCTACAAGTATGTAAAAAGGAAGAGAGTAGCAAAAGGAAGCGTTGGTTCCTTAGAGGCTGAGACAGGAGAATTTATAATGGGGAATAAGGAAATGGCAGGGACTTTAAACAAATATTTTGTATCTGTCGTCACAGTAGAAGACACAAAAAGCATACCAAAAAAAGTGGGGAACCAAGGGGCCAATGAGAGTGAGGAACTTAAAGCAATTAAGACCAGTAGAGAAAAAATACTTGAGAAACTAATGGGACTAAAAGCCGACAAATCCCCTAGACTTGATGGCCTATATCCTAGAGTTCTAAAAGAGGTGGCTGCAGAGATAGTGGATGCTTTGGTTGTGATCTTCCAAAATTCCCTGGATTCTAGAACGGTCCCAGCGGATTGGAAGGTAACAAATGTAACCCCACTATTCAGGAAAGGAGGGAGAGAGAAAACAGGGAACTACAGGCCAGTTAGCCTGACATAAGTCGTCAGGAAAATGCTGGAATCCATTACTAAGGAAGTGGTAACAGGGCACTTAGAAAATCATAATATGATTAGGCAGAGTCAGCATGGTTTTATGAAAGGGAAATGGTGTTTGACAAATTTATTAGAGTTTTTTGAGGATGTAACTAGCAGGGTAGATAAAGGGGAACCAGTGGATGTAGTATATTTGGATTTCCAAAAGGCATTCGATAAGGTGCCACATAAAAGATTGTTACGCAAGATAAGGGCACATGGGGTTGGGGGTAATATATTAGCATAGATAGAGGATTGGTTAACAGACAGAAATCAGAGAGTAGGAATAAGCTGGTCATTTTCAAGTTGGCAGGCTGTTAACTAGTAGGGTGCCGCAAGGATCAGTGTTTGGGCCTCAGCTATTTACAATCTATATGAATGACTTAGATGTAGGGACTGTGTAATGTATCCAAGTTTGCTTACGATACAAAGCTAGGTGGGGAAACTAAGTTCTGAGGAGGACACAAAGAGCTTGCAAAGGGATACAGACAGGTTAAGTGAGTGGGCAATATAGTGGCAGATGGAGCAAAATGTGGGGAAATGAGAGGTTATTCACTTTGGTTGGAAGAATAGAAAAACAGAATATTTTTTAAATGGTGATAAACTATTAAATGTCGGTGTTCAGAGATTTAGGTGTCCTCCTACAGGAAACACAGAGTTAGCATGCAGGTACAGCAAGCAATTAGGAAGGTAAATGGCATGTTGGCCTTTATTGCAAGGTGGTTGGCGTACAAGAGTAAGGAAGTCTCACTACAATTGTACAGGGCTTTGGTGAGACCACAGTTTTGGTCCCCTTATCCGAGGAAAGATATACTTGCCTTAGAGGCAGCGCAACAAAGGTTCATTAGATTGATTCCTGGGATGAGAGGGTTGTCCTATGAGGAGAGATTGAGCCTATACTCTCTGGAGTTTAGCACGAGAGGTGATCTCATTGAAACATACAAGATTCTGAGGGGGATTGACAGGGTAGATGCCAAGAGGTTGTTTCCCCTGGCTGGAGAGTCTAGAACTAGGGGGCATAGTCTCAGGATAAGGGATTGGCCATTTAAGACTGGGACGAGGAGGAATTTCTTAACTAACAGGGTTGTAAATCTTTGGAATTCTCTGCCCCAAAGGGTTATGGATGCTGAATCATTGAGTATATTCAAGGCTGAGAGATATAGATTGATTTTTTGGACTCTAATGGAATCAAGGGATATGGAGATCGGGCAGGAAAGTGGACTTGAGGTCGAAGATCAGCCATGATCTTATTGAATGGCGGAGCAGGCTCAAGGGGCCGTATTGGCCTACTGCTGTTCCTAATTCTTATGTTCTTATGTAGAGTTGGAGGAATGGAAAGTTCTTGGAGGCTTGTAGGGCTGGAGAAGGTTACAGAGATAGGATACAAGCAGCAGAGTTTTGGATGTGCTGAGTTAATAGAGTTAACCACATGGACTGCAGCAGTTGAAGAAGGTGGCTCACCACCACCTTCTCAAGGGCAATTAGGGATGGGCAATAAATGCTGGCCTTGCCAGCGACGCCCAGATCCCATGAACGAATAAAACAAAAGGGTGGAGGCTAGGAAGCCAGCCTGGATGAGGATTGGAAGAGTCAAGTCTGGAGGTGAGAAATGCATGGTTGAGGGTTTCAACAGAAGATGGGCGTAGGCAGGCAATGTTACGGACATGGAAGTAGGCAGTCTTTGGGGGATTCGAGGTACTGGTGCGGGGGCAGGAAAGAAGCCATTGTTGAAGATGCTCTAGCTAAAATTACATAGTTAAGAGTTGAACCACTCAGCTTGACAATGGAGGAGAAACATTGAAGAAGGATGGTGTAACTCGCCATGTCAAAGGCTGCAGAGAGGGTAGCAAGGACGACAAAGAATCGTGCAACGTGGTCACAGTCACAGAGGATATTATTTGTGACTTTGATTAGGGTTGTTTCAGTGCTGTGGCAGGGTCTGAAAGTTGATTTGAGAGATTCAAACATGGAGTTGCAGGATGATGAGCACAGATTTGGAAAGCAACAACACATCCAAGGACTTTTGAAGAAAAAAAGAGGTTGGAGCTAGGTTGGTACTTTACATGGACACAGGGGTTGAGAGTAGTTTTTTTTTCCCAGGAGGGTGATAACAGCAGTTGTGAAAGGAAGGGGAACAATGCTTGAAGAGGGATCCATTTACAACATCAGTTGGCATGAGGGACAGGAAGGAAAGTTGGTGAGAATGGGGTCAAAGGAGCAGAAGGTGGGTCTCAATGACAAGATAAACTCGGAGAGGGCATGAGGGGAGATAGGAGAGAAAAATCGACAAAAGTTGACGGTGAGGGGGGCGGGGGGAAATGAGATAGAGACAGCTGAACAGATGGGCTCAATCTTGATGACAAGTGTCCATAAACTATTTACACTTGTTGGAACAGAGGGTGTAGGGGGCAGGAAAGAGAGGTCTAAGGAGATGGTTTAAAGTCGAGAAAAGAAGCCAGAGGTTATCTTTGCTCTTCAGTGGACTGGAAACAGCTACTTGAAGGTAAATCAGTGTCAGAGCAGTGGGAGGCATTCAAGGACGAGATCCGGAGGGTTCAGACCAAACATGTGCCCTTAAAGAAAAAAGGTGGGACTAACAAATCTAGAGCCCCCTGGATGTCTAGAGACATGCAGGGTAGGATAAAGATAAAAAGGGAGGCGTATGACAGATACCAAGGGCTAAATACTCCAGAATCTTTAGAGGAGTACAGAAAGTGCAGGGGTGCAATTAAAGCAAAGAGAGAGCATGAAAAATTGTTGGCAAGTAAAATCAAGGAAAACCCAAAGATGTTATAAATATATTAAGAGCAATAGGATAACTAAAGAAAGGGTAGGGCCTATTAGAGATCATGAGGGTAATGTGTGTGGAGGCGGGAGACGTCGATAGGGTTCTTAATGAATACTTTGCGTCTGTTTTCACAAAGGAGGGGTGAAGCAGACATTGCTATCGGGGGGGAGGAGTGAGAAATATTAGATGAAATAAACATAGTGAGAGAGGAGGTATTAAGGGGTTTAGCAGCTTTAAAAGTGGATAAATCCCCAGGCCCGGATGAAATGTATCCCAGGCTGTTAAGCGAAGCAAAAGAGGAAATAGCAGAGGCCCTGACCATCATTTTTCAATCCTCTCTGGCTTCAGGTGTGGTGCCGGAGGACTGCTAATGTGGTACCCTTGTTTAAAAAGGGAGAAAAGGATAGACCGAGTAATTATAGGCCAGTCAGCCTAACCTCGGTGGTGGGAAAATTATTGGAAAGAATTCTGAAGGACAGGATAAATCTTCATTTAGAAAGACACGGATTAATCAAGGATAGTCAGCACAGATTTGTTAAGGGAAGGTCGTGTCCGACAAACTTGACTGAATTTTTTGAGGAGTTAACAAGGAGGGTAGATGAGGGTAGTGCGTTTGATGTAGTGTATATGGACTTTAGCAAGGCTTTTGATAAGGTTCCACATGGCATACTGGTCACGAAGTTAAAAGCCCACAGGATCCAGGGCAAAGTGTCAAGTTGGATTCAAAACTGGCTCAGAGACAGGAAGCAGAGGGTAATGGTTTATGGGTGTTTTTGTGACTGGAAGGCTGTTTCCAGTGGGGTTCCGCAGGGCTCAGCACTAGGTCCCTTACTTTTTGTGGTATATATCAACGATCTTGACTTGAATGTAGGGGGTATGATTAAGAAGTTTGCAGATGATACTAAAATCGGCTGTGTAGTTGATACTGAAGAAGGAAGCTGTAGACTGCAGGAAGATATCAATAAATTGGTCAGGTGGGCAGAACAGTGGCAAATGGAATTCAATCTGGAGAAGTGTGAGGTAATGCATTTGGGGAGGCTAACAAGGAAAGGGAATAACATTAAATGGTAGGACACTGAGTAGTATAGAGGAACAAAGGGACCTTGGAGTGCATGTCCACAGATCCCTGAAGGTAGCAGGGCAAGTAAATAAGGTGGTTAAGAAGGCATGCGGAATGCTTGCCTTTATTAGCCGTGGCATAGAATATAAGAGCAGGGATGTTATGCTTCAACTATATAAAACACTAGTTAGGCCTCAGCTAGAATACTGCGTGCAGTTCTGGTCACCACATTACAAGAAAGATGTGATTGCACTAGACAGGGTACAGAGGAGATTTACAAGGATGTTGCCGGGAGTAGAGAATCTTAGCTATGAGGAAAGTCTGGATAGGCTGGGTCTGTTTTCCTTGGAACAGAGGAGGCCGAGGGGGAGACCTTATTGAGGTGTATAAAATTATGAGGGGCATAGATAAAGTGGATAGAAAGGACCTATTTCCCTTAGCAGAGGGGTCAAAAACCAGGGGGCACAGATTTAAAGTAATTGGGGGAAGGTTTAGAGGGGATTTGAGGGGAAATTTCTTCACCCAGAGGGTTGTGGGGGGTCTGGAACTCACTGCATGAAAGGGTGGTAGAGGCAGGAACCCTAACCACATTTAAAAAGTACTTGGATGTGCACTTGGGATGCTCTAACCTGCAGGGCTACGGACCAAGAGCTGGGAAGTGGGATTAGGCTGGATAGCTCTTTGTTGGCCGGCGCGGACACGATGGGCCGAAATGGCCTCCTTCCGTGCTGTAACTTTCTATGATTCTATGATCCTCGAGTAGTGAGCGGTTTTGACAGAGGAGAGTAAGGTCTGATAGTGCTTGATGCAGTCCAGTTGTGTGCCAGATATGCTCAAGTCTGGCCCTCTTTGACTTGAGGAGGTGACGATGGGGGCCATACCAGGGTGGGAAAGTATAAGGGATTTACTGGGGGCAAGGGCATCAAAGGTGAATGTGAGGGGTGGTTGAGATTGACAGCTACAGAAGTATCATGATGAATGAAGGAGTTTGAGTGTATTTGTTAAGTGCATCCTGGAGAACAAAGAGAAGCTGGAGGTTATCTTTTCTTTCCAGGATGATCCTTAAGTAGTGAGCGATACTGACAGAGGAGAGTATGGTCTGGTCTGATAGTGCTTGATATAATCCAGTTGTGGTGAATGGAGGAGTCTGAAGTACAGTTGTATGTGATTTGGAGAAGTTTATTCCGGGGAGATGTAGGTAGTGATGGATACAAGGAATGGATGGAGATCGCCTTGTGTGATTGAGATGATGGAAGTAGAGAGGCCACATGAGATGGCATGGTTGAGGGGGTGGTCGTGAATATGGGTAGGAGAGTTTATATGGAGGGTGAGGTTAAGGCAGGAGAGGAGGGCAGTGGAATCAGAGGAGAAAGGCTAGGGAGCCAAGATAAAGATTGAAATCACTCAGGGTGAAGAGTTACTGAGTGCAGAAGGTGATGGAGGAAAGGTGCAGGCTCACTCTTGGCTGGACAACTGGATACTGCAAGCAATTTTCAGCAAGATCAACATTTTCCAACATATAGCCCAGTTCCAGAATGGAAAGTGGGACATTTAAGGCAAGGGGAAAAAAGCTAAATTTAGTACCTAAAGATTAGGCAAGTAAGAAAAAAGTGTAAAGTAACAGTTAAAATAGGAAGCATAGAAAAGAGAGAATAGGAAAGAAATGATTAAGATGAAAGTAAGAGCAGGAATAAAAATATGAAAATGTTTTGCATTCAAAGTGTATATTACTGTAGTATCATCTTAAGATTCCAACAAAACTACTCCTGAATCTCAATAGCATCATTATTGTATTTTCAAATTCTTCAGTATCGTGAACCAAATATATTTTGTTTTAAACTGTATTTCCTGTAGCTGCTAGCATGCTCAAGGATTAAGACCATCAACTTAACACTAAAAGACCGCTGCCAAGAACAAATGAATACGAGACAATTTGGTGATTCTTGACTGCAGCAACAGGTACTAGTCCCATCAGTGACAAAATAAACATCTCTTCAGTAGAACACACACAGCTGACAAGTACTGCAACAATCTCTGAAAAAAGGAGCAATAAACCCTTCATTTCACTCATTTGTCCCAATAAGCTTTATTCTTTCTTTTTTGAAAACAGGCAAATCTCAGGAATGTACGGGATCCTGAACAATTCCAGGTTTACTATCTTCGAAAAAATGAATAGCCACTTAACTAGCGGGCAAAAATTCAAACACATAAATGGGTAAATTACGTAGCACTAGTTGTTGGTACTTTGCAATGATATCAATTCTGCAGTACCTGCTCCTCTCAAACAAATTAAGATCACTGAAGCTAAGGTTCCTGTTGCCCTTTCTCTCTGGCTTTTCTGATTTGGAGGTTGATGACCCAGTCTACTTCGCACTTTCTAGTCTCTGCCCAGGTGGATTGTGAAAGTGCCTGAAGTTATATCTGCCCACTCCATCGCATCATCTAGTCATGGTCTTCTTTGCCTGCCTCTTGATCTATTGATTACCTTAAATAAACTAATTCTGGCAAATTAATCATTTTAATTATGAGTTTTAAGAATAGCATAAGTTGATCATCTTTAATGTGTTTGTGGGGTGAAAGGGGTGGGGGTAGAAGAGAAGAGGTAAATAAAAGTCACAATGTGGCAACATTTACCTTCCTGTGCCTCTGAAGCAGGTGCTGGTGATGCAGAGGCCGATACAGGTCGATGAGCTGAAGGTGGTGGCTGTCTTGCAAGAGGTGCCCCAACAACTGGAAGTGTTGCTACATTTGGTCTGTCAGGTAGGTAACTTTGGTTGATATGATGGGGCATTGAAAGGAGTGGACCTAAATGCAGAACAGAGCTTGATTACAAACAATTTGCGTGACTTGACAGTACTCATTAGATACAAGGTAATAAATAGCCTAACAGAATGCGGCAAGAAAATATTAAATTCTTGCAGGTCACCATCAGTCACAGGAACAAGAAAGCATTGGCCTCGATTTCCAATACGTCTCTCTGCACTCCCGACTCTAGCAGGTCTTGCGGGGACGGGCTCATTTAAATAGCAATGGTGGACTCGCGGCAGCGGGGGAGCAATAAGAAATTGCTGTGGCCTTGCCGCAGCATAGCGTGGCCAGCAGTGCCGGGTTTTTTAAATATCATTTAAGCCTCTCATATTGCTTAGTGCAACTAATTCCTCTTAATTACTGTAAAGTACGAAAACAGCAAAAGGCCAGCTGATCCATCGAATCTGTCCCATAGTTATGCTGCAATTAATCATCATGACCACCCCTGCACAATGCTCCAACCCATCAGCAGCCGTGTGATCTCCTGGGAGAGGCAAAAAAACAGAATTTAAAAAAAAATCTACGTCAATTCAGAGGGAAAAAAGAATTCTGGGAAATTCAGAAGGCAATGAAAATGAGTTCCAGGACAGCACAGGGTCCATGAGGACGATCATCCAACATCCTGATGTCTTTTATATGCAGTAAGATCAGCCTCAGCCAGGAACTCGTCCAACTCCCTTTTCAACGTTTGCAGCGAGCACGAGCTGGCAACTTGTTCCCGAGCTCGCTGACCCTTTGCAAAAAGAAAATCCTGTTGACATCTAACCTAGTTCTATACTTATGTAGCTGATGCGTGTCCCCACTGGTTCTCCCCAACCAATCTAATTCAAATAGTCTAGCCACACGGACACAGTCTAGTCCTTTCATTATTTTTAAACTAGAGCAGTTAACTTCTGCAATTAACATGTTAAAAACACTAATCACCCCAAAAATTAACATGTCAATCGCAGAAGTTATGGAAATATCAGATTTAAAAAAATAGAATCTCCAATCTTCCATACTTTGTTTTCAAACACCACCTAACTTTCCTCTTGTCTTGTCAAATTAAAAATATTACACTATTACAGTTTACCTGACAATAAATCCTCTGTTGCCTGCCCGTATTGCTACTGCTTCCCAGACATCTGACCCCTAGAGGCGGATAGTGCAGGAGCAGGTGATAAAACAATTAAAGGAGTGTACAAAAGAAAAGTACTGCGGATGCTGCAAATCTGAAATAAAAACAGAAAATGCTGGAAACACTCAGTTCTGATGAAAGGTCATCGACCTGAACCGTTAACTCTGTTTTTCGCTCCACAGATGCTGCCTGACCTGCTGAGTATTTCCAGCATTTTCTGTGTTTATTAAATAAAGGAGGGTGTCAGGCAGGGAGCAACAGCGCTTGCCACTTGATGGTGGGTGGGTGTCATTCCTGGTCGAGTCGTCAGGCAAAAAGACGCCAGGTTGGGCTGGCTGGGGCAGATCAGGGCAGAGAGCCATCCTTTAAAAAAGGGAAGAGCTAAAAATTAAAAGTAGAAAATAGTGCTGTCAAGCAAATAATAAAAAAGAATCATGACCAATGTGGACCAACATTTGACAGAAATCAAATCGAAAGAAAAAAAAAGGTGAAGATAAAATAAAGAATTATGGAGCAAAGTGAAGGTCTTATGAATGTTAAGTTTATCAGAAAATAATATTTTGGGATACAGTACAATATGAGACATGACATATGCTAAGTAGCATTTGTCCTAATTGTACTGAATTAGCTTATCTCAGACAGGGTAGCAGTAGGTCAATAAACTGTTCTCAGCTCCTGGATTAGGAAGAAGAAAATAACCAGGTTCACACTTGAAAAATTACTATGTGCGCAAGGTAGCAGAGGGCAACCGTTGTCCATGGAAATGTACTTAAACAAGGAGTCAACGCCTTCAGGAGAGAAAACTAGCCTTGAAAACTGGGTATTGGTTTCTTTGAAATGTGATGGCACTTAACTACTACCTTTTTTTGCATTCAAAATAGCAAGGTTTTCTATTTCCGAAGCTAGAAAGTGATTCATTTAATCAATTTATTACAATTCACCTTTTTTGGATACTGCCTGCAGTTAGCAATCATCTAGGCCTGTAAGTATTCCTTTCATTTAACTTGTGTTTCTTCCTACTTAATTAGGTTTAGGGATAAATATTTGACAATTTTGTTGGTACATATTGCTTTTTCCCTTGACAATCTACTGAGTAACAATTTAAAGAACAAAACCCTCCTCATAAACACTTTGCTCCTTTTTAAAGAAAGTAAATATTAATTTCATACCGGTGTGCATTGTATCTAGATTTTGCAATGTAATTTAGATTTTTTAGTAACTTAGCCCATACCTGCTCCTGGTTTAACAGGATATAATCAATACCACTGCAATTGCTGGGAACAAATTAAATTGTCTAATAAATGCTATGTATAACCTTTTTATAATAGTTTCAAATCTTATGTTGGTAGGGAGTCGTCAAGTGAGTAAGGAACTCCTGTGAATTTTAGGGACTATTTTATAGATTTAATCACACAGAGAAAAATGCATTCTACCCATAGGGTTGTTGTTTATAGACTGCAAACAAAAATACACAGCGTATTTCTCGCTCCCACCCCTGAAAGATACCCAGAAAATATCCCCTACCTGTACTTGTTTGGCTATTTGCAGAGGAAGAAGCGACAGTAGGATTGGTAATGGGACCGGTTGGTGTCGTCATTGATGATCCGGGTAAGGGTTGCCATGCTGCACCAGTATTTCCAGCAGGATAGGGCTGAAAAGATGCTTGGGTGTGTCTCTGCCCAGTTTCTGGCAATGGTTTCACACGACTGGGTAAGACACCAACTAAAGGCTGACTGGTAGCAGGATGAAGAGTATGTGAGGTTAAAGGGGCATTATATTGGGTGCTGAAAACAGGCATAGCATGATGATAAGAGAAACCAGGATAAGCATTGTTAACAGTAGAAGCAGAATGGGGGGAAACACCCTGAGTAGTACTTTGAGAAGGTACATTGTAGGGAACTTGACCAGGATAGTGTCCACCACTTGGAACATAACCAGCTTGCGGAGGATTATGATCTGACTGAGGTCTGGCAGCGATCAGATTAGGACCCTGCGGAGCAATCAACGAAGGACCCAAGGGAAGTGCGGTGTACATCTGACCAGGTCCTTGAGGAGTACCCAATGATGTAGGACATAGAGAAGGTCTGATGATGTTGTGGACGGGTGCCTGGTAGTTGTTCTGGTAATAGGTAAAGTCATACTGTCCAGCGGTGGGTGCAAGTGGTGCTTTATTGGGCACTTGCTGGTGACGTTCTGGAGCAGAACTGCTGTTCTGCAGAGGTGCTCCATGTCCAGTAGATAGAGGTTGCTGCATAGACAACAAATTCTGTGTAGGGCCTGAAAAGAAAACAAATATGTAACTATAACAAATACTTATGAAATGATCAGTAAGTTACAAATAGTCATTTGTAAGAAACCTAAGGGCATGCATACCTTTGCAAACTGTTTCAGTAGTGTTTTTGTTATTCTACCATAGCATGTCCAGTAACGAGAATTTTAAATGGTAATTCTCTTTCCGGGCTTCAATTACAGCTCTCATTCTTTAACTACACATCACTGCACTTCAAAATTAATTTGTTGCTTGAAGGGCTTTGAGCCATTTGTCAGCTGTGGCTCAGTGGTAGAATGCTCATCTTGGAGTCAGAAGGTTGTGGGTTCAAGTCCCACACCAGAGACTTGAGCACATAATCTAGGGTGACACTCCAGTGCAATACTTTCGGATGAGACATTAGACCGAGGCCCCATCTGCGCTCTCAGGTGGACGTAAAAGATCCCATGGCACAGATAGAAATTAACAGGTTTGATCTAATAGCCATAATGGAGATGTGGTTGCAAAGTGGCCAAGGTTGGGAACTAAATATTCCAGGATACATAACTTTTAGAAGGGATAGGCAAAATGGAAATGGAGGAGGGGTAGCCCAGATAATAAAGGATAGGATAAAGACAGTAGAAAGGATCTTCGCTCCAAAAATCAAGAAGTAGAATCAGTTTGGGTGGAGCTAAGAAACAGCAAGGGGCAGAAAATTTGGTGGGAGTTGTTTATAGGCCCCCAAACAGTAGTTGTAATGGAGGGCAGAGTATAAATCAGGAAATTAGAGGCGCATGTAACAAGGGTAATACAGTAATCATGGGGGACTTTAATCTACATATAGACTGGGCAAACCAAATTTGCAGTAATAGTGCAGAGGAAGAATTCATGGAATGTATGCAAGATAGTTTTCTAGATCAGTATGTTGAGGAACCATCTAGGGAACAGGCTATTTTAGATCTAGTATTGTGCAACGAGAAAAGGGTTAATTAATAACCTTGTAGTAAAAAGGCCTTTAGGGAAGTGACCATAATATGATAGAATTTTACATTGAGTTTGAAAGTGACTTAGTTAAATCCGAAACTAGGGTCTTAAATCTAAACAAAGGAAACTACGTAGGTATGAGGGGCGAGTTGGCTAAGGTAGATTGGGAAACTACATTAAAAGGTATGACAGTGGATGAGCAATGGCTAGCATTTAAAGAATTAATACATAATTTACAACAAATATACATTCCTTTGAGGCACAAAAACCCCACAGGAAAAGTGGTCCAACTGTGGCGAACAAGAGAAGTTAAAGATAGTATTAGATCAAAGGAAGAGGCTTATAATGCTGCCAAAAAGATTAGTAAGCCTGAGGATTGGGAGGATTTTAGAATTCAGCAAAGGAGGATCAAGAAATTGATAAAGAAAGGGAAAATAGAATGAGAGTAAACTAGCGAGAGACATAAAAACAGACTGTAAAAGCTTCTATAGGTATGTAAAAAGGAAAAGATTAGCGAAAGTAAATGTGGGTCCCTTACAGGTTGAGACAGGAGAAATTATAATGGGGAATAAGGAAATGGCAGAGAAATTAAACAAATACTTTGTGTCTGTTTTCACGAAAGAAGACGCAAAAAACTTCCCGGAAATAGTGGAGAACCAAGGGTCTAGCGAGAATGAGGAACTGAAAGAAATTAGTATTAGTAAAAAAATAGTACTGGAAAAATTAAAGGGACTGAAAGCCGATAAATCCCCTAGACCTGATGGCTTACATCCTAGGGTTTTGAAAGAGGTGGCTATAGAGATAGTGGATGCATTGGTTGTCATTTTTCTAAGTTCCATAGATTCTATAACGGTTCCTGCGGATTGGAAGGTAGCAAATTAACCTCACTATTTAAGAAAGGAGGGAGAGAGAGAACAGGGAACAAATTATCTGGTTATTACCTCATTGCTGTCTGTGGAATCTTGCTGTGCACAAATTGTCTGGCCCGTTTCCTACATTACAACAATGACTACACTTCAGAAGTACTTCATTGGCTGTAAAGCACTTTGGGACGTCCTGAGGTTGTGAAATGCGCTACAGAAATTCTTTTTCTTTATTTCAACAGTAATAAGGCACCACGTGAATGCAAGTATTTTTGTTGAACTAATTTTAAACCTCCATTCCCTGTAACTATCCCGCTGGATTATCTCCAATTTAAAACTGAACTGCGAGAACCTGAATTCAGGGGTGAAAGTTGCCTTTAAATATCACAACACTGGAGGAGCGGTGAACCGTTAGCAGTAAAACCAATCGGACTGCACTCCGCTCCCAGAGCAACCCTATCTCTCGACTCCAGCCCTGGCTCCTGCTGCTGATTTTAAATTGGAGACAGCGCAGCTAAAGAGAGGGAGAGCCAGGTCTGAAATCAGGAGAAAGAGTTGCAATTTAAAATATCATAGCACTTTAGGAGCAGAATGGAGTGCATTGCCAAAATGAAAACGCTAGAACTACACAGGTGGTCAGGCAGTACCAGTAATGAGAAAAGACAGATTAATGTTTTCAACAAAGGGTTCCACCCACACCCAAAACATTAACCTGTCTTTTCTTTTTACAGGATGCTGACTGACCTGATCTGTAGTCCCAGAGTTTTTCTTTATTATTTGTTTCAGATTTTCAGCATGTTCAGGGTTTTTTTCTTCATTTGTAGTACATTCTTGTCAGCTGCTGCTCCAGACTTGAGTTCACTCTCCTACTAATTATTTTTTTTTTTTAAATCACAGTCCAGTTGCATAGTCATAGGGAGAGGAGATTTAAAATCAGCAGTGTATACCATATCTCCCTGCCCCAAGGTACTATGTCTGATAACTCTTTTTCAAAGATAATTTCATCATCCACAAGAGCCAGTATCAAGACACAGAACTCAAGGGGTAACAAGCATTTACCCAGTGTCTGTGCGTATGCACAAAGTAAGTATATATAAGCATACAGTTACTGCATGTATAGTGGCTGGTACTTGTGCAGTTTGTAAAATCTATTGATACTTTTCTCCAGGGAAATGATCATCGTCCCTGTGCTAGAGGGTTTTTTGCAAGTTTTCCGTTTATGCACCATAACGCAAAACAAGACCAATATCAGGAAAAACGTTATTACGGTAATAATAACCCTATAGAACTAAAACACTCGAAACATAATTGAGATTAAAAATAAAATTTAAACATTAATTGTACTTGATTTTCATCCTTATTCCCCTCCACTGTCTCCTTTACCATTCTCTCGCTGTCATTTTTCCTACCTAAATTAACACAATTATTTCTATTAACCCTTTCTTGCGCTAGAAAAATATTTAAAATCTTTTCCTTACTTCCATTCTTCACCTTCCCAGCTCTCATCATCTATTATGCTAGTTGTGAGCATGTGTTATAAAGAAACTAGGTTTTCAACTCCGGAACAGAGTGGAAATGGAAAGCTTTTCCAGCCAATCAAATGCCCAAACATTGAAGACTAACCTGATAACAGATGCTTTACCCAGAAATAAACTTGTCTGCGACATTGGAAGTGTTAAATCTATTTTAACATATTTTCCCCACTAATTTCTATACTCAATGAGTGGTGCCACAGCACTAAAGAACTTGCATTTGCACAGCAGCTCACATCCTTAGCAAGTCCCAAAGCACTTCAAAGCTACTGAATTACTTTTGAAGTGTAATCACTGTTGTTATGTAGGAAAACGGTGGTAGCCCAATTTGCACAAAAGGTTCCACAAACTGCAGGTGAGATGCATGACTAGTTAATCTAGTCCTTATTTTTTGGTGTGTTGGTTGAATGAGGGATGTTGGCAAGGACACCAGAACCCCCTGTTCTTCCTCAAATATTGAAAAAGGATCTTTTATGTCCACCTGAACAGGCAGACAGGGCTTCTGTTTAACGCCTCACCTGAAAGATGGCACCTCTGACAATTCAGCACTCTCAGTACTGCACTGAAGTGTCAGCCTGAATGAAGCCAGAGAGTAGGGCTTGACCCCACAACCTGTTGACTCAAGATGTGAAAGTGCTTCCAACTGAGCCAAACCTAACCTCGTGATGGTTAAACTGCTTAAGAGAGAGCAAATGGGCTTTGGGCAAATCTAGCTGGTAGAAAACATGCTTGCTGGCTGCTACTGACTTAATTTCGGTCACCACCGCCTTTTATTGTGGCAGGAAAAGCCAAGTCAGAAGTCATGGCTAGAGTCTTGACTTTGGAAACTCACCAATAAGGCAGGTTTTCTATAAGCTAGCTTTATTTGATTTGTGATGTCTACAGCAGCAAACAGGATCCCAATTATTCATTCAGCCAGTTCCTATATTGCAAGTGGGGTACAGGAAACTCTTGTTTAACCGGCACCTAAATATCCGGAATTCTCTCTTAACCGGCAAAAATCATCCTCCGAAAACTCCTCTCAAATAACCGGCAATGTTGCCGAGTCCGAGTCTCCCGCGAACGCCGAGTACTCCGAAAACTCCTCTCAAATAACCGGCAATGTTGCCGAGTCCGAGTCTCCCGCGAACGCCGAGTACTCCGAAAACTCCTCTCAAATAACCGGCAATGTTGCCGAGTCCGAGTCTCCCGCGAAAGCCGAGTACTCCGAAAACTCCTCTCAAATAACCGGCAATGTTGCCGAGTCCGAGTCTCCCGCGAACGCCGAGTTAGTCAGTGGGGGTAGTTCTCCAAAGTGCCACTACTCTGCCTCCTGGCGCTGTCGGAAGTCCGAACACTGCAGTAGCAGGAGTTGATTCTCCCGCACTGCCGGGAGTCTCACTTACTGTTAAGTAATTAAAGAGTTATGGATTACCCTCAACTGGCAGTACTGTACTTAATCAAGCATCTTCCACCATCCATTTAACACAACATTCTGTAGGTGAGTAACCAAATACTGTATACTGCACATTTCTTGATTTTTTTATGTTAAAAATAGCCTCGGTAGATATAACTCTCCGTTATCCGGAACTTTCGATCAACCGGCACCACGCCGGTCCTGTCGGTGCCGGATACCAAAGAGTTTCCTGTATTTTGGACCTTAAAACCTCAAACTATGTCATAATTCGATTAGTTCAGTGGAAACTGGATGCTACTCATTTCACTCACGTGAATAATCTCTCAGAAGCAATCACACTTTTTAGCTCATTCACAGAAGTCAAGGCATGCATGTACAACCTCAAAGCAAGCTGTTGGCCAGGTTTTTATTTTATCATGTAAATGACCATATCCTGTATATTCAAGGTCGTGAACAATGTACCATGATCTGATGCACTCATTCTTCTTCCCTCAACAATTATATCCTCTTGGAAGGTGTTGCCTCCTTGCCAGAGTGCAGTTGCCTTGTAGTAGCCGATTCAAGTGAGGCTTGACTGTGAGTATCAGCAAGTTATTTAACCATGGGGTCATCGCAGCCAACCTGCCTTCACCAGACGTTCACACTCATACATTTCTGCCATGTGTCACAGCAATCAGGAACTCTGGCCAATTTTTCCTTCTCTAACTTGCCGAGGCCAATTATCGCAATCTTACTTTTGTTCTTTCCTCCCCTCTCCCTTTCTTGGCCTCTGTGCCTGCTTAAAACCTGTTACATCTCTAACTTTTTCCAGTTCTGACGAAGGGTCACAGACCTGAAATGTTAACTCGGTTTCTCTCTCCACGGATGCTGCCTGGCCTGCTGAGTGTTTCCAGCATTTTCTGTTGTTATCATCGCAATCCTACTGTTGCCCTGGCTGGGATCAATCAACTCAGCATAGACTGGGAGCTGAACATGGGATCCACCTGATCTGTGTGGCTCAGCTACCAACTGAATAAACTTAATAAGCCATCGGGTAAACACAGCACAGTTGTCCCAAAGCTGTCAAGATTACAGTTCTTCTAATTGTACTTTTGAGCTGTTAAATTATGTATTAGTACTTCGAATATTTTACAATAGCAGAAAAATACTGAGGTACTATTTGTGCATTTCTTTGTTTAGGCATCAGACCTAAACTATTTGTTAACTCACTTTCAAATGAGAATCCTTCAAGTAGTCATATATCGCTGCACACGCTTGCGATACGATGCAACTCTGAGCCCGTTTGAGGGGTGCAGCATTGGTATCGGAGTCACCTGAACAAAAACATGACAGGACACGTTAAAAATACGATAACGAGGGTAACATTCCAAGTTAGCGCTAGTGACGCAGAGCCTGGAGCACCAGCTATGCATATCAGGAAATCACAGGCACAATGCTCATCATTTCCTAGCAGTGTGAACTGGGAAAAATCGGCCCTAATGATTAACTGGCACACAAAACATTTTGATACACAATCAGCATTTGTTTGATTTTGATCAGTCTGCATATATTCAAAGGGATACTCCAAGGAAGGGGTCACAAGTCATATTTTGTAAGCTTTTCCTTACAAAGAAGCAAATACTGTAGACATTTACTTGAATATGAAGGTGGGGTTGAGATTGAGAAACTCATATCCAAGAACTCACATCAGAAACCTTTATCTTAGCATCCTGTGGCACGATACATTGGAGCTCCAACTCACTAATTTTAACATTTTGCCCCTATATGTTTCGGTTGTCTGTTCGAACAATGAATGCTAATGACATAGCTGTGGAACTGGCCAAGTGCTACTGAGCTCAGCAGTGTGCAGAGCCTGAATGAAAAAGGTGCATTATCACTGTAACAGAGTATGGTCCGAGACTGCAAATCCTGGCTCAGCCTCCTCTTAAAATTTGACTGTCTCTATGAGGCAGCCACAGAAAGTTTACACTGCAGCAACTTTTATAGATGGGGCATATTTTGTTAACTTTAACAATAAATGATGGCAGATATAATTGGCAACACAATAAAGTCATACATTCCTCTGTTTATTGGTTCTCTCGAGTCACCTCTTCACCTCCAGTAGGTGCAAGGAGCTCATGGACTTTGTTGTCAATAAGATGGAGACCATCCGTTCAACTGCCTCTGTTGCTTCTCCCCTGCCCCTTGCCCCTTTCCCCTCTCCGCCCAGGCTGCACCTACCCAACCCCGAGCCTGCGTCTCTCTCTACTTTCCCTCATAACTCCCCTCTTAGGAGTTCATCTTGTCTAAGATAAACTCATGAAACCCTGCTCCCTTGATTCAACTTCCATTCCTTTGCTAGCTGATATTGTAAATGCTTCCATCTCATGAACTGTCCCCTCCCTTTCAAAACTACCGCCATCACCCCATCCTCAAAAAACCTACCGACAACCCTTCTGCCCTTGAAAACGATTGCCCCATCTCCAATCTCCCTTTCCTCTCCATAATACTTGAACATGTAACTTCCCAAACCTGTGCCCATCTTTCCTGCAACTCCATATTTGAATCTCTCCAATCAGGTTTCCAATCCTGCCACAGCACCAGAATGATCCTAACCAAAGTCACAAATGACACAAAAACAAAAAATGCTCAAAATACTCAGCAGGTCAGGCAGCATCTGTGGAGAGAGAAACAGAGTTAATGGTTCAGGTCAATGACCTTTTGTTAGAGATTTACCAGTTACAAGCAAGTAGAGAGTCAGGGAAAAGTGGGAAGGGAGGGGAGGAAAGAACAAAGGGAGAGGTCTGTGATAGGCAGCAGCGATTAAATGACAAAGGCAAGGCAAGACAAAAGAGTTCCCCTTGTCCTCACCTTTCACCCCACCAGCCTCCACATTCAACGGATCATCCTCCGCCATTTCCGCCACCTCCAACGTGATCCCACCACCAAACGTATCTTCCCCTCACCTCCCCTTTCAGCATTCCGTAGGGACCGCTCCCTCCGAGACACCCTAGTCCACTCCTCTATCACCCCCAGCACCCCTTCCCCTTCGCCCAGCACCTTCCCGTGCAAGCGCAGGAGATGCAACACCTGCCCTTATACATCCCCCCTTCCCACTCTCCAGGGCCCCAAACACCCCTTCCAGGTGAAACAGCGATTTACTTGTACTTCTTTCCACTTAGTATACTGTATTCGCTGCTCACGATGTGGTCTCCTCTACATTGGGGAGACCAAACGCAGATTGGGTGACCGCTTTGCGGAACACCTCCGTTCAGTCCGTAAGGGTGACCCCGAGCTTCCGGTCGCTTGTCATTTTAATTCACCTCTCCACGCCCACTCAGACCTCACCGTCCTCAGCCTCGTGCATTGTTCCACGGACGCTCAGCGTAAGCTCGAGGAACATCACCTCATCTTTCGTTTAGGCACTTTACAGCCTTCCAGACTCAATATCGAGTTCAACAATTTCAGATCATAACCCCGGCCCCTCCCACATATATATACATTTTATCCACCCCTTTTGGTCCGTGCCTTTTTCCTTTTTTTTTTCTCTCTCTCCCCCTACGGCAGCTGTCTCATTCTGCCAGCTTTTCACACCTCAGCTTTTGTTTCTTAACCTGTCCCATTACCATCTCGTCTTGCCCTGAGCATCTCTTAATGTCTCTACTTACCATAGACCACCCCCTTTTGTTCTTTTATTCCTCCCCCCAGCCTCCCCCTTGCATTTTTATCTGTTTAATTTCTTGCTTTTCTCTCAGTTCCGACGAAGGGTTTCGACCTGAAACGTTAACTCTATTTCTCTCTCCACGGATGTTGCCTGGCCTGCTGAGTTTTTCCAGCGTTTTCTGTTGTTATTTCGGATTTCCAGCATCTGCAGTATTTTGCTATCACAAAAGAGGATGGTAATGGGTCAAGTAAAGAAACAAAAAGAAACAAAAAAATTGCAACAGCAGAACCATTACCAGCACCTGCTGTCCGAAAAAATGGCAGCAGTGATTATGATCTGAAGTTATTGAAATCAATCTCGAGTCCGGAAGGTTGTAAAGTGCCTAACTGAAAGATGAGGTGCTGTTCCTCGAGCTTCATTGGAACAGTGTCGAAGGCTGACAGAGAGGTCAGAGTGGGAGCGGGGCGGAGAATTAAAATGGCAAACGACCGGCAGCTCGGGGTCACGCTTGCGAACTGAACAGAGGTGTTCAGCAAAGTGATCACCCAATCTGCATTTGGTCTGCTCAATGGTGCATTATCCCATCTCGCCAGTCACGACTTCTCTGTGGCCTTTGACAAGGTTGACCACACCAAGCTCCTCCAACCCGTCTCCTCTGTTGTTCAGCTTGGTGGGATTGCCCTTGCTTGGTTCCATTCTGATCTATCCAATCATAGCCAGCGCATTTCCAGCAATAGCTTCTCTACCTGCCCTGGCACTGTAACCTCCAGAATCCCCCAAGGATCTATACTTGTCCCCCTCCTCTTCCTCATATACATGTTGCCCCTTGGTGACATAATTTGCAGATGTGCGGTCAACTTCCACACGTATGCTGATGGCAGGCAGCTCCAACACCTCTCTCCACCCTCCACTGCCTCTATGTTGTCAGACTGCTTATCTTCTATCCAGTCTTGGATGAGGAGCAATTTCCCCCAGCTGAATAATGGCAACACTAAAGCTATCGTCTTTGGCCACCACCACAAACTCTGACCATTAACACCAATTCAATCCTCTTCTCCTGCCATTGTCTCAGACTGAACCAGGCTGTTCTCAACTTCCGTGTCCTATTCAATCCCAACTGAATTTCCTACCCCATACCCTCTTCATCACAAAGACCGTCTCCTGCCACCTTCATAACATCGCCCACCTTTGCCCATGCCTCAACCCATCTGCCACTGAAACCCTTATCCATGCATTTATCATCTCCAGACTCCACTATTCCAATACTCTCCTAGCCAGCCTCCCACCCTCCAGCCTCTGTAAACTTCAGCTCATCTAAAACTCTGCTGCCCCGATCCTATCCTGCACTAAATCCTGCTCAAGCATCACTCCTGTCCTTGTTGACCTACATTGGCTCCTGGTTCCCCAACACCTTACATTTAAAATTGTTATCCTGGTGTTTAAATCCTTTTGTGGCCTCACCCCTCCCTAGCTCTGTAACCACCTTCAGCCCTACACTCACCATCCTGAACTCTTCGCTCCTCTGACTCTGGCCTTATGTGCATCTCCACCTCCTTTCACCCCACCATTGGCAGCTGTACCTTCAAAAGTAATTCACTGGTGCTTTGAGATGCCCCGAAGATGTGAAAGACATTATATAAATGCAAGTTCTTTCTTTTCACAGGTGTCAATCTGACTTCTAGGCTTAAGCCAAGTGGGCTCTAGGAGCCCATCTCACATTGGTTTGAGTTTTTACTGGCTACAATCAGTATAACTCCATCCTTGTACAAAACTGCATTTTAAAAATAGCTAGGTCTGTTGAAACTCCTAGAAACTTAAAATTTTATTAAACAAAAATTCTTTTAATTTCGGCCTGCACTCTTCTCTTAAAAATTAGCTGCCTGGGGAGTGGAGTTCTACGTGTGCACCCCGTGGATACTGGTCCAAGACTGATAGCTGCGGTATAGCTTCAGCCTTGCATGCTACTGAACTAAATTGAAGTTTCAACAAGGCTTCTTTGCTACTTCATGACAGTAGCATTAGGTGACTACTAATTTAATACAATATCCCAACAAAGGGGATTTTCAAATTGGTAGCCAATGACTTGAACATAAAAATCTAGGTTGATACTCCAGTGCAGTACTGAGGGAGTGCTGCACTGTTGGAGGTGCCGTATGAGACTTAAACCGAGGCCCCGTCTGCCCTTTCAAGTCGATGTAAAAGACCCTATGGCACTATTTCGAAGAAGAGCATGGGAGCTATCCCCAGTGTCCTGGCCAATATTTATCCCTCAATCAACATCACAAAAATAGATTATTTTGTCATTATCACATTGCTGTTTGTAGAACCTTGCTGTGTGCAAATTGGCTGCCGTGTTTCCTACATTACAACAGTGACTACACTTCAAAAGTACTTCATTGGCTGTTAAGCACTTTGGGACATCCTGAAAGGTGCTATATAAATGCAAGTCTTTCTTTCTTTCAGTAATTCAGAGTAGTGAAAATGGTCTCTACATTTCACATGTATGAAAATATCATAGTCCCTACTGTTGAATATCCTTGTACATCCTTGTGCTGGAGTTCCCAAAATTAATTTCAGAATTCAAAGGAAAAATAGCTGGAGCACAGCAACAAGAGAGAAAATGAGACACACAAAAACTAAGAGACTAAGAAGATTAAAACCAGAGACCAAGGAATATCGTGGGCAAAAACAGAAAGGGGTTAAACCACAAAAAAAAGTTAAATAGAAAAGTTTGTAAAGATGCTACAGACATTCTAACTCCCACTGAGCACACATCTCTCACAATTTTATCCGGTGGCTCTATTCTCCCCACTCAGCTGCAAAGCAAAATAAATCTCAACAGGGTTGCATGTTTGGCTGTAATAAACTGACCAGATGCCCAGTTTTGTTGTCCCAATAAATTACTTCAGAGCAGCTTAATGTTCAGGTTTTAAATCAGCTCACCAGTTTTAAAAGTATATAATTTGCACCACAAATAGTTCAATATGTAAACAAAATTACAGCTCTTTGAATGAAATGCATCAAAGCTGCTCTTCAAATCAACATGGCCTAGCTTTTTTGCATTATTTGAAATATAGTCAGCTTGTGCTATTTAAATCAAAACTTAGTAACAAAATAAATTAAAATCAATTCCTAAAAATACTTTAGAAGTGGTTGTGATATCTCACACTTGGATCTACTCTGCTAAAAGTAAGTTGCAGTTTAGGCCCAATACTTCCAACCAGGTTAAATTTGAGAAGTCGTCCAGCCACAGTGCAGTGTAGCTGGGATAGGTTTTTAAATTAGTCTGGTCAGAAATGAGGCCTACAGTGCAACAGGCAAAGTTTAGATTTAACAATAAAACCACCAAAAATTAAATAAAAAGCAGCACTTTTTTTGGGGGGGACGGACATTTTCTGTAAAAAAAATTCCCATTAATTCCGGCTGTGCTCGAGGCCTCAAAATGTCCACCGAGTCTCCATTTGAGCAGCAGCCCAGCCAGAGTGTGCAGTTACTGAAGTACTTTTTCAGATTGTCCTTGGCACAAATATGAGGCCTGAACATGCGACAGGCCGCCCTATAAATTAAAAAAATCACAGGCCTCTAATGCATTTGATGATTCTTCCAGGAGATACAATATCCGAGGAAATACCTTTTCCACTGAATCTCCAGGCTAACTCCTGCAGCAGTTACCATCTCCTACACGCAGCGCACAACTAGCCTGCACGGCTGCTCCACAGCACCACACAGTGGCTGAGCAAATACTTTAATCTGCACGTTTACAAATCTGAGGGACTTGGCAGCTTTTTTGTTGTTGGAGCAACTGTTACTTAGACATTTTGCTTCTTTCAGACCTGGAAAACCATCAAAATATATTCTAATGCAATAGATCCAGAAATGTTATTTCATTGGTATGTAATAGTCCTATTTTTACAGGCTTTCTTATTTGAGAAATAACAACAGAAAACGCTGGAAAAACTCAGCAGGCCAGACAGTACTCTTTTTGATGCAAACTTAAACCAAATAGCTGTAAATCAGTAAAACTTTAAATAAACCTTAACAAATTAAATTAAAATTTTGTTGGCCGGGGTGACGATGCACTCCAGTCCCCGCAGCGCCCACCGGTCGCGGAAAAACTCAAGCGTACAGCATCGGTGGAGAGAGAAACAGAGTTAACGTTTCAGGTCGAAGACCTTTCGTCAGAACTGGAAAACTTATTTGAGAGCCTTGTGTTGCAGTTGAGCAGACAAATACAATCAAATACGTTAACTCTGTTTCTCTCTCCACGGATGCTGCCTGGCCTGCTGAGTTTTTCCAGCGTTTTCTGTTGTTATTTCATGACTTTCCCAAGGTTGGATCTTATATCTTCTGCTATTTTCAAGATGAATTGGAATCATCATGGATCAATGGGGGTGAAATTCTTGGTTCATAGCGCAAAACAGGCAATAGTGAATCGGCAACCATGTAACACTCCGCCCAATTTTCTTTACTGGAAAAGAAAATCAGATTTCATGTAAAGCGGGGTGCCGATTCACTATAGACTGTTTTGCGATACCACCCAAGACGAATTTCACCCACCATGAGTCTGGAGTGAGTCAATTGACTCTCACTGGCTCAGTTTGAAATAGACTGTCAGCTGCAACATTCCACAAACTGATCTGTCTAGCTTTAATACACAGCTCCAATGCCTAGCCCACCAACAAATAAACCTTTGTCTCAACGGCTGCAGTAAATGGCTGTAAAAAGAATTTTAAACCAGTGTGAACTCACTTTGATTAACAAATACCACTCAAATGTCACTCCATTCCAAATCCTTTCTGTAGAAAAATGATTCCAAAATCCCAAAATGTGACATCCCTAC
Organism: Squalus acanthias; assembly: GCA_030390025.1. NCBI lineage: Eukaryota > Metazoa > Chordata > Chondrichthyes > Squaliformes > Squalidae > Squalus > Squalus acanthias. The sequence goes on along the minus strand of CM059426.1, from coordinate 148,734,259 downwards.
TAGAAGGAAGAACCATTCCCTAGTCACCTTTTCAATTCCCTTCATTATTTTAAAACATTGATTATATCATCTCTTAACTTCCTCATCTCTAAGGAAGATAACCCATGATTATCCAGTTTCACATCATGACAAAGTCCCTTTATTAGCCCAAGTACCATCCTGTTGAAACCTAGTGATGAGAACATTTAGGGGTGATCTAATCAAGGACTTTATTCTCATAGAATCGTAGAATGGTTACAGCCCGTCAAGCCCGTGCCGGCTCTCTGCAAGAGCACTTCAGCTAGTCCACTCCCTCGCCCTTTCCCTGTAGCCCTGCAATTTTTTTTCCTTCAGGTACTTATCCAATTCCTTTTTGAAAGTCACGATTGAATCTGCCTCCACCACCTTGTCAGGCAGTGCATTCCTAATCTTAACCACTTGCTGCGTAAAAAAGATTTTCCTCAGGTCGCCTTTAGTTCTTTTGCCAATCACCTTAAATCTGTGTCCTCTGGTTCTCGACCCTTCCGCCAATGAGAACAGTTTCTCTCTATCTACTCTGTCTAGACCCCTCATGATTTTGAACACCTCTATCAAATCTCCTCTCAATCTTCTGTGCTCTAAGGCGAACAATCCCAACTTTTCCTGTCTATCCATGTAACTGAAGTCCCTCATCCCTGGAACCATTCTTGTAAATCTTTTCTGCACCTTCTCTAAAGCCTTCACATCCTTCCTAAAGTGCGGTGCCCAGAATTGAACACAATACTCCAGTTGAGGTCGGACCAGTGTTTTATAAAGGTTCATCATAACTTCCTTGCTTTTGTACTCTATGCCTCTATTTATGAAATTGAGAGGTCGCACAACACCAGGTTATAGTCCAACAGTTTTATTTGAAATCACAAGCTTTCGGAGCTATCGATTGCCCCTTCCTCAGGTGAAGTAAATAGATACAGAATCGCCAAAGCATATATAGATAGAGAACAAAGCATGTGTACCGAAGGTACCACATCAAAGACATAGCAAGATACAACTGAGACAATGAGGTGTAGTCGCAGGGGTTCTAACGTGTCAAAAGCTGCCGTCTGTATGTAAAACGAAAAGCTTTAAAATTTTTACTTTTTTACTGGGAAAATTTTTACTTTTTTACTGGGAATCACATCTGTGAACAAGCCAACGACGACTCGAGTCCGGATCACGTCATGTATCGTGACATAAACCCAAGATCCCGGTTGAGACCGTCTTCATGAGTGCGGAACTTGGCTATCAGTTTCTGCTCGATGATTTTGCGTTGTCGTGTGTTTCTAAGGTTGCCTTGGAGAATGCTTACCCGCAGATCCGAGGCTGAATGTCCTTGACTGCTGAAGTGTTCCCCGACTGGGAGGTAACAATCCTGCCTGGCGATTGTTGCGCGGTGCTCGTTCATACGTTGTCTCAGTGTCTGCATGGTCTCGCCGATGTACCATGCCGCGGTGCATTCTTTCCTGCAACGTATGAGGTAGACAACGTTGGCCGAGTCACATGAGTATGTACCATGTACCTGGTGGTTAGTGTCCTCACGTGTGATGGTGGTATCTGTGTTGATGATCTGGCATGTCTTGCAGAGTTTGCCGTGGCAGGGTTGTGTGGTGTCATGGTCGCTGTTATCCTGAAAGCTGGGTAATTTGCTGCGAACGATGGTACTTCTGAGGTTAGGCGGCTGTTTGAAGGCAAGTAGTGGAGGCGTGGGGATGGCCTTAGCGAGGTGTTTGTCGTCATCGATGACATGTTGAAGGCTGCGAAGAACATGGCGTAGTTTCTCCGCTCCGGGGAAGTACTGGACGACGTAGGGTACCCTGTTGGTTGTGTCCCGTGTTTGCCTTCTGAGGAGGTCTATGCGATTTTTCGCTGTGGCCCGTCGGAACAGTTCCGACGGGCCACAGCGAAAAATCGCATAGACCTCCTCAGAAGGCAAACACGGGACACAACCAACAGGGTACCCTACGTCGTCCAGTACTTCTCCGGAGCGGAGAAACTACGCCATGTTCTTCGCAGCCTTCAACATGTCATCGATGACGACAAACACCTCGCTAAGGCCATCCCCACGCCTCCACTACTTGCCTTCAAACAGCCGCCTAACCTCAGAAGTACCACCGTTCACAACAAATTACCCAGCTTTCAGGATAACAGCGACCACGACACCGCACAACCCTGCCACGGCAAACTCTGCAAGACATGCCAGATCATCAACACAGATACCACCATCACACGTGAGGACACTAACCACCAGGTACATGGTACATACTCATGTGACTCGGCCAACGTTGTCTACCTCATACGTTGCAGGAAAGAATGCACCGCGGCATGGTACATCGGCGAGACCATGCAGACACTGAGACAACGTATGAACGAGCACCGCGCAACAATCGCCAGGCAGGATTGTTACCTCCCAGTCGGGGAACACTTCAGCAGTCAAGGACATTCAGCCTCGGATCTGCGGGTAAGCGTTCTCCAAGGCAACCTTAGAAACACACGACAACGCAAAATCATCGAGCAGAAACTGATAGCCAAGTTCCGCACTCATGAAGACTGTCTCAACCGGGATCTTGGGTTTATGTCACGATACATGACGTGATCCGGACTCGAGTCGTCGTTGGCTTGTTCACAGATGTGATTCCCAGTAAAAAAGTAAAAATTTTCCCAGTAAAAAAGTAAAAATTTTAAAGCTTTTCGTTTTACATACAGACGGCAGCTTTTGACACGTTAGAACCCCTGCAACTACACCTCATTGTCTCAGTTGTATCTTGCTATGTCTTTGATGTGGTACCTTCGGTACACATGCTTTGTTCTCTATCTATATATGCTTTGGCGATTCTGTATCTATTTACTTCACCTGAGGAAGGGGCAATTGATAGCTCCGAAAGCTTGTGATTTCAAATAAAACTGTTGGACTATAACCTGGTGTTGTGCGACCTCTCAATTTTGTCCACCCCAGTCCAACACCGGCATCTCCGCATCATGACCTCTATTTATGAAGCCCAGGATCCTGTATGCTTTTTTAACCGCTTTCTCAACCTGCCCTGTCACCTTCAATGATTTATACCCCCAGGTCTCTGTTCATGCACCCCCTATAGATACCAAAATGTATCACTTCGCACTTTTCTGCTTTAAATTTCATCTGCCACGTGTCCACCTATTCCACAAGCCTGTCTATGTCCTCTTGAAGTCTATCACTATCCTCCTCACTGTTCACTATACTTCCAAGTTTTGTGTCATCTGCAAATTTTGAAATTGTGCCCTGTACACCCAAGTCCAAGTCATTAATATATATCAAGAAAAGCAGTGATCCCAGTACCGACCCCTGGGGAACACCACTGTATACCTTCCTCCAGGCTGAAAAACAACCGTTCACCACTACTCTCTGTGTCCTGTCACTTGGCCAATTTCGTATCCATGCTGCCACTGTCCCTTTTATTCCATGGGCTTCAACTTTGCTGGCAAGCCTATTATGTGGCACTTTATCAAACGCCTTTTGGAAGCCCATGTACACCTCATCAACCACATTGCCCTCACCAAAAAACTCAATCAAGTTAGTTAAACACGATTTGCCTTTAACAAATCCGTGCTGGCTTTCCTTAATTAATCCACACTTGTCCAAGTGACTGTTAATTTTGTCTCAGATTATCGTTTCCAAAAGCTTCCCCACTACCGAGGTTAAACTGACTGGCCTGTAGTTTTTGGGTTTATCCTTACACCCTTTTTTGAAAAAGGGTGTAACATTTGCAATTCTCCAGTACTCTGGCACCATCCCCATATCCAAGGTTGATTTTTAGCCCATCCAGTATCTCAACTACCTCCTCTTTCACTATGACTTTGGCAGCATCTTCTTCCTTGGTAAAGACAGATGCAAAGTATTCATTTAATACCTCAGCCATGCCCTCTGCCTCCATGCGTAGGTCTCCTTTTTGGTCCCTAATCAGCCCCACCCCTCCTCTCACTACCCGCTTGCTATTATATATAGCCTATATATGCTTATACAAGACTTTTGGATTCCCTTTTATGTTAGCTGCCAATCTATTCTCACATTCTCTTTTTGCCCCTCATATTTCCTTTTTTACTTCCCCTCTGAACTTTCTATATTCAGCCTGGTTCTCACTTGTATTCTCAACCTGATATCTGTCATATGCCCCCTTATTCTGCTTCATCTTACTCTATCTCTTTCGTCATCCAGGGAGCTCTGATTTTGGTTGTCCTACCTTTCCCCCTTGTGGGAATGTACCTCGACTGTACCCAAGCCATCTCCTCTTTAAAGGCAGCTCATTGTTTGATTACAGTTTTGCCTGCCAATCTTTGATTCCAATTTACCCGGGCCAGATGCATTCTCAACCCACTGAAATTGGTCTTTGTCCAATTAAGTATTTTTACTCTCGATTGCTCCCTGTCCTTTTCCATAGCTAATCTAAACCTTATGATACTATGATCACTGTTCCCTAAATGTTCCCCAACTGACACTTGCTCCACTTGACCCACCTCATTCCCCAGAACCAGATCCAGCAATGCCTCCTTCCTCGTTGGGCTGGAAACATACTGATCAAGAAAGTTCTCCTGAATACACTTCAGAAATTCTTCTCCCTCTCTGCCCTTTGTACTATTACTATCCCAGTCTATATTAGGATAGTTGAAGTCCCCCATTATCACTACTCTATAGTTCTTGCACTTCTCTGTAATTTCCCTGCAAATTTGTTCCTCTATATCTTTCCCACTAGTTGGTGGTCTATAGAATACACCTAGTAGTGTAATGGCACCTCTATTGTTTCTTAACTCTAACCAAATAGATTCTGTCCTCAACCCCTCCAGGACATCCTCTCTCTCCAGCACTGTAACATTCTCCTTAATCAATACTGCCACCCCACCTCCTATCACCTCCACCTTATATCCAGGAATATTTAGTGCCCAATCCTGCCCTTTTTTGAGCCAAGTCTCCGTTATCGCCACAACATCATATTCCCATGTGGCTATTTGCACCTGCAGCTCACCAACCTTATTTACCACGTTTCATGCATTTACACACATGCACTGTAAACAAACCTTCTTGTATTCTCTCTTAGTCTGACCCCACCTAATACCGTACTATTTCTTACTCTAGTGCTATCTGTCTCTCCCAATCCTTTGTGCACTTTGTTTCTCCTTCCTAATGCTACATCCTGGTGCCCAGCCGCCTGCCGAATTAGTTTAAACCCTCCCCAACAGCACTAACAATGCCGCCGCACTGCCTCCCCCCCCTCCCGCAACCCCCCCGCCCCCCCCCGCCACCGCATGAGGATATTGGTCCCGGCTTTGTTGAGGTGTAACCCGTCCGGCCTGTACAGATCCCACCTCCCCCTGAACTGGTCCCAATGTCCCAGGAATCTAAAGCCCTTCCTCCTGCACCATCTCTCCAGCCACGCATTCATCTGCTCTATCCTCCAATTTCTATACTCACTAGCTTGTGGCACCGGGAGTGATCTGGAGATTACTACCTTCGAGGTCGTGCTTTTTAATCTCTTTCCTAACTTCCTAAAATCTGCCTGCAGGACCTCATCCCCTCTTTCTACCCATGTCGTTGATACTGATATGGACCACGACCTCTGGCTGTTCACCCTCCCCCCTTCAGAATGTTCTGCAGCCGCTCAATGACATCCTTGACCCTGGCACCATGGAGATAAAATACCATCCTGGAATCACGTCTGCGGCCGCAGAAATGCCAGTCTGTTCAACAACAACAACTACTTGTATTTATGCAGCGCCTTTAATGTAGTAAAACGTCCCAAGGCACTGCACAGGAGTATTTTAAGACAAAAAAATTGACACCGATTCACATAAGGATAAATTAGGGCAGGTGACCAAAAGCTTGTTCAAAGAGGTAGGATTTAAGGAGCGTCTTAAAGGAGGAAAGAGAGGTAGCGAGGCGGCGAGGTTTAGCCAGGGAATTCCAGAGCTTAGGGCCGAGGCAACAGAAGGCACGGCCACCAATGGTTGAGCGATTATAATCAGGGATCCTTGAGAGGGCAGAATTAGAGGAGCGCAGATATCTCGGGGGGTTGTGGGGCTGAAGGAGATTACAGAGATAGGAAGGGGCGAGGCCATGGAGGAATTTGAAAACAAGGATGAGAATTTTGAAATCGAGGCGCTGCTTAACCAGGAGCCAATGTAGGTCAGCGAGCACAGGGATGATGGGCGAACGGGACTTGGTGCGAGTTAGACACGGGCAGCCAAGTTTTGGATGACCTCAAGTTTACGTAGGGTGGAAAGTGGGAGGCCAGCCAGGAGTGCGTTGGAATAGTCAAGTCTAGAGGTAACAAAGGCATGGATGAGGATTTCAGCAGTGGATGAGCTGAGGCAAGGGCTGAGATGGGCGATGTTACGGAGGTGGAAGTAGGTGGTCTTTGTTATGCTGCGGATATGTGGTCAGAAGCTCATTTCAGGGTCAAATATGACACCAAGGTTGCGAACAGTGTGGTTCAGCCTCAGACAGATGTTAGGGTGAGGGATGGAGTCAGTGGCTAGGGAACGGAATTTGTGGTGGGGACCAAAAACAATGACTTTGGTTTTCCCAATATTTAACTGGAGAAAATTTTTGCTCATCCAGAACTGTATGTCGGACAAGCAGTCTGTAGATTTCAAATGCTGAAAGCCTGTTTGGCCCAGTGGTAAGGGCATGAAACGGTTAAACTTCGAGGCACAAAAAAGGTGCCAGTCATCAAAGTCTGCAGTTCTTGGAGAAAAATGAGAAGTCGCACAACACCAGGTTATAGTCCAACAGATTTATTTAATTTTACAAGCTTTCGGAGCTGTTCGCTCCTTCCTCAGGTAGGTTAGCAGTGAGAGAATCTTGGAGAACACATTGATACTGGACAATAAAAGTTTTGACTCATGATTAACTCTGAAAAGGACATTGACATTGAACTGTGAGGCCTTGAATCATGATTGGTTTCGATGGGAAAAATTAACATCTGGACAATGCTCTGAGTTTAACTGAAACAATGGGGGTCACGAGCAACTTCCTGACATGAATGGAAGATACACAAGTCAATCAGCCAACCGCCCATCAACAGTAATAGAAATCACATTGAATATGCGTTACAGAAAGCGGGAGAGGAGATAAGCAGTTATCTTCGATCTCACAACTCTGTACACCTCCGGTGATTGAATTACAGGTTGACGAGGTGTGAATGTCAGACAGTTCAGCAAACCGACAACCGAAACTGGTTGGGGGTGGCCCAGCATGGGGCCAGGTGACTAAAAGAACTGTAAAAAGGAACCACACCACAGCTCTCTCTCTCTCTCTCTCTCTCTCTCTCTCTCTCGGAAGCTAGCTCTGACTACAGCAACTGCCAGGTGTAAGAAGGAAGGAAAGACGGTCATCTCCAGCTCCCAGCCTGCAATCGACGTCGGCCACGACCAGCCGGACGAGTGATTGTAAGTATCAGTTGTCTCTACAAGAGGTTTGCGCTGTGTAGGCAGCTACAGTCAGATAAAGGAGGACGGGGACAGGTCATCTCCGATCCAGGCCTACAATCCACAACGGTAACGACCGGCCGGATGGGTGATTGTAAGTTTCAGCCAAATCTCAACAGGGTTTTGTCTGTGTTTTGTTGGTTTTAATAAACTAACAGTTTTGGGTTGAACCTAAACCTTTGTGTCGTCTACCATTTTGTTCCTGTAAAACTCAGAGTCAAAGAACCCTTGTAAGGACGAGGAAACCAAACCCCTTACAAGTCTGACAATTTAGACACCGTGGAGGGGTTGAGAGAAGAAGTAGTGAGGTAGAGCTGGGTGTTGTCAGCGTACATGTGGAAACTGACGCTGTGTTTTCGGATGATGTCGCCAAGGGGCAACATGTAGATGAGAAATAGGAGGGGGCCAAGAATAGGTCCTCGGGGGACACCAGAGGTAACGATGCGGGAGCGGGAAGAGAAGCCATTGCAGGTGATTCTCTGGTTACGATTAGATAGATAAGAATGGAACCAGGCGAGTGCAGTCCCACCCAGCTGGATGACGGTGGGAGAGGCATTGGAGAAGGATGGAGTGGTCAACCGTGTCAAAGGCTGCAGACAAGTCAAGAAGGACGAGGAGGGATAGTTTACCTTTGTTACAGTCACAAAGGATGTTATTTGTGACTTTGATGAGAGCCATTTCGGTACTGTGGCAAGGGCGGAAACCTGATTGGAGGGATTCAAACATGGAATTGTGGGAAAGATAGGCACGGATTTGGGAGGCAGCAACACGTTCAAGGACTTTGGAGAGGAAAGGGAGGTTGGAGATGGGGCGGTGTTTGCAAGGACGGTGGGATCAAGGGTTGTTTTTTTGAGGAAAGGGGTGATGACGGCACTTTTGAGGGAGAGGGGGACAGTACCTGAGGAGAGAGAACCGTTAACAATGTCAGCTAACATGGGAGCCAGAAAAGGAAGTTGAATGGTCAGCAGTTTGGTGAGAATAGGGTCGAGGGAGTAGGAGGTGGGTCTCATAGACAAGATGAGTGCAGAGAGGTCATGAGGGGAGATCGGAGAGAAACTGGAGAAAGATGTTCAGGGCTAGGAGAGGGGGAACCTTAGAGGAAGTTTGGCCCAGTAGGCTAGGGGAAGGAAGGGAAGTGGCAGAGGCAGCTGAACGGATGGTCTCAATCTTAGAGACAAAGAAGTCCATGAGCTCCTCACATTTGTTATCGGAGGGTAGGGTGGAGGAGACAGCGGAGAGGGGTTTAAGAAGATGGTTAGCAGTAGAGAATAGGAGTCGGGGTTTATCTTTACATTCCAGAATGATTCTGGAATAGTGAACAATTTTGGCAGACGAGAGCAGGGCCCGATAATGCTTTATGTGGTCCAGCCAGATCTGGCGGTGAATGGCTATCCCAGTTGTCTGCCATATCTGTTCGAGTCTGCGTCCCTTGGACTTAAGGGAGCGAATATGAGAGCCGTACCAAGGGGAACGGCCAGGGTGAGAGAGGGTAATTGTTTTAGTAGGGACTAGGGCATCAAAGGTGGTGGTGAGGGTGTGGTTGAGCAGATTGGTAGCTGCAGAAATGTCATGGTGAATGGAGGGCCAGAGGCTGGACAGTTGGGATTTCATAAGTGCAGTTGTAAGAGAGTTGGGGGAGGGTTTTTCCAGGGGCGGACACAGAAGGAAGTAGGGTTGCGGGGGTGGGGGGGGGGGGGGGTGGGTGGGGGTGGGGGGGTGGTGTGGGTGGAAGGGGGATGTGGGTGGAGAGCAATATGAGGAAATGGTCAGAGATGTCCTTATCTGCAATTGACACGATGGGAGTAGCGAGGCCATGAGAGATGGCAAGGTCGAGGGGGTGGCCGTGAATATGGGTTGGGGAGTTTACATGGAGGGGGAGATTAAGGGAGGATAGGAGGCTAGTGAACTCAGAGGAGAGAGAGAGCATGATGAATTGAGATGGAGGTTGAAATCACCGAGGATGAGAAGTCGTTTGGGGCAGAGGCTGAGACAGGAGAACAGTGAAAATATCTTGGGAATAAAATTTTTATGGTACTTGGGTGGGTGGTAGAGAACGAGAATTTTAAATGAGAGGTGAGAGGGGTGGGATAAGGTGAGATGCTCAAAGGAGGAGAAAGTGCTGGAGGAGTAGGGGGACAGACCAAGGTGTGATTTGATGATGAGAGCCACACCGTCACCATGGCGGTCTGAGCAGGGCAAGTGGTGGAAGGTATAGCCAGGCGGGGAGGCTTCAGTTAAGGGTAAGGTGTCATCACCCCTCAACCAAGTTTCCGTCAGGGCCATGATATCGATGCAGTCATCCACGATAAGCTCATGGATGGCAAGGGCCTTGTTCGCAAGGGAACAGACATTCTGGAGGGAGATGCGGAGAGGGTCGGTGATGATTGCCCCACTGCCAGCGTCCACAGGGTCAGCGCTGGGGGGGATGAGTTGGATGGGGAGGAGATTGGCAAGATTTGCCCCCAGTGGGTGTGCTGGGTGGGAAGGTCGGCGAGAGAGTAGGATGGGACAGTTGGGGGTGCTGCTCGTAACGCGGCAGTGACGAGTGTCTCGATGGGCCATTCGTAGGATGCCAAGAGAGGCACAGAGGGAAGCTGTTGGCTTATCTAAGAGGGAGTCAAGCCTGGGACGGCAGCAGGAGAGTAGGAAGGTCGAAGAGTAATGAAGGATTGGGGTAGGGATTTGGGAGGGCAGAGTATCCGAGAAAGGAGAGATGAAAGGAGGCATGGCGACAGGAGAGAGCGGTCAGGGAGGGATAGAGAGAAAAGGAAAATAGGGGGAAAAAGTGGAATGGCTCGGGTCCGGAGCAGCAGCCAAAGTGCGCACGCGAATGGACACGGGAAAAGCTCAGGTTACATAGGCCTGGTTAAATGTAATAATTAATGGAATACATATTTCCTGGTAGCAGGGAGTAAGTTGGAGACAATAGTAGGGAGACCAGGGTCAAAGTCAGAGGTCCCGTGGAAGGACAAGCCAACGTAAGCAGGATGGGGCCGGCACGGGGCATCGACGAACCGCTGTCCAAGGCAGGTGAGTGTAGTCCAGAAGCTATTTGAAGGGTGAGAGTTTGAGGATGGAGGTTGTTGCTGTAGGAATGAGAGTCGGTAGCGATGCAGAAAGATGATGGCTAAATTGATGCAAGTTGGAGGTCACCGTAGATCAAATCGGCGGAGAAAAAGTAAAACCACAAACCAGTGACCAGCAAAGCAGAAAACCGGTAGAACGAGTCACCGGACAGCAAGTGGAGCTGCTACCTACAAGTCAGAGCTGAAAAAACAGTAGAACCAGTTCAGCAGAGACACAGCCTGAAGTTTAAAGGTAAAAATCTTTTTGCAGCAGAGATAGAGGGGGCGATTTTGCCAATGGGGGCGCGTTGGAGGCGGGACTGCTGCTTGTCGGGTCGTTGTCCCGCCTCCATCGACTTGTGGCCAACCCACGCTATTTTCCTTTGATTGACCTTGTCAAGCCCACCCAGCGGGCTTAGCAGGCCGATTAAGAGGAAGCCGGTGACAGAGAACGTCAGCGTATGACGTTTCATCTGTCAAAAATTTTTGACAGATGAATTGTCATCGTTGGACAGCTCTGTGAAGCTGTCAAACACTGACATTCTCTGTTGTTTGATGAGTCCTTGTATTCAAGACTCATCAAACCTCTTTATTTAGCAGAAATTAGTTGGGAAGCCCGCACTTGCAGGGGTAAAATGGGGATAAGCCTCTTAACTGCCTGTTAACTACCTGTTAACAGGCAGTTAAGTGGCTGTAATCCCCTTCCCGCCTCGAGGAGACGGGTCCCTGCGCAAGTTGGGGACCCGCCTCCCAGGAAGATGGTGGGTTGGGAGCGGGTTTGGTACCAGCTCCCAGATTCTGTCATTTTCCTGGCAGTCCCGCCTCCATACCCGCCTCACCAGGGCTGGCAAAATTCCCCCCATAATCTAGATGTCCAGAGAAGTCCAGGAGATCGGAAACCAATTTGGCAAATGAATTCTGCAGTTTAAGACTTGAAGTGACTGAAAAACAGAGCAGCGCCACAGCCGCTGAGTCAAACTGTGTAGTCAACATAAGAACATAAGAACATAAGAAATAGGAGCAGGAGTAGACCAATCGGCCCCTCGAGCCTGCTCCGCCATTCAATGAGATCATGGCTGATCTGATCCAACCTCAACTCTAAAGAACACAAGAAGCAGGAGCAGGACCAGGCCACTCGGCCCCTGGGCCCGCTCCGCCACGCACAGGGCCTTGACCGATCCGAACTCAAACTCATGTCCAATTTCCAGCCCGCTCCCCGTAACCCCTGATTCTCTTTACTTCTAGGAAACGGTCTATTTCTGTTTTAAATTTATTTAATGAAGTAGCTTCCACAGCTTCCTGGGGTAGCAAATTCCACAGACCCACTACCCTCTGAGTGAAAAAGTTTCTCCTCATCTCAGTTTTGAAAGAGGAGCCCCTTATTCTAAGATTATGTCCCCTAGTTCTAGTTTCACCCATCATTGGGAACATCCTCACCGCGTCCACCCGATCAAGCCCCTTCATAATCTTATATGTTTCAATAAGATCGCCTCTCATTCTTCTGAACTCCAATGAGTAGAGTCCCAATCTACTCAACCTCTCCTCGTATATCCACCCCCTCATCCCCGGAATTAACCGAGTGAACCTTCTTTGTACTGCCTCGAGAGCAAGTATGTCTTTTCTTAAGTATGGACACCAAAACTGTATGCAGTACTCCAGGTGCGGTCTCACCAATACCCTATACAACTGCAGCAATACCTCCCTGTTTTTATATTCTATCCCCCTAGCAATAAAAGCCAACATTCCATTGGCTTTCTTGATCACCTGCTGCACCTGCATACTAACTTTTTGATTTTCTTGCACCAAGACCCCCAGATCCCTTTGTACTGCAGTACTTTCCAGTTTCTCGCCATTAAGATAATAACTTGCTCTCTGATTTTTCCTGCCAAAGTGCATAACCTCACATTTTCCAATATTGTATTGCATCTGCCAAATCTCTGCCCACTCACCCAGCCTGTCTATATCCCCTTGTAGGTTTTTTATGTCCTCCTCACTCTCTACTTTCCCTCCCATCTTTGTATCATCAGCAAACTTTGATATGTTACACTCGGTCCCCTCCTCCAAATCGTTAATATAGATTGTAAAGAGTTGGGGACCCAGCACCGACCCCTGTGGAACACCACTGGCTACTGGTTGCCAGTCCGAGAATGAACTATTTATCCCAACTCTCTGCTTCCTGTTAGATAACCAATCCTCCACCCATGCCAGAATATTACCCCCAATCCAGTGATTTTTTATCTTGAGTAATAATCTTTTATGTGGCACCTTGTCGAATGCCTTCTGGAAGTCTAAATACACTACATCCACTGGTTCCCCTTTATCCACCCTGTACGTTATGTCCTCAAAGAACTCGAGCAAATTTGTCAGACATGACTTCCCCTTCATAAAGCCATGCTGACTTTGTCCTATTAAATTATGTTTATCTAAATGTTCCGTTACTGTCTCCTTAATAATAGACTCCAAAATTTTACCCACCACAGATGTTAGGCTAACTGGTCTATAATTTCCAGCCTTCTGCCTACGACCCTTTTTAAATAAGGGTGTTACATTAGCAGTTTTCCAATCTGCCGGGACCTTTGCTGAGTTCAGGGAGTTTTGGAAAATTATTACCAAAGCATCCACAATTCCTACTGCCACTTCCCTCAAGACCCTAGGATGTAAGCCATCAGGTCCAGGGGATTTATCCGCCTTGAGTCCCTTTATTTTACTGAGTACCAATTCCTTAGTGATTTTAATCGTATTTAGCTCCTCCCCCACTAGAGCCCCCTGTTTGTCCAGTGTTGGGATATTCTTAGTGTCCTCTACCGTAAAGACTGAAACAAAATATTTGTTCAGCATTTTTGCCATCTCCATGTTTCCCACCATTAATTTCCCGGTCTCATCCTCTAAGGGACCTACGTTTGCCTTAACCACCCTTTTTCTTTTTATATAACTATAGAAACTCTTGCTATCTGTTTTTATATTTTTTGCTAATTTATTTTCATAGTCTATTTTCCCTTTCCTAATCAATCCTTTAGTTACTTTTTGTTGTCTTTTGAAGACTTCCCAATCTTCTATCCTCCCACTAACTTTGGCTATCTTATATGTCCTTGTTTTTAGTTGGATACTTTCTTTAATTTCTTTACTTAGCCATGGATGGCTGTCATTTCTTTTACACCCTTTTTTCCTCAGTGGAATATATTTATTTTGAAAGTTGTAAAATAACTCCTTGAATGAACACCACTGCTCATGTACCGTCTTACCCTTTAACCTATTTTCCCAGTCCACTTTAATCAATTCTGCTCTCATGCCATCATAGTCTCCTTTATTCAAGCTCAGTATGCTTGTTTGAGAACCAACCTTCTCACCCTCTAATTGGATATGGAATTCAACCATGTTATGGTCACTCATTCCAAGGGGATCCTTAACTAGGACATTATTAATTCATCCAACGAAGTCCTTTCCGCGAGGAATCCAGTGATAGAGGTCAAGTTTCAGCAGAGTTCCAGCAGTTGAAAGAGCTCAGTGAGTTCAGTGAGTTCCCTAACTATTGAGTCCCCTATCACTATTGCTTTCCCGATCTTCCTCCTCTTCCCCTCTACAGCTGAGCTACCCTTGGTGTCGTGGACTTAGCTCTGGCTATACTCCCCAGAGGAACCATCGCCCTCACCAGGTATCACCTTATGAATACTGCTCATTACTCATAATGTTCTCTAATGCTTTTGTTTCTTACTTTGCTGATTTTTGAATCTGTTTTCTAAATATAGTATTTTTTTAAATTCTGTAATTATATGTTCCTTTAATAATCTATTATTTATTAAAAATGCTCATGTTGGTGCTCACAATATTCCAATGGTATTGCACCTGTAGGTGGCGCTGTGACATAACATTGACCCATTTTTTGCTGGAGTGGGGCATCTCGCGGCGTGCGCCATTAATTTGACTTTTTCCTGCACCCTTCAGCTCAAACATAATTTGCACTGTAATTTACTGGAAGTGCGAGCTGCTAACGGTGCGGCGAGGGCAACGGGGACCTTCATGAATGACGGGACCAACAGTGTATCTCCTTAACCAATGAGATTTAAGGATTGAGAAAGTAACAGAGGAACAATGGAGAAGGAGGGTAAATTAGAGTTTGTGGATTACAGTCAAATCAGGTACAGAAAGAGAAATAAAGAGAGGGAAAGAAAGATTGGATTAAGAGATCGAGAAGAAAGAGACAAAAAAAAATTAAATTTTAAAAATCTCTAAGAATAATTTAATACATGCAGAAATGAGATGCACAGTTTAAGTTGATTGGCATTGCATTAAGAATTATCACATCGTTAAAAGGGTACTTATGGGATGGGGGTTGGGCCCAAGGCCTGTGCCTGGACATTTACGTGCTGTCCCTATGATTGGATGAATTTTGCCACAGTTCTGTTTATTGGGGTATATCCTAGGGAGTTTGGGTCGCTCTCAGTGTAGAAGATCCACGGAGAGCACTAGGCAGGTGAACAAGCATATGTGAGTAGGCGGTATGGGGATGGGTCACGCTTTCTACCCAAAGGACAACGGGTAATATAATTCTCAATTGTACTTTGTAAACTATTGCTTAAATACTGTAATGTATTAATTCTTGCTTATGCCAAATAGTCATATACTGTAACTATAACCAATACGGTGTCAGCGTGAATAACTGAGCAGACAGTCCAAAGGGACTAAAAATTGACGACCGCGGCAGGATGTTAATAAATAGTTATTGGCATGTTTGATGCAATTAAGATTCTAAGACTAATGATCACCTAGTTGGTTGAGGAAGGGAACCTTCAGGGCGTATAGGACACTGCGACCTACCAGTAGCACTTGTGACGCTTCATTAACAATGTCAAACTCAACCAATGTTGAGAAAGCCTGAGATAAGAAGTTTGAGAAGTTACATTTGATAGAATTAGTGTTGTTCTTTGACCAGTCCAGAAGGGAACTTGTGTCAAAAGGCTACAGAATTTGTGTGAAGTGTGTGTGATGTGTGGAAGTTTCCTGACCTATGAATGTTTAACGCCATTGAACAAAATCACCAAACAGAATCTTCCCCCCACCCCCATAGATGCAGCCTGACCTGCTGAGTATTTCCAACATTTTCTATTTATATTTCAGGTTTCCAGGATCCGCAATATTTTACCTTTGTATTCCTCTGTGGATCCCCAGGACTAATATCCCCTTCTCAAATTAACCCTCGACCCCTCTATTCTTGCAAACTACCACCTCATCTCCAACCTTCCTTTCCTTTCCAAAGTCCTTGAATGTATTGTCACCTCAAAATCTGCGCCCATCTCTCCTGCAACTTCCTACTTGAATCTCTCCAATCAGGTTTCTGCCACTCTCAGCACTGAAAATACCCTAACCAAAGAATGAACCGTTTTGCATTATCCTTCCTCATTCTTCTTGACCTCACTTCAACCTTTGATACATTCAACCACACCATCCTCCTCTCTTCTGTTATCCAGCTCGGTGGGACTGCCCTTCATTGGTTTCATACTTACCTATCCGATCATAGCCAGAGCATCTGCAGCAATGGCTTCTCTACCTGCCCTGGCACCATTACCTCTGGAATCCCCAAAGCCTCTTGGTGAAATCGTCCGCATAGGGTCAGCTTCCATGTGTACACACATGACATACAGCTCTACCTCTCCACCACATCTTTCTACCCTTCTATTGCCGCTGTGCTGTTCGGCTACTTGCCTGACATCCAATCTTGGATGAGCCACAATTTCTTCAGCTAAACATTGTTAAGACCAAAGTAATTGTCTTTGGCCCCACTACAAACTCCATATCCTTGCTACTAACTCCTTCTTACTCTACGGCCACTGTCTCAGGGTGAATCAGACTGTTTATAACCTTGGCACCATATCTGACCCCGAACTGAGCTTCCAACTTTAGATCCTCTCTATAACAAAGACCACCTTCTTGGAAAATGTTGTATGACTAAAATGAGACATGTGGGTGGACAGAATATTGGAAGTGGATGGCAAGAGACTTGCCAATACAGCAAGTTACCCCTTCTTTTTATAGTAGTATAAGTTAGATCGGCGGATCTTAGGGCAGTAGTGATGGAAATTAAGACTGAAGATGCCAATCTGCTTTAAACCCTTCATTTTCATTGGTGCATCTCAGCAACTTATCTTACACCGTCCCTCACTTCGAGCAAAATTTAGGACAGAACCAGGTGTAAAACCAGCATCTCCTCTCACAATCCCGAATTCCAATTCCCTCCCCCCTAGTAGATCGGTTGGGCTTACCCCTTACCAAATTGTCGAAATCTCAGGTATCTGGCTCCAGTTGTTGCATCTTATATACTATCTGGCTATGCATTCTCACTTTAAACATGGTAGGGATTAAATATAATGCATAGATATAAAATAAAAGCCACTCATTTACAGAATAATGGACAGAGCTGTGGAACTCAATCCTCAAAGCACCAGGAAAATTCCCAGAATGCTATTCAATAAAAATGGAATTTGACTTATTCAGTCACTGTAAATCAGTGGCCCTGATGTTATTCCCTACATGGTATAAACATCCCTATTGTTATAAAATAATAAATAATCTGACTCACTGAGTGCAAAACCACAGGAGGCCTACTAGTTTTTAATTAAAATTATTGGGTGAAAAATCATGAGGTACATGCCCAAATTCTTTACATGTTCTCCAGGCATGTGAATCTCTGTGGCAGGAATGCTGAAGATGAAAGTTTGCCCCCCAAATACTTTCACTCAGAGGAACATTCATGCTTAAATCAAGGAAATGGACTGATTCTATCTTTTCATCAAAGACACAATCTGGTCTTTTATGTAAATGAAACGAGCAGCTGAGACTTTGCTACGTAATAAATCATTTCGATAAAGACTTAAGAATTTAATTTGAAATCTCCATAGATAGAACACATCTTGTGATCTGAATTATTGTTGATGAAATCCTTGTGGTTATCACATGGCTATTCTTCAGACCAATGTTTGATTTTTAACACAATCATTAGACTGGAAACTGGAGTTGATGTTAAAGGTTGACTTTTGATCAGCACTTAGACGTAAGATACCGTGAACTTTTACTTTCAATGAAGAAAGTTAATTCTTTAATCACAGTGGCAAGTTAGTTGTAATCACAGTAAGTATTTTAAATCTTTTGATCAGAGAAATTTCATAACTGGTAGGTTCTCTGAAGCAGCTTTTAGAACTAATATTTTAAAGGAGAGGGCATGGATTTCATTATGTGCTGATTTTAGTCAAAGTCAGTAGCAAAATTTTGTCTGACTTAGACTCTTATGGCAATGTAATATCTTTGTGTAGATTTTGGCAGGCATGCAACTACTGAAAGCTCCATGCAATCTCCATGTTAATGTGGCTTGCGTTTTATGTCGGAGTGAGTACTAGACAGGAATGGCTGTTATGCAGGGCAAGTAAAAGATATGAAAGAAAGAAAGACTTTCATTGATATAGTGCCTTTTATGACCTCAGAGTATCCCAAAGCGCTTTACAGTCAATTAAGTATGTTTGAAGTGTAGCCACTGTTGTAATGTAGGAAACGTGGCAGCCAACTTGCACACAGCAAGCTCCCACAAACAACAATGTGATGATGACCAGATAATGTTTTTTTTAGTGATGTTGGTTGAGGGATAAATATTGGCTAGGGCAAACTCTCCTGCTCTTCTTCGAAATAGCGCCATGGGATCTTTTACATCCACCTGAGAGAGCAGATGTGGCCTCGGTTTAACGTCTCATCCGAAAATGGCATCTCCGACAGTGCAGCACTCCCTCAGTACTGGACTGGAGTGTCAGCCTAGATTTTGTACTCAAGTCTCTGGAGTGGGACTGGAACCCACAACCTTCTGACTCAGAGGTGAGAGTGCTACCACTGAGCCATGGCTGACACATATAGGGGGTGATTTTCAATTGCAAGCCCAATCCATTTGCACTGGATAACATGGTGGCCAGCAATTGCCTTTTTTTTTCAAATTGCCCACTCGTTGGCTACCCGAGACCCGCCCAACGCAATTTTCAGGCAAGTCTGCAAATGGGCGACCAGCGCTCCTACCCGAAACAGGTGGGAACATACTTGACTAGGTAAATCAGGATTTTACACCAGTTGTAGGACCTGTTTGCAATTTTCAGTGGCAATGAGCAGAGTGTGCGACTCTGCCTATTGCTACTAGGCCTTGAGCGGCCTAACCAGCGGAAGGCCACGTTGAAGATCGCTCATAAAAAAGCCACTAAAAAAATTCTGCGTGTTTTTGTGTGGCTAGGAGGTGTAATATTTTGACCCTTTGCTAGCTGGTCAGTGGGTACCTTTGGTGCGCCTCTCCACCTTTACAGTTTTCTTCTGGCTCTGCTTTGCTTTGGAGTCACCAGATTTCCTGGCCCCACAGATTGGTGAGTGTCAGCGCTCATTGAGTGCTTGGCAGCTCATCGACCCAATGCAACTGAGGTCTGAACTTGAAAAGCGATGTGGGAGACTGTTGAAAATCGCACCCCATTGTTTTCCAATTAAAAATTTTAAAATAGTAGTCACTACAGGAACAGAAGTCCTTTCTGAAAAATGCCCTTTTTATTTTCACAATGCTTTCTATTTATGGTATGATATCTTCTATTTGTCATCAAAAGTTTGGTTTTATCTGTGCTCATAAAAATTGATCAGTGTAAGAAAATACTGCCAAATGTGCTTGTAACATTGTCCCACCATGAAAATAGCAAGAAAGAAATCAGCTGGCACACTCCTTCTAGTGCACTGTGCCACCAGCTAATAGCTGGTACAAAGTGATTACAAATAAAACTAGACAATGATGGAAACACAGGCTGTGATTTTGTCAGCGGTGTCGGGATGGGTGTGGGACAGCTGGTTTCCGGCTTCCAGTCCTGCCCCCAGCTGCCTCCGCTCCACAGATGTGATTTTGCCTTGATTGACCTTGTTAAGCCCGCCCTGCGGGCTTACCGGCCAATTAACAGGAAGCGGGTCTAATGACGTCATTTGATGACGCGTCATCTGCCGGTTTCCTTAAAGGGACCATGCACAATTTTATTTTGACAGTTGATTTCTCAGTGTTTGACAGCATGAAGGTGCTGAAAACACTGACAATCACTGCACAAAGGTGAACTCTTGTACCCAGGCTCTCCAATGACTCCCTCCATATGCTGGAATAGATGGCAGCTGCAGGTGAGATGACAGAAGCGATCTGTCACTGGTGAGAGAGGTTCTCCCAATGAGGTGGCACTGGACATACAGTTGGATTTAAAAATTTGTAAGCTAAAGAAATCTGTAAATGTTTAAAAAATGCAGTGCCCAACATTTTCTTTGCTCTGAAACTCACCATGTGCAACATTGGATCCTTCACACCACTTCTGCAGCTGTCATCTTTTCACAAACATTACTGCAGACTCACAACGCGCCACACTTACCTGGCGTGGTGTCTGGACGTCGGGAAACCGGACCCAGAAGCGGGAAAATCCAAAAACAGGCTGAAAACTACTGACAAGTACCTGTTAATAGGCAGGTATTTGCCTTTAATCCGTTTCCCGCTGCTAGGTGTCGGGTCCATTTGCAAATCGGGGACCTGACACTTGGGAAAGCTGTTTGGAGGCGGGTTGATGGCGGGTTTGGGACCCGCCATCAATCAATAGCACTTTAGCCTCTGACCCGCCTCTCTGAGTGCCGACAAAATCGCGGCCACATAGTACAGCAGTCAGCATCTCCTCCCTTAAGACACTCGTTAAAGCCCACCTCTTTGACCAAGGTTAACATTTCAATTATGACCTTTCCTCAGAACCTCATTGTTCTGATGAAGAATTACTCTAGAAACATTAGCCTGTTTTTTATCCCCTTTACAGAGGCTGACTGGCCTACTGTGTATTTCCAGAATTTTGTTTATATTTCATTTGTTTTGCCCAATATGATTTGAATAAAGGAACGGTGAACAATGTGATTGAACATCAGATATTGGCAGGAAACACACTTTAGGTTGCTGCAAATAAATTTGTCCCAAGGAGTAGTTACTGAAGCGGAAGTAAAATTAGGACGTTGAGATAGTTTTTATTGTTAACACATAGTAACGCCTTCAACAATTGCATCACACTATTGTCAGCTACATTATATATTACTTCTAAAGATTTAACATTTTCTGCAGTATCCTGAATGTTAAGTTTACCTTATGCAAAGTGCTTAGAAGAATATATTTTAAAAGGAAGTAAATGAAATGTCCATAAAGAAATAAATGCTGTTAAATTTTTAAGTATATATTGGGATTATCAATTTATATGGAACCTGAGTTTGTTTCAGTACAATGAACAATAAGGTGCCGTTGCATAAAATCAACACAGAAAACAATTATAGCAGAGTGAAGATTCACTTGTATGTGAAAGTGACATGCTTTAAAACTTCTTCTGGTGGCAGCAGATTATAAAGGCGTTTATATGGCAAGCAAATGCTTGCTTATCATTTTTCATTGTATATTAAGAAGCAAATAATGTCCCATTGGTATGCTTGGGTTCAGGACATGAAAGCTAATCATAAAAATGTCTGCTCCTCAAAGCTGTACTATTTTGGGCATATGATTAAGAGTTCATTTGGGTAGGACACCGTGAGCAGGCTCAAGTTTATCTGTAGTGATCCGCATATTTTTTTAAATGACACTTATCTATCCTAAATTTGGTCAGGTTAGCACTATTTAATTTTACTTTCCTATTTTTCCACTTTTGCAATGTTGCCTGGCTCCATACCAATTTTACCCTCCATAAATGTACAAGGATTTCTTTCTAACATTTAGAATGTGCAAATTTTGTAGAATACATTTCGGCCCGGAATTTGCAGTCAGCAGCGAAGCAAAAGTATTCGCTGCTGGCCCCAAAGTACACTTCGCACAAGGATCTCGCGATCCCCGTGTCGAGAACTTCAGGTTTTCTGACCTTCAATTCAAACCAATGAAGTATAGTGGGGATACCCTTGTGCGAACTGCTGTGAAGTCAACAAGCTGCCTGGGCAGCCAATCAAAATGCAGAATTCTCACAGACAGCGAACAAGGAAGTGAGCAAGCTCTTAAAATTCTAACTTTTAAAAAAAGTTAGAGAGGGCAAAACAAAGATTGGGGCTCTCACACGGGGAAAAGGCAAACCTGAAATAAAGATGGACAAACTTTAAAAAAAATGTAAACATTTTTTTTTGAAATGTCTCTTAAAAATTTTAATTTTTATGAAAATGGACAAATTTCACACTGCACAAAATTAAAATTAGTTTTTCAGGCCCTTAACATTTGTTTAGCAGTAATAACGCTGTCAAAACCCCAGTTACATCTAGTCCCTTTGTCTCTAACTTTTAGTGGGGAATTTAACAGCGCACTTACTGCGGAAGAGCCGAAGTCTTCGTCAGTTTCCCTGATTTGGCTGATTACACAGATTGCCGGCTCTGTGGGGGGGAGGGGGCGGCACAGTGCAGCCTGTTTCAGAGTTGTCATTGGGCCAAAAATTCGGCCCTTGCCGGGTGAGTACGCACTGTGTACTCACCCGTAAGGCGTCCTGAAGTGGCGGTTTCCTGCATGCACTGCGCATGCGTGGGAAACCGGAACTTCCGGTCTGGTGAAGGGGGCGGTTCCTAGGTGAACCGCGTGCGCGGGAGAGGCTGCGCGCACGCAGCACACTTAGTTTTTTTTTCAGGTTTCTACGGGAGGGTAAGTATTGAAGAACCTGCGCTTTTAAAAAGGAGGCGCAGGACCCGTTTTCAACAAGGTAAGTGGTTAATTAATTATAATTTAAAAAAATTTTCAACAGGTTTATCTTTTTTAGATACTTTAAAGAAAGGTAAGTTTATTTTTAGCACTCTTAAAAAGTATTTTAACTTTTTCAAAAATTTAAATTTTTGTTTAAAGTAGTTAATTTATTTAACTTATAGTTATTTTATAAATGTGATGGTTTTTTTTAAATTTATTTGAAGTTTAGCTGTTCTTTTGGGGCCGATTTCAATTCATAGATTTGACAGGAGGTCTTCCTGTCAAATCTATGAATGAAAGATGGTCTGCTGCCATTGGCTCTCCATGGCCCACGTGATCCCAGGGGACGCATCGCACTAACTACGCCCCTGGGACATGCACACACTGCGCGCCGGCAGCTGGAGGAGGCCCAGGAGCTGAAGTTCCCGTGGGCCCAGAGGTCAACGGCAGGCGCGGTAGGTAAGTGCGCGCGCGATCCTTACCCCCGCGGCAAGCCGGAGAGGCGAATTTCAGGGCCATTGACTGACTGCAGCTTCAGGGTTTCCGTATGCACCTGCACATGCGCCAAATCCCGAAGTTGTGGTCAGTTTCAAAGGCGGAATGACGGCAAACTGGCAGCGTTTGCCGTCATCCCGACCGCAAATTCCGGGCCATTTCCTTTTTAAGGAATACCATTCTGGACATTAATGTGCAATTAAGAAAATTATCATGCCATAATTCAATTTTGCATACCTGATACTACACTTTTTAAAAGTGCCAATTTAAGGGCAGTCACTGATGCATCCATCTATTATTATCAATGTAGCTTCTTTACAGGTTAAAACAGCTGAGAACGTAAACACGTGGGTTGCCTGAGAAACAAGGCCCACCTGATGTGATTTTTGGGCAGTCTTGCAATTGGGCGAACAGAATGCCAGGCTATTGTGGGTGGGAGGCTGCCTACATATGAAAATAGGGGTCCTACGCTGGCGGTAGGACTCTTGTTTAAAATTTTCAGCTCTGTATATTTGTACCAGGAAAAGTAGCCTAACCAGCAGTCCTTTAAAAGGCCACTAGAGGCCACTCCAGAGAATTATTGTAGGGCCAGAAATAGCAGGCGTGCTCCCTTTGGCTCCACAAAAATACTGGGTGCTGCTGCCAGCCAGTGCTCGGGCCCCTACGAGATCAGATCCTCCTCCTTCCCAGGCACCACTTCCCAGCCAGCTGAACATAGGAGCTGGCCAATTTCCCACCCTCCCATAACTAGCGAGCAGCAACGGAAATGAGGCCCAATCCACAAAATGGTTCTTGGCCTCCTAACGCAGTCCTTGAGTGGGTGGCCATGGCTGCTTTACCAACTTCATGCCTGTTTCGGGCGGAAGTCAAAAATCCGCCCCCATGCTGACTTGTATTTTAATACAAAGTTTACTAGCTGAACTAATCAAGAAAACATAAAAAACTTTCTCTGTTTCAGTTGCATTTTTTATGGTGATTTGGGCTTTGGTTCCAAAGTGAACCATAGAGTCATAGGGGTAAAAATTCACTTGGTTGCGCCTCCCGTTAGCGCCTTAAGAGGGCGCTAATGGGGCGCAAAGCCGCTAACGCCCGGGCGCAGCGATGTTTGCGCCGCTCGAGAACTTAACTTGAGATTGTGCGGCGGCGCTAAAACTTACCGCTGCGACCACCTGCGCGCGCAGATTGTGACGTCATTCCATGGTGCAACGCCCTTGTGGCGCCCCGTAGCGGAAATTGAGTGGCGCCCCCTGCCTTACCGCCTGGCGCTTCCAACGACCAGAAGACTGGAACGCTATCAATCGCTGTGGGGCTGGGGGGGGGCGCTATTTAAAGGGGGCCTCTTCCTGTCTTTTATTGTTGGTGGCATTTTTGAACTACGCATTCTGAGAGAGAGAGGGAGAGACTTCTGGAGAGATTCAACGTTGTGTGAAGGAGTTTTGGGTACTGAGCAGCACTTTGCAGGTTCATTTTGATTTGCCATTCCTTGTATCGATTTAGCAGAGACTGTGGGAGCTGCACTCTGAGCTCTTTGCCTGGTACTCTCCATTGTTCTTTCCAGCACATTTGATGTGCAAGTCTCTCCAGGCCAAGATTCAAGGCAGCAATGAACAGGATGTGGATGGAAAGCAAGATTAACCATCCCCTTTAAGAACTGGCCCGTGCCATTGTGTGTGTGTTCCATTGCTGACTGACATTACATGAGCTTCGCCAGCGCTCCGAGTTAGCGCCTCACTGCTCGGCCTTTGCGCCTTAAGAGAGGTGTGCAGCGCCTGCTTTAGCGCTCCACTCACCTCCCGGGGTGGTAAATGTGAAGTTTCCTGTCAGTGCCGATAATTAGCGCCAGGCGCTAATATTTGCGTCCGGACGATATTTGCGCCCCAAATGGGGCGCGACCTAATTTCTACCCCATAGAGTCATAACGGCACAGAAGGAGGCCATTTGGCTGATCGAGTCCGTGCCGGCTCTCTGTATAGCAATCCAGTCACTCCCATTCCCCCAATCTATCCCCGTAGCCCTGCAAGTTTATTTCCCTCAAGTGCCTATCCAGTCTTCCCTTGAAAACATTGAGTGTCTCCGCTTCCACCACTTCCGTCGGCAGCGAGTTCCAGGTCATTACCACGCGCTGCGTAAAAAAGTTTTTCCTTACATCACCCCTGTATCTCTTGCCCAATACCTTAAATCTCTGTCCCCTAGTCCTTGTACCATCAACTAGTGTGAACAGCCTTTCCCCGTCTAGCCTATCCAAACCTGTCATAATCTTGTACACCTCTATCAAATCACCCCTCAACCTCCTTTGCTCTGATGAAAACAAATCCAGCTTCTCCAATCTGTTCTTGTAGCTAAAATCCCCCATCCCCGGAACCATTCTGGTAAATCTCCTCTGCACCCTCTCAAGGGCCTTCACATCCTTCCTAAAGTGTGGTGACCAGAACTGGATGCAATACTCCAGTTGTGGCCTAACCAGCGCTTTATAAAGGTTCAGCATAACTTCTCTACTTTTGTACTCAATACCTCTATTTATGAAGCCAAAGATCCCATATGCTTTGTTAACCACTCTCAATATGTCCTGCCACCTTCAGGGACCTATGCACATTAACTCCCAGGTCCCCCTGTCCCTGCACACCCTTTAAAACTGTGCCATTAAGTGTATATTGCCTCTCCCTGTTCCTTCTGCCAAAATGCATCACCTCACACTTCTCTGTATTAAATTCCATCTGCCACTTGTCTGCCCATTCTGCTAGCCTTTCTATGTCTTGTTGCAGTCGATTGATATCATCCTCACTGTTTGCCACACCCCCAGGTTTGGTGTCATCGGCAAATTTTGAAATTCTACTCCCTATTCCAATATCCAGGTCATTTATATATATCAAAAAAAGCAGTGGCCCCAGCATTGACCCTTGGAGAACACACTGTCTACCATCCTCCAGTCTGAAAAACAGCCATTTACCACAACTCACTGTTTTCTGTCCTTAAGCCAATTCCTTATCCAAGCTGCCACTGACCCACCTATTCTATGAGCCTCAATTTTGTTAACCAGCCTTCTAATTGATACTTTGTCAAACGCCTTCCGAAAATCCATGTAGACAACATCCATTTCATTCCCTTCATCAATCCTCCCTGTTACTTCATCAAAAAATTCAATTAGATTAGTCAAACACAATCTGCCTTTTACAAATCCGTGTTGGCTCTCCTTAATTAGCTTAAACCTCTCCAAGTGTTGGTTAATTTTTTCCTTGATTATTGTTTCTAAAACTTTACCCACCACTGATGTTAAACTGACCGGCCTGTAGTTACTAGGGTTGTCCTTACACTCTTTCTTGAACAATGGTGTCACATTTGCCACTTTCCAATCCTCAGGCACCCCTCCCCCCGCATCTAGGGAAGATTGGAAAATTATGGCAAGCCTTTCCGCTATCTCCTCTCCCAATTCTCTTAGCAACCTAGGATGCAAGCCATCTGGACCAGGCAACTTGTCCACTCTCAGCATCCCCAGCCTTTCTAGTACATCCTGTCTATCAATTTTCACCCCTTCCATTGCTTCTACCTTTTCCACTCCTACCGATATTTTGACAGCATCCACCTCCTTAGGAAACACCGATACAAAGTACTCATTGAGTATTCTAGCCTTGCCCTGCGCCTCTAAGCATATATCACCTTCTTTGTCTCTAATAGGCCCCACCCCATCTCTTACTACCCGCTTACTGTTTACATGCCGGTAGAAGAATTTTGGGTTCCCTTTTATTTTAACCACCATTCTACTCTCATATTCTCTCTTTGCCAACTTATTTTCATCTTCACATCCCCTCTCAGCTTATTGTACTTGGTCTGGTTCTCCCTTGAAGAATTCACCTGACATGCATCATACACCCTCTTTTTTTGTTTCATCATCTTCTCTATCTCCCTCATCATCCAAGGAGCCCTTGCTTTGGTTCCCTTACCCTTCCCTCTTGTTGGAATGTATCTAGCCTGTACTTGGAACATCTTCTCCTTAAAGATCACCCATTGTTCCTGTGGTAACACAATACAGCTTCCTGTGACTCGAACTTTATTGCATCACTTCCTGTGATTAGTCCAGGATAAATACTGGACTGATCAGTTGGATCCTGGAGAGGCATAGAGTAAGACCTCTTTTGTATGTAGCACCTTTTTAGTTGATTAAAGCTTACTTTAAGTTCACCACGCGTAAGGCTCATTCTTACGACAGTTCCATTACAGTTTTTCCTGTCAGTCTTTGGTTCCATTTTACCCTGGCTAGATCCTTTTGCATCCCATTGAAGTTAGCCCTATTCCAGTTTAGAAGTTCCACTCTAGATTGTTCCTTGCTCCTCTCCATTGCTAATCTAAATCTTATAATACGATGATCACTTGTACCCAAGTGTTCTCCCACAGACACTTGGTCGACCTGGCCCACCTCATTCCCCAGCACCAGATTCAGCAATGCCTCCTTCCTAGTTGAAGAAGGAGCGACAGCTCCGAAAGCTTGTAATTTTAAATAAATCTGTTGGACTATAACCTGGTGTTGTGCGACTTCTCATTTTTGTCCACCCCAGTCCAACGCCGGCATCTCCACATCCTTCCTAGTTGGGCCAAGAACATATTGGTCAAGGAAATTCTCCCGAACACATTTCAGAAATTCCTCCCCCTCCTTCCCTTTACCCTAGTATTATCCCAATCGATATTTGGGTAATTAAAGTCTGCCAATATCACCACTCTATAGCTCTTGCATATCTCTGCGATTTCCCTACAGATTTGCTCCTCTACCTCCCTCTCACTATTTGGAGACCTATGGAATACCCCCAATAGCGTGATCATACCCTTTTTGCTCAACTCTAAACAAATGGTTTCTGTCCTTGTCCCCTCAAGAACATCCTCCCTTTCACACTACAATGTCTTCCTTAATCAGCACTGCCACCCCACCTCCCTTTTTTCCTTCCCTATCTTTTCTGAACACCAGTTCCAAGTTCTGTTGCAGTTTAATGATTGATAATCATACCTTGACCGTCTCTAAGTGAACACATGAACTTGCTGTTCAACCTTTAGGGCACTGTCACAGCATTTGCTTTACAACTGTGTGGCGTAATCTACAGAGTAAAAATTTATTATTTGGTGACATTCTATTTTCTGTAACTGTTTGACTTGCTGTGTGGACAGTGCAACCTGGTTGTAGAAGCTTATCTATTAAAGTATGTTCTGTTTTGAATTTTCTGCTTCAAATTTTCTAATTTTATTAATGTTTATAGATATATTGGCCCCGATATTTACTGGGGCGGGATTTCCAAGTGGGAGGGGGGGAGTGGGGGGAGGAGTTCTGGTTTGTGTTCCCGAACGCTGTGGAGTTCTAACTCCACAATGTGCATGGTTTTTTTCAACAGTTCCCTGCCCGGAAGCTAGCCTAATTGACAGGCCTGTCTTCCTGTCGGGCGGGGAATGCTTCAGAAGAGGCCACAGTCCAGGGTGGGTTTCCTGGTGCTTGGGATAGAGATAGCGAGGTGGGAGGGGTTACAGCCTGGCTTGAAGGGTTGGGGTTGATTGAGGGGGGTCAGAGAGCGATCAGGCGCAGTGATGAGGGTCAGGGTAGTTGGTGATTGTGGGGGAGGGGTCGTTGATAGCGGGGGAGGTGGTGATCGCGGGGGGGAGTCTGATTGCTGGGGGAGGCGGTGGTCGGCGATTGCGAGGGGAGTGTCTGATCGCTGGGGAAGGTCGGTGATCACGAGGGGAGTGTCTGATCGCTGGGGAAGGTGAGTGATCGCGAGGGGAGTGTCTGATCGCTGGGGAAGGTCGGTGATCGCGAGGGGAGTGTCTGATCGCTGGGGAAGGTCGGTGATCGCGAGGGGAGTGTCTGATCGCTGGGGAAGTTCGGTGATCGCGAGGGGAGTGTCTGATCGCTGGGGAAGGTCGGTGATCACGAGGGGAGTGTCTGATCGCTGGGGAAGGTCGGTGATCGCGAGGGGAGTGTCCGATTGCTGGGGCAAGTCAGTGATAGCGGAGGGGGTGAAGGGTCGGTGATCACATGGGGTGGGGGGAGCTCCGATCGCGGGGAGGGAAGCAGGTTTGCTTGGGGGACTGGGAGGAAGCACTGCTCCTCCTCCTGGCCCACAAGCAGTGCTCTTCCATGCAGCAGTCCTCACCTCCCTTTAGCTGCCGGGTTTCCCCGAGGCTCATTCAAATATTTAAATGAGCAACCCACCTCCTGGGAGTGGGTTGGTTGCCCGCCCACACCCCCGACCGGCCTCCATTAAAACTGGAAGTGGGCGGGTTCAAGGCGGGTTGGGAGCGGGTTTGGGAAATAAAAAATTTCAAATGCTTGTTTTCAATTACCTCAATAAAATTACATTTGGATATCTCACAAGCAAAATGATTTATAGTGCTTTTTGCAAGGACTTTTTATCTTTATAGTTATATCAATTGTAACAAATAAGTACGATGTGAATACACAGCTTTAAAAATAAAATTAGGTATATAAAAACAAATTCAGATTTAATTGCTTTTTGAACTTGATCTGGCTTCTTATAATCACTTAGAGGTTAAATTGTGTGCAGGCATGAAGGAGAGCTTAAGGCAAATACCACCCACTGTCCAGGCAGTCCAAAGTCCTACGGAATATATTTAATTAGTAATGCAAAATGGCTGAAACTATTGTCAGCAACTTGTCATTACATTAATTCAATCAAATTACAGGGAAAATTTCCCCTTGTTCTGTGGTCAAAGTTCCTATCAGAACAGTGAATGCTATTTGGCTGAACATGTGAGTACTTTTAACTTAATCGTTCTTTATTACGAACAAGTGACTCGTGTAGTTGTCAGTGTTCCACTTTGTAAGAGTACACAAAATCTTAATGGCAAAGAAGAAATTGCCAATACTGCGGTGCAAGTTAAACTCTGAAATATCAAAACCCTGGTCAGAAATAGAAAACAAATCCACTCCTGTCAATG
Source organism: Squalus acanthias (assembly GCA_030390025.1). Taxonomy (NCBI): domain Eukaryota; kingdom Metazoa; phylum Chordata; class Chondrichthyes; order Squaliformes; family Squalidae; genus Squalus; species Squalus acanthias. The sequence continues at coordinate 148,704,610 of CM059426.1, read as the reverse complement.
TAAATTCATCGGCTTTTTTGGTTTTAATTTGATTGATCATGTGCACAGATATTTCACGCGCACCTCATCTATTGCTGTTGTATTGTTAACTGCACCTGAGCAAAGATCAACTGGCAGAATGTAAACCGAGTTCATTAAATAACTGCCCTTAGGCTTTGCAAGTTGATGAAGGTGCACTGACAGTAAGATTTTTAACCATTTGTTGACCAAAATTTCATTCAGCATTTTAAGAAGTTTAGAAGTTTAGGAGTTGAGGAGTTTAGAAGAATGAGAGGTGATCTCATTGAAACATATAAGATTCTGAAGGGGATTGACAGGGTAGATGCTGTGAGGTTGTTTCCCCTGGCTGGAGTGTCTAGAACTAGGGGGCATAGTCTCAGGATAAGGGATTGGCCATTTAAGACTGAGATGAGGGGGAATTTCTTCATTCAGAGGATTGTGAATCTATGGAATTCTCTACCCCAGAGGGCTGTGAATGCTGAATCATTGAGTATATTCAAGGCTGAGATAGATAGATCTTTGGACTCTAGGGGAATCACGGGATATGGGGAAAAATATTGTAATACTTATTGACATAAGTTTTGGATATTTCTCTCATTAGTTGATGTTAGTTTATTAAGTGTAGCAGTGTTATGACATGATGGTGCTGTAGATGATTCTTCCAACTCTGCAGTATAAATGGGTAAGATGTAAAAAGAAAAGAAAAAACTTGAATTTATAGTGTCTTTCACATCCTCAAGATGTCCCAAATTACTTCTCAGCCAATGAAGTACTCTTGAAATATGATCACTGTTGTTATGTAGGCAGTCAGTTGTGCACAGCAAGGGCAAGAAGAGGTCCAGCAAGGTAAGTTTTAAAAATTTTATTTGGTTCCTTATGGGCCAGGAAGAGCAGGAGTGCTCCTCCGAACCCTACAAGGAAGCCTGGGCTTTCCCTGCCATGGGCTTCCCAGCTCCATCGATCCACTTATCTTGTGCCAGAGACTGTTCCTCTGGGTCCCTGGCGGCAGCGTTCTGCCACTCGATTTTAACGGCCGGACAGCTGCTTCCAGCCAACTTCCCGGTCGTTAAAATCAACCGAGCAGGAGTGCTGCCGCTCCTGGTCGGACATGCCAATCACTTTGCTGCAATCCCACCCGGGAATTAAAATTGAGCCTCCGCTAAAGCAGCGGCAGAGGCGAGAGGATAAAGAGCGGCCCGAGAGCGGACCTGAATTAAAGCAGCGGCAGCGCGAGGCTCCGATTCAAAAACAACATCAAAGAGTGATGTCACAGGAGAGCAGGTAGGTGATTGGTTGGTGAGTATTACAGCTCGTTTTTGCTCTCTAAGTTAGGGAAGGGGGTTAAATTAAGAGCTGAGAAACTGTAACTTGCTAGTATTTATTAAATTAATAACTTAAACGAAATAAAATAATCAAACAATAAACCTAAAATATCGATTGAATAAAATCTTTAACTAATTAATTAATAAATAAAACAAGGTTAGAGATGGCAGGGCAGGTGGTGTGTCGTAACTGCAGCATGTGGGAGTCTGTGGAGAGCATCGCAATCCCGAGCAACCACATCTGCATTAAGTGTCTGCAACTCGAGGAACTTTAGCTCAGAATTGTTGAGCTGGAGTCCGAGCTGCAGACATTGCGATGCATCAGGGAGGGGGAGAGTTACCTGGACACTTTGTTCCAGGAGGCAGTCACACCCTTTAGGTTAAGTAGAACTTTAGAGTTCGTCAGTGGTCAGGGACAGGAGGGTGTGACTGCGAGTCAGGAAGGTATGGGGACCCAGGATGTAGTGATGGAGGTGCCTCAGCCCTGGACCTTGTCCAACAGGTACGAGATACTTTCTACCTGTATGGATGAGGAAAAGGACTGCAGGGAGGATGGGCAAACTGACCACGGCACTGTGGTAGAGGGGGCCATCCAAGTGGGGGGAGAAGGAAGGAATATGGTAGTAGTAGGGGACAGTATAGTCAGGGAGATACTATTCTCTGCAGCCACGAAAGAGAGTCCCGAAGGCTGTGATGCCTGCCCGGTGCCAGGGTTAAGGATATCTCCTCGCGACTGGAGAAGAACTTGGAGTGGGAGGGGGAGGATCCAGTTGTCGTGGTCCATGTAGGAACCAACAACATAGGTAGAACTAACAATGAGGTTCTGCTGAGGGAGTTTGAGGAGCTAGGGTCTAAATTAATAAGCAGAACCACAAGGGTAATTGTCATAAATCGCAACTTCTACAAGAAGTAACTCAGGAAGTACTACTGGGTGGCCAGCTGGGGCGCCGTCCGAGGAGTATAAATACTCGGGCGTGGGCCCACCTTGGGCAGAGACAATCTGGAAAAAGGAAGCTAGTGACTGCTAACTAGACCTCCATGCTTTGTTACAAGTCGATTAAAGCCTTGCTTTATGTTCAACCAAGTGCGTAGTGAGTCTTTATTGCGTCAGTAATAATCTCTGGATTACTCCCTGAGCCATGCACAAACTGGCATAGGGTCAAGCAGATCAGAGAGTTAAATGCGTGGCTCAAAGAGTGGTGTGGGAAAAAGGGGTTTCAATTCATGGGGCACTGGCACCAGTACTGGGGAAAGAGGGAGCTGTTCTGTTGGGACGGGCTCCACTTAAACCGGGCTGGGACCGGCGTCCTGGCGAATCGAATAACTAGGGCTGTAGATAGGGCTTTAAACTAAAAAAGGGGGGGAGGAGGGGTCAGGTGAGGGGAAATTTAGAAATCTAAGGAGAAAGGCCAAGGCAATAGAGCAGTGTAGCGATTTGGGTAAAAATAAGCAGAGTGTGCCAGAAGGGACAGAGAGTTTAATGGTAGCAGTGCAGCAGAGAATAAGGTGAAAGCAGGGAATAATGGTAAAACATTTAAATTAAAGGCTCTTTATCTGAATGCACGAAGCATTCGTAACAAGATAGATGAACTAGTGGCACAAATAGAGATAAATGGGTTTGATCGAATAGCCATTACAGAGACATGGTGGCCAAGGTTGGGAACTAAATGTTCCAGGGTACTTGACGTTTTGAAAAGACAGGCAGAATGGAAAAGGAGGGGGAGTAGCCCTGATAATAAAGGATGACATAGGGACAGTAGCAAGAAAGGATCTTGGCTCGGAAGATCAGGAAGTAGAATCAGTATGGGTGGAGATAAGGAATAACAAGAGGCAGAAAACACTGGTAGGAGTAGTATATAGGCCCCGAACAGTAGCTATACAGTTGGACAGAATATTAATCAAGAAATAGTAAGAGCTTGCAACAAAGGTAATGGGGGACTTTAATCTTCATATAGACTGGACAAATCAAATTGGCAAAGGTAGTCTGGAGGACGAGTTTATAGAATGCATTCAGGACAGTTTCCTAGAACAATATGTCATGGAACCAACCAGGGAACAGGCTATTTTAGATCTTGTATTGTGTAATGAGACAGGGCTAATTAGCAATCTCATAGTAAAGGATCCTCTGGGGCAGAGTGATCATAATATGATAGAATTTCACATTAATTTTGAGAGTGACTTGCCTAAGTCCGAAACTAGAGTCTTAAACTTAAATAAAGCCAATTACATAGGTATGTGGAGTGAGTTGGCGAAGGTAGATTGGAAAAATAGATTAAAAGGTATGGCGGTAGATAAGCAGTGGCTAGCATTTAAATACATATTTCATAATTCTCAACAAAAATACATTCCAAAAGTGATCCAACCATGGCTAACTATAGCAGTTAAGGATAGCATTAGATTGAAAGAAGAAGCTTATAATGTTGCAAAGAATAATAGTAAGCCTGAGGATTGGGAGAGTTTCAGAAACCAGCAAAGGTTGACCAAAAATTGATAAAAAGGGAAAAAATAGAATATGAGAGAAAACTAGCAAGAAATATAAAAGCAGATTGTAAGAGTTTCTACAAGTATGTAAAAAGGAAGAGTAGCAAAAGTAAACATTGGTTCCTTAGAGGCTGAGACAGGAGAAATTATTATGGGGAATAAGGAAATGGCAGAAACGTTAAACAAATATTTTGTATCTGTCTTCACAGTAGAAGACACAAAAAGCATACCAAAAATGGTGGGGAACCAAGGGTCTGTTGAGGGTGAGGAACTTAACGTAATTAATATAAGTAGAGAAAAGTACTAGAGAAACTAATGGGACTAAAAGCCGACAAATCCCCTGGACCTGACGGTCTACATCCTAGGGTTCTAAAAGAGGTGGCTGAAGAGATAGTGGATGCATTGGTTTTGATCTTCCAAAATTCCCTAGATTCTAGAATGGTCCCACCGGATTGGAAGGTCGCAAATGTAACACTGTTGTTCAAGAAAGGAGGGAGAGAAAAAACATGGAACTACAGGCCAGTAAGCTTGACATCAGTCATCGGAAAAATGCTGGAATCCATTGTTAAGGAAGTGGTATCAAGTCACTTAGAAAATCATAACATGATTAGGCAGAGTCAACATGGTTTTATGAAAAGGAAATCATGTTTGACAAATTTATTAGAGTTTTTTGAGGATGGAACTAGCAGGATAAAGGGGAACCAGTGGATGTAGTATATTTGGATTTCCAAAAGGCATTCGATAAGGTGCCACATAAAAGGTTATTACACAAGATTAGGGCTCATGGGGTTGGGGATAATATATTAGCATGGATAGAGATTGGTTAACAGACAGAAAATAGAGAGTAGGGATAAACGGATCTTTTTCAGGTTGGCAGGCTGTAACTAGTGGGGTGCCGCAAGGATCAATGTTGGGGCCTCAGCTATTTACAATCTATATTAATGACCTAGATGAAGGGACCGAGTGTAATGTATCCAAGTTTGCTGATGATGCAAAGCTAGGTGGGACAGTAAGCTGTGAGGAGAACACAAAGCGGCTGTAAAGGGATATATATAGATTAAGTGAATGGGCAGTAAGGTGGCAGATGGAGTATAATGTAGGAAATGTGAGGTTATTCACTTTGGTAGGAAGAATAGAAAAACAGAATCTTTTTTAAAACATGAGAAACTTTCAAATGTTGGTGTTCAGAGAGATTTGGGTGTCCTTGTGCAAGAAACACAGAAAGCTAGCATGCAGGTACAGCAAGCAATAAGGAAGGCAAATGGCATGTTGGCCTTTATTGCAAGGGGGTTGGAGTATAAGAGTAAGGAGGTCTTGCTACAATTGTACAGGACCTTGGTGAGACCACACCTGGAGTACTGTGTACAGTTTTGGTCTCCTTATCTAAGGAAGGATATACTTGCCTTAGAGGCAGTGCAACAAAGGTTCACTAGATTGATTCCTGGGATGAGAGGGCTGTCCTATGATGAGAGATTGTGTAGAATGGGCCTATATTCCCTGGCGTTTAGAAGAATGAGCGGTGATCTCATTGAAACATACACGATTCTGAAGGGGATTGACGGGGTAGATGCTGAGAGGTTGTTTCCCCTGACTAGAGGGTCTAGAACTAGGGGGCATAGTCTCAGGATAAGGGGTCGGCCATTTAAGACTGAGGTGAGGATGAATTTCTTCACTCAGAGGGTTGTGACTCTTTGGAATTCTCTGCCCCAGAGGGCTGTGAATGCTGAGTCTTTGAGTATATTCAAGGCTGAGATAGATAGATTTTTGGACTGTAGGGGAATCAAAGGATATGGAGATCGGGCAGGAAAGTGGAGTTGAGGTCGATGATCAGCCATGATCTTATTGAATGGCGGAGCAGGCTCGACGGGCTGTATGGCCTACTCCTGCTCTTATTTCTTATGTTCTTATGTTCTTATGTTCCAGCCTAAAACAATACAAATGTTGAAAGAACTACCGTTTAGCTGTCTCCAGGTAGTTGGCTTGTGGAAGGATCCAAGCCATACAATTGAAACACAAATATACAGCGTGATTTGTTCAGTCATGATATCTGGCTAGCAGCTGCTTTTGAATTTAACAAATCTACAAACCTTAGGACTGATCAAATCAGAGAGTTGGTTTGGAACCACTGAAGCGACCATGTCAGGCCAGATAGGTTCCATTGTTGGTAAGAACGAAAGAGCATCTCTGAACATGAATTACAAAAGATCTATTAGTATAGAGATTGTGAACCACTTATGATTTTTCCTATTTGAGGAGTTAGTATAGTCTAATACTACTATAAATATATACATATATATAATATTAATGTTATTTATTCACTTGTTCATCTATTGTTCAATAAAGTAATTTGGCAGTTAAGGCCTAAACGAAGTCTAGTGTTGTAATACTGCCACTCCTTCTCTATATGTGAATGCAAAAGACAGATTTTGTGCCAAAAATCCTCAACTGCAACATCCAGCAAGAAAGGCTTGAAATTAGGGCAGGACTCAGATAGGTCAATGACAGGATGGGCAAGGTTGGTGGTGGCTACTCCCAATGCTGGGGGTTCCCACATCCTTGGTCCTTAGAGGGACCCAGCGTTGAGGTGGGACCAGGCGTATTGGGGCACCAGCTGATGTATGTGGGCTCCACCTGTGAACCCAGACTGGGATTATGGCCTAGAGCCCTGAAGATAAGCTGAGTGTATTAAAAAAAAAACTATTTACATGCATCCCATTTACAAAGGGAGTCGCGGAGGCATAACTTTTCACTTTCTCAGAGGGGCACTAACACCCTCCCCAGACTGGGCACCGTACATTGCATTTTGCAGATTCTGGGGAAGGCAGATACCTAAGATGCACCCCAGGTGGCACAGTCACCTGCCAATGCCTTGCAAAATAGGGAACCTCTTCATGACCCCGGAAACTCTGCTGGGGTTACCTGCAGGAGGTTTCTGGTGGAACCTCCTGGATCATGCCAGGATTCTCTCCCCTCTCCCTGGATTTTCAATCCCCTAGTAGCTAAAGCAAATCTAAAGAAAGGTTTTCTGTTTGAAATCCTAAAAATACTATCAAAATTGCCTCAGAGCAAATGTATAAAAACTCGAGATGATGTAGGAAGTGAGAATCACTTATGAGTGTAGTCAGAGCAGTAGAGACCAAAACAATATCTAGAGTGAAAAGGGCAAAAAAGACTCAAAAATACTGTGACCTGGTTGATATGCCTATCATTGTTACCAAAATTGTGCGCTTAAGATTGCACTTGCCATTTTCCCATTTCTTTCATCTTTCTTACTCCCAGACCACCTCTTTTTGTATCATTTTGCTGAGTTCATCCTATCCCTAAGAAATGTGATGCCTCAAACCCTTCTATCCAGCACTCTATTGTCTTATAAGATGCTGCTGTTAACTCTCAAGTTATCCATTACTTTGAAACTTTTGGCCTAATCCACGATCACATTTTTTTTGTTCATTCATGGGATGTGGGTGTTGCTGGCAAGGCCAACATTTTATTGCCCATCCCTAATTGCACTTGAGAAGGTGGTGATGAGCCGCCTTTTAGAACTGCTGCAGTCATTGAGGTGAAGGTACTCCCACAGTGCCGTTAGGGAAGGAGTTCCAGGATTTTGACCCAGCGACGATAAAGGAACGATGATATATTTCCAAGTCAGGATGGTGTGTGACTTGGAGGGGATCTTTCAGGTGGTGCTGTTCCCATGATGCCCTTGTCTTTCTAGGTGGTAGAGGTCGCGGGTTTGGGAGGTTCTGTCGAAGAAGTCTTGGCGAGTTACTGCAGTGCATCTTTTTCCTGGATGGTGTTGAGACTCTTGAGTGTTGTTGGAGCTTCACTCATCCAGGCAAGTGGAGAGTATTCCATCACACTCCTGACTTCTGGCCTATCGATGGTGGAAAGGCTTTGGGGAGTCAGGAGGTGAATTATTTGCCGCAGAATACCCAGCCTCTGACCTGCTCTTGTAGCCACAGTATTTATGTGGTTGGTCCATTTAAGTTTCTGGTCAATGGTGACCCCCCAGGATGTTGACGGTGGAGAATTCGGCGATGGTAAGCCCGTTGAATGTCAGGGGAGGTGGCTAGACTCTCTCTTGTTAGAGATGGTCACTGCCTGGCACTTGTGTGGCGCGAATGTTACTTGTCATTTATCAGCCCAAGCCTGAATATTGTTCGGGTCTTGCTGCATGCGGGCATGGATTGCTTCATGATCTGAGGAGTTGCGAATGGTACTGAGCACTGTGCAATCATCAGCGAAGATCCCCACTTCTGACCTTATGATGGAGGGAAGATCATTGATAAAGCAGCTGAAGATAGTTGGGCCTAGGACACTGCCCTGAGGAATTTCTGCAGCGATGTCCTGGGACTGAGATGATTGACCTCCAACAACCACAACCATCTTCCTTTGTGCTAGGTATGACTCCAGCCAATGGAGAATTTACCCACTGATTTCCATTGACTTCAATTTTACTAGGGCTCCTTGATGCCACACTCGGTCAAATGCTGCCTTGATGTCAAGGGCAGTCACTCTCACCTCACCTTTGGAATTCAGCTCTTTTGTCCATATTTGGACCAAGGCTGTAATGAGGTCTGGATCTGAGTGGTCCTGGCGGAACCCAAATTGAGCATCGATTAGCAGGTTATTGGTAAGTGCCGCTTGATAGCACTGTCGACGACACCTTCCATCACTTTGCTGATGATTGAGAGTAGGCTGATGGGGCGGTAAATGGTCAGGTTGGATTTGTCTTGCTTTTTGTAGACAGGCTACACCTGGCAATTTTCCATTTTGTCGGGTAGACGCCAGTGTTGTAGCTATACTGGAACAGCTTGGCTAGGAGCACGGCTAGTTCTGGAGAACAAGTCTTCAGCCATACAGCCGGGATGTTGTTGGGGCCCATAGCCTTTGTTGTATCCAGTGCGCTCAGCCGTTTCTTGATATCACGTGGAGCGAATCGAATTGGTTGAAGACTGACTTCTGTGATGGTGGGGACCATAGGAGGAGGCAGAGATGGATCATCCACTCTATACTTCTGGCTGAAGATGGTTGTGTCCATGTGCTGTGCTGTATCATTTATGATCCTATGTTTAAGATTTCAAATGTACTAGAACAGTTTTACTGTAACTAGAAATAAAACTACAGGATATTTAATCTATAAGTTTCCTAATGTCCATATCATTGTATAAAAAATGGTTATTTTATTATACTTGAACAGTAAAATCCTTCAATGCCTAAATATTCAAATTCCAATTCACAAGTACAATATAAACCAATAAATCTCATGACTCGTGGGTCCCAGTAAAGAGAATTATATACTCGTAAGAAGTAAAATCTGAACAACTTGCATTCTTAGGACGCTTGTACTCAGAAAACTTCACTGTGCATTTCAGAGTGCTATAAAAGGATGGAGAAAAAAAGTTGAGACCAAACAGAAGGTGGTGGTGGTGGTGGTGGTGGCGGGGTGGGGGTAAGGGAAACAGAAAAGTGGTGGGTTGGGGGCAGTAGGAAGAATAGTCAAAAAGAGATGTTTTCAGAAAACCTTTGAAGGCAAGGAGGGAAGTGGCAAGGTGGAGAGATGTAAAGAAGGAGCTACAAACAGGCATAGTTGTGGAGACTGTAAGAGTGGCCACTGACAGCGAAATGCAGGGAGCGGTGAAGGAGTAGTAAATGGGAGTTGGAGAAGCAGAGGTTATGTGTGGACATGCAAGACTGGAACAGATTACCTGAAAGCGTTGGAGGGCACCAATACGCACAATTCCAACATAACGGTAGGATCGCAACCTATGGATTTTTGACCCCTTTTTATTCAAACTTCTGTGTACAATCGAAGACACTATTTGGGAATGAGTTTCACACATAGGAAAATCTGCGACTTTGGTATCTTGTTTGGACCTTTTCGATTGATATGAAAGGAAGTTGAGGTACATTAAATGCCATAAAGTTCCTGGTATATACATGGAGCTCTGGGTAAAGGACTAACAGAACTTGTTGTCTGCTCTGATCGTGCTGTTGTAGAAATGGAATGCCTGATGACATCTCTTTTCTGTTGAAGAGTGAGAGTGTGGTATTGAGTAGGTTATTATCATCAAGTGCACTGGATGCATACCTTTGGACTGTACGGAATCCAAAAGCAAGAGCTCTTCTTTCTCTGCAGCCTGCTACACAGGGCTATCACTGGATTAATCCAGGCGTTGTAGAAAACTGCTTTCACCAGTGTAAGCTTACAATTTAATGTTTTATTTTAGCGTGATTGGGATCTATTGACTTTTTAAGCAGGAACCTAGCAAATACCAATTCACGCTAATCCTCAACGTTGCTGAAAGACATGGAAATGAGACACTAAAGCCTGAAAACTAGAACAAATTGGGAGCTGATACTGATCTGCTAATGTCATAACTTTGCTCATATCAGTAAGACAGTTTGACTGCGTCTAGTATTGGAATTACAGGCTTTTACAATAAGTGTGTCAATTTTAACTATAACGAAATGTCTCATGAACAGTTTAAAAGAATACAACTGAGATAAGTTATCAGGACGCAGCAAGCTGGAGAGGAAAACCACTCCAAACCCTAAGCCCCATAATGGTCTGTTTTGCACCTTTAGTTGTTCTATCTATTCTTGCCTGAATTCAATCTTCTCTTGTGATTGCATTAAAATCTTATCAAAAGTGATGAGACTTAAAAAAAACCTGAATATACCTTCTTCTGCTGGGTACATTTCCATGGTCAATGGGCACGCTCTAGTACCTCACCTGTGTGATTCTTCGGCCGGAATTTTCTGGGGTCCATGCGGGCGCAATCGGAGGTGGGTCGGGTGGGAAATTTGCAATATCTTGGAGTGGGTCGGAAACGCGCCATCATCCCACCTCCCATGCGCCTTTCCCTCGGGTGCGTTTGCTGGCACAGCAGCGACCCGAACGGCAGAGGCGGGCGAGCTAATTTAAATCATTATCAGGTAGTTGTTAGACGTTTAAGAGTCTTTTTAACCCTACCTTTCAAATTTCCCTGGATGACCACGGGAATCACGCAGCTCGGGAACCATGTCTGTTAACCTGAGGCGGAAGTTGAGTGGCCGTTGATCCAACTGATTAGTGCACAGCATGGAAAGTACAATAAAAACTCCCACCTCACAGCTGATCACTTTCCTCAGGCAAAAACTGTTGCTGACTGCATTGCCAGCACAGATTTAGCTTTCTACAGGCTGCAAGTGTTTCCAGCAAAGTCGCTATCCAGTCTCACCTCATTGTTAAAATCGATCACATCATTGACAGATTGCTTCTGTCATCTCTACTTGACCTGCTATCTATTCCATCAGCATGGGTGCCATTTATACTGTCTCAGCTTGGTTCTCAGAATCAGACCACGATGAGCCCCACCACCAGCCCAGGCACACCAGCAGCAGCAACAACACCACCACCAACCTTCCCCTCAACCACCTGATGCTGCACAGGACAGAGGGCATCGACACAGGGCTGCACCGCACCAGAGGAGGTACCCCCAACACAGGGTATACAGGCCGAGGATGAGCTTCCTCAACATGACTGAGCAGCAGTGCAAAAGGAGGCTCAGGCTATCGCGCCAGGTTGTTGCAGACATTTGCACATTGCTGGAGCAAGACCTGCAGCTCAGAGGAGTGGGTGGACACACCTTACCAGTGGCTGTCAAACTCATCAGCACCCTCAACTTCTCGCCTCAGGTTCTTTCCAGGGATCTGCAGCAGAGATTTGTGGCATCTCACAGTCGGCCGCCCACAGATGCATCACACAGGTCACCGATGCCCTGTTTGACAAGTCAGTCAATTATATCAACTTTGCCACTGATGAAGCCAATGTTAATGAGCGGGCGCTCGACTTTGCAGCTCTGGCTGGCTTCCCACGGGTGCAGGGCGTCATCGACTGCACACATGTGGCCATCAGGGCACCCCATCATCACCCAGGAGTCTTTGTCAACTGCAAAGGCTTCCACTCCCTCAATATGCAGCTCGTCTGCAACCATAGGAAGATCAGCATGCATGTGTGCGCCAAATTCCCTGGCAGCTGCCATGACTCTTTCGTCCTGTGCCAGTCCACCCTCCCTCAGCTCTTTGCTCCTCCAAACAGACTTTCTGGCTGGCTGCTTGGAGATAAGGGCAATCCACTGAAGACGTGGCTCATGACACCCTTGACGAGGCCAAGTACTAAGCCCAGGAGAGATATAATGAAAGCCACATTTCCACCAGATGTGTCATAGAACAGACAATCGGCATGCTGAAAATGTGCTTCAGATGCCTTGACAGATCCAGAGGAGCCTTTCAGTATGCACCAGCCAGTGTCTCCAGAATCGTCGTGGCCTGCTGCGCCCTGCACAACATAGCGCAGCAGCGAGGATTAGCGTTGCATGAGGAGCAAGGCACTGAGCGCACAGCCTCTTCAGAGGAGGAGGAGGAGCATCAGCTGGAAGACGAGGAGGAGCAGGAGCTGGAGGAACATGCGGGACAGATGCCACCAGCACCCAAGCACATTGCTGCCCGGGAGGCCAGGGATGGCCTCATCATGGCTAGATTTACTTAACTTTATGCAGTACACCCATATGGCTGCCACATGCTGCACCAGTTTGGCACCACCACACAGCAACACCATAAAGGATCCCTACAATAACCAAGCTATTCCTTTCACACGGACCACCATTGCTGGAGGTAACGTTATGTCTCACCATTCACTCCAACTCACTAAGCCACTTCCAAAGGTGCACACAAATTTATCCAAGACTGGAAAGTGGTGAAAATAAATATTTTTATGTGAGACATCACAGTAACGGAAACTTTACAGAAACATTGAATAAAACACCCAAGTGGCTACTCTTGTGAATCTACTTGTGTGTCATCTTTCTCTTACGCATGCTTATACAAGGTACTACCCCTGTGGCTTCAGCAGAGGTAGAGGCAGGCTGCTCACTTCCCTGCTGCGACTGCGTAGACACTCTTGGCGGACTTGGGGGGTCGGGGGGGGGGGAGGGTGGCTCTTGATGGACCTGCGGGAGAGTAAAGAGATGAGTTAGATATGTCATATCAGGAATGTGTACAGATACCATTATGCACATGATGAACATTCACTGGCTGCTGACATCAATCCACTTATGAATGACTGATGTATGCCATGTAGCTGTATGAGATGTAATTCTGTCACCAGGTTGCTGAGATGTCCCCCTCTCTTCGTCTCCCACCTCCAGCTGCTCAGCGACTCCTGAAACTTCTAAGGCAGCCTCCTCTGCTGTTGTTAGGGTCACCAATGATGGTGTTCCACCTCCGGTTCTCTCCCTCTCCCTCTTATTGTGGGCTCTCTTTTCCTGCAAGGAGGGAAAGAAGAGAAGGTTGAGTGAGAGTGATGCAATGAGTGTAAGGAATGGATGGGTTACATCTTTAGAGGGAGACTATGATGGGGTGGGGTGCCAAAGCCAAGTGGTCTCCTTGTGTGTTGTTAGTTGGTATGATTTCATTAGGATGAGGGTGAGTGTGAGGGGTGGCTAGTCTGATGGGGATGTGATAATGTAGATAGAGAGAGAAGGATAGGTGGAGGTGCAAGGTATGTTGGTGTGAGTAAGGATGTGCAGGAGTAGGGTAGGGAAGGCAGAGTGATGGGGATGTGATGAGAGGCACAGCAGGATGAAGTTAAGTGTGGCTTTGTACTCACCTTTCCTGATCTACTGAGATCATTGAAACATTTGCGGCATTGCACCCAGGTCCTCCTGACCACATCCCTGCTGTTTACCGCCTCTGCTATTTGGAGCCAGGCTGTTTTGGTCTCCTGGGGAGGTCTCTTCCGCCCATTAGAAGGGAAGAGGACCTCCCTGCATGCTCGGACTCCCTCCACAAGGAGGGAGTCATCGGAGAACCTGGGTGCAGTCCTCTGTCTCTGTGCAGTCATCTCTGGAACTGTTTGCAGCAGTCCAATTGTGCAGTGTGCTGCCTGCACACTCCCAGATGAACCTTCAAATGCAATGTGACCATGGCTCCTTTAAATATCCTGGCTGAAAACGCGTCATCGATGATGTCATCAGACCCGGGCCGGGTAACGCGCAAGGCGGGCTTAATAGGCCCCATTATCGCAAAGTCGATTTCAGGAATGGGATGGAATCAACAGTGGGGTCGCGACCCGCCACGCCAACTGCCCACACCCGACCCGCCCAGGTAAACAAAATTCTGGCCGAATGAATGAGTTGTCATTGAGTGTTCAGCAGGATATTCAGCCAACCAAGCCTGATTCAACCTGATATCCACAAGTACACTTTCTCAGCAGGAGCCACTGAATAATGATCAGGAACAGAAACCCTAACTCCCCCCACATTCCCCAAGCCTAAGTAAATCAGTTGTAGCATCAGCATCCAACATTGCCCTGAATGAGATGAGCTAACTTCGCAGTGACCAGGGATCTCCCTGGTCTGTGTGGCTTAGCATCACACCATACAGTGCATTTGCCAATCACTGAGTCATGTGTGTTCAGATTGACAATGTTTTCCTGTACAGTGGAAATTAAATGCCATGCATCCTGAGGGAAAATATGTTTCTAATGTAAGCATAGAGAGGAAAAGAGATATAGATAATTTAATAAAAGACATTTTGTGAAGAAGGAGGTTGGTAGATATTGTTTTGCTGTTTGTTTAATATTACTTGTATATTAATATGACATCATTCTTTTCCTTTGCTTTCTAGAATCACAGCAGTCCTGCACAATGCAGACCAGTGACGAGGATGTAAATCATTGCATTGAAATAAGGACTGTGGATAATAAGCAAACTAAACAAGTTAGTTCCCCTTTTTTTCTCTTTAGCAATTTATATCTCTTGGTGAACTTCCTCAGTACTGCCCTGGAGTATCAGCTTAGATTTATTGTGCTCAAGTCACTGGAGTGGGACTTAAACCCACAACCATTCTGACGCAGAGGCAAGAGTGCTACCAACTGAGCCATACATGGTATGGCAATGATGATTATCTTATATTTATGACCTCTACTTTTGGACTCCCCACAAGTAGAAACATTTTCTCTATGTCAACCCGATCAAACCCTTTCATAATCTTAAAGACCTCTTATCAGGTCACCACTCAGCCTTCTCTTTTCTAGAGAAAAGAGCCCCAGCCTGTTCAGCCTTTCCTGATAAGTATACCCGCTGAGTTCTGGTATCATCCTTGTGAATCTTTTTTGCACTTTTCCAGTGCCTCTATAACATTTTTATAATATGGAGACCAGAACTGTTTACAGTAATCCAAATGTGGTCGAACCGAGGTTCAATACAAGTTTAACAGAACTTCTCTGCTTTTCAATTCTATCCCTCTAGAAATGAACACCAGTGCTTCGTTTGCCTTTTTTACCTTAGTGCTTTGTGTATCTGTACCGCTAGATCCATTTGCTCCTCTATCCTCTATTTAGACTCTTGGGGGTAAAAATTCACTTGGTTGCGCCTCCCGTTAGCGCCTTAAGAGGGCGCTAATGGGGCGTTAAGCCGCTAACGCCCGGGCGCAGCGATGTTTGCGCCGCTCGAGAACTTAACTTGAGATTGTGCGGCGGCGCTAAAACTTACCGCTGCGACCACCTGCGCGCGCAGATTGTGACGTCATTCCATGGTGCAACGCCCTTGGGGCGCCCCGGAGCGGAAATTGAGTGGCGCCCCCTGCCTTACCGCCTGGCGCTTCCAACGACCGGAAGACTGGAACGCTATCAATCGGTGTGGGGCTGGGGGGGGGCGCTATTTAAAGGGGGCCTCTTCCTGTCTTTTTCTGTGGTCGACATTTATGCACCACTCGTTCTGAGAGAGAGAGAGAGATTCGGAGAGAGAGAGAGAGAGACTTCTACATTGACTCAACGCTTTGTGAGGTAGTTTTGCCTATTCATCCTAACTTTGTTGCTACTTTAGTTGCTGTACCTCATTACATTTCTGGCAAAGAGAATATGGGGGCTGCAATGATTGGGGGCGTCGTCCTGCTCCAGCTGAATCGGAGGATACCGAGACGCAGACAGAGAGTGGCAATGATGGCCAGACGGAGGAGGGCCATCAGGCGCATGTACAGGAGAGCTTACCCTCCCAGGGTATATCGTGAACAGCTCTCCTACATCCATATGTCCGAGGAGCTGTGTTTGCGAAGGCTGCGATTCAGCAAGGAGGTGGTCACTGAGCTCTGCCACCTGCTGCAGCCAGATCTGCAGCCTCAGCTGAGGTCCAGGACGTCTCTGTCGGTGGCAGTGAAGGTCACAGTGGCTTTGAACTTCTACGCCACTGGCTCATTCCAAGCTGCTGTTGGGGACCTCGCCAATATCTCCCAGTTTGCGGTGCATCGCTGCATCCGGCAGGTCACCAATGCCCTCTTCAGAAGGAGACGAGACTTCATCTCTTTCCCTATGACCCCAGACAAGCAGCGTGACCGCGCTCTGGGCTTTGCGAGGGTAGCGGGCTTCCCCATGGTGCAGGGCGCCATTGACTGCACGCATGTGGCTTTGCGTGCTCCGCGAGAGAATGCAGAGGAATTCAGGAACAGAAAGGGGTTCCATTCCTTGAATGTGCAGTTGGTCTGTGACCACAGACAGGTGATACTCGCTGTCAATGCCCACTATCCGGGCAGCTGCCACGATGCTTTCATCCTGCGCCAGACTACTGTGGCAGAAGTTTTCGAGGCACCGCATCAGCCAGTTGGTTGGCTTCTCGGGGACAAGGGGTACGCATTGAGCACCTGGCTGATGACACCGCTCCGTACGCCAAACACCCCTGCTGAGCTGTGGTACAATGAAAGCCATCAAGCAACCAGGAACATTATTGAGCGCACAATCGGCGTGCTGAAACAACGGTTCCACTGTCTGGACCATTCCGGAGGAGCCCTGCAGTACTCGCCTGAGCAAGTTTCAAACTTCGTAGTCGTGTGCTGCATGTTGCACAACATGGCAATCCTCAGGACCCAGCCAATGCCACCAGGCCTTGTAGCACCACCAGAGGAGGAGGAGGAAGAGGAGGAAGAGGACGAGGACGATGATCATCAGCAGCACCAAGGCAGGAGGGCGGCCCACAATGGTCAAACTGCAAGGGCCGTCCGTCAACGACTAATAGCAAGCCGCTTCTAGGGCCCCTGCCATTGCTACAAACACTAATCAACCCAGCACGCAACCCCTAAGCCGGCCAAGGCACCAATAATTCCAACCACCAGCCAAGTATATTTTGAATACAGAAACTTATTTATTTTACAAACTCTGTGTGTGTCAATTCCTCATGACAAACTCATAGAAATAAACACAAAAAAACAGTCAATAACATAACTGGTTCTCACAACCTGGAGATAATGTCCAAAACACTAAACAAAAGTTGGACCATGAACCTCGGCCTTTAATAAAAAAATGACCAGCATTTTGTCACACCTCCTACTTTTTGCCCTTCGAGGGTGATCTCCTTCCCTTGCGCACTTCCCCCCTTCTAACCCTACTGCTCCTCCGTAATGGGACCTCAGTGGCTGCAGCAAGGCTGGTGGAAGGCTGCTGCTCGTCAGACCCTGACACTGCAGATGCCCCTGAAGGACGGCCTCGACCACTTCTGGGCCTGGAGGGCCCGGCTGCAGACTGCACCAACTCTGCATGGGCAGCAGCAGTCTGTCCTACAGGCGGTGGCAAGTGCAGTGGAGAAGTGACAGTGTTGGCAGCAGGAATGCTGTCATCGTGAGAGAGGCCAGCAACTCCCTGCTCGCCCGACACACTGGCACTCCCACGGGGCAGCACTTCAGCATCCGGAGCAATCTGCCGGAGAACAGATTGCTGACCTGCTGCGGCGCGGTGACAGCCCCGGGGACATGTGCACGAACCATCAAGGTTGGCAGCAGTCTGTGCTCGCGTGGCCTCCATCTGAGTCTGTATGAGAGCAGTCAGAGGTGGGATCACGGCAGCCAGTGACTGAATTGCAGCACTAAGCGTTAGTGTGGCATCCGCCTGTGCTACAGCGAAGTGCTCCACACTCCTTGCCAGTGACTCAATGCATTCGGGCACCCTTCCCACTGCACCCATGAGCTCAGTGTGCATGCCCACCGCCTGGGTGTTCATTTCTGCAATCAGCCGCTCCTCCTCTGCGTCCATTGCAGTAGGAGTGTCTGGCATACTCTCCCTCTGGGGAGAAGGCCCCCGTTCTTCCCTACCCCCCCCATGGCGTTGCTGCAGCCCGCTGGGTCCTGGAGCTTCACCATCATCAGCCCCTTCCCCCCTGCTCCCCTCCGGGGAAGGCGTGTTCCCAGTGTGGGCATGGGCTTCCTCGGGAGAGGGTGGCACTGATGCTCTGGCTTCCTCTTCCTCCTCGGCTGCAGCATCACTCCCAGTGGCAGCTTCAGGGCCCGTCTCCTCAGCTGGGGAATCACCATCTGAAAGCAGGGAGGTACAAGAGTGGCTTTAGCGTGAGGACAGGGTGGCAGTAAGGGAGGAATAAGTGCAGCGAGTTAGCAAGTTGGATTGAAAGTGTCAAAGGCTGGTGTTGTGAGGGACAAGTGGAAGGACAGAGGACAAAAAGGTGATGACCTTACCATTGCTGTCCACAACGGGGTCGGCGTCTCCAGTGGCGACGGGACCGATCACCCGGCTTGCCACAATCCTGTGGATGCGCTCCTCCAGATCGCTGAGGGGTTGCAGCTGAAGCCGCCCTCCACCTGTCCGTTGCTGCTGTCTCCTATTATGAGCCAGCTTGGCCTGCAAGATAAAGGACAGCATCTGAGTAAATATACAGCCATGGTCTTGCCTGATGTGCCTCCCATAGGTGAATAGCCCTTACTGTATACAGCCATGGTCTTGCCTGATGTGCCTCCTATAGGTGAATAGCCCTTACTGTATACAGCCATGGTCTTGCCTGATGTGCCTCCCATAGGTGAATAGCCCTTACTGTATGCAAAGTGTGGAATGTGTGTGTGTGTTTGATGAAAGGGCCATAGGTGTTGGATGAGTGTTGTGCATTGGGGTTTTAAGACCCTCTGGCCATAGAGTGAGGTTGAGATGGAGGGATGGAGAGGTATTGAGAAAAAGCCACTCACCCTGACGACCCGAGTGAGGTCGTTGAACTTTTTGCGGCATTGAGTATGGGTCCTGGGCACCATGCTCCTGGAGGAGACGCTCTGAGCCACCTCCCTCCACACTCTTCTGAACTCGCGTGGCAAAGGCCTCCTGCCACTCTCAGGGAACAGCATACATCGTCTGCGCTCCACTGCGTCAACCAGAGCATCCAAGGCCCGCTCGGTGAAGCGATGAGCGCGTTCTCTCACCCTCTCCATGCTTGGCAGCAAAATGGATTCACAGGTCTCTCCAGGCTGAGATTCAAGGCTGCAATGAGCAGGGTGTGGCTGGGGAGCAAGTGGCCCCCCCCGCTTTAAGAAGTGTCCGGCGCCAGTGTGTCTGTGTTCCCTCGCTAACTGGCAGCAGCTGCGCTGCGCTCGCGCACTGAGTTAGCGCCTCACTCCTTGGCCTTTGCGCCTTAAGACAGGTGTGCAGCGCCTGCTTTAGCGCTCCACTCACCTCCCGGGGCGGTAAAAGTGAAGTTTCCTGTCAGTGCCGATAATTAGCGCCAGGCGCTAATATTTGCGTCCGGACGATATTTGCGCCCCAAATGGGGCGCGACCTAATTTCTACCCCTTGTTATCCAAGTATATGTGGCCTTCTTATTCTTCCTACCAAAATACACCACCTCACACTTAACTATATTGAAATTAATTTGCCAATTACATGCCCATTCTGCAAGTTTATTAATGTCTTCTTGTATTTTGTTGCATACTACCTCAGTATTAACTATGCCCCACATTTTGTGTTGTCTGCAAATTTTGAAATTGTACTTCTGATTCCCGAGTCCAATTCGTTTATGTAAATTGTGAACAACAGTGGCCCCTACACCTATCCCTGTGGAACAACATTTCTCACCTTTTGCCAGTCTGAGTAGCTACCCTTAACCCCTACTCTATTTAAGAACATAAGAACATAAGAAATAGGAGCAGGAGTAGGCCAATCGGCCCCTCGAGCCTGCTCCGCCATTCAATAAGATCATGGCTGATCTGATCCTAACCGCCAATCTACTATCTATCACAGAACCATCTCCTGCATCTAACAGAATTGCACACACGAAATAGGAGCAGAATCAGGCTACACAGTCTACCCACAGGGCCATGACCGATCCGAACCTAGACTCATGTCCAAATTCCTGCCCGCTCCCCGTAACCCTTAATGCCCTTTACTTCTAGGAAACTGTCTATTTCTGTTTTAAATTTAATTAATGTTGTAGCTTCTACAGCTTTTTGTGGCAGCATATTCCATTTTTTTTTGTTTTGTAGCCAGCTTGCTATTCATTCTGCTAGTTGTCCCATGACTCTACAATATCTGACCTTAGTCATGGGTCTACTATGCCGCACCTTTTTGAACATCCAAATATATTACATCATGTCTGACAAACTTAATTAATATATTTTGAGGAATTAACTAAAGTAGTAGAAAGGGGTATGTCTATGGATGTAATTTATATGGACTTCGAGAAGGCATTTGATAAGGTTCCATATAAGAGACTGTTAGGTAAAATTAAAGCCCATGGAATTGAAGGCAAATTATTGACCTTGTTAGGAAATTAGTTAAGTAGTAGAAGACAGGGTGTAGGGATAATGGTATGTACTCGAATTGTAAGGAAGTGCCTACTGGTGTCCCACAAGGATCTGTACTGGGGCCTCAACTATTCACTATATTTATTAATGGCATAGATAACACAATAGAAAGCCATATATCCAAGTTTACTGATGACACAAAGATTGGTGGCACAGTAAATAATGTGGATGGGAGCATAAAATTATAAAGAGACACTGATAGCTTAAGCGTGTGGGCAAAACTGTGTCAGGTGGATTTCAACACAGGGAAGTGTGTGGTCATCCATTTTGGATCAAAAAAGGATAGATCTGAGTATTATTTAAATGGTGAAAGGCTAGGAGCAATGGAGGTCCAAAGAGACTTAGGGGTCCATGTACACAGATCACTAAAATATAGTGGCTGGGTGCAAAAAAAAATCAAAAAGGCTAATGCAATGTTAGCCTTTATAACTAGAGGGCTAGACTATAAAGGGGAGGAAGTTTTGCTGCAGCTATACAAAGCCCTGGTTAGACCACATCTGGTGTACAATTCTGGGCACCGCCATTAGAAAGGATATATTGGCCTTGGAAGGAGAGCAGTGCAGATTCACCAGAATGTTACCAGGGCTCCAAGGGTTAAATTTTGAAGAGAGATTACATAAACTAGGCTTGTATATAGAAGGTTATGGGGTGATTTGATTCAGGTTTTTAGGATTTTGCAAGAATTGTTAGGGTAGATGTGGAGGGAAGCTTTTTCCGCTGGTGGGGGAGTCTAGGACAAGGGGACATAACCTTAAAATCAGAGCCAGGTCATTTAGGAGAGAAGTTAGGAAACACTTCTTCATGCAAAGGGTGGTAGAAATGTGAAACTCTTTCCCACAAAAAGCAGTAGATGCTGGCTCAATTAATAATTTGCATTTAGGATATAGATCAGCCATGATCTCATTGAATGGTGGAACAGGCTTGAGGGATTGAATGGCCTACTCCTGTTCCTATGTTCCTAACTACTGCAGTATCCTTGTTTACTCTTTCTGTTACTTCTTCAAAGAATTCGATAATTTAGTCATGCATGACCTTCCCTTCCGTGCATATTACAGTTTATTATATTTTCGGTTTCTAGATGTTTTTCTATTGCAGTAAGGATTCCATTATCTTTCAATAACGTTATCAGTCTGACAGCCCTCTGGTATTATTCACTTTTCTAATGAACTTTTATATATATGCAATATTGCATCTGCTATCTCTTCCCTAACTTATTTTAATAGGCACGGGTGCAATACATCTGGACCAGGGATTTTATCCTTTCTAAGTTTGATTAGTTTTCTATCTTAAATACCTTTATATCTTTTTTGATCTCTTCTTCTAATGTCTTGTCCACCATGTTAGTCTCCCTCGTAAATACCGAGGCAAAGTAATTATTCAATATTTCTGCCATTTCGCTGTCATTACCTGTGAGTTTATCTTGTGCATCCCATAGTGGCCCTGTCTCTATCATAGGAATGTGGGAACGTAAGAACAGGAGTAGGCCATTCAGCCCTCGAGCCTATTCCGCCATTCAATGAGATCATGGCTGATCTGTGACCGAACTCCATATAGCCCGCCTTTGGCCCATATCCCTTAATACCTTTGGTTAACAAAAATCTATCAATCTCTGATTTAAAATTAACAATTGATCTGGCATCAACTGCCGATTGTGGAAGAGAGTTCCAAAATTCTACCAGCCTTTGTGTGTAGAAGTGTTTCCTAACTTCACTCCTGAAAGGCCTGGCTCTAATTTTTAGGCTATGCCCCCTAGTCCTAGGGGGAGAAATTCGGTTTGGGGCGCTAACTTTTGAAATCTTGAAAAATTAGCACCAGGCGCTAATGATAGTGAACTTCCAGTAAATTGGCTGTTAGCGCTCCAGGAAGGAAGTGGAGTGCTAAATCAAGCGCTACCACTTCCCTTGGAGCACTAAAGCCGGCAAGAGGGGCGGTAGTGGTGCAGCGCTGCCCAATACCAGGGAACGGAGGCTCCTTCCCTCCCTTAAAGGGAAGGGCCATCGCTGCAGGCTCTGCATTGAAACGAGGTCCCTCATCGCCAATGGCAGCCGCGATCCGACACGATCAGCCCCAAGCACTCTAGCATAGTGCAGGGCTCATCGATCGCGGCCGAAGAAAATGCTGAAAAATCGACGTAAGGCATTAAGAAAATTTTTATTCACGCAACCATCATTAACTTTAAATACCGCTCCTCAAGCGGCTGGCCTCCTTGACAACGCCTCCTGCAGCTGTCGCTGTTGTCGTCCGGCAATGCTGCAGGGGGCGGAACCGAATTTGTGGTCCGGGGCGCTACCGGGGCGATGCGCAGCACGATGACATCGCGATCTGCGGGCGCTAGGGGTTACCGCCGCCGCAAACTTCGACGGGAATTTCGAGGGCGTCGGTACTCCCAGTCGCAAAGCCGGTAGCGCCTCCCGGAGGCACTAACGGGAGGCGTAAAGGAGGCGAATTTCTAGACCTACTAGACTCTCCAACCAGCGGAAATATTTTCTCCCTATCTACCCTATCAGTTCCCTTTAATATCTTGAAAACTTCGATCAAGTCACTCCCTAACCTTCTAAATTTCAGGGAATACAAGCCTAGATTGTGTAATATCACCTCGTAATTTAATCCTTGGATTCTGGTAAATCTACGCTGAACTCCCTTCAAGACCAATATATCCTTCCTAAGTTGTGGTGCGCAGAACTGCTAATAGTACTCCAGGTGTGGTCTAACCAGGGCTTTGTATAGCTGCAGCATAACTTCTACCTCCTTGTATTCTAGTCCTCTAGATATTAAGCCCAGCATTCCATTAGCCTTATTGATTATTTTTATTACCTGCCCATGACATTTAAAAATCTATGTACATGAATCCCTAAGTCTCTTTGGACTTCCACTGTTTCTAACTCTGATCTATCCTATTTAGGTCCAAAGTGGATGACCTCACACTTGCCTACATTGAAATCCATTTGCCACAGTTTAGACCATTCACTTAATCTATTAATATCTCCTTGTAATTTTATGTTTCCATCTACACTGCTTACAATGGTGCCTATCTTTGTGTCATCGGCAGACTTGGATATGTGGCTCTCTATTCCATCATCTAAGTCATTAATAAATACGGTGAATAGTTGAAGCCCGAACACAGATCCCTATGGAACACCACTAATCACATCCTGCCAATTAGAGTACCTGCCCATTATCCCTACTCTCTGTCTCCTGCCTCGCAGCCAATTTCCTAACCAGGTCAATAATTTGCCTTCAATTCCATGAGCTTCAGATTTAGCTAGTAATCTCTTATGAGGGACTTTATTGAATGTCTTCTGGAAGTCCATATAAATAACATCCATCGACATTCCTCTGTCCACTACTTTCAAAAAATTCAATCTGTTTCGTCAGGCACGACCTACCCTTTACATCCTGATTATTATTTTGTTATTCATGTATCTGTAGAATACTTTACTATTTCTTTTTATATTCCTTGATTATTCAATTTTGTAGTTCCTCTTTGCTTTCCTAATTTTTTTTTTACTTCTTTCCTAACCTCTTCTTACTCCTTTTTGTCATCCTTTCCTTTATAGTCTGTAGCCTGGAGTTTCCGCTCGATTACACTTTTTTTGCCACAATTCCCTCGATATCGGCACATCTGGCGCAAAAGATGGAAGAATTTTAAGCACAAATTGCATTCAACGCAACTTGAGTTTCTGCGATATTTTGCGCTAGTTTTTAAAACATCATGCTGGAAGCAGGCCCCGCTAACAAAACTAGCCACGCCCCCAGGGTGAACCAATCACCACTGGGAGTTTCTGCTAATTGCGCTCGTTTGCAGGCCTTCGAGGAGGCTCCAAAAATGAAGTTGGATCTTTTGGGCACAAGGACACTGATAGGTCTGTTTTGAAAGGTTTAGCATGATTTAAATTTTTTTTTTTACTAAGGAACTGACTACTGCACCCCAATCTAACTAGAAAATAGTTTTGTATATTTTTTAAAGGTCATTTTCAGTAATTTAAATTCGGGTTAGTCACAGGTGGTGGATTGACACGGTGATTTAAAATGCTTATTTTCTGTGATAAACCCACTTACAGCTGTATTAATCAAACTGTGTCTAGTTACCACTCTTAAATATATCAAGGAATAGTTTTTAAAGCAATTAAAAAAAAAAAATTATGTTTTAAAATGCTTCTGAAATGGCACATTTTGCATTCGGCGATAAGCAAATCAGTTTGAGTGGAAACTCAGGGTGGGCGGGGGGGGGAAACACTTTTCAAAATGGGTGCAATTTGCACCTGAATGGCCAATCGCTCCCAAAGCAGAAACTCTATGCCTATGGCCCAGATATTCCGATCCCTACGGGTGGGTACGCGCTGTGTACTCACCTGTAGGGATATTGGAAATGCGGGTTTCAGGCATGCACAGCGCATGTGCTGCAAACCGGCATTTCCGATCTGTCAAGAATGCTCTTGACAGATCCTCCGGCTGCCCAGGAGAAGGGCCTCTGCGGGCAGATAGTTCCGCTTTTCGGAGACCCTCCGCCCACAGAAAGCCCTTACGATTCTTACGCCTGGATAAGAGTTCAAAAAAATTTTTTTTCACTGATTTATCATTTAAAAATACTTTAAAAAAGGTAAGTTTATTTTTAGCCCTGTAAAAAACTTTAACTATTTTTTTCTTCCTGTCATATGTATGAAGGGAGATTCCCTTCTTTGATTGGCTCCCCATGGCCCACGTGATCCCAGGGACGCTGCTAACTACATGCGCCTCTGGGATACGTGGGCCCTGCGGACTTCAAGTTTGGAGGGGCCCAGGAGCGGAAGTGTGTGCGTCCCGGAGCCCTCAGGTAAGGCCGTAGATTTTTTCAGATCGCAGGCCTCCGCCCACGGAAGGTCTGCGATCGGAAAATATGGGCCTACGTACTTAGTGTATGCCTTTTTCTTTAGTTTCAATTTTAGCCTTATCTCTTTATTTATCCATGATGTTTCATTATTAGCTAGTTTGTTCTTGTTTTTAGTGGAATATATTTCTCCTGAACTCTATTGATCACCTTTTCAAATATTTTGCACTGATGTTCTGTCTCTTTGTCTGTCAAAATTATTTTCCAGTTTACCTTCCCTAGTTCTATTCTTATTCCCTCATAATTAGCTTTTTATTTACAATCTATTACTTTGGTCTTTGTCTTACTTTGTCTTTCTCAATGATTATTTTGAAACTATTGTCTGAATAATGATCACTATTGTCTAAATATTCCCCTACACCTACTTTTCTAATCTACTCTGGTTCATTTCCCATTGCTAGATGCAGCAGTGATTCCTCTCTGGTTGGGGCTTCTTATGTACTGGGTAAGAAAGGAGTCCTGTGCACACTATAAAAGCTTGATTCCCTTTCTCCTACCTCCTCTTTCCAGTTTATTTGGCGGGGGGCGGGGGGCGGGGGGGGGGGAGGGGGGGGTGCAGTAATTGAAATCTCCCATGATTATTATTTTATGTCTTTTACTCATTTCATAGATTTGCTTACATATTTCTTCCTCCACTTCCCTTCCACTAGTAAGTGGTCTGTAGAATAGCTCTATTAGCATGATCGATCCCTTCTTATCCTTTATCTTCATCCATATGGATTTTGTTTCTATCGTAATATTTAGCAACCAGTGTTCACATCATGCAGTTTCAAGTTTCTTAAAGAACAAGTCAGATACAGCATCAATGGTGCTTTATTTTGATTAAACAGCAAGCTTAATTATAGACTCTAGAAACATAGAAACATAGAAAAATAGGAGCAGGAGTAGGCCATTCAATATGATCATGGCTGATCCTCTATCTCAATACCATATTCCTGCTCTCTCCCCATACCCTTGATGCCTTTTGTGTCTAGAAATCTATCTATCTCCTTCTTAAATATATTCAATGACTTGGCCTCCACAGCCTTCTGTGGTGGAGAATTCCACAGATTCACCACCCTCTGAGTGAAGAAATTTCTCCTCATCTCAGTCCTAAATGTCCTACCCCGTATCCTGAGACTGTGACCCCTCGTTCTAGATGCCCCCAGCCAGGGGAAACATCCTCCCTGTATCCAGTCTGCCTAGCACTGTCAGAATTTTATACGTTTCAATGAGATCCCCTCTCATTCTTCTAAACTCTAGTAAATACAGGCCTCGTCGACCCAATCTCTCCTCATACAACAGTCCTGCCATCGCAGGAATCAGTCTGGTGAACCTTCGCTGCACTCCCTCTATGGCAAGTATATCCTTTCTTAGGTAAGGAGACCAAAACTGCACATAGTACTCCAGGTGTGGTCTCACCAAGGCCCTGTATAACTGTAGTAAGACATCCTTGCTCCTGTACTCAAATCCTCTTGCAATGAAGGCCAACATTCTATTTGCCTTCCTAACTGCTTGCTGCACCTGCATGTTTGCTTTCAGTGACTGGTGTACAAGGACACCCAGGTCCCTTTGTACATCAGCATTTCCCAATCTATCACCATTTAAATAATACTCTACCTTTCTGTTTTTCCTACTGAAGTGGATAACTTCACATATATCCACGTTATACTGCATCTGCCATGTATTTGCCCACTCACTCAACTTGTCTAAATCGCCTTGAAGCCTCTTTGCATCCTCCTCACAACTCACAATCCCACCTAGTTTCATGTCGTCAGCAAACTTGGAAATATTACATTTGGTTCCCTCATCCAAATCATTGATATATATATTGTGACTAGCTGGGGCCCAAGCAATGATCCCTGCAGTACCCTACTAATCACCGCCTGCCACCCCGAAAAAGATCCATCTATTCCACCTTAGGTGAAATTTTGTATAAATACTTCATGACCCCCAAATCTAATCAAACAGAACTCTTGAATATCAATCCATCTCCACCAGTCAGTTCTGGCCTACTGCCACTTGGACTCAGTGAGACCGATTTTGGTGCAAGTCAGTCCTAAATGACTAAGAGCTGATGCAAATTCTGCCTAAAAAGTCAAATACTAATAGAATTCAACGGTTGGGTATAAACCTATGTATATAATTGCCAATACTTTTAGCTGGGTGGGGAGAGGGCTCTCCCAATTGTCAGCCATAACTTTGGCAAATGATTAGCAGAAACTCTGGAGAAATGATTGCTTATTCCATTCCTCCGGGGTTTCCGCCGGACTTTCACTGAAGTTACAGCGAGAGACCAGAGGCCCCAGCAGAAATTCTTTCCCAATTATTCAAATCTCTAGGTGCAAATACAGACGAGTTGGGACAGCAGTGGTGGGAGAGGAAAATTACATGTAAATGAAATTTAAAGGAATGGGGCCAATTAAAGGAAAGTGTCACAATAGGAGGACAAAAAAAATTCTGAATGCCTTTAGAGAGCCTCAAAAACATCTAACCTGTTACCAGGGGAACATCAATGGGATTTAGAGAAGGGGCAAAAAAAGTGGCAAGATTTTTTGGGGGATTGGGGAACATGTCCTCCTCATTCGCACTTTCAGTGATTGTGTCTATTGTTTGCAAAAAAATAAGCTTGATCTACTTGTTGCAAAACGTTCTAGCTCTATAGGACAGAGGAATGTCATTCAGCTGCCATTTATATCTCCCTCAGCACCAGACCAACCTCGAACCATTTCCTAAATCTGACAGATTTATGATCAGTGCGGGAAATTGGAAATCTCATCAGAGTACAGCACTTCTAGATTAGGATACGCCTGCCCCAAACCACTGTTCAAATGCTTTCACGCGAGAAACACATCGGGTTAGGTGATGATTTTCAAGTAGTGCCCAAAACAGGACCGCAGTCGGCAGAGCAGTTGCTCTGTCCGCCTGTTCATGCCGGCGTGAAGCCGGAACCATTTTGAAGCCCGGGCCTCATTAACATGCTGCTGTGGCAAGTTGCGGGCGTCAAGCGGGCGCCCCAGCAGCTCACCATTTCTGGGAGGGCGGGAGATTTGCCCGTTTCTATGCTGAGCTAGCAGGGGGTTGGGGGGAACACAATCCTGGATGGGGGCATTGAATAGACTAGCAGAGAGCCAGAGGCTGTTTGGATGCCTAGAAGGAGCACTCCTCTTCTCCTGGGCTCAGCCCCCCCCAAAAAATTGCCCCCTAGGCTATTTTCTGAGCGGCCACCAGCAGTCCCTTTAAGGGCCACTGGATAGGCTGCTCAACGCCTGGTACAAATGGGCAGAGTGTGCTTGGTGTACACTCTACCTATTTGTACCTGTAAAAATTGCATACAAATTCTTACAACTGGCGTAGAACCCCGATTTGCACATTGGGCTGGATTTTCTGATCGGAGGCTTCCTGTGGGCGGATGCCTCCGATCAGGAAAAATCTACGAACTTACCTGCTGGCTCCGTAGGTCCCGACACTTCCGATCCTGGGCTTCTCCTGGTGTGCGCGCGCAGAGGCCCAGGTATCCCAGGGGCGCAGACAGTTCACAAGCGTCCCTGGGATCACGTGGGCCATGGGGAACCAATCAAAGAAGGGAATCCCCCCTCACACTTTTGACAGGTCTCCACGCGTAGATCTGTCAAAAGTATGAATGGGGATCACTTAAGAAACGCACTAAAACATTAAATAATTCTTTTTTTAAATCACGTATTTAAAATTAGTTAAAATTACATTAAATTAAATATTTTAAACAAAAATTTAAGTTTTTGGAAAAAATAATTAAAGTTTTTTATGGGGCTAAAAATAAACTTAACTTTTTAAAAAGTATTTTTAAATTATAAATGAGTGAAAAGACATTTTTAAAACTTTTTTAAACTCTTATGCTGGTAAAAGCAAGCCTTATGCCTGCTTTTACCAGGTGTAAGATTTTTAAAGATTTTCAGCGGGCGGAGGTTGTGCAGAAAGCGGAACTCTCCACCCGCAGAGGCCCTTCTCCCGGGCAGGCGGAGGATCTGTCAAGACAATTCTTGACAGATCGGAAGTGCCGGTTTTCAGCGCATGCGCTTTGCATGCCTGAAACCGGCACTTGCGAGGCCCCTACGGGTGTGTGCACAACTCGTACACACCCGTGGGGGTCGGAAAATACGGGCCAATATTTCAGGCAGGCAGCTGCTTGGACATTTACAGGGTTGCCTGAAAATTGTATAAAATGGGCCTTCAGCTTTAATGGGGCTCCTCGCACTGTTGGAGATGAGGGTACTAGGGATAAGGAGAGGGGTTTAAGGAGTGGAGAAAATAAGCCGGAGGTTATCTTTCCTTTCCAGGATGATCTTGAAGTAGTTGGTGGCTTTGCCAGAGGGCAGACAGGTCCAATAGCTCTTGTGATGGATAACTAAACCACCCTGGATTCAGATTATACCCATACTCACTTTTCCATGATTGCAACTTTCGATTGAAGAAGTCAAAATGGAGAAAATTGTACTACAAAAGTAATGGCTCAGACTTTGCTGGAATGAGGCATCTTGCGGCATGCCCTGTTAGTTAGTCTTTTTCCCTCATGCTTCAGCTCAAATATTTTGCCTTGTGAGTTGCTGGAAGTGTAAGCTGATAACGAAGGGAATGATTTTGCCAGCACTGGGGAGGCGGGTTTGGAGGCAGGACTGCTGGGAAAATGGCAGAAACTGGGGGCGTGTACACATTCCGCCCCCAACCCGCCTCCGTGTCATCTTCCCAGGAGGCGGGTACCCGACCCGTGCCGGGTCCCGTCTCCTGGAGGCGGGAAGGGGATTACAGCCACTTAACTGCCTGTTAACAGGTAGTTAACAGGCAGTTAAGAGGATTATCCCCATTTTTCCAACAGAAGTGCGGGCTTCCCGACGTCGGGAAACCCTGCCAGGGTCAGCGAGGCGAGCAGTGGGTCTGCGGGAGTGAGAGGGGCCAAAAAGTGTGCTGTCGAGGTAAGTGATGGGTGCAAGTGCGGAGAGGTAAGTATGTGAGGTGAGTGAAAAGTGTTAGAAAAAGTTTCCTTACATTTGTTTCTTCCTGCATTTCCACAGCAGAGATGACAGAATGGCTGCTGCATTCTCCTATGCAACAGCCATCTGATTTCTGCTCAGAAAATAGGTTTGGTGAGTCTTGAGTACAAGGACTCACCAAACTACAGAGAATGTCAGTGTTTGACAGCTTCTCAAAGCTGTCAAACGATGACAATTCATCTGTCAAAATTTTTTGACAGATGAAACGTCATACGCTGACGTTCTCTGTCACTGGCTTTCCCTTAATTGGCCTGCTAAGCCTGCTGGGCGGGCTTAACAAGGTCAATCAAGGGAAAATAGCGTGGGTTGGCTGGACGTCGATGGAGGCTGGACTAAAACCCGACAAGCAGCAGTCCCGCCTCCATCACGTCCCCATTGACAAAATCACCCCCAATGTGTCGAGGGCAACAAGGCATCTGGGACCTTAATAAACTATGGGACCAATAGTCTATCTCCTTAGCCAATGAGATTTAAAGATTAAGAAAGAAGCAGAGGAACAATGGAGAAGGAGGGTGAATTAGAATGGGTGGATCACAGTCAAATCAGGTATAGAAAGAGAAATAAAGAGAGGGAAAGAAAGATTGGATTAAGAGAGTGAGAAGAAAGGCAGAAAGGATAAATAAGATAAAAATGTAATAAATTAAAACTTGAAATTTTTTAAATCTCTAAGAATAATTGACTACATGCAAGAATGAGACTCAACAGTTTAAATTGTTCCATTTCTGGGCCAAAGAGATTGCTTGTCATTGCATTAACAATTATCATGTCAATAAAAGGGTACTTATGCTGTTAAGTAAAAGCCCTAACTTTCTGCGGCGAGTTTAATTTGAGTTTAATGTGGAAATCCAGCAAGTTCTTAAAAATAATGGGGAGGTTGAGGGCAAGCTGCCACTTTTGCGAGGTTAATGGCGGAGAGACCCAAATCGTCCAGTATCTTGTGTCAATTCGCAATTAACAGGGTATCTCTTCCGCTCCACAAGTTGCTGGATGTTTTACACATCAATAATGGCGAGCGCCATTAAACTCGCCGTTATTTCGTCAGAAAATTCTGGGCCTATATTTTGCCCTTGGGTGTTTTCAGTACGCTTTATAAATATGATATGATGTAGCTTTTAATGAACAATAACAGTAACATATAGTCAGAGGATGTGAATAGTATATACATTTTTGCTTTTATTATATTGACAAGCTGTCAAATTTGGAGATCTAGGATATCTTTGATGGCATTTTAAGCGAAATGTCACCTGCTTATTGGATGATTGGACAGATAACTACATCTAGCTGTGTTCCACCCTCACCCTCTTATTCTTGTTTATTCTTCTCTAGTTTGACTTCCTTTCTTCTATATAATAGCCTGTCTGACAGAGGCCAAACAAAATTGACAGCTTTTGAGGTTTTAAAAAAAATACAGATAATATTGAACTATGAATTCAGGGTAAATACTGCTTGTAAGTGAATGATATATATGGGAGGCATCTTAGTCAATGAATACCAAATGTAATATTAACCAATATGCAAATATAAAATAAGAAGAAAACATGTTGAAAGCCAAATGGGATCTTCCAAACAATTAAAATCTGGTACTAAAAACTGCTGAAAATGTTCAAATGCAATCTTTTACCTTCCTAGGGATTGACCTGCCACCTTGTGGCCGCCTCACTGGTTGGAGCCATTGGTTCAGCATTTTTGTATGGCTATAACTTGTCGGTAGTAAATGCACCAACAGTGGTAAGTGAATGAAAATACAAAAATAAAAACAGGCCAAGAATCACTTTATTGCATCTTTTGTGTAATACCCATCTTCCTTCACCCCCCACCACTTCTGACAGCCTTTGGTCACCTAATCCCAAAGGTCTAAAATTCCCTCGCTGAAACCCTCAGCTCTCTACCTCCTTCTCCTCCTTTAAAACCTTCCTTAAAACCTACCTTTTTGATCAAGCTTTTAGTCACCCTCCCCCCTCCCTAATATCTTCTTCTTTGGCTGAATGTCCATTTCTTTCCATATGCCTTTGAGAAGCTTCTTGGGATATCTTTTTTTACATAAAAGGCACTAAATAAATACAAGTTGTTTTTGGTTTAATACTCTGTACAAATTTAAAACCATTGTATGTTATTGTAAAGTGAATGTACTGTGCAACTTATATATTATTTTTTGAATTTACACATCGATATAAAGCATTGAGATTATTGATTTTACAGATGTTACTTGCTCACATTGTAGATGATTCAAAGATAACTGAAAACTTAATTTAATAAAAATGCTGTACTTGGAGTATCTCTGGCACAAGGCTGTAACATACTGGTTGTACTGAGTGGTGTGTCAGAGTTCAGAGTGTTACTCAGGAATAAATATCCTCCATGCCATGACTAAATGGACAGAGTGTGCCTTGCTCTGGATACCATTTGACATCAAGTAACAGTAACTGTATGAATTTAAAGAATATTGCTGTTGTATGACATATTATAGAATCATAGAATGATAGAATATTACAGCACAGAAGGAGGCCATTCGGTCCATCGAGTCTGCGCCGGCTCTTTTGAAGAGCGATCCAGTTAGTCCCACTCCCCTCTCGTTCCTCATATCCCTGCAATTTTTTCTCCTACAAATATTTATCCAATTCCTCTTGAAGGCTACTATTGAATCTGTATCGACCACAATATCAGGCAGTGCATTCCAAATCCTAACCACTCGTAGCATAAAAAGGTTTTCCTCATGCTGCCTTTGGTTCTTTTGCCAATCACCTTAAATCTGTGTCCTCTGGTTCTCGACCCTTCAGCCATTGGAAACAGTTTCTCTTTATTTACTCCATCTAAACCCTTCATGATTTTAAACACCTCGATCAAATCTCCTCTTGGCCTTCTCTGCTCTAAGCAGAACAACCCCAGCTTTACATAGGATTACATAAGATATATGGCACAGAAACAGGCCATTCGGCCCAACCAGTCCATGCCAGCGTTTATGCTTCACTTGAGCCTCCTCTCATCTTTCCTCATCTAACTCTATCAGCATAACCCTCTATTCCCTTCTCCCACATATGCTTATCTAGCCTCCCCTTAAATGCATCTATACTATTTGCTTCAACCACTCCCTGTGGTAGCGAGATCCACATTCTCACCACTCTTTGGGTAAAGAAGTTCCTTCTGAATTCCCTATTTGACTTCTTGGTGATGATCTTATATTGATGGCCTCCAGTTTTGCTCTTCCCCACAAGTGGAAACACTCTCTCTGTGTCTACTCTATCAAAACCTCTAATAATTTTAAAGACCTCTATTAGGTCACACGTCAGCCTTCTCTTTTCAAGAGAAAAGAGACGCAGCTTGTTCATCCTTTACTGATAGGTATACCTTCGCATTTCTGGTATCATCCTTGTAAATCTTTTTGGCACACTCTCCAGTGCCTCTATATCCTTTTTATTATATGGCGACCAGAATTGTACGCAGTACTCCAAGTGTGGTCTAACCAGGGTTCGATACAAGTTTAACATAACTTCTCTACTTTTCAATTCAATCCCTCTAGAAATAAACCCTAGCGCTTGGTTTGCTTTTTTTATGGCCTTGTTAACCTGTATCGCTACATTCAGTAATTTGTGTATTTGTACTCTGAAATCCCTTTGCTCTTCTACCCCACTTAGATTCATATTTTCCAAGTAATAAGTGACCTGCCTATTTTTCTTACCAAATTGTAATACCTCACATTTATCTGTGTTGAATTTCATTTGCCAATTATATGCCCATTCTTCAAGTTTATTAATGTCTTCTTGTAATTTGTTGCAGTCCTCCTCAGTATTGACTATTCCCCACCAATTTGGTGTCATCAGCAAATTTAGAAATTATGTTTTTAATTCCAAAGTCTAAGGGGGAGAAATTCAGTATCGCCCCATTTGGGGCGCAATTATCGGCCGGGCGCAAAGATTAGCGCCTGGCGCTAATTATCGCCACCGACTGCAAACTTGACTTTTATCGCCCCTGGAGGTGATTGGAGCGCTAAATCAGGCGCTTCACACCTGTCTTAAGGCGCAAAGGCCGAGGAGCGAGGCGCTACCTCAGAGCGCTGGCGAAGCTCATGTGATGTCAGTCAGCAATGGAACACACACACAATGGCACCGGCCAGTTCTTAAAGGGGATGGTTGATCTTGCTTTCCATCCACATCCTGCTCATTGCAGCCTTGAATCCCGGCCTGGAGAGAACTGCACATCAAATCTGCTGGAAAGAACAATGGAGAGTACCAGGGAAAGAGCTTAGAGTGCAGCCCCCACAGTCTCTTCTAAATCGATACAAGGAATGGCAAATCAAAATGAACCTGCAAAGTGCTGCTCAGTACCCAAAACTCCTTCACACAGCGTTGAATCTCTCCAGAAGTCTCTCTCTCTCTCTCTCAGAATGCGTGGTTCAAAAATGGCACCAACAATAAAAGGCAGGAAGCGGTCGCCTTTAAATAGCGCTCCCCCAGTCCCTTCATGACTGCAAAATGCTCCCTCAACCTGTCGTTGCTAGCGTCAGGCGGTAAGGCAGGGGGCGCCACTCAGTATCTGCTCTGGGATGATACCGGGGCGTTGCGTACTCGACTGACGTCACGATCTGCCGGCGCAGGAGATCATGGCGGTAGTGTTTAGCGCCGCCGCAAAATGTCTAGTTAATTTCGTGAGCGGCGCAAACATCGCCGCGCCTGGATGCTAGATGCTTTGTGCCCCATTAGCGCCCTCTTAAGGCGCTAACGGGAGGCACAACCAACTGAATTTTTCCCCCTAAATCTTTAATATAAATTGTGATCAACAGTGATCCCAGCACTGATCCTTGTGGAACACCACTTCCCACCTTCTGCCACTGTGAATAGCGACCCTTTACTCCTACTCTTTGCTTTCTGTCTTGAAGCCAGCTAGTTATCCATTCTGCTACTTGTCCCCTGACTCCGCATGCTCCGACCATATTCATTAGTCTATTATGCGGTACCATATCGAAGGCCTTTTGAAAATCTAGATAAATTACATCTACTGTATTACCCTTGTCTACTCTCTCTGTTACCTCTTCAAAAATTCAATGAGGTTGATCAAGCAAGACTTTCCCTTTTGAAATTCATGCTGACTATTCATTATTATATTTTTGGTTTCTAGATGTTCTTCTATTTTCTTCTATTTAGTAGGGATTCCATTATTTTTCCTACCACTGATATTAAGCTGACTGGTCTATAGTTCCTTGGACATGTTCTATCTCCCTTCTTAAATATAGGTATTACGTTAGCTATCCGCCAATCCTCTGGCACTACACCTTTTTCTAACTAATTATTAAATATGTATAGTAATGCCTCTGCTATCTCTTCCCTAGATTCTTTTAAACTGCACTGATGTAACCGTCCGGACCAGGGTTTTTTATCCTCTTTGAGTTTGATTAGTTTATTTAATATTTCTCCTCTTTTTATTTTAAATGCAGTTATGTCATTTCTAATCTAATCATCTGATGTCATGTCCACCTGTTCTGTCTCCCTGGTAAATACTAAAGCAAAGTAATTATTTCATATTTCTGCCATCTCTGTATCGCTGCCTGTGATATTATCCTGTCCATCCCTCAATGGCCCTATTCCTAATTACTTTTTTTTATTTATGTGTCTGTAAAATATTTGACTATTTTGTTTTATGTTCCTTGATAATTTAATTTCATAGTTCCTTTTTGCCTTTCCAATTGTTTTTTGACTTCTCTCCTAATCTCTTCATATTCTCTCTTGTCATGCTCTCTCCTGCTGTCCATGTACTTAGTGTATGTCTCTTTCCTTACCCTCAATTTTTCCCTTATATCTTTATTCATCCATGGTGTCTCATTAGTGTTTAGATTGTTCTTGTTTTTCAGTGGAATATATTTTTCCCAGACTCTGTTGAACACCGTTTTAAATATTTCCCACTGCTGTTCTACATCTTTGTTTGTCAATACCATTGTCCATTTCATTTTCCCAAGTTCTATTCTCAGCCCCACAAAATTGACATTTCTCCAATCTATTACCTTAGTCTTCTTCAAACTTATGTCCTTCTCAATTATTATCTTAAAACGTATTATATGATGGTCACTATTGCCTAGATATTCCCCTACTTTTACTTCTTTTCTCTGCTCTGGTTCATTCCCAATTACTAGATCCAATAGCGAAGCCTCCCTTGGGCTTCTTACACATTGGGTTAGAAAAGAGTCCTGTACACATTGTAGGAACTCCATTCCCTTATCCCCTTTACCTACCTCTTCTGGCCAATTAATATCAGGGTAGTTGAAATCCCCTATGATTATTATTCTATGTTTTTTATTCATTTCCCTAAGTTGTTTGCATATTTCTTCCTGCACCTCCCTTCCACTATTAGGTAGTCCGTAGACTACCCCTATTAGTGTGATTGATCCTTTATTATCTTTTAATTCTATCCACATGCCTTGATCTGCATTGTGGCTGTCCTCTCCGCAGTCTTTCTCCTTGTCCTCACAGGTAGCGAGTACATCGTACCTGTTGGACAGGACCACTATCTTCGGGACTTCCTTCTCAACTTCTCCTAAGTCCTCGCTACCTGGCTCCCTAACAGTCACACCCTCCCTTTTCTGAACTTGTGCTTTCCTCTGGGGTGTGACAATTTTCTGGATAAAACTATCCAGAAATTCCTCCCCCTCCCTTATGTTTCAGAGTGTGTCTAACTTGCACTCAGAAGAATCACAGAATCACAGAATCCCTACAGTGCAGATAGAGGCCATTTCGGCCCATCGAGCCTGCACCGACTCATATCCCACCCTATCCCCGTAACCCCACGTATTTAATCCCCCTAACACTAAGGGTCAACTTATCATAGCCAAATCAACCTAACCCGCACATCTTTGGACTGTGGGAGGAAACCGGAGCACCCGGAGGAAACCCACGCAGACACGGGGAGAATGTGCAAACTCCAGCTCAATGACTCTGAACCAGAGTGACTGAAGACATTTCCTGCAGATGTCGGAATCCGGGACAGTCTCGCTGTCCACAAACTGCCACATACTACAGTCCCGACACATAGCACGCCCTGCCATCTCTAGACTTTTAAAAATTTATTTGCTTATTGATAGCCTGAATTAATTTAATGTAAGTTTTTATTCAAACAATTATTTATAGTTATATTAATTAGTTTATCTAGTTAAGTTATTAATTTAATAAAGTATTAGTTATAGTTCCCCAGCTCTTAGTTTAAACCACTGCCTAGATTAGAGAAAAATAACATCTTCCAACATTCGATGGAATCTGGAACTGTACCCATGGATTGGAGGGTAGCTAATGTTACCCTACTATTCAAAAAGGGTGGTAGAGAGAAAGCCTGACATCGGTAGTGGGGAAAATGCTAGAGTCCATTATAAAGGATGTAATAGCTGAACACTTGAAAAACAGTGACAGGATCGGACAAAGTCAACATGGATTTACAAAAGGTAAATCGTGCTTGACTAATTCACTGGAATTTTTTGAGGATGTAACTGGTAAAATAGATAAGGGAGAACCAGTAGATGTGGTGTATTTGGACTTTCAAAAGGCTTTCGATAAGGTCCCGCATAAGAGATTAGCGTGTAAAGTTAAGGCACATGGGATTGGGGGCAAGGTATTGACTTGGATAGAGAACTGGTTGGCGGACAGAAAGCAGAGAGTAGGAATTAATGGGTCTTTTTCCGAGTGGCAAGCAGTGACTAGTGGGGTACTGCAGGGATCGGTCCTTGGACCCCAGCTATTCACAATATACATTAATGATCTAGATAAGGGAACTAAATGTAATATCTCCAAGTTTGCAGATGACACAAAGCTGGGTGGGAGTGTGTGCTGCGAGGAGGATACCGAGAAACTCCAGGATGATTTGGACAGGTTGTGTGAGTGGGCAGAAGCGAGGCAGATGCAATATAACGTGGATAAATGCGAGGTTATCCACTTTGGTGTCAAAAACAGAAAGGCAGACTATTATCTGAATGGCAATAGATTGGGAGAAGGGGAAGTGCAATGAGACCTGGGTGTCCTTGTGCACCAGTCGCTGAAAGTAAGCATGCAGGTGCAGCAGGCGGTGAAGAAGGCAAATGGTATGTTGGCCTTCATAGCGAAAGGGTTTGAGTATAGGAACAGGGATGTCCTGCTGCAGTTGTACAGGGCCTTGGTGAGACCACACCTTGAGTACTGTGTGCAGTTTTGGTCGCCTTATCTGAGGAAGGATGTTCTTGCCATGGAAGGAGTTCAGTGAAGATTCACAAGGCTGATACCTGGGATGGCAGGAATGACGTATGAAGAGAGATTGGGTCGATTGGGCTTATACTCGCTGGAGTATAGAAGAATGAGAAGGGATCTCATCGAAACATATAAAATTCTGACAGGTCTGGACAAACTAGATGCAGGAAGGATGTTCCCGATGGTCGGAGAGTCCAGAACCAGGGGTCATAATCTACGGATAACGGGTAAGCCATTTAGGACAGAAATGAGGAAGAATTTCTTCACCCAGAGAGTGGTGAACCTGTGGAATTCTCTACCACAGAAGATAGTTGAGGCCAAGTCATTAAATATATTCAAGAATGAGTTAGATATATTTCTTAAAGCTAAAGGTATCAAGGGATATGGGGAGAAGGCAGGTACAGGGTACTGAATTTGGATGATCAGCCATGATCTCATCGAATGGCGGAGCAGGCTCGAGGGGCCGAATGGCCTACTCCTGCTCCTATCTTCTATGTCTATCTATGTAAACATTTTAATACTCACCAACCAATCACCTACCTGCTGTCCTGTGGAGGCAAAGGCAACAGTTCCTTCCCCTCTGCTCCAAATTCCCACCCTCTCCAAATTCCCAAGTTTAACACTCTGTTTACAAGTGCTCTGTTTAAGTGCACTTTAAGGGCTGGATTTTGAATGACCCGTAGAGTCGGGTTTGGAGTTGGGGGGGGGGGGGGGTGGTTAAAGTTGCAGATTCGGGGGTCCCGACCCCATCCCGACTCCAACCCGCCTCCATGCCAGTTTCTCTGGCGGCGGGTACCCGACCTGGTCTGAGACCCGACTTCCCGAGGCGGGAAGGGATTACTGACAATTAACTGCCTGTTAACAGGTAGTTAACAGGCAGTTTTTGGCATAATCTCTATTTTCAAAGGAAAAGTATGGGCTTCCCGACAGGTGGCAAACACTCCAAGTTATCGGGTCGGGCCGTGGGTCTGAAGGGGTTGGAGGGGTCGATATGTCCGGTGGGCAGGTGAGTGATGGGTGCATGTGTGCAGAGGTAAGTGTGTAAGGTAAGTGCTAAGTGTTGAAAAAAGTTTTGCTTACCTTAACTTCCTCCTGCAGGTGTCAACTCTTCAGTTCTCGAGAGTTAGAAATCTCACCGGCACAGAAAGCAGGAAAGCCGTGGACCTGTCAAAAACAGCAGCCTTCTGATTTCTGTGGGCGAATGATTTCTAACTCAGCCTGAAAGGAAGGACTGAAGTTAGAAATCATATTGTGAGTGTTTGACAGCTTCACAGAGCTGTCAAGCGCTGATATTTCATCTGTCAAAAGCTCTTGACAGATGAAATGTCAGTCTGTGACGTCACCTGTTGCCGGGTGGCCCTTAATTGGCCTGCTGAGCCCACTGGGCGGGCTCAACAAGGTCAATCAAGGGAAAATACAATGGGTTGGCCACATCTCGATGGAGGCGGGTTCACAAGCCAGAATGTGTGATTTCCGACCTCAACACGACTCCAACTTCAAAATCCAGCCCTAAGTGTCTCAGCTCCCTGCTCACAGTAATTAGCATCTATTCAAGACAAACACTTACAGACTCACCCAGTACTTACCAGAGACTCTGGCCGGGATCTTACCTGAAGAGGCGCGTTGGGGGCAGGACTGTTGCCTTTTGGGTTCTAGTCCTGCCCCCAGAGACGTCCGACGTACAGACGCTATTTTGCGTCAATTGGCCTTGTTAAGCCCGCCCTGTGGGCTTGCCGGCCAATTAAGAGAAAGCCGGTGTCAGATGACATCAGTTGATGACGCGTCATCTGCCGGTTTTCTTAAAGGGACCACCACCATTTCTTTTTGACAGATGATTTTTTTCAGTGTTTGACAGCATTGAGGTGCTGCAAACACTGACAATCACTGCTCAAAGGTGAGCCCTTACACCCAGGCTCTCCAGTGACTCTCTCCTTTGGCTAAAACAGATGGCAGCTGCAGGTGAGGTTACAGAAGCGATCTGTCACTGGTGAGAGAGGTTCTCCCAATGAGGTGGGACTACACAAACACTTCAAAGCTTGTCACGTACAGAAAATTCTGAACACATTAAAAATGACTTTCCCAACATTTTCTTACCTCTGCAACTCACCAGTGTCCCATTGGATCCTTCACACCACTTCTGCAGCTGTCATTTATACACAAACATTACAGTAGACCCACAGCATGCCACACTTACCCTGGCGGGTTTCCCGACATCGGGAAGCCCGCAGTAGAAGTGTCAAAATTGGAAAAAGCCTCTCAACTGCCTGTTAACTACCTGTTAACAAGCAGTTGAGTGGCTATAATCCCCTTCTAGCCGCTAGGAGTCGGGTCCCTGCACAAATCGGGGACCCGAGTCCCGGGAAGGTTGATTGGAGGCGAGTTGGAAGTGGGTTCAGGACCCGCTGCCAATTTTTTTGATTTTGTCAGCAGTCCCGCCTCCAAACCCGACCCCTGAGCGCCGGCAAAATCGCCCCCTCCCACTCTCTCCAAATTCCCAAGTTTTACACTTTGTTTAAGTGCACTCCATTTAAGATCACTCTGTATAGACCACGCTGTGCGTCAGCAGATAGTGTTTACTTTTATACCTTTGGAGCCATATCCAAATTACAAGTGCTGTCTCAGCTCCCTGCTCACTGCTCTCTGTAATTAACATCTATTAAAAAAAACACTTCCAGCTGACTGACAGTTAACTGCCACTGACGGGCAGTTTCTGTTGACTACAGTTTTTAAAGTTTTAAGTTAAATTCAAAATGTTAAACTAAATTTCATTTCTTACAGCTAATACTCATCCAGACTCACCCAGTACTTATCAGAGACTCCCACTCTCTCCAAATTCCCAAGATTAACACTTTGTTTAGAAGTACTCTGTTTAAGAACACTCTGTGCAGACCACTCTTCCCCAGTCTATCCACGTAACTGTAATCCCTCATCTCTGAAGCAATTCTAGTAAATCTCTTCTGTACCCTCTCCAAAGCCTTCACATCCTTCCTAAAGTGTGGTGCCCAGAATTGCCCATATTATTTAACTATTTGTCTGTAAATGGTAATATGTCAGCTTCCTGTCCTTTTGTTGCAGCATCAGAAATGTAGGGCTGGATTTTACTTACCAAGACGAGTTGGGGGCGGGACTGCTGCCTTCCGGGTTCTAGTCCCGCCCCCAGCGACATCTGATGAACAGACACCATTTTGCCCTGATTGGCCTTGTTAAGCCCGCCCTGCGGGCTTGCCAGCCAATTAAGGAAAAGCTGGTATTAGATGACGTCAGTTGATGATGCTTCATCTGCCGGTTTTCTTAAAGGCATATGCACCACACTTGTTTGACAGATGAATTGTCAGTTTTTAACAGCATTGAGGTACTGTCAAACACTGACAATCACTGTCAAAGGATGAGCCCTTGCACTCAGGCTCTCTAATTACTCTCTCCTTAGGATAAAACAGATGGCAGCTGCAGCTGAGATTGCAGGAGCCATCTGTCACTTTTCCCAATGAGATGAGGCTACACAAACACTTCACAGCTTGTCACCTGCAGAAACATCTAACCACATTATAAATTACTTTCACAACATTTCCTTACCTCTGATACTCACCAGTGTCCCATTGCATCCTTCACACCACTCCTGCAGCTGTCATCCAAACACCAACATAACAACAGACCCACAGCACGCCTCACTTACCCTGGCGGGGTTCCCCGACATCGGGAAGCCCGCAGCAGCAGTCGAAAAATTGGAAAAAGCCTGTTAACTGCCTGTTAACTACCTGTTAACAGGCAGTTAAGTGGCTATAATCCTCTTCCCGCCGCTAGGAGTCGGGTCCCTGCACAAATCGGGGACCCGACTCCCGGGAAGATTGGTTGGAGGCGGGTTGGGAGCGGTTCGGGACCCGCTCTCATTCTTTTTGACTTTCACAGCAGTCCCGCCTCCAAACCCGCCTCCTCAGGGCTGGTAAAATCCAGCCTGGTAGTATTCGCATGGCATTAATTGAGGGGTTTAAAGCCAGTTATTCTCTTTGAATTATACAGTTATTATAGTTTAATATTTCATTTAAAGTGTAGATATGTAATTGTCTTGATTATATAGAGAGGTATTTCTGTTCTGCAGTTGGTTGATTTAATTGTGAGAAAATTATTGTTTTGAATCTGTAGTCATAAAATAACGGTCATTTAAACAGAAACTTGAAAGGGTCAGTTTTACAAAGTCACTCTCCCAAAGGCAAGGCTCCTATCAGGAACGTGCATTTGTAAATCAGACCATTAACTTTGTCCATTGACTGTTTTTAAGGGTTCTGATTGACTGAGACTTACTTCATTTAATAGGTGTACAGCAGGCTTCCAGTTCCTGTCTATTTAAATGAGAAGTTCAGATTTAATGGGGTATAAATTCATCTTGGGTGATAGTGCAAACAGGTGATAGTGCATTGGCAGCCCGTTTTACAATCCTCCTGATTATCTTTTCCAGTGATTTATACCCCAATCTCTAGGCTATTAATGATTTCAGTTACTTTTTGATAATTTATTCAGTACTTCATGATTTATTGAGTCCTTCATGCAATTTTGACACCCAAGTTATCAACAGAAGATTTCTACCCCTACAAGGTGCTCCCCCAGTGGCTCCAGCAGAGCCGGTGGAAGGTTGCTGTTGCTCATGTGGGGACTCTTAAGATCACTGTGGCCGGCAATTCCTGGGTGCTCGAGCCTGAGAGGGCCCAGCTGCAGACTGCTACACTATGGCTTCTGCCGGCGCAGTCTGGCCCAGTTGGCTTTCTGGCACCATACTGGGTATTGGTTGAGGGGGTGACAAGGGAGTAAACATGCTGATCCTGATAGAGGTCAACACGTGCCACACCCGCTGTGTCACTGCCGCTCCCACGGGGCTGGGGCTCGTCACTTCCACTGATCAGTGGGAGGGCAAGTGCAGCCCTACCCACTTGTTCCACCAATCTCT
This sequence comes from Squalus acanthias, assembly GCA_030390025.1. Lineage (NCBI taxonomy): Eukaryota > Metazoa > Chordata > Chondrichthyes > Squaliformes > Squalidae > Squalus > Squalus acanthias. The sequence goes on along the minus strand of CM059426.1, from coordinate 148,661,195 downwards.
CCAAGGTGGATGTCTGTCTATCTAAGATGGAGCAGAGGTTTGAGCCTTGAGTCTGCGTGGCAGTCATTGGAGCGTCACCAAAGTGTATGGGCATGGATGCCAGTCAGGCTGGAAACTTTCAGCCATGGTGGTGAAACTCTTTGGCAGGACTTCCAATACCTGGAAATGGACTGAGATGAGGAGAAATTTCTTCACTCAAAGGGCTTGTGAATCTTTGAAATTCTCTACCCCAGAGGGCTGTGGTTGCTCAGTTGATGAGTATATTCAAGACAGAGATCAATAGATTTTTGGATACTAAGGGAATCAAGCGGTATGGGGATAGTGCGGAAGGTGGAGTTAAGGTAGAAGATCAGCCATGAACTTATTGAATGGCAGAGCAGGCTTGAAGGATCGTATGGCCGACTCCTGCTCCTATTTCTTCTGTTCTTCTGTTCAACTGCTGTGTGAGACAAGCAGTTTTCTTTTCATTGAAGGCCCTGCAGTCTGCATTTCCTCAGAGGACTTCATCCTCCAGCGATCTGTGTTCTGGACTGTCCCTGCAACCACTCTCTGCGCACAAGTGCATCACCACGTGCAGATCCCTCAGCCGCACTCTCTAACCCGGAATTTTAAATTGGAGGTGGGTAGGATGCATGGTAGGGGGTGGTGGGGAGGGGGGTGGTCGGGGGCCAGATAATTAGAGGAGAGGTCGGGGGCCAGATCGTCAGAGGGGGGTGGGGGGAAGGAGAGGTCGGGGCCAGATCGTTGGGGGGAGGGGGGTGTGGGGGGAAGGAGAGGTCAGGGGCCAGATCGTTGGGGGGGGGGGGGTGGGGGGAAGGAGAGGTCAGGGGCCAGATCGTTGGGGGGAGGGGTGTGTGGGGGGAAGGAGAGGTCAGGGGCCAGATCGTCGGGGGGGGGGGGGGGGGCGGGGAGGAGAGGTCAGGGGCCAGATCGTCGGGGGGGTGGGGGGGGAAGGAGAGGTCAGGGGCCAGATCGTTGGCGTGCTGCAAACACTGACAAGCACTGCACAGAGGCAAAGGGCTGCACCTAGGTTCTCTGATGACTCCCTCCATATGCTTATTAGGGGAGTCAGAGCATGCAAGGAGGGAGTCAGAGCACGCAGGGAGGGAGTCAGAGCACGCAGGGAGGGAGTCAGAGCACGCAGGGAGGGAGTCAGAGCACGCAGGGAGGGAGTCAGAGCACGCAGGGAGGGAGTCAGAGCACGCAGGGAGGGAGTCAGAGCACGCAGGGAGGGAGTCAGAGCACGCAGGGAGGGAGTAAGAGCATGCAAGGAGGGAGTAAGAGCATGCAAGGAGGGAGTCAGAGCACGCAGGGAGGTCCTCTTCCCTTCCGATGGGCGGAAGAGACGTCCCCAGGAAACCAAGACAGCCTGGTTGCAGATTGCAGAGGCGGTCACCAGCAGGGATGTGGTCAGGAAGACCTGAGTGCAGTACCGCAAACGTTTCAATGATCTCATTAGATCAGGAAACGTTAGTACAAAGCTACACTCAACATCATCCTCTCATCATGTGCTTCTCATCACATCCCCATCACTCTGCCTTCCCTATCCTACTCCTGCACATCCTTACTCACACCAACATATCTTGCACCTCCACCCACCCCTCTCTCTCTATCTACATTATCATATCTCCATCCCACTAGCCACCCCTCACACTCACCCTCATCCTAGTGCAATCATACCAACTAACAACACACAAGGGTAGCCACTTGGGTATTTTATCCAATGTTTATGTAAAGTTTCTGTTAATGTGGTGTCAAACATAATTTTTTTTATTTTCAACACTTTGGGCTAAAAATTGAGTCGCGCCCCATTTGGGGCGCTAACCTCGCCGGGGCGTAGCGCCCCGAAAAAATTAGCGCCCCCGCGCCAGAACTTGAGTGGTTGCGCCCCAAGAGGGAAGCGGGGCGCTACTGGAAGCACCCCGCATCCCTCTTGGGGCGCTGCGAGGGAATATCCTGGCGCTACGTGCCGCAGCGCCAGGCGCTGCGGCACGTCGCGCCGCGGTATTGCAGGCCTTCCTCCCCTTCTTAAAGGGGAGGGGCCCTGCGCAGCGCGAACCGGGGCCCAGCTGGGCCCCCAGGGATCGGGAGTGCCGGCAAAAGAGTCCGGCACTCAAGAGAAGTGCCGGGCTCTTGGAGCGCAGCCGGCACTTCACGGTGGGGGAGCTTCACGGGGGCCGGGGACAGCAACGGGGGCAGGTGCTGGCAGGCGGCCAGCAACAAAAATGGCCGCCTGCCACCTCCCCTTTAAATATCGCCGCCCCGGCCGCACGTACGCCCCCTGAACCCGTCGGACATAGCGTCTGGCGGTAAATCAGGGGGCACTACCGAAGATCGCGGCTGGAGCGCGAGCGGGGCGCTGCGCACGGCAATGACGTCATCGCCGGCGGCGCAGCGCCACAGGGCGCTACCGGCTGGCGCCGCCGCTAACCTCCCGCTGAATTTTGCGGGAGGCGTGGGCGGCGCCGCGCCCGGGCGTTAGCTGCTTTGCGCCCCATTAGCGCCCTCTTAAGGCGCTAATGGGAGGCGCAAGCAGCTGAATTTTTCCCCCTTTGTGTTCTTGGACAGATTTGTGTGCACCTTTGGAAGTGGCTTAGTGAGTTGCAGTGAATGGTGAGATGTAACAGTACGCCCCGCAATGGTGATGAGTGTGAAAGGAATGGCTTGGACATTGTAGGGATGCTTTATGGTGTTGGCGTGGGCTGGTGCCAACCTGGCACATAATGTGGCAGCCATATGGGTGTACAGCGTAAAGTTAACTAAATATGGCCATGATGAGGCCATCCCTGGCCTCCTGGGCAGCAATGTGCCTGGGTGCTGATGCCCTGTGTTCTGTGCAGCATCAGGTGATTACGGAGAAGGTTGGTGTGGTTGTTGTTGGTGCTGCTGGTGTGTCTGGTGCTGCTGGTGTTGGGGCTGATCGTGGTCTGATTCTGAGGACCAAGGTGAGACAGTATAAAGGGCACCCATGTTGACGGAATAGCTGGCAGGTGAAGTAGAGATGACAGACGCATTCTGTCAATGGTGAGAGAGTTCTTCCAATAAGGTGACACTGGATGGAGACTTTGCTGGAAACATGTGCAGCCTGCAGAATCTGTGCTGGAAATGGGCTGAGTAACAGCTTCTGCCTGAGGAAAGTGATCATATGTCAGGTGAGAGCTTTCACTGAACATTTCATGCTGTCAAGTCATCAGCTGGAGCAATGGCCGCGGAATTCCCGCCTCAGGTTGACAGACGTATTTCCCGAGCTGTGTGAATCCCGTGGCCATGCAGGGAAATTTAAAAGGTAAGTGAAAAAAGGCTCTTAAGTGCCTGTAAACTACCTGATAATGATTTCAACTGGGGCCCACTGCTGCCGGTCGGGTCGGCTACGCGATGACAGACACACCTGGGGGAAAGCCGCGTGGGAGCGAGATGACAGCGGGTTCCTGACCTAAGGTAGATTTGGAAATTAGATTAAAAGCTATGATGGTAGATAAGCAGTGGAAAACATTTAAAGAAATATTCCAAAATTCTCAATGATTCCATTGAGAAATAAAAACTCCATGGGAAAAGTGATCCATCCGTGGCTAACTAAAAAAGTTAAGGATAGTATTAGATTAAAAGAAGAGGCTTACAATTTTGAGAAGAATAATAGTAAATCTGAGGATTGGGAGAGCTTTAGAAACCAGTAAAGGATGACCAAAAAATTGAAAAAAATGGAGAAAATAGACTGAGTGTAAACTAGCAAGAAAAAACAGATTGTAAGAGCTTCTACAAGTATGTAAAAAGGAAGAGAATAGTAAAAGTAAGTGTCGATCCCTTAGAGGCTGAGACCGGAGAAATTATAATGGGGAATAAGGAAATGGCAGAGACTTTAAACAAATATTTTGTATCTATCTTCACAGTAGAAGACTTAAAAAGCATACCAAAAATAGTGGTGAATCAAGGGGCTAATGAGAGTGAGGAACTTAAAGTAATTAATATCAGTAGAGAAAAAGTACTTGAGATACTAATGGGACTAAAAGCTGACAAATCCCCTGAACCTGATGGCGTACATATTAGGGTTCCAAAAGAGGTGGCTGCAGAGATAGTGGATGCTTTGGTTGTGATCTTCCAAAATTACTTAGAATCTAGAACGATCCCAGCAGATTGGAAGGTAGCAAATGTAACCCCGCTATTCAGAAAGGAGGGACAGAGAAAATAGAGAACTACAGGCTGGTTAGCCTGACATCAGTTGTCAGGAAAATGCTGGAATCCATTATTAAGGAAGTGGTAACAGGGCACTTAGAAAATCATAATGGCCCGGATTTTCCGGAGCCTATGACCGCGATGCGCATGCGCAAAAACCTGGAACTTGCCAGCTGTCAAGTTTCAGCTTGACAGACCGTATGTTTCCACAGGAAATGGACATTTGCTGGACCAGAGTTGAACTATTTGCCCAACTACTGCCCAGCGAATGCCCACGAAACCTTTACGCCTGGTAAAAGCAGGCGGAAGGCCTTCTTTTACCAGTGTAAGGGTTTAAATAAATATTAAAATACATTTTTTAAATGATTTAACCATAAAAAACCTTTAAAATTAGTTTAGGTTATTTTTGGCCTCTTGAAAAATGTTTAAATTTATTTTTCAAAAAATTAAATTTTTCTTTTAAATGTTTAATTAAATTGTATTTTAATTAATTTTGACCATGTGATGACATTTTTATTTCGGTGAAAGTGTGTTTTTTAGGGGATTCCTATTATGCTTATGGGGATTCCGTACGTAAATAGAATCTCCATAAGCATAATGGGAATCCCCCTTTGTGATTGGTTGGGCTGGCCCACGTGATCCCAGGGACGTTTGCGAACTGCATGCGCCCCTGGGATCCGTGGGCCTTTACGCAGGCGTATGCCTGCAGACCCAGGAGCGCGAGTCTTTGAAGGTTCAGAGGCACCAGGTAGGTGCAGAGTTTACTTGCGGTTCGGAGGCATTCGCCCGCGGGAAGCCTCCGACCGCAATTCTGAGCTCATTATGATTAGGCAGGTTCAATGTGGTTTTATGAAAGGGAAATCGTGTTTGACAAATTTATTAGAGTTTTTTGTGGATGTAACTCGCAGGGTAGATAAAGGGGAACCAGTGGATGTAGTACACTTGGATTTCCAAAAGGCATTCGATAAGGTGCCACAGAAGAGGTTGTTACACAAGATTAAGGCTCATGGAATTGGGGGGTAATATATTAGCATGGATAGTAGATTAGTTAACGGACAGAAAACAGAGAGTAGGGATAAATGGATCATTTTCAGGTTGGCAGGCTGTAACTAGTTAGGTGTTGCAAGGATCAGTGCTTGGGCCTCAGCTATTTACAATCTATATTAATGACTTAGATGAAGGGACCGAGTATAATGTATCCAGGTTTGCTGACAATACAAAGCTAGGTGGGAAAGTAAGCTGAGGAGGACACAAAGAGCCTGGAAAGGGATACAGACAGGTTAAGTGCATGGGTAATAAGGTGGCAGATGGAGTATAATGTGGAGAAATGTGAGGTTACTCACTTTGGTAGGAAGAATAGGAAAACAGAATATTTTTTAAAATGTTGAGAAACTATTAAATGTTGGTTTTCAGAGAGATTTAGGTGTCCTTGTACAGGAAACACAATGAGTTAGCATGCAGGTACAGCAAGCAATTAGGAAGGCAAATGGCAAGGGGGGTCGGAGTACAAGAGTAAGGAAGTCTTGCTACAATTGTGCAGGACTTTGGCGCGACCACACCTGGAGTACTGTGCACAGTTTTGATCTCCTTATCTGAGGAAGGATATACTTGCCTTAGAGGCGGTGCAACGAAGGTTCACTAGATTGATTCCTGGGATGAGAGGGTTGTCCTATGAGGAGAGATTGAGTAGATTGGGCCTATATTCTCTGGAGTTTAGAAGAATGGGAGGTGATCTCATTGAAACATATAAAATTCTGAGCGGGATTAACAGGGTAGATGCTGAGAGTTGTTTCCGCTAGCTGGAGAGTCTAGAACTAGGGGGCATAGTCTCAGAATAAAGGGTCGACCATTTAAGACTGCGATGAGGAGGAATTTCTTTACTTAGAGGGTTGTGAATCTTTGGAATTCTCTGCCCCAAAGGGCCGTATGGCCTACTCCTACGCCTAATTCTTATGTTCTTATGTTCTTATGAGAGGTAATGTAGTGTGGCCTTGTGCTGGGTAGTGAAGGAAGCGATGGAGGGAAGTAAGCAGTTAAGGATTGCTGCCATGTGCTCTAGGGATAGAGGGATAAATGAACTGTAGTACTTATCTTGCTACTCTAGTAATGACATTGTAGTGCTTCTTGCACCGTATCTAGGTCCTGAGGCTCGCACTCCTGGAGCTGCCGACCTCTGCAATCTCTCGCCATGCCTGGTGGACAGCGTGTTTGCTGACTCTCCTAGAACTGCTGGGGAACAGAAGTTCCCTCCTCAACTCACCTCCAAAGGGTGCTTGCCTTTGCCTCATTTCTCAGAAGTTTCTTCTTCCAGCATCTTGGAAACAAAAGAAACCACAAGGCAATGCACCCTTGTTTTAAGAGGTTCATTCTCACTTGAAGTAGGTCATTGGCTGATCTGCTGGAAATTGTGCCTTGGAAAAATGGCAGGTTTCCGGTTGGATCAGCCAATTAACTGCGAAGTTACCGGTGAAATTATAATGAGGTTCGGGAGTTAAAATACCCGGGTCTGTTTTTAGCTGCAATGGATGAGTATTAAACTGAAACTAAAGATTTGGAGGGGAATTTTGTGGGGGGTCAGCGGGCACTATCGGTGGCAGGTCGGGTGGGAAAAAATTTTTTTTTGACAGTGGGTCGGGACCCCGCTGTCAACCCGCTGCCTCGCTCCTTTACCAAATTTCAGGTCTGTCAGCACTGAGCAGACCCGACACGCAATGGCGGGGGAGGCAATTAAAATCATTAGTGGCTTGTTTACAGCCACTTAACAATGCTTTTTTCCCAGATTTTTGAATGTGACAGGTTGCCCTCTGGTTTCCCGCTGTGCCTAGACCTCATCTGTGAAGCTGAGGCAGGAGGTCACGTGCCATTGAATCAGCTGATGAATTGACAGCTTCAAATGTCAAGTCAAAGCTCCCAGCTGATTGAGATATGTTCCCTTAACCACTAAACTGCATTTCCACTACAGATTCAGAATGCTGCAAGTCTTTACACAAGTCTCCATCCAGTCTGACCTCATTACCTCTCCCACCATTGACAGATCGCTTCTGTCATCTTTACTTCACCTGCCATCTATTCCATCAGCATCGGTGCACTTTATACTCTCTCAACCTTGGTCCTCAGAGTCCCACCACAATCAGCCCCAACACCAGCATCACCAAGCACACCAGCAGCACCAACAACAACACCAACCTTCTCCGCAATCAACTGATGCTGCACAGGATACAGGGCATCAGCACCCGACCACATTGCTGCCTGGGAGGCCAGGGATGGCCTCATCATGCCAGATTTACTTCACTTGATGCTGTACACCCTGGCTGCCACATGATGTGCCAGGTTGGCACCACCCCACACACCAACACCATAAAGCATCCCTACAATGCCCAAGCCATTCCTTTCACACTCATCACCATTGCGGGGGGTACCGTTATGTCTCACCATTCACTGCAACTCACTAAGCCACTTTCAAAGGTGCACACAAATCTGTCCAAGAATGCAAAGTGTTGAAAATAAAGTTTGATAGCATATTAACAGAAACTTTACATGAACATCGCATACAACACCCAAGTGCCTACCCTTGTGTGTTGTTAGTTGATATGATTGCACTAGGATGAGGATGAGTGTGAGCGGTGGCTAGTGAGATGGGGATATGATAATGTAGATAGAGAGAGAGGGATGGGTGGAGGTGCAAGGTAAGTTGGTGTCAGTAAGGATGTGCAGGAGTAGGGTAGTGAAAGCAGAGTGATGGGGATGTGATGAGAGGCACAGCAGGATGAGGTTGAGTGTGGCTTTGTACTAACATTTTGTGATCTACTGAGGTCATTGAAACGTTTGCGGCACTGCACCGTGGTCCTCCTGACCACATCCCTGCTTGTGCCCTCCTGCGCAATCTGCAACCAGGCTGTGTTGATCTCCTAGGGAGGTCTTGTCCGTCCATGGGAAGAGAAGAGAACCTCCCTGAGTGCTGTGACTCCCTCCATAAGCATATGGAGGAAGTCATGGGAGAGCCTGGGTGCAGCCCTACACCTCTGTGCAGTGCTTGTCAGTGTTTGCAATACCTCAGTGCTGTAGAACTCTGACAGCACAACTGTCAAATTAAAGTTGGCCATGGTCCCTTTAGGGGAACCAGCTGATGACGCATCATCAAATGACGTCATCAGACCTGCTTCATTCAATTGGCTGGGAAACTCGCTGGGCGGGCTTAACAAGCCCAATCACAGTAAATTCATTCTATACAGCGGGCTGGAGCTGGCAGTGGGGCCAGGACCCGCCACGGACCCGCCGAGGTTGGTAAAATCCAGCCCTTGGTTTTAACACCCCCCTCCCCCCTCAGCCCCTCCTATCAGGAATGGTGTGGCTGGGAGTTAGTATGGCTGTGGGGAAGGTTGTGCTGCTTTCCCACGTTTTCCACTGCTTTCGCACCCCCCCCCCCCTCCCCCAAACCATGTTAACTTACCTTAGATCAGGTACTGGAGGCCTGCCAGCACCAGAGAAGTCGGGGCCTAATGTAGATGGCTAAGTGACGGTACGATAACATCATTCAGACGTGCATGCCATTTTAACTGAGAGCCGCACAGTCTCAGACCAAGAAAGTCCCTCAGAAATAATTTGGGAAAAGCTCTATTTACAAAGGAACCCACCATAAATGCTGGTATATGATTGCCATAGAGCATCATGGCCACAGGAGGAACAGGAGTCTGTGTCAGAGCATGCAAATGAGTTAGAATCTCCTGTGCTTCACGCTCTGGCGGGCCGGGCGGATCACGGCCCGCTTCGGCCCCGCACCCCATTTCATGCCTCGAGTTAAAATCAACCCTCAAAGCTCACCTGCTGAAAACTGACCTGGAGTTAGAATCGGGGCCATCGTTTCTGATTATCCAGTTCTGTATTCTCTCTATGGCAGCGTTGTATTTTTGCATAAACTTCCACAAATCAATGGTTAACAATAAAGAAAGTACCTCAGAAATAACTTGGGACTAGCTCCATGTGCAATGGAACCTATCATAAAGGCTAGTATATGGTTGTGTCATTCAAGTCTGGCCCACATGTCAGGCAATTTGGACAATCTTATCACTTTTTAACATTGCAAAAAAAAATGAATTAGGGATGGAAAATATTCAATATGACATTTCAAATGTCACGTTCTGAAAAAAAAAATTGCATTGCCTGTATCCCTGTGTGGAAACTAATCTAATGAATAATAATATGATCAGAATAACCTCATTTTTATTGTGGAAGTGTTCTAAAGGCAGAAAACTATTTCTGAAATTGATGGAATGTCAAAGGTTGAAACAAAATCAAGTTAGAAATATTGAATCAGTTTTAGTAAGGCTGCCCAAAAGCAGATAGAAAGAAATACAGTATTGTATATTTGGACATTTCTACATTTTTTTCATAGTTCTACTGAGGTTGGCTTGGCTCAGCCTTATTAGTAGTTTATTACAGTTTAAACCCAACATTGTTACATATATAGAATTAGGATGATTTGGTGCAAGTATTAACATTCAATACACCCAAGGTGTACAGATGATCCCAAAAGAAATGACAGCAAAACTCAAATAGTTTACAGATGTTGCTTGAAATTGAGACCAAATATCAAACTTTTTAACAATATATAATATTGCTTTAGTAAAGTGAAAAAAAATACGAGGGAGGTAAAAGTAGAGCTGAAACTGCATTGACTGAGGATGCATGGTGATCTTATTGTGGAAGAATACTGTCCTTATAGTTTGTAGGAGGGGATAATATAGAAGTGATTTCATAGTTGTAAAGTGTAATTATAAGGGACTAAAGAGCCAGTACGTATTATATAGAAGATAAATCATAACAAGTGGTGTGATATGTTAAATATCTCCACAAGTGAAGGGAGTACCAGTATAAATGCACAAATCACTAAAAGTAGTGACGCAGGTTGATAAGGCCATACAAAAAAAAACTAAGCACCAGGGTTAATTTCTAGAGGGATAGATGCTAAACCTGTATCGAACCTTTGCTAGACCACACTTGGAGTACTGTGTACAGTTCTGGTTGCCATATCGAGACACTGGAGAGGGTGCAAGAGACATTTACAACAATGATACCATGCAAGGTCATACCTATCAGGAAAGGATGAACAGGCTGGGATTCTTTTCTCTTGAAAAGAGAAGGCTGAGGGATGATCTAATAGAGGTCTTTAAAATGATAGAAGGTTTTGATAGAGTAGACACAGAGATAATGTTTCCACTTGTGGGGAAAAGCAAAACTAGAGACCATTAATATAAGATAGTCCCCAAGAAATCAAATAGGGAATTCAGAAGCAACTTCTTTACCAAGAGCGTGGTGAGAATGTGGAACTCGCTACCACAGGGAGTAGTTGAGGCAAATAGCATAGATGCATTGAAGAGGAGGCTAGATAAGCATATGAGGGAGAAGAGAATAGAGGGTTATGCTGATAGAGTTTGATGAGGAAGGATGGGATGAGGCTCGAGTGGAGCATAAATGCCGGCATGGACTGGTTGGGCCAAATGACCTGTTTCTGTGCTATATATTCCATGTAATGTACAAATTTACTTCATTCCCACATTTATAGAGGTTATTCACTTTGTAGGAAGAATAGAAAATCGGAATATTTTTTAAATGGTATGAAATTATTAAATGTTAGCGTTCAGAGGGATTTAGGTGTCCTCGTACAGAAAACACAAAAAGTTAGCAGGCAGGTACAGCAAGCAATTAGGAAGGCAAATGGCATGTTGGCCTTTATTGCAAGGGGGTTGGAATACAAGGGTAAGGAAGTCTTACTACAATTGTACAGGACTTTGGTGAGACCACACCTGGAGTACTGTGCACAGTTTTGGTCCCTGTATCTGAGGAAGGACATGCTTGCCTTAGAGGCGGTGCAATGAAGGTTCATTAGATCGATCCCTGGGATGAGAGGCTTCTCCTATGAGGAGAGATTGAGTAGATTGGGCCTATACTCTGTGGAGTTTAGAAGATTGAGAGGAGATCTCATTGAAACATATAAGATTCTGAGGGAGATTGACATGGTAGATGTTGAGAGTTGTTTCCCCTGGCTGGAGAGTCTAAAACTAGGAGGCATAGTCTCAGGATAAGGGGTCAGCCATTTAAGACTAAAATAAGGAGGAATTTCTTCACTCAGAGGGATGTGAAGCCTTGGAATTCTCTACCCCAGAGGGATGTGGATGCTCAGTTGTTGAGTATATTCAAGGTTGAGATAGATAGATTTTTGGATTTTAGGTGAATCAAGGGGTACAGAGGTCGGGCGGGAAAGTGGAGTTGTGGTCGAAGATCAGCCATGGTCTTATTGAATGCTGGAGTAGGCTCGAGGGGCTGTATGGCCTACTCCTGTTCTTATGTTCTTATCGTCAGTGGGAAGAGAATGTAGCCTACAAGAATGCCAAGTAGCCAATGCAACATGAGTGCCAGCAATGTATTACTCATCGAGGGTTCATTAAAGATCTAAGCACCTCAACAAGGATGTTATTACAGACCAGTTTCAGCTCCTGGAACCAGACGTGCAGCCAACATCTGGTCAGCACTCTCACGAAGTGAAAGGGACCACTGACATCAACTTCTACATCACTGGGTGCTTCCAGGTGGCAATCAGAGACCTTGCTCAAATCAACCAGTATGCAGTTCAGTGCCACAGTAACACATGCCCTTTTTCCACACTTCAGCATACATCAGGTTCATTCCTGCTTTGCAGACGAGTTGGAATGACAAACCCAAGTACAAGATGGCATTGATTGCATTCCCTTTTATCAACAGAGAAGGTTACTGTTCCCTAAATGCAACCACTGATTTAAAAAAATGTAAGTCAGTGGTTGTTTTTTGGGTGAGCGCTCACGCTGCACATATCTTGTGGCAATCAATGGTTCCACAACTGTTTGAATGGGGACAGACGTGGCAGAGGAAGTTCAGTTTAAGGTAGAGAAATTCCTCCAAGTTCTGCACCTCTGGAATAAGGTTGAGGTAACGGCTAGGGAGGTTGATGAAGTCCAGACCAGAGGCACACAAGTTTTTACCAATGTTAAGCTGGAGGAATCCTAGATCTTCATGTTGGACATAAAATTTGGAGAGTGCAACAACAACCCGGGGATCAATGAAGGAAGCAGAGAGACAGAATTACTATCACCGGCATATATGTTGACTTAAAGAGTGCCAATTTTAAATGGGCGTCCAAGACTGCTTAGCAGCAGTAAATATCTGGAGGTAATGGAACTTATACAGTAATATAAAGGAAGTGTATTTCAGCCATTTTATTTGCTTTTATCCCCCGTCTTGGTACTTAGGTTCTCATGAGCCTTCGTGCCAATGGCTGTAAATTATTTTTTCCCCATTGGCAACAATGGATTTCCAAATGGCACTCTCCCTATCTGATGTGTCTGGAAAAGGAGGAGGGCCTACTGAGGGGTGCCAGGCAGATCAGGCTGCACGAGAGGTGGATGATGCCTTTGCCTTGTGAGTGCCCTGTGAAAAAGTTTGCTTTGGGGCCCTTACATTTTACTGGACAATGAAAATAAATAATACCTACTACTTTGGTATGCATGATCATAAAAAGGCATGTTTGGTGTCGGTAATATAAAAATAGCTGACAAAATGATAAGCGATAGATAAAACAATAGTAAATAACATAGAGTGATTAGAAAGGCCTTGAAACACCAACGTTATTTCAGCATATGAGCCATATGACAGTTCAGAAACTCAGATTTTCGTTGTTTAGCTGTAGTGAAGATTTGTATAATATCTGAGGAATCGAGTGGTACTTACAGTCCATAAGAACTGAATTTCATCTCTTTCTCCCACATCAACCATGATTGCAGGAGGGGAGTGGGGGAGGTAAGAAGGTGAGTGCTGAAGTCGGAGCCCATTGTGGCTGCTGCGTGCTCCCTGGATTATCACTCACTCAATGACGGGCACTCATTCTCCCGCTCACTCATTAACACACACTTTCTCACATACATTCAGAATCCCTCACTGATGCATTCTCACTCTTTCACTGATTCACACTCTCACACTGATTCACTCACTCACTCAAACTCTCTCACCCGCTCAGTCACTCTCATATGCACTCACTCTCACTCAGTAACTCACCCTTTCACACTCACCATTCATTCTCTCGCACTCTGCCACTCACTCAGACTCTTTCACTCAGAAGCTTACTCCCTTTACCCAAAGGGAGAGGGAATTGTAACTTGACCCCAGGGTGAGAGAAGATTGTACTTCATTTAATGTTCTCTGTCTGTCTGTCTTCTTTGTCCTGACCTCAGTCACCGGCTTCATTCCACTCCCTCCTTGCCCTTTCTTTCAATAGGACTCCATAGTCAAATCCCTGCACTCACTAGCAGCACAGAATCAGCAACTGAATGTCCGTCCCTCAAATCACTGCCTAAAGTTCAGCCAGGACCTGAAGGCTGGGGACTGAGTGCCTGTGATACTCTTTCCTTTATCAGCAATACTGTTGGACAGAGTATAAATCAACAAATAATGGAGGCCTGTAAAAAAGGTACGGTAATAATCATGGGTGATTTTAATCTCCATATTGATTGGACAAATCAAATTGGCCATGGTAGCCTTGAGGAGGAGTTGATAGAGTGTATCCGGGATGGTTTCCTAGAACAGTATAATGGAACCAACCAGGGAGCAGGCTATCTTGGATCTGGTACTGTGTAATGAGACAGAATTAATAAATGATCTCATAGTAAAGGATCCTCTGGGAAAGAGTGATCATAGCATGGTTGAATTTCAAATTCAGTTGGAGGGTGAGAAAGTAGTATCTCAAACCAGTGTCCTGATCTTAAACAAAAGCAATTACAATGGCATGAGGGCAGAACTGGCCAAAGTGAACTGGAAAAATAAATTAAAGGGTAAGACAGTTGAAATGCAGTGGTGGACATTTAAGGAGATATTTCATAATTCTCAACAAAAATATATTCCAGCGAGAAAGAAAGATTTTAAGAGAAGGGAGCACCATCCGTGGCTAACTAAGGAAGTATAGGATGGTATCAAATTGAAAACGAAGGCATACAATGTTGCCAAGATTGGTGGGAGGCCAGAGGATTGGGAAATTTTTAAAAACCAGCAAAGGATGACTAAAATATTAATAAAGAGAGAGAGAAGATGAATTATGAGAGTAAACTGGCAAGAAATATTAAAACAGATAGTAAGAGCTTCTACAGGTATATAAAAAGGAACAGAGTAGCTAAAGTAAACGTTGGTCCCTTAGAGGATGAGACTGGGGAATTAATAATGGGGAACGGGGAAATGGCAGAGACTCTGAACAAATATTTTGTATCTGTCTTCACGGTAGAAGACACTAATAACATCCCAATAATGGATAATCAAGGGGCCACAGGGAGGGGGGAACTAAAGATAATCACTATCACGAAGGAAAAAGTACTTGGTAAAATAATGGGACTAAAAGATGACAAGTCATCTGGACCAGATGGGCTGCATCCCAGGGTCTTAAAAGAAGTGCTGCAGAGATAGTGGATGCATTGGTTGCAATATACCAAAATTCCCTGGACACTGGAGAGGTCCCAGCGGACTGGAAAACCGCAAATGTAACACCCCTATTTAAGAGAGGAGGGAGACAGAAAGCAGGAAACTATAGACCAGTTAGCCTAACATCTATCGTTAGGAAAATGCTGGAGTCCTTCATTAAGGAAGCAGTAGCAGGGCATTTGGAAAATCATAATGCAGCCAAGCAGAGCAAGCATGGTTTTATGAAAGGGAAATCATGTTTAACAAATTTGCTGGAGTTCTTTGAGGATGTAACAAGCAGGGTGGACAAAGGTGAGCCAGTGGATGTGGTGTATTTGGATTTCCAGAAGGTGCCACATAAAAGGTTACTGCATAAGATTAGAGCTCACGGAGTTGGGGGTAATATATTAGCATGGATAGAGAATTGGCTAACTAACAGAAAGCAGAGAGTCGGGATAAATGGGTAATTTTCCGGTTGGCAAACGGTAACTAGTGGGGTGTCACAGGGATCGGTGCTGGGGCCTCAACTATTTACAATCTACATTAATGACTTGGATGAAGGGACCGAGTGTAATGTAGCCAAGTTTGTGGGTGATATAAAGATGGGTGGGAAAGCAAGTTGTGCAGAGGACTCAAAGAATCTGCAAAGGGATATAGACAGGCTAAGTGTATGGGCAAACATTTGGCAGATGGAGTATAATCTGGGAAAGTGCGAGGTTATCCACTTTGGCAGGAAAAATAAAAAAGCCAATTATTATTTAAATGGGAGGGAGATTACAAAATGCTACAGTTCAGAGGGACCTGGGGGTCCTTGTGCATGAAACACAAAAAGTTAGCATGCAGGCACAGCAAGTAATCAAAAAGGCAAATGGAATGTTGGCCTTTATTGCAAGGGGGTTGGAGTATAAAAGCAGGGAAGTCCTGCTACAACTGTACAGGGTATTGGTGAGACCACACCTTGAGTACTGCGTACAGTTTTGGTCTCCTTATTTAAGGAAGGATATATTTGCATTGGAGGCAGTTCAGAGACGATTCACTAGGTTAATTCCAGAGATGAGGGGGTTGACTTATGAAGAAAGGTTGAGCAGGTTGGGCCTATACTCATTGGAATTTAGAAGAATGAGAGGGATCTTATTGAAACATATATGATACTGAGGGGGCTCGACAAGGTAGATTCAGAGAGAATGTTTCCCCTTGTGGGGAAATCTAGAACTCGGGGGGCACAGTTTCAGAATAAAGGGTCGCCCTTTTAGAACTGAGATGAGGAGGAATTTCTTCTCTCAGAGGGTTGTAAATCTGTGGAATTCTCTGCTCCAGAGAGCCGTGGAGGCTGGGTCATTAAATACATTTAAGGTGGAGATAGACAGATTTTTGCAAGATAAGGGAGTGAAGGGTTATGGGGAGCGGGCAGGGAAGTGGCATTGAGCCCAAGATCAGCCATGATCTTATTGAATGGCGGAGCAGGCTCGAGGGGCCAAGTGGCCTATTCCTGCTCCTATTTCTTATGTTCTTCTTATGTTCTTACAAACAATATAAAGACAGGCTGCTTATTTAATATAATATATGAAAACTTGCCTGGATGAGTGCAGCTCCAACAACACTCAAGAAGCTCGACACCATCCAGGACAAAGCAGCCCACTTGATTGGCACCCCGTCCACCACCTTAAACATTCACTGCCTCCACCACCGGCACACCGTGGCTGCAGTGTGTACCATCTACAAGATGCACTGCAGCAACTCGCCAAGGCTTCTTCAGCAGCACCTCCCAAACCCGTGACCTCTACCAGCTAGAAGAACAAGGGCAGCAGGCACATGGGAACACCAGCACCTCCAAATTCCCCTCCAAGTCACACACCATCCTGATTTGGAAATATATCGCCGATCCTTCATCGTCACTGGGTCAAAATCCTGGAACCCCCTCCCTAACAGCACTGTGGGAGTACCTTCACCACACGGACTGCAGCGGTTCAAGAAGGCGGCTCACCACCACCTTCTCAAGGGCAATTAGGGATGGGCAATAAATGCTGGCCTTGCCAATGACACCCACATCCTGGAATGAATAAAAAAAAAACAGCAGAAATATTAAATAATGCTCCTTATTGCGCTTGGTGCTATATTGCATGCCAGCATGTCCGATGGACTGCAGGTGTCCTTTCATTGGTTCTGCTCAGGGCTCCTGATTGGACTGGGAGCCAATGTAGGTCAGCGAGCTCTGGGGTGATGGGCGAGCGGAACTTGGTACGAGTTAGGATACGGGCAGCATAGTTGGGATGAGGTCAACAACCCTCTTTACAAGCACTTCATACAGCACCACTTCGACTTCAGCAGCCATCAAACATGGTGGGGGTGTGTGGGGGGGCCGTGGTCAGGTGCAAGACATGCCTACAGACCCACGTCTGTACCAGCGGTTTGCTGTTCTTGTATTTTCGCCTGTCTGTTCTTTGTCCCTGCCCCTTTAGCCTTGACAAGGGTTCCTAAAGAATTGAGAAGCCTTCTGAAGCACTCCATAGGCTTTCAGTATTTGAGTTCCCCTTTTGTGACTCTCTCCCTTAATAGTCCCAACCCCTTTAATTTCAATTTGCACCACCTTGCCCACCACTAGTTTGCTTTTTATATTGGTCCAAGTTCACACCTGAAGTTTTGTAAAGCATCATTTATAACATTTGGATATTTACTGGTGGGGGTGGCGAGGGGGAGGTTAACAGATGAATCGGCAACATATTGGCAGTTTTTCTTTGATTGGCTGCTCAATTGTGTAATGACTGCAATGCATTCAAACTCTGCAAACCCGCACTAAATGAGCTTGTCTGTTCTTGTGGGTGAGCTTAAAAAAAAAGAGAAAAGGTTAATTCTCACCTAACGCACAATCAGTGTGCTGAGACAAATTAAACCTCTAGATGGTGCAGTAGGTTAATACATTATCCTTTTACATTTGGAACTGATGGGATGAAACTCTGCTCTCTCTGCTGGCTGTGAAGACTACCTAAAATGAGTTTGAAAAGTCTGAACCCAGTTCCCAATATGCACAGATCTATAACACACTATGGTCCATTATTTTGGCCCTAAATCTCATTTGGAGAGGCCTGAAAGATGGCTGGTGGAGTGGGGGTCTACTCTTCTGAAAGTGGGGCTGATTTAAATTACTGGGGCAGGTTAGCAGGGTTATTATCCTGTATCTGAACTTGGGAATGGGAATTTATGCATGTTTTAAGCTATGGTTTTATGCCATTGTTTTAATTAAAGCGGACTCACCTAATAGCAATACGCATTATCTCGAGATTCTGCAACTTCTAACGGGTATTTAACTTTAATAGATAAGAGCATTTTCATTCTTTAAAAATAACATCAAAATATGATGAAATACTCTTACACCTTTGCCAGGTTTGGCACATTTGGGAGTACAACGGAGGTGGAGACCCTGCTGTAACTGAAATAATCAGGAAGTACAGTGCTCCTCTGAGCATTTCCCTTATTCTCAAGAGCCTTTGATCCTGGATCAGATATTATAATGTCCTTTACTTTCCCTATTAACACCCCTTACGTTGTTTTGATTAAGCACTTTCGTAGATAAAGCGTTCAACACATCTCAGTATAAATGGGTAGTTATTCGTTACTAGAAATCAGATATACTAGAAACGTGACTTCACGTAAGATCGTCAGAAGAATATAAGAAATTATATGAGAAAAATGCCATCTGGCCATGCATGCTTGCTCACTCCATGTATAATTTATTCTTATCATAGACTCTACATAATTAATTCAATCTCCTGAGGGGGACAACCTACCACAGGTAAACTGTCAAGAAGGTTGAGTTCCATACAGCATTTGTTTATTTTCACCCCTGCCTTAAACAGGGATTCAGACAACTATTCTTAAAGGTGTTAATTAACACAACATTACCTATTTTACCGAGTCTGTTCCTTATACCCACTACTCTGTGGAGAAAATATTTTCTTCTAATTCCTAGTTTCCCTTGAGCCTTGCTAATTTTACTAATATTCTCCAATTCCGTGCTCAGAGCCATAGTTAAATAAACTACCTACATCCACACATCCTCTGCGTCTAAACAATTAAAAGAATACAGGAATAGGATGAATTCATCTTTCACTGATTTGGATATTGGATAATACAAGAGTGTATAAGAGTATACCTGTCAAGTCAGAAACAGATACATTAGAGTGGATTTTAACCCTACCGGCCCAGCAGAAACCTGGTGGGTAAGCAGTTAAAATCCACCGGGTAACGTACCAATCGAGGTCCCATCCGGATCCCACCACTTCCAATTTTTATCAGCACTTCTGGACTAATGACAAAGTCGCCCGCCCAAAGCCGACAGGATCGATCTCTTACTATGCAGATCAGGGTCTGATGATGTCACCGGGCCCTGACGGCAATTTTAACTCCTGCCTGAGCAGGGAAGTGGAAGACTGTCAGAAGAGGCCATTCAAGGGTACGTTTTTTTATTTTCCTTTGTGGGCCACATTGATGTCTGCAATGAAGAAGTAGCTTCCCTGATGTTGCCGCAAATGAGAGCTGTAGACTGGAGTCACAACTATTGATTGTCGCACATCCTCAGAGACTGACCTTAGGTATGATGTTATTCTAACATCCTTCTTTTCAGGTGAGTACCCATGAGTTCTGGGTCCCATGACTCCAAAATCATGAGCAGCCTTTTCCTCAGCCTCCACTGGGAAGGTGGCACCCCAAATGAGATTCTTCTTCTTTGTTACTGCCTTCACATCCATTAATAATAATAATAGAGCTATATATTTCTCAATTGATAGCATTTTCCATTTCAAGCGGTCATTTTATACTAAATCAAAACAAAATAAAACAAAAATAAGCTAACGCAGGGAGTATTAATAAAATTAATAAAGCTGCAATACATAAGAACTCGTGTTCCATCTGAGGTGGCAATTGTTAGGAATGTGCATTTTGTAATATTATACACAAAGGCTGTAGTTCTGCATCTAAATGTTCATACACTGAGTCAAACACTTGGAGGTTTATTGAAGGTTTAATGAACAGACATACTCACAGCCTACACTGAGATTACATAAAATGCGGCCTCAGAATAACGCACGTTTACAACCAATTTTCCAGATCGCTTCCTTCCCTTTCATCTTCACACCTCACATTACAAGTTCACCAATTGCATACCTTTCTAACTGCATTATTTCACACGATCTTAGAAGCACTTTGCACCAATTCTCACTATTGGCTCTAAACCTTTATCTCTATCTGATGTCTGTGGCCCAAAGGCTAACAGATTGGTTTTTAGGGATAGCTAGGCATAGAATGTATTATTATGCTTAGTTACAGATAACATAAGCTCTAAATGTAAACAAAGTGTAGCCTGGCCCAGAAACAGGCTGTAGTTAACCTCTGTACAGACATTGTATTGTTAACCATTGTCAACTATATTTGCAGTCTTTCAATAGCCTTTTAACGATAGAGCTTAATATAAAATGGAATTTAGCATAAATAGTTTTCGTACAAGATGGAAAATTTTACTATTTCTCAATCTTAATTTCTAACACAGAGGGGGAGAAATTGGGCTGTGTAGCGCCCATGTTTTAGGCCCTACGCGGCCTCCTAACACTCGAAAATGGCATTGAGATGTGCACGCATACTTCCGACAGGAAGTGCGCCGGACGCCATCTTGGTGAAGGGGTTTGCGTGTGCACACCTAACAAACACCGGCAGCTTGCAGAGCAGGCAGATTATGATGTCAATCAGTGTGCGATGCTTATTTGATGCCAGCGCTGCCATTTTCGAACGCCACGCTCCAGCCTACACCCTGTCTTAACCTCGCACAGCTGAACACAATGTTAAATGGCATGAAGGATCCCCCACCAGCGCTACTTAAAGAGACCATGAGCAACTTACAGGTTATGATGCGGAGATGCCGGTGTTGGACTGGGGTGGACAAAAGTGAGAAGTCGCACAACACCAGGTTATAGTCCAACAGTTTTATTTGAAACCACAAGCTTTCGGAGCGCTGCTCCTTCACCTGACGAAGGAGCAGCCGCTCCGAAAGCTTGTGATTTCAAATAAAACTGTTGGACTATAACCTGGTGTTGTGCGACTTCTAATTTACAGGTTAGTTGCTGGATTATTTCTCCTGGCTGCTGGTGCAATTGCATGTGTTTTTTAGGCTTTCCAATACTTGCTTAAAGCTTCAATAGTCTACGGGGAGTGGTCTGGCTGTTGCTGAAGTACTTTTTGTTGATTTAAAAGGTTGTGCTGAAACAACTTGTTTCCAGACATGGGTGGCCTGGAAGGGCGGGGGGGGGGGGGGGGGTGGGGGGGTAATTTTCACTCTGGGCCTGGGCGGAAAAATGGTGGTTGCGGATTGGCCAGCCATTCTACACCCCGCTTAATTTCTCTTTTCATTGACGCCACCACCAGTTTTCCGCTTGTGCCCAAAGTGAAAATTACCCCCATTGAGTTCATAGGATTTAACTGTCCACAGTCGTTGTCTGAAACCTCGGCTTTGACTAAAGTGGTTAGAAAAACCTTTTCACAGCTGTGAAAGGATTCTGTAAATTGCCTTTCAGCAGTTTTAATCTGGGAAATCTTTTTCTTTCCACCTTTCTGCCATGGAGACCTTGCCATGGGGTTCACTATAACCATTCCCATATATTGCTTAAAAACAGAGGCAGAACAGGAACAGGAGGAAGAGGAAATGATAGAGGCACACATGATAAAGCTACAAGAAAGGCAAATAAAACCAATTAGGAGAAATCCTTTCACCAGACTCTACAGATTCTACAGCGTCATAATTATTGGGAGAGGGAAGGAATGGAAAGCAGATCCAACTGTCAGTTGCCTCACTCTACTGCAAGAGCTGATCACCTTTAAGTAACTTTAGGAATGATTATATTGGATTCGTGTTATTGATATTGTTTTGTCAAGAGCAAATATTCACACAGTGGTTTCCTTCACTTCTGGAATTTGTTGGATGCAGAAGATACTTAAGATGTTTGGCAGCAGTGACAAGTTCTGGGTTCTTTTCTGCTTTTTTTTCCACAAAGACGTGGTGAAGGATACCTCTTGTAACAATATAGGGGCCAATTTTTGTATGCCTACCACCCCATTTATGCTGGAAAATGGGGCAGTGGGCAAACTAATATTCTTATAAAGTCTTGCTCAACTGGCTGCTTGACTTGATTTTCAAATGAGCCTCAAAATGGGTGGCCAGTGCTCACTGCCCAAACAGGCAGGAGCCGTATTTAAATATTTAAATTGGGGCCCCATGCTCTTTGTAGGACCCTGATGGGATTTTCGTAGATCAATGGGCAGGGCTTGCACCATGACATGGAATGGCCTAACCTGCGATCCTTAAAGGGACCACTACAGGCATCTCCAAAAAGAGATCAAATTATTTTTGCTTTCATTTTTTGGAGTGCTCTTCCAGTCGCCACAGAAATACTCCAGCCCACTGCTGGTCCCTGCACAGCTCCCCTCGCAAACACCCCCCTCCCACCCCCACCCCCCTGAATTGCCTCCTTCCCCAAAATCTGTACTGTCAACCGGTTCAATGTCGGAGCAGGCTGATTTCCTGCCCTCCCTGACTGGCGAGCTGCCTTGGAGAGCCCGTTTGGCGCTCGTTGCTTGCTGGCTGCAGGCTAATGAGGCTTGACCACTTGCTGCTGTGAACGGGCAGGCAGCTCCATTGCAACCCTGGCCGCCCGCTCAATTAGCACTGCAAAGAAAAGTCGCCCCAGTATTACTGATCTCAATGGATCACAGAGGTAGTTTATGTCATAAATAATGGTAAGAAAGCAAAGGGATTTCAAAATAATCCTGAAATCTATCAGCCTCCTGCACTGCTGATTATGGTTTTCTCTGTGGATGAACTGCTCCCCACAGAGC
Source organism: Squalus acanthias (assembly GCA_030390025.1). Lineage (NCBI taxonomy): Eukaryota > Metazoa > Chordata > Chondrichthyes > Squaliformes > Squalidae > Squalus > Squalus acanthias. The sequence continues at coordinate 148,638,674 of CM059426.1, read as the reverse complement.
AAGTGTTTCAGTTCGATTGCAGATTGAGATACAAGGCAACCAAGTCCATTTCTTTCCACTGCAACATGCCTCAGATAGCTCAAAAATATACACATTATTTGCTAAATTAATTGGATAATTCTCCTGGTGGTATATCTGCTCATTATTTATTATGCATACCAGGATAAATCTCTAAACATGATGTCAGGGTAGCTGCAGTAGGCAGTAGCTCATAAAACATTTAATAGTAGCAACAGAAGCAATTTAAAAGTGATAACTTTGTTTTCTGCCTATGTCTCTTGAGATTGGGTATGCTTCTTCATAATACAAAGTTGCAAAGATACTTTTCTTCCTTTAAACGTTGTCTTTATGTTTATCTATGACTTATATATCACCTTTTTTCTAAATGAAAAACTGGTATTCTTCCTCAGAGAATGCAGCTATTAGAATAGCAATAGTAAGGAAGAATATTAGGTCTGATGATGTGGAATCTGTATGGGTAGAGCTGAGAAATACCAAGGGGCAGAAAACGTTAGTGGGAGTTGTATACAGACCCCAAAACAGTAATGCTGAGGTTGGGGATGGCATTAAATGGGAAATTAGAGACGCGTGCAATAAGGGCACTGCAGTTATCATGGGTGACTTTAATCTACATATAGATTGGGCTAACCAAATTAGTAACAATACTGTGGAGGAGGAATTCCTAGAGTGTATACGGGATGGTTTCCTGGAACAATATGTCAAGGAACCAACTAGAGATCAGGCCATCTTAGACTGGGTATTATGTAATGAGAAAGGATTAATTAGCAATCTTGTTGTGCGAGGCCCCTTGGGGAGGAGCGATCATAATATGATCGAATTCTTCATTAAGATGGAGAGTGAAGTAGTTGACTCAGAGACTAGGGTCCTGAATTTAAATAAAGGAAACTACGATGGTATGAGGCATGAGTTGGCTAGGATGGATTGGGGAGCGTTACTTAAAGGGTCGATGGTGGATAGGCAATGGCACACATTTAAAGATCGCATGGATGAACTACAGAATTTGTTCATCCCTGTTTGGCATAAAAATAAACAAAAAAGGTGACTCAACCGTGGCTAACAAGGGAAATTAGGGATAGCATAAGATCCAAGGAGAGGACATATAAATTGGTTAGAAAAAGCAGCAAACCTGAGGATTGGGAGCAGTTTAGGATTTAGCAAAGGAGGACAAAGGGATTAATTAAGAGGGGGAAAATAGAATATGAGAGTAAGCTTGCAGGGAACATAAAAACTGACTGTAAAAGCTTCTATAGATATGTGAAGAGAAAAAGATTGGTGAAGTCAGCCGTAGGTCCTTTGCAGTCAGAATCAGGGGAATTTATAATGGGGAACAAAGAAATGGCTGACGAATTAAATACATACTTTGGTTCTGTCTTCACAAAGGAGGACACAAATAAACTCCCAGAGATGTCGGGGAACATAGGGTCTAATGAGAGGGAGGAATTGAATGAAATCAGTATTTGTAAGGAAATGGTGTTAGGGAAATTGACGGGATTGAAGGCCGATAAATCCCCAGGGCCTGATAATCTACATCCTAGGGTACTTAAGGACGTGGCCCTAGAAATAGATGCATTGCTGGTCATCTTCTAAAATTCTATAGACTCTGGAACAGTTCCTATGGATTGGAGGGTAGCTAATGTAACCCCACTATTTAAAAAAGGTGGTAGAGAAAAAACAGGGAATTATAGACCGGTAAACCTGACATCGGTAGTGGGCAAAATGCTAGAGTCCATTATAAAAGATGTACTTGGAAAACAGTGACAGGATCGGACAAAGTCAACATGGATTTACAAAAGGGAAATCATGCCTGACTAATCTACTGGAATTTTTTGAGGTTGTAACTGGTAGAATAGATAAGGGAGAACCAGTGGATGTGGTGTATTTGGACTTTCAGAAGGCTTTCGATAAGGTCCCGCATAAGAGATTAGCGTGCAAAGTTAAAGCACATGGGATTGGGGGTAAGGTACTGTCTTGGATAGAGAACTGGTTGGCAGACAGGAAGCAAAGAGTTGGAATAAACGGGTCTTTTTCCGAGTGGCAGTAGCGCAGGGATCGGTGCTAGGACCCCAGCTATTCACAATATATATTAATGATCTAGACGAGGGAACTAGATGTAATATCTCTAAGTTTGCAGATGACACAAAGCTGGGTGGGCGTGTGTGCTGTGAGGAGGATGCAGAGAAACTCCAGTATGATTTGGACAAGTTGGGTGATTGGGCAGATGCATGGCAGATGCAGTATAATGTGGATAAATGCGAGGTTATCCACTTTGGTGGCAAAAACAGGAAGACAGATTATTATCTGAACGGCAATAGATTGGGAAAAGGGGAAGTGCAACGAGATCTGGGAGTCCTTGTACACCAGTCACTGAAGGTAAGCATGCAGGTGCAGCAGGCGGTTAAGAAGGTAAATGGTATGTTGGCCTTCATAGCGAGAGGATTCGAGTACAGGAGCAAGGATGTCTTGCTGCAGTTGTACGGGGCCTTGGTGAGACCACACCTTGAGTATTGTGTGCAGTTTTGGTCGCCTTATCTGAGGAAGGATGTTCTTGCCATGGAGGGAGTGCAGCGAAGATTTACCAGACTGATACCTGGGATGGCAGGAATGACGTATGAAGAGAGATTGGGTCGATTAGGCTTATATTCACGAGAGTTTAGAAGAATGAGAGGGGACCTCATTGAAACTTATAAAATTCTAACAGGACTAGACAGACTAGATGCAGGAAGGATGTTCCCGATGGAGTCCAGAACCAGGGGTCACAGTCTAAGGACAAGGGGTAAGCCATTTAGGACTGAGTTGAGGAGGAATTTCTTCACCCAGAGAATGGTGAACCTGTGGAATTCTCTACCACAGAGGCAGTTGAGGCCAATTCATTAAATATATTCAAGAAGGAGTTAGATATATTTCTTAAGGCTAATGGGATCAAGGAATATGGGGAGAAAGCAGGGACAGGGTACTGAATTTGATGATCAGCCATGATCTCATTAAATGGCGGAGCAGGCTCGAGGGGCCGAATGGCCTACTCCTGCTCCTATCTTCTATGCTTCTATACTTTAGGTGCAGAAGCAAATTCAGCTTTAAGAGCTGAACGCTCCAATATGGAAATTCGTTTTAATATTAATTTTTTTTCAGTAGACAGTTGAGATGTAAGGGCTAAAAACTGCCTATTTTTACATGATTTTTATTTTTTCCATTTCAGGAGACAGTTCCCCTTTAAGGGACCGAACTGCTTTCTGAAGTGACAGCTTTGCTTTTAGAGCAGGCTGTTCTTGCTGCAATGACGCTATGGTCAGGCTACATTGGGGCCTCCTGCCGGGACGAATGTCACCAGGACGGCGTTGCACAACGAGTTTAGCGCTGGGCTAATGTTAATTAGTCCCCAGCTCCAATATTTCAGTCCTGCCAGTGCCACTATCTTCGGCAGTCATTAACACCAGCCCGCAGTGGCAGCAGCAGATTTTTACCGCTATTGAATTTTTAGCCCATTGATTTTAGACTCCATCCCCAAAGTCCACGGGGGAAAAATTCGGTTGCTTTGCGCCTCCCGTTAGCGCCCTAAGAGGGCGCTAATGGGTTGCAAAGCAACTAGCGCCCGGGCGCGGCGATGTTTGCGCCGCTCGCGGAATTGACCAGACATTTTGCGGCGGCGCTAAACACTACCGCCACGATCTCCTGCGCCCACAGATCGTGATGTCAGTCGAGCGTGCAACGCCCCAGTTGCGCCCCGGACCGGATATTGAGTGACGCCCCCTGCCTTACCGCCTGCCACTAGCAACGACAGTTTGAGGAGAGCGTTTTGCAGTCGGGAAGGGACTGGGGGAGCGCTATTTAAAGGTGACCGCTTCCTGCCTTTTTTTGTCAGTGGCATTTTTGCACCACGCATTCTGAGAGAGAGAGAGAGACTTCTGGAGAGATTCAACGCTGTGTGAAGGAGTTTTGGGTACTGAGCAGCACTTTGCAGGTTCATTTTGATTTGACCTTCCTTGCATGGATTTAGAGGAGACTATGGTGGCTGCACTCTGAGCTCTTTCCCTGGGCCTCTCCATTGTTCTTTCCAACAGATTTGATGTAAAGGTCTCTCCAGGCCGAGATTCAAGGTTGCAATGAGCAGGATGTGGATGGAGAGCAAGATTGACCCTCCCCTTTAAGAACTGGCCAGTGTGTCTGTGGTGTTCCATTGCTGACTGACATCACATGAGCTTTGCCAGCGCTCTGAGGTAGCGCCTCGCTCCTCGGCGTTAGCACCTTAAGAGAGGTGTGTAGCGTCTGATTTAGCACTCCAATCACCTCCAGAGGCGAAAGAAGTCAAGTTTGCAGTCGGAGGCGATAATTAGCGCCAGGCGCTAAATTTTGTTCCCGGCCGATAATTGCACCCGAAACGGGGCGATACCGAATTTCTCCCCCCATAGCTCTTGCAACTAGCAATTTAAAGTACATTCATGAGCCAACCCACTTTCCACCAGTGCCGCCCTGTGATTATACATTCAATGTACCCACATTATATCATTTATATATTTCTTTATTCATTCACGGGATGTGGGTGTCACTGGCAAGCCCAGCATTTATTGCCCATCACTATACAACTGAATGGCTTGCTAGGACCATTTCAGAGGGCAGTTAAGAGTCAACCACATTGCTGTGGGTCTGGAGTCACAGATCAGGTAAGGATGGCAGATTTCCTTCCCTAAAGGACATTAGTGAACCAGACAATCTGGTAGTTACATAGTCACCATTACTGATACTAGCTTTTTTTATTCCAGATTTATTTTGTTTAATTAACTGTATTTAAATTCCCCAGCTGCCGTGGTGGGATTTGAACTCATGTCTACCAGATCATTAGTCCAGGCCTCTGGATTACTAGTTCAGTAACATAACCACTATGCTACCATTCCCAATATTATTTATATCCAATTTAGTAATGATTATTTGTAGCCTTTATTTGCAACTTACTAATAATTACCCTTTTTGCTATTTTGAAATATTCATTATTTCCTGAAAGTTTGTTTCTATGGTATTCTACAATATTGCATGCTTTATGCTCTATCACATTTCCAATCTGTTTAGGCCATTTCAAATATACAACAACAACAACTTGCATTTACATAGCACCTTTAACATGGTAAAACAGCCCAAGGTGCTTCACAGGAGCGTTATCAAACAAAATTTGACACCAAGCCACATAAGGAGATATTAGGACAGGTGGGTCATAGGTAGGTTTTAAGGAGCGTCTTAAAGGAGAAAAGAGAGGTAGAGAGGCGGAGAGGTTTAAGGAGGGAATTCCAGAGCTTAGGGCCCAGGCAGTTGAAGGCACGGCCACCGATGGTTGAGCGATTAAAATCAGGGATGCTCAAGAGGGCAAAATATATTACACATTCAGAATATAAACAGGGTTGACACCTGCCTCACTTTGGACTGGACAATCCAGTTTCTGAGTGAGCCGACCAGAAACTTCAGAGATAAACCAGACCACAAAATCTGCTTTTTAAATCAATGTCAATTTTCCCCTCTGATATTCGTGTCTCGTGAGACATTAATTATTGTGGTTATTAAGGTCTTTGATTTTTTTCATCATAGGTGAAACAAATCTCAGAATTCAATCTACACGATTTTATTACAATTCACGAAACACTAACTCCAGAAAACAATTACAGACTTTCTGACCCAAGACCAGACCCCGCTGTGTCCTAATGGTACAAGAAAAGTCTCCTGATAAGATGGTAACACCAGCTGAGCAACAAGACGTGCCAGTGAGAGTTAATGACTATAAGCAGAAATTACCTAGTCAGCCATAAACAGCATCCTTACTCCATGCCGGGAGTATTGCTTTGCATGTGAAAATTATATCCATGAATGAGTAAGATAATTGACAAATTATCCTTGCAAGTAGATTTGAGAAACAATAACAGAAAACTGATCTAAACAGTAGATTGACTTGAAAAAATTAAAAAGCAAAATAATTGAAACCAGCAGCTTATTTTAAAATAACAATTTGAAACAGTTTAAGTCAGTTAAAAATAATTAATAAAACAAACACAAAGTAGCTCCAATTCTAACCTAACCGAACCCGACAAGAACAGGGCGGGTTCGGGTCTGGCGCCCGATTTACACTCCGCCCGATTTCACGCATGTAGTAACTTCCTACAGCCAGACAAGGACAGTATCAGTAAATACCAGAAAATAAACTTCACAAAAATATCTGTTATCAATTACTGCTGAAGTACTTTAAAACAAAAGCTGGCAAGCTCATGGTTACAGGTTATTCTGGAATGGTTTACTCTGCCTCTGTGGCTGCATTGAAATTCACCTGACGATTTGCAGCGGCGGTAACCCCTAGCGCCATGATCTCCTGCGCCCAGAGATCGTGACGTCATCTGGCTGCGCAGCGCCCCGGACCCGATATTCGGTTCCGCCCCCTGCAGCATCGCCGGGCGATAACACCGACAGCTGCAGGAGGCGTTGTTCAGGAGGCCGGGCACTTTGGGAGCATTAATTAAAGGTCAGGCCACTGGTCTTCAAGAGAAATGTGTTTCCTTCCTTTAAGGTGTAGTTTGAACATTTTTAACTGCCGCGATTGATCAGCCCGGCACACTGTTAGAGTGCTTGGTGCTGATCGTCGAGGATCCTGGCTGCCGTCGGCGACGAGGGAAATTGTTCAAATGCAGAGCCTGCAGCAATGGACCTTCCCTTTAAGGGAGGGAAGGAGCCTCGGATCCCGGCAATGCTGCAGTGGTCATTGTGCAGCGCTGCACCTCTACCGCTCCTCCTGCTTGGTTTAGCGCTCCAGAAGGGAAGTGGTAGCGCTTGATATAATGCTCCATTTCCTGGAGCGCTAACACTGAATTTACTGAAAGCTGGAAAAATTAGCGCTAATTTTTCCAGCTTTCAAAATTTAGCGCCCCAAATGGGGCGATACCGAATTTCTCCCCCAATGGGCCAAACCTTGCTGGAAAAATAATGACATGTTAATGACGCACACTGTTATTAATACACAAATCGGCCAGCAAGTTCAGGGGATTAAGAGACATGCCATGAGCTGTGAATCTCCAGAACTTGGTGGTCGATTCATGGCACCTCGCCCTCAGCCACCCCATTATTTTTAAGAACTTGCTAGATTGCCACATTAATTGCCCATTAAACTCGCCACAGAAAGTTAGGACTTGTAATTAAGAGTGTAAGTACCGTTGTAACAAAGTGATAATTGTTAATGCAATGCCAAGCAATCTCTCTGGCCCAGAAAGGGAACAATTTAAAGTGTTCAGTCTCATTTTAAATTTAATTTTTTTCTTACTTTTCCTTTCTCTTTTTTCTCTCTCTCTTAATCTAATCCTTCTTTTCCTCCTTTATTTCTCTTTTTGTAACTGATGTGACTGTGAACCACCCACAAAAATTCACCCTCCTTCTCCGTTGTTCCTCTGTTTCTTTTACAATCCTTAAATCGCTTTGGTTAAGGAAATAGACTGTTGGTCCAATCGTTCTATTTCTATCCCTTCTATTTCTCATCTACATGCTGCCCCTTGTTGACATCATCCTGAAAACACAACGTCAGGTTCCACATGTGCGCTGATGACTCCCAGCTCTACCTCACCACCGCTTCTCTCGACCCTTCTACTGTCTCTAATTTGTCAGACTGCTTGTCCGACATCCAGTAATGGATGAGCAGAAATTTCCTCCAACTAAATATTAGGAAGACCGAAGCTATTGTCTTCAGTCCTCGCCACAAGCTCTGTTCCCTAGCCACCAACTCCATTGCTCTCCCTGGCAAGTGTCAGAGGCTGAACCAGACCATTCGCAACCTTGGTGTCATATTTGAACCCAAGTTGAGCTTCTGACCACATATCCACACCATCACTAAGACCGCCTACTTCCACCTCCATATCATCGCCCAACTTCACCCCTGCCTCAGCTCATCTGCTGCTGAAACCCTCATCCATGCCTTTGTTACCTCTAAATTTGACTATTCCAATGCTCTCCTGGCTGGCCTCCCATCTTCCACCCTCCATAAACTTCAGCTCATTCGAAACTCGGCTGCCCATGTCCTAACTCGTACCAAGGCCCGTTTACTCATCACCTCTGTGCTCGCTGACCTATATTGGTTCCTGGTCCAATAACGCCTCAATTTTAAAATTCTCATCCTTCTTTTCAAATCCCTCCATGGCCTCGCCCCTCCCTTACTCTGTAACCTTCTCCAGACCTACAACCTTTCAAGATCTCTGCGCTCATCTAATTCTGGCCTCTTGCGCAACCCTGATTTTAATCGCTCCACCATTGGTAGTTGTGCCTTCAGCTGACCAGGCCCTAAGTTCTGGAATTCCCTCCCCAAACCTCTCCGCCTCTCTACCTCTCTCTCCTCCTTTAAGAAGCTCCTTAAAATCTACCTCTTTGACCAAGCTTTTGGTCACCTGCCCCAAGATCTCCTTATGTGGCTCGGTGTCAAGTTTTGTTTGATAACGCTCCTGTGAAGCGCCTTGGGACGTTTTACTAGGTTAAAAGCACTATATAAGTACAAGTTGTTGTTGTTGACCAAGTTTCCATATGTGCTGTTTCCCTCACCACGGCATTATCAGCTCGCACTTCCAGCAAGCTACTGCGCAAAACAATTTTGAGCTGAAGGGTGCAAGAAAAAATCTAACTAACGGCGTACGTTGCAGGATGCCTGGCTCCAGCAAGATTTGGCCCATTAACCCGATAACTATATATTCTGAGATGCACAATCATATTTTGCTGATTGTGTTTCTTCCAGTTTTGGGCAGGGAGAAAGATTACATTGCAAATTACAAAATAATTTTGACTAAATTTGGAGCCATTCCAGTCCTGGATGCAAGAATAATTGGATTTCAATAAAAATGCTAAACTCTATTACACCACTTAAAGCCACAGCACCATATTCTGAATAACTAAGGCTAAGGGACCACTGGTATGTGGTTTACTCACAAGCAAACATCCAACCAGTGGTAAGAATTCCTTTGGTCACTCTGTTTAGTGACACAGTAAATTTGTCCACAAAGATTCCCTCTTTTTGCTATTTAGAGAGAGTCGGGGGAAAAATTCAGTTGGTTGCGCCTCCCGTTAGCGCCTTAAGAGGGTGCTAATGGGGCGCAAAGCATCTAGCGCCCAGGCGCGGCGAAGTTTGCACCGCTCGCGAAATTATCTAGACATTTTGCGGCGACGCTAAACACTACCGCCACGATCTCCTGCGCCGGCAGATCGTGACGTCACTCGAGTGCGCAACACCCCGGCATCGCCCCGGAGCGGATATTGAGTGGCGCCCCCTGCCTTACCGCCTGCCGCTAGCAACGACAGGTTGAGGGGAGCATTCTGCAGTCATGAAGGGAAAGGGGGAGCGCTATTTAAAAGTGACCGCTTCCTGCCTTTTATTGTTGGTGGCATTTTTGAACTACGCATTCTGAGAGAGAGAGGGAGAGACTTCTGGAGAGATTCAACGTTGTGTGAAGGAGTTTTGGGTACTGAGCATCACTTTGCAGGTTCATTTTGATTTGCCATTCCTTGTATCGATTTAGCAGAGACTGTGGGGGCTGCACTCTGAGCTCTTTGCCTGGTACTCTCCATTGTTCTTTCCAGCACATTTGATGTGCAGGTCTCTCCAGGCCGAGATTCAAGGCTGCAATGAGCAGGATGTGGATGGAAAGCAAGATTAACCATCCCCTTTAAGAACTGGCCCGTGCCATTGTGTGTGTGTTCCATTGCTGACTGACATTACATGAGCTTCGCCAGCGCTCTGAGGTAGCGCCTCGCTCCTCGGCCTTTGCGCCTTAAGACAGGTGTGAAGCGCCTGATTTAGCGCTCCAATCACCTCCAGGGGCGATAAAAGTCAAGTTTGCAGTCGGTGGCGATAATTAGTGCCAGGCGCTAATCTTTGCGCCCGGCCGATAATTGTGCCCCAAATGGGGCGATACTGAATTTCTCCCCCATAGAGTTATACAGCACAGAAAGAGGCCCTTTGGCCCATCGTGTCCGCGCCGTCCATCAAGCCCTGTCTATTTAATCCCATTTTCCAGCACTTGGTCCGTAGCCTTGTATGCTATGGCATTTCAAGTGCTCATTTAAATGCTTCTTGAATGTTGTGAGGGTTCCTGCCTCTACCACCCCTTCAGGCAGTGAGTTCCAGATTCCAACCACCCTCTGGGTGAAAAAGTTTTTCCTCAAATCCCCTCTAAACCTCCTGCTCCTTACCTTGAAACTATGCCCCCTGGTTATTGACCCCTCTACTAAGGGGAAAAGTTCCTTTCTATCTACCCTATCTATGCCCCTCATAATTTTGTACACCTCAATCAGGTCCCCCCTTCTCTGCTCTAAGGAAAACAACCCCAGCCTGTCCAGTCTCTCTTCATAGCTGAAGCGCTGCAGCCCAGGTAACATCCTGGTGAATCTCCTCTGCACCCTCTCCAATGCAATCACATCCTTCCTATAGTGTGGCAACCAGAACTGCACACAGTATTCCAGCTGTGGCCTAACTAGCATTTTGTACAGCTCCATCATAACCTCCCTGCTCTTATATTCTATGCCTCGGCTAATGAAGGCAAGTATCCCAGATGCTTTTTTAACCACCTTATCTACCTGTCCTGCTGCCTTCAGGGATCCATGTACATGCACACCAAGGTCCCTCTGATCCTCTGTCCTTCCTAGGGTCCTACCATTCATTGTGTATTCCCTTGCCTTGTTAGTCCTCCCAAAATGCATCACCTCACACTTTTCAGGGTTAAATTCCATTTGCCACTGTTCTGCCCATCTGACCAACCCGTCTATATCGTCCTGTAGCCTAAGGCTTCCCTCCTCGCTATTTACCACCCCACCAATTTTCATGTCATGTGCAAACTTACTGATCATACCTCCTACATTCATATCTAAATCATTAATGTACACTACAAACAGCAAAGGACCCAGCACCGATCCCTGCGGTACACCACTGGACACAGGCTTCCAGTCACAAAAACAACCTTCGACCATCACCCTCTGCCTCCTGCCACTAAGCCAATTTTGGATCCAATGTGCCAAGTTGCCCTGGATCCCATGGGCTCTTACCTTCTTGACCAGTCTCCCATGCGGGACTTTGTCAAAAGCCTTACTGAAGTCCATGTAGACCACATCAACTGCACTACCCTCATCCACACACCTAGTCACCCCCTCGAAAAATTCAATCAAATTGGTCAGACATGATCTCCCCCTGACAAAGACATGCTGACTATCCTTGATTAATCCTTGCCTCTCCAAGTGGAGACTAATTCTGTCCCTCAGAATTTTTTCCAATAATTTCCCTACCACTGATGTTAGGCTCACTGGCCTGTAATTCCCTGGTTTATCCCTACTACCCTTCTTGAATAATGGTACTACGTTAGCTGTTCTCCAGTCCTCTGGCACCTCCCCTGTGGCCAGAGAGGTTCTGAAAATTTGTGTCAGAGCTCCTGCAATCTCCTCCCTTGCCTCACACAGCAGCCTGGGATACATCTCGTCTGGGCCTGGGGATTTATCCACTTTTAAGCCCGCTAAAACCACTAGTACCTCCTCCCTCTCAATACTAATTTGTTCAAGTATATCACAATCCCCCTGCCTGATTTCTATGCCTACATCATCCTTCTCCATAGTGAACACAGATGCAAAATATTAATTTAAAACCTCACCTACATCTTTTGGCTCGACAGACAGATTGCCACTTTGGTCCCTAATGGGCCCTACTCTTTCCCTGGTTATCCTCTTGCCCTTAATATACTTATAAAACACCTTGGGATTTTCCTTTATTTTGCCCGCCAGTGTTATTTCATGCCCCCTCTTCGCTCTCCTAATTTATTTTTTAAGTACCTCCCTGCACTTTCTATACTCCTCTAGGGCTTCCACTGTTTTTACTCCTTTGTATCTGCCAAAAGCCTCCCTTTTTTTCCTAATCCATTCTCGTATATCCCTTGACATCCAGGGTTCCCTGGGCTTGTTGGTCCCACCCTTGACCTTTACGGGAACATGTTGCCGTTGTACTCTCTCTATTTCCTTTCTGAAAGACTCCCACTGCTCTGATGTGGATTTTCCTACATGTAGCTTATCCCAATCCACTTTGGCCAGATCCTGCCTTATATTAAAATTGTCCTTCCTCCAATTTAGAACCTTTATTTCCGGTCCATCTTTGTCCTTTTCCATGACTACCTTAAATCTCACCGAATTATGGTCACTGTCACCAAAATGCTCTCCTACTGATACTTCGACCACTTGCCCGGCTACATTCCCTAGAATTAGGTCCAGTACCGCCCCCTCTCTTGTAGGACTTTCTACATGCTGGCTTAAAAAGCTCTCCTGGATGCACTTTAAGAATTCCGCATCCTCTAAGCCTTTCACACTCTGACTGTCCCAGTTAATATTGGGGAAGTTGAAATCCCCTACTATTATTACCCTATTATTTCTACACTTCTGTGATTTGCCTACATATCTGTTCCTCTATCTCCCCCTGACTGTTTGGGGGCCTATAGTACACTCCCAGCAAAGTGCTTGCCCCCTTTTTGTTTTTAGGGTCTACCCATATGGCCTCATTAGAGGAACCTGCTAAGATATCATCCCTCCTTACAGCAGTAATTGACTCCTTGATTAATATTGCGACACCCCCTCCTCTTTTACACCCTCCTCTGTCTCGCCTGAAGATTCTATACCCCGGAATATTGAGCTGCCAGTCCTGCCCCTCCCTCAACCATGTCTCTGTGATAGCAACACTATCATACTACCATGTGTTCATCAACACCTTCAATTCATCTGCCTTACTCGCAAGACTCCTTGCACTAAAATAAATGCCATCCAGCCTTGCCATACTCCCTTGTGCCGTTACATTTTTGCTCTGCCTTCCAGGCTGACTTGTTTTTTCCTCTATATTTGGCTGTGCATCACCCCCTACTATAGCTCCACTCCATATCCCATCCCCCTGCCAAGTTAGTTTAAACCCCCCCCCAACAGTACTAGCAAACCTCCCCGCAAGGATGTTGGTCCCGTTCCGGTTCAGGTGCAACCCGTCCGACCTGTACAGGTCCCACCTTCCCCAGAAGCAGACCCAGTGATCCAGGAAACTAAAGCCCTCCCTCCTGCACCAACTCTTTAGCCACACATTCATCTGCCCTATCCTCCTATTCCTGTACTCACTAGCACGTGGCACCGGGGGTAATCCAGAGATTACAACCTTTGAGGTCCTGCTTTTTAATCTGCTATCTAGCTCCCTAAATTCTTGTTGCAGGACCTCATCCCTCTTTCTATCCATGTCGTTGGTACCAATGTGAACCACGACCTCTGACTGTTCGCCCTCCCCCTTCAGAATGCCCTGCAGCCGTTCAGTGACATCCTTGACCCTGGCACCAGGGAGGCAACATACCATCCTGGAGTCACATCTGCGGCCACAGAAACGTCTATCTGTTCCCCTTACGATAGAATCCCCTATCACTATTGCTCTCCCACTCTTTTTCCTCCCCTCCTGTGCAGCTGAGCCACTCGTAGTGCCACGGACTTGTAAAATTTTAAATAGTTTCTTAAAAAAAATGCATTTATGCTTTCACTAGTAATTCCAAAGAGAGGAAATCTCCACAAGTATGTTTACAATGTCACTACACCTTGTCCAGAGGAATTCTTACTCTCACATTTATATGAATAATTGTTGGGTGATGGGGTCAATTTTCGCCTGACCCCTTTAACGGGGTGGGTGGCGAGCGATGAAGTTTCCCAGAGGCAGAAGCCATTTTTAGGGCCGGGCCTTAGTAAAATTCAATCAGTGCGCTGCCAACACTAAATCAGCACTGATAGGCAGCTCGCAGATCGGGGGTTGGGCGGGGGGGGGGTGCGGGCGTGGGGCGGGGGGGGGGGGTGTTTGGGGGGGGATGGGAAACAGGAATTCCGGGGGCTCCTCTGCAGAGCTGAGCTGGCAGTTGTAAATGAAAGGGGAGGGTTGGGCGATTGGGGTGGCAGTGGAGCCACAGAAACTTTGGCATTGGGAATGAAGATTTTTGTGGAAGCATACTATTCCTGGCCCTACCAAAATTCTTATAATCAGTTTAGCAGCGGCCTCCAGCAGTCCCTTTAAGGACCAGTATATGTACAGTCCCAGCGGGTGAGGCTTGTACAGCATTGGCGGCGCTCGTTCATGGTTCAACATTGCATTGGGGTCCTATGTATGTCATAGGACGCTGATTTGCGCACACTAATGAGGCTCTCGCCCGTTTCAGGCGGCAGCAGCTCGGGATAGGTTTTTTCTAGCCTGCCCCACGATCATGATGGGCTGGATGTCGGCGGGAGCAGAGATATAACGACATCCCCACTTAGCTCTCTGGTTAAAATAACAGTCAGGTCCTGATGAAATCATTGGAGCTCGCTCTGCATATTTAAAGAGAGACCCGGCCAGAAACCGACAGGTGTTCCTCTCGCCTGCTCAGAAGAGCAGGTTCAAGTCAGAACCTGCGCGATTGGTGTGGGACGACGGCGGGCGAGTTCCACAGGTGATGCCAACTGCCCGCTTACCTGGTTTCTGCCAAGCGGGCAGGGTTAAAATTGCCCCTAGAGATTTCACTAATTTCTATTTGAAAGCAGCCTAAACGTCAAGTATTCAGGAATCAACCAATTCCCTCTTAAGAAAACAATAAACTGCATAAGTGAATTGTGGATTAATGTCTAAACTGAAAAACTTGGACAAAGATGTTGTCAATTTTCGAATTTATTTTTTAACATGTTCTGTTTGATTTCAATGTGATGCTGCTGCGAAGTTTTTGTGACCAAAGGGTGGCAGAGAGACAGCGACAAATGAGTTGTCTTTTTATAGTACGGTAGTGATCCTGGTAATTTGCAGCTAGCGGGTAGAGGATGTTCATGGAGTGGCAGTGGTGGGCAGCCCCGTCCATGATCATTCTGTGTGCAGTAGAATCCATGCCAAAAAATGTTCACATTTTTCACATGCTCCTCCCACAGTGGCTGAAAGACCTTTGTTAAATAAATCTACTCCTGTGCAAAACAAAACAACAGGTGACTAAAATATGTACATCTGTTCATGTGCAGTTGGCTTGACTGCTGTTAAACAGAGTTCCAGCAACCTTTCGACTTCCTTGGTGCTGTCGCAGCTGCTGTGAAACCAGGTTAACCCAGGAATTTGTTTGCATGCCTGTGTACCATTGAAAGGTGAAGGATGTAATTTAGCCTCATCACCGGAAAACAAAATACAACTAATCCATTGCAGCATTGCTGTGCACAAAATCATTGCTAAATGTAAAAGAATGGACCAATGCTTGGAATCCTAAAACCCAGATTATTCTGTATGAAACAGCTCTGACCGAGAAATGAGAGAAATTTGATCAATTAGAGGATTTCTTGTGAAAGACGAACATTCAAAGACTCCTCCCTTTCCTGATAATCACATCATAGATTGGAAATAAACAGTTCGCTCAGAAGTCTTGAACATGCAAATGAAACACAAATTATATTATATAAAATAAAAACAGAAAATGCTGGAACACACTCGGCGTTGGTGGAGAGAGAAGCAGAGTTAATGTTTCAGGTCCATGACTTTTCATCGGAACAAATTATATTTTTCCTCCTTAGAAAAAGAAGGTGGCTCCGTCTGCTAAAAATATTATAGCACCGAAGGAGGCCATTCTGTCCATCGAGCCCGTGCTGGCTTTCTGCAAGAGCACTTCAGCTAGACCGACTCCCCCGCCCTTTCCCTGTAGCCCTGCAAATTTTTTTCCTTCAGGTACTTGTCCAATTCCCTTTTGAAAGGCATGATTGAATCTGCCTCCACCACCATCTCAGGCAGTGCATTCCAGATCCTAACCACTCGCTGCGTAAAAAAGTTTTCCCTCATGTCGCCTTTGGTTCTTCTGCCAATCACCTTAAATCTGTGTCCTCTGGTTCTCGACCCTTCTGCCAATGGGAACAGTTTCTCTCCAACTACTCTGTCCAGACCCCCTCATGATTTTGAATACTTCTATCAAATCTCTTCTCAATCTTCTCTGCTCTAAGGAGAACAACCCCAGCTTCTCCAGTCTACCCACGTAACTGAAGTCCCTCATCCCTTGAACCATTCTTATAAATTTTTTCTGCACCCTCTCTAAGGCCTTTACATCCTTCCTAAAGTGCGGTGCCCAGAATTGGACACAATACTCCAGTTGAGGTCGGACCAGTGTTTTATAAAGGTTCATCATAACATCCTTGCTTTTGTACTCTATGGGGGAAAAATTCGGTTGCTTTGCGCCTCCCGTTAGCGCTGTAAGAGGGCGCTAACGGGGCGCAAAGCAACTAGCACCCGGGCGCGGCGCCGCCAACGCCTCCCGCGAAATTCAGTGGGAGGTTAGCGGCAGCGCTAACTGTTAGTGCCCCGCGGTGCTGCGCCACCGGCAATGACATCATCGCCATGCGCAGCACCCCGCTCGCGCCCCAGCCGCGATCTTCGGTAGCGCCCCCTGACTTACTGCCGGACGCTATGTCTGACGGGGTCAGGGGGGCCTACCTGCGGCCAGGGCGGTACTATTTAAAGGTGAGGTGCCGGGTGGCCATTTTTGTTGCTGGCCGCCTGCCAGCACCTGCCTCCGCTGCCGTCTCTGGCCTCCTGACCCGCCCCCCCCCACCCCCCGCGGAGTGCCAGCTGTGCTCCATGAGCTCGACACTTCTCTTGAGTGCCGGGCTCTTTTGCCGGCACTCCAATCCCCGGTGGTCCAGCTGGGCCCATGGTCGCGCTGCACAAGGCCCCTCCCCGCTTCCCTCTTGGGGTGCTACCACTTAATTTCGGCTGCGGGGGCGCTAATTTTTCCGGGGCGCTAAAAGTAGCCCCAAAGGGGGCGCAACTCTATTTTTCCCCCTCTGCCTCTATTTATGAAGCCCAGGATCCCGTATGCTTTTTCAACCGCTTTCTCAACCTGCCCTGCCACCTTCAACAATTTGTGCACATATACCCCCAGGTCTCTCTGTTCATGCACTCCCTATAGAATTGTACCCTTTAGTTTATAATACCTCTCCTCATTCTTCCTACCAAAATGTATCACTTCGCACTTTTCTGCTTTAAATTTCATCTGCCATGTGTCTGCCCATTCTATCAGCCTGTCTATGTCCTCTTGAAGTCTATCACTATCCTCCTCACTGTTCACTACACTTCCAAGTTTTGTGCCATCTGCAAATTTTGAAATTGTGCCCTGTACACCCATGTCGAAGTCATTAATATATATCAAGAAAAGCAGTGGTCCTAGAACCGACCCCTGGGAAACACCACTGTATACCTTCCTCTTGTCCGATAAACAACCGTTCACCACTACTCTCTGTTTCCTGTCACTTAGCCAATCTGCTGCCACTGTCCCTTTTATTCCATGGGCTTCAACTTTGATGGCAAGCCCATTATGTGGCACTTTATCAAACGTCTTTTGGAAGTCCATGTACACCACATTAACAGCATTTCCCTCATCAACCCTCTCCATTATCTCATCAAAAAACTCGATCAAGTTAGTTAAACACGATTTTACTTTAATTAATCCGTGCTGGCTTTCCTTAATTAATCCACACTTGTCCAAGTGACTCTTAATTTTGTCCCGGATTATGATTCTAAAAGCTTCCCCACTACCGAGGTTAAATTGACTGGCTTGTAGTTGCTGGGTTTATCCTTACACACTTTTTTGAACAAAGGTGTAACATTTGCAATTCTCCAGTCCTCTGGCACCACCTCTCTGTATCTAAGGAGGATTTGAAGATTATGGCCAGTACCTCCGCAATTTCCACCTTTACTTCCCTCAGAATCCTAGGACGCATCTCATCTGGTCCTGGTGACTTACCTACTTTACGTACAGCCAGCCTTTCTAGTTCCTCCTCTTTATCAATTTTTATCCCAACCAGTATTGCAACGACATCCTCTTTCACTATGGGCTGGATTTTGTCAATGGGGACGTGATGGAGGCGGGACTCCCACTTTTTGGGTTGTAGTCCCACCTCCATCGACTTGTGACCAACTCACTGTATTTTCCCTTGATTGACCTTGTTAAGCCCGCCCAGCGGGCTTAGCAGGCCAATCAAGGATCCCTTGGATACAGGTGATGTCAGCCATTGAAATTTCATCTGTCAAGAGCTTTTGACAGATGAAATTTCAGCGTTTGACAGCTCTGTGAATCTGTCAAACACTGACAATATTATTTCTAACGTGAGTCCTTGTACTTAGACTCAGTTAGAAATCAATCCAGCACAGAAAGCAGAGACTGCAGCTTTTGACAGCTCCGCGGCCATTCTGCTTTCTGTGCCGATGAGCTGAGGGACTCCCGAGACCTGAAGGAAGGAAGCCTGCAGGACAAAGTTAAGGTAAGTACAAGTTCTTAAAACACTTTACACACACCAAACACACTTACCTCTGCACTCATGCACCCATCACTCACCTGCACACCGGACATCTCGACCCCTCCAAGCCCTCCAGACCGACGGTCCGCCTCGCTAAATCGGCGTGGTTCGGACCTATCGGGCAGCCCACACTTCAGGGTTAAAAATAGGGATTCGGCAAAAAACTGCCTGTTAACTACCTGTTAACAGGCAGTTTATTGGCACTAATCCCCTTCCCGCCTCGGGGAGGCAGGTCCCAGCACAGGTCGGGTACCCGCTTCCTGTGAAACTGGCATGGAGGCGGGTTGGGGGCGGGATGGGTTCAGGACCCCCGAATCTTCAATTTTAACGCCCCACACGCCTCCAAACCTGCCTCCACGGGTCAATGAAAATTCTGCCCTATGACTTTGGCAGCATCTTCTTCCTTGGTGAAGACAGATGCAAGTTATTCATTTAATACCTCAGCCATGCCCTCTGCCTCCATGCATAGGTCTCCTTTTTGGTCCCTAATCGGTCCCACCCCTATTCTTACTACCCATTTACTATTTATATGCCTATAGAAGACTTTTGGATTCCTTTTTATGTTAGCTGCCAATCTATTCTCATACTCTCGCTTTGCCCCTCTTATTTCCTTTTTCACTTTCCCTCTGAACTATCTAAATTCAGCCTGGTTCTCACTTGTATTCTCAACCTGACATCTGTCATACGCCCCCTTTTTCTGCTTTACCTTACTCTCTATCTCTTTCGTCATCCAGGGAGCTCTGACTTTGGTTGCCCTACCTTTTCCCCCTTGTGGGAATGTACCTCGACTGTACCCGAACCATCTTCTCTTTAAAGGCAGCCCATTGTTCAATTACAGTTTTGCCTGCCAATCTTTGATTCCAATTTACCCGGGCCAGGTCCATTCTCAACCCACTGAAATTGGCCTTCCTCCAATTAAGTATTTTAACTCTAGATCACTCCCTGTCCTTTTCCATAGCTAATCTAAACCTTATGATACTGTGATCACTGTTCCCTAAATGATCCCCTACTGACACTTGCTTCACCTCATTCCCCAGAACCAGATCCAGCAATGCCTCCTTCCTCATTGGGCCAGAAATGTACTGATCAAGAAAGTTCTCTTGAACACATTTCAGAAATTCTTCCCCCCTCTCTGCCCTTTACACTATTACTATCTCAGTCTATATTAGGATAGTTGGAGTCCCCCATTATCACTACTCTATAGTTCTTGCACCTCTCTGTAATTTCCCTGAAAATTTGCTCCTCTATATCCTTCCCACTAGTTGGTGGCCTATAGAATACATCTAGTAGTGTAATGGCACCTCTATTGTTTCTCAACTCTAACCAAATAGATTCTGTCCTTGACCCCTCCAGGACATCCGCTCTCTCCAGCACTGTAATATTCTCCTTAATCAACACTGCCACCCCACCTACATAAGAACATAAGAACATAAGAAATAGGAGCAGGAGTAGGCCAATCGGCCCCTCGAGCCTGCTCCGCCATTCAATAAGATCATGGCTGATCTGATCCTAACCGCCAATCTACTATCTATCACAGAACCATCTCCTGCATCTAACAGAATTGCACACACGAAATAGGAGCAGAATCAGGCTACACAGTCCCTGGGCCCGCTCCACTACCCACAGGGCCATGACCGATCCGAACCTAGACTCATGTCCAAATTCCTGCCCGCTCCCCGTAACCCTTAATGCCCTTTACTTCTAGGAAACTGTCTATTTCTGTTTTAAATTTAATTAATGTTGTAGCTTCTACAGCTTTTTGTGGCAGCATATTCCATGGACCTACCACCCTCTGAGTGAAGTAGTTCCTCCTCATCTCAGTTTTGAAAGAGCAGCCCCTTATTCTAAGACTATGTCCCCTAGTTCTCGTCTCACCCGTCATCGGGAACATCCTCCCCGCATCCACCCGATCCAACCCCTTCACAATCTTATATGTTTCAATAAGATCGCCTCTCATTCTTCTGAACTCCAATGAGTAGAGTCCCAATCTACCCAACCTCTCCTCATATGACCACCCCCTCATCCCCGGGATTAACCGAGTGAACCTTTTTTGCACTGCCTCGAGAGCAAGGATGTCTTTCCTTAAGTAAGGACACCAAAACTGTATGCAGTATTCCAGGTGCGGTCTCACCAATACCTTGTACAACTGAAGCAATACCTCCCTATTTTTATATTCTATCCCCCTAGCAATGAAAGCCAACATTCCATTTGCCTTCTTAATCACTTGCTGCACCTGCATACTAACCTTTTGAGTTTCGTGCACCAGGACCCCCAGATCCCTTTGCACTTCAGTACTCTCCAGTTTCTTGCCATTAAGATAATAAATTGCTCTAGGATTTTTCCTGCCAAAGTGCATCACCTCACACTTTCCAGTGTTGTATTCCATCTGCCAAATCTCTGCCCACTTACTTAGCCTGTCTATGTCCCCTTGCAGGTTTTTTATGTCCTCCTCACTCACTACTTTCCCTCCCATCTTTGTATCATCTGCAAATTTTGATATGTTACACTTGGTCCCTTCCTCCAAATCGTTAATATAGATTGTGAAGAGTTGGGGACCCAGCACTGACCCCTGTGGAACACCACTAGTTACTGATTGCCAGTCTGAGAATGAACCATTTATCCCAACTCTTTGCTTTCTGTTAGATAGCCAATCCTCTATCCATGCCAGAATA
This sequence comes from Squalus acanthias, assembly GCA_030390025.1. Lineage (NCBI taxonomy): Eukaryota > Metazoa > Chordata > Chondrichthyes > Squaliformes > Squalidae > Squalus > Squalus acanthias. The sequence goes on along the minus strand of CM059426.1, from coordinate 148,617,654 downwards.
TTCCTTTCTTTTGTTCCCTATTTTTCCTGAACACCTTATATCCTGGAATATTTAGTACCCAATCCTGCCCTTTTTGAGCCAGGTCTCCGTTATCACCATGACATCATATTCCCATGTGGCTATTTGCGCCTGCAGCTCACTAACCTTATTTACCACATTTCGTGCATTCACACACATGCACTGTAAACCTATCTTAGACCTTCTTGTATTCTCTCTTAATCTGACCCCACCTAATACCATACTATTTCTTACTCTAGTGCTATCTGTCTCTCCCAATCCTTTGTGCACCATATTTCTCCATTCTAATGCTACATCCTGGTGCCCTTTCCCAAATTAGTTTAAACCCTCCCCAACAGCATTAGCAAACCCCCCCCGTGAGGATATTGGTTCCGGCTCTGTTGAGGTGCAACCCGTCCAGCCTGTACATGTCCCACCTCCCCCAGAACTGGTCCCAATGCCTCAGGAATCTAAAGCCTTCCCTCCTGCACCATCTCTCCAGCCACGCATTCATCTGCTCTATCCTCTTATTTCTGTACTCACTAGCTCGTGGCACCGGGAGTAATCTAGAGATTACTACCTTTGAGGTCCTGCTTTTTAATCTCTTTCCTAGCTCCCTAAAATCTGCTTGCAGGACCTCTTTCTACCTATGTCATTGATACTGCTATGGACCACGATCTCTGGCTGTTCACCCTCCCCCCTCAGAATGTTCTGCAGCTGCTCAGTGACATCCTTGACCCTGGCACCAGGGAGGCAATATACCATCCTGGAATCATGTCTGCGGCCACAGAAACGCCTGTCTGTTCCCCTAACTATCGAATCTCCTATCACTATTGCTTTCCCGATCTTCCTCCTCCCCCCGCCCCCCGACCCCCGTACAGCTGAGCTACCTGTGGTGCTGTGGACTTGGCTTTGGCTATACTTCCCAGAGGAACCTTCGCCCTCACCAGTATTCAGTACTGGTTAGAGAGTGAGAGGCACACAGGGAACTCCTGCACTACCTGCCTGGTCCTCCTTGTCTATCTGGTTCCCTCTCTGCCTGCACACTCTTACGCTACAGGGAGACCACCTCCTGAAATGTAGTATCCACATAGCTCTCAGCCTCACGGATGCACCGCAGTGACACCAGCTGCTGCTCAAGCTCCAAAATCCGGAGCTTGAGCTCCTTCAGCTGATGACACTTCCTGCACATGTGGTTGTCCAGGACACGGGAAGCGTCCTGGAGTTTCCACATGGCACAAGATGTGCATTCCATGGGATTGAGGTGCCCTGCCATTCCTCTACTTAATAGACTATTAACTAACTTAACAGAAATAAACTCAAGACTTAAAAAAAAACAATCACCAGCTACTCACCAATCAGCTCCTTCCCTTGTGCTGACGTCACTTTAGTTTTTTTTACCTTGCACCCTGATGCTCGCACTCCCTCCGGGCTCTGGGCTCTCGGGCCTATCTTTATCTGCGGCTGCTCCTCTCACTCTCCCGCAGGTCTGCTCTCGTGCCTATTAACTTAGAGTCCTTGGGTTCTGTGGCTCCACTCCTCCTTTTCAGTTAGATGTCTCAACCGCCTTCCTCCTCTCCACTGAATTCCTGCTCTCACCAAATTCTTCCACTCTGCTTGCGATCCACTCCGATTGCATTCTCACAGCTCTGTCTCCAAGCTCTGTGCTAAAGCATTCTACTGGGGAAGGAAGGCAAAAGTGTGTAACGGCATTTGGGGAACAAGGGGGAAGTGGTGAAGGAATGAGGGCGAGCATGTGGCCATGTTTTAAAAATAAGTCTTACCTTTGAGCAAGTCATTGCTTGGAATTGTAGCTCATGGCTAAAACTAGTGAGTGCCACTGGTAGAGTATACACTAATTATTCTGACAAAGGGTCTGTATCTGAAATGTTAACTTGCTGTTTTCTCCACGTGGGTTACCCGACCTGCTGAGTGTTTCCAGCATTTTCTACTTTTGTTTCAGATTTCCAGTATTTTGCTTTTTGTTCTTATTTTGCTCCCCTAATTTATTTGGTGCCTGCCACTGTAGAGTTCCTTGTTGCTGCTCTCTCTGAAGCTATTCCTTCCATCTTCCATCCTCTCATTATCAGAAAACTTCTCCCGAGGTGTCTCTTGGGTTTACATGGCTTCTTGCCTACACTTCAGTTTTGTATTTTTTAAATCTGTTTCAAGCTTTTCTTTTTGTCTCTGTCTCCCCACAACAGTTTTTTTGAACTGAATTCCTTAGAAATTTTTCCTTTCATAACTGTTTGACTTGTCTTTTCGTCTGAGCAATTAGGCTGTGACTGTGGAATTAGGCCGAGACTGTGGAATTAGGCTGTGACTGTGGAATTAGGCCGAGACTGTGGAATTAGGCTGTGACTGTGGAATTAGGCTGTGACTGTGGAATTAGGCTGTGACTGTGGAATTAGGCCGAGACTGTGGAATTAGGCTGTGACTGTGGAATTAGGCCGAGACTGTGGAATTAGGCTGTGACTGTGGAATTAGGCTGTGACTGTGGAATTAGGCTGTGACTGTGGAATTAGGCTGTGACTGTGGAATTGGCTGTGACTGTGGAATTAGGCTGTGACTGTGGAATTAGGCTGTGACTGTGGAATTAGGCTGTGACTGTGGAATTGGCTGTGACTGTGGAATTAGGCTGTGACTGTGGAATTAGGCTGTGACTGTGGAATTAGGCCGAGACTGTGGAATTAGGCTGTGACTGTGGAATTAGGCTGTGACTGTGGAATTGGCTGTGACTGTGGAATTAGGCCGAGACTGTGGAATTAGGCTGTGACTGTGGAATTAGGCCGAGACTGTGGAATTAGGCTGTGACTGTGGAATTGGCTGTGAGTGTGGAATTAGGCTGTGACTGTGGAATTAGGCTGTGACTGTGGAATTGGCTGTGACTGTGGAATTAGGCCGAGACTGTGGAATTAGGCTGTGACTGTGGAATTAGGCCGAGACTGTGGAATTAGGCTGTGACTGTGGAATTAGGCTGTGACTGTGGAATTAGGCCGAGACTGTGGAATTAGGCCGAGACTGTGGAATTAGGCTGTGACTGTGGAATTGGCTGTGAGTGTGGAATTAGGCTGTGACTGTGGAATTAGGCTGTGACTGTGGAATTGGCTGTGACTGTGGAATTAGGCCGAGACTGTGGAATTAGGCTGTGACTGTGGAATTAGGCCGAGACTGTGGAATTAGGCTGTGACTGTGGAATTAGGCTGTGACTGTGGAATTAGGCCGAGACTGTGGAATTAGGCCGAGACTGTGGAATTAGGCCGAGACTGTGGAATTAGGCCGAGACTGTGGAATTAGGCCGAGACTGTGGAATTAGGCTGTGACTGTGGAATTAGGCCGAGACTGTGGAATTAGGCCGAGACTGTGGAATTAGGCTGTGACTGTGGAATTAGGCTGTGACTGTGGAATTAGGCCGAGACTGTGGAATTAGGCCGGGACTGTGGAATTAGGCCGAGACTGTGGAATTAGGCTGTGACTGTGGAATTAGGCTGTGACTGTGGAATTAGGCCGAGACTGTGGAATTAGGCCGAGACTGTGGAATTAGGCCGAGACTGTGGAATTAGGCCGAGACTGTGGAATTAGGCTGTGACTGTGGAATTAGGCCGAGACTGTGGAATTAGGCCGAGACTGTGGAATTAGGCTGTGACTGTGGAATTAGGCCGAGACTGTGGAATTAGGCCGAGACTGTGGAATTAGGCCGTGACTGTGGAATTAGGCCGAGACTGTGGAATTAGGCCGAGACTGTGGAATTAGGCTGTGACTGTGGAATTAGGCTGTGACTGTGGAATTGGCTGTGACTGTGGAATTAGGCTGTGACTGTGGAATTAGGCCGAGACTGTGGAATTAGGCTGTGACTGTGGAATTAGGCCGAGACTGTGGAATTAGGCTGTGACTGTGGAATTGGCCGAGACTGTGGAATTAGGCTGTGACTGTGGAATTAGGCCGAGACTGTGGAATTAGGCCGAGACTGTGGAATTAGGCTGTGACTGTGGAATTAGGCCGAGACTGTGGAATTAGGCTGTGACTGTGGAATTAGGCTGTGACTGTGGAATTAGGCTGTGACTGTGGAATTAGGCTGTGACTGTGGAATTAGGCCGAGACTGTGGAATTAGGCTGTGACTGTGGAATTAGGCCGAGACTGTGGAATTAGGCCGAGACTGTGGAATTAGGCCGAGTGTGTGGAATTAGGCCGAGACTGTGGAATTAGGCTGTGACTGTGGAATTAGGCTGTGACTGTGGAATTAGGCTGTGACTGTGGAATTAGGCCGAGACTGTGGAATTAGGCTGTGACTGTGGAATTAGGCTGTGACTGTGGAATTAGGCTGTGACTGTGGAATTAGGCTGTGACTGTGTATTTAGGCCGAGACTGTGGAATTAGGCCGAGTGTGTGGAATTAGGCCGAGACTGTGGAATTAGGCTGTGACTGTGGAATTAGGCTGTGACTGTGGAATTAGGCCGAGACTGTGGAATTAGGCCGAGACTGTGGAATTAGGCTGTGACTGTGGAATTAGGCCGAGACTGTGGAATTAGGCTGTGACTGTGGAATTAGGCCGTGACTGTGGAATTAGGCCGAGACTGTGGAATTAGGCTGTGACTGTGGAATTAGGCTGTGACTGTGGAATTAGGCCGAGACTGTGGAATTAGGCTGTGACTGTGGAATTAGGCCGAGACTGTGGAATTAGGCTGTGACTGTGGAATTAGGCCGAGACTGTGGAATTAGGCTGTGACTGTGGAATTAGGCGAGACTGTGGAATTAGGCTGTGACTGTGGAATTAGGCTGTGACTGTGGAATTAGGCTGTGACTGTGGAATTAGGCTGTGACTGTGGAATTAGGCTGTGACTGTGGAATTAGGCTGTGACTGTGGAATTAGGCTGTGACTGTGGAATTAGGCCGAGACTGTGGAATTAGGCCGAGACTGTGGAATTAGGCTGTGACTGTGGAATTAGGCCGTGACTGTGGAATTAGGCTGTGACTGTGGAATTAGGCTGTGACTGTGGAATTAGGCCGAGACTGTGGAATTAGGCTGTGACTGTGGAATTAGGCCGAGACTGTGGAATTAGGCTGTGACTGTGGAATTAGGCCGAGACTGTGGAATTAGGCCGAGACTGTGGAATTAGGCCGTGACTGTGGAATTAGGCCGAGACTGTGGAATTAGGCTGTGACTGTGGAATTAGGCTGTGACTGTGGAATTAGGCTGTGACTGTGGAATTAGGCCGAGACTGTGGAATTAGGCTGTGACTGTGGAATTAGGCTGTGACTGTGGAATTAGGCCGAGACTGTGGAATTAGGCCGAGACTGTGGAATTAGGCTGTGACTGTGGAATTAGGCCTGTGACTGTGGAATTAGGCTGTGACTGTGGAATTAGGCCGAGACTGTGGAATTAGGCTGTGACTGTGGAATTAGGCCGAGACTGCGGGAATTAGGCGTGACTGTGGAATTAGGCTGTGACTGTGGAATTAGGCGAGACTGTGGAATTAGGCAGTGACTGTGGAATTAGGCTGTGACTGTGGAATTAGGCTGTGACTGTGGAATTAGGCTGTGACTGTGGAATTAGGCCGAGACTGTGGAATTAGGCTGTGACTGTGGAATTAGGCTGTGACTGTGGAATTAGGCCGAGACTGTGGAATTAGGCCGAGACTGTGGAATTAGGCCGTGACTGTGGAATTAGGCCGAGACTGTGGAATTAGGCCGAGACTGTGGAATTAGGCCGAGACTGTGGAATTAGGCTGTGACTGTGGAATTAGGCTGTGACTGTGGAATTAGGCTGTGACTGTGGAATTAGGCTGTGACTGTGGAATTAGGCCGAGACTGTGGAATTAGGCTGTGACTGTGGAATTAGGCTGTGACTGTGGAATTAGGCCGAGACTGTGGAATTAGGCCGAGACTGTGGAATTAGGCTGTGACTGTGGAATTAGGCCGAGACTGTGGAATTAGGCTGTGACTGTGGAATTAGGCCGAGACTGTGGAATTAGGCTGTGACTGTGGAATTAGGCTGTGACTGTGGAATTAGGCTGTGACTGTGGAATTAGGCTGTGACTGTGGAATTAGGCTGTGACTGTGGAATTAGGCTGTGACTGTGGAATTAGGCTGTGACTGTGGAATTAGGCCGAGACTGTGGAATTAGGCCGAGACTGTGGAATTAGGCCGAGACTGTGGAATTAGGCCGAGACTGTGGAATTAGGCTGTGGACTGTGGAATTAGGCTGTGACTGTGGAAATTAGGCCGAGACTGTGGAATTAGGCTGTGACTGTGGAATTAGGCCGAGACTGTGGAATTAGGCTGTGACTGTGGAATTAGGCCGAGGACTGTGGAATTAGGCCGAGACTGTGGAATTAGGCTGTGACTGTGGAATTAGGCCGAGACTGTGGAATTAGGCTGTGACTGTGGAATTAGGCTGTGACTGTGGAATTAGGCCGAGACTGTGGAATTAGGCTGTGACTGTAGAATTAGGCCGAGACTGTGGAATTAGGCTGTGACTGTGGAATTAGGCTGTGACTGTGGAATTAGGCCGAGACTGTGGAATTAGGCCGAGACTGTGGAATTTGGCTGTGACTGTGGAATTAGGCTGTGACTGTGGAATTAGGCCGAGACTGTGGAATTAGGCTGTGACTGTGGAATTAGGCCTGAGACTGTGGAATTAGGCTGTGACTGTGGAATTAGGCCGAGACTGTGGAATTAGGCTGTGACTGTGGAATTAGGCTGTGACTGTGGAATTAGGCTGTGACTGTGGAATTAGGCTGTGACTGTGGAAATTAGGCCGAGACTGTGGAATTAGGCCTGTGACTGTGGAATTAGGCCGAGACTGTGGAATTAGGCCGAGACTGTGGAATTAGGCCGAGACTGTGGAATTAGGCCGAGACTGTGGAATTAGGCTTGACTGTGGAATTAGGCTGTGACTGTGGAATTAGGCCGTGACTGTGGAAATTAGGCTGTGACTGTGGAATTAGGCCGAGACTGTGGAATTAGGCTGTGACTGTGGAATTAGGCTGTGACTGTGGAATTAGGCTGTGACTGTGGAATTAGGCCGAGACTGTGGAATTAGGCTGTGACTGTGGAATTAGGCTGTGACTGTGAATTAGGCTGTGACTGTGGAATTAGGCCGAGACTGTGGAATTAGGCTGTGACTGTGGAATTAGGCTGTGACTGTGGAATTAGGCTGTGACTGTGGAATTAGGCCGAGACTGTGGAATTAGGCTGTGACTGTGGATTAGGCTGTGACTGTGGAATAGGCCGAGACTGTGGAATTAGGCCGAGACTGTGAATTAGGCCGAGACTGTGGAATTAGGCTGTGACTGTGGAATTAGGCCGAGACTGTGGAATTAGGCTTGTGACTGTGGAATTAGGCTGTGACTGTGAATTAGGCTGTGACTGTGGGAATTAGGCCGAGACTGTGGAATTAGGCTGTGACTGTGGAATTAGGCCGAGACTGTGGAATTAGGCCGAGACTGTGGAATTAGGCTGTGACTGTGGAATTAGGCCGAGACTGTGGAATTAGGCTGTGACTGTGGAATTAGGCTGTGACTGTGGAATTAGGCCGAGACTGTGGAATTAGGCTGTGACTGTGGAATTAGGCCGAGACTGTGGAATTAGGCTGTGACTGTGGAATTAGGCTGTGACTGTGGAATTAGGCCGAGACTGTGGAATTAGGCCGAGACTGTGGAATTTGGCTGTGACTGTGGAATTAGGCTGTGACTGTGGAATTAGGCCGAGACTGTGGAATTAGGCTGTGACTGTGGAATTAGGCCGAGACTGTGGAATTAGGCTGTGACTGTGGAATTAGGCCGAGACTGTGGAATTAGGCTGTGACTGTGGAATTAGGCTGTGACTGTGGAATTAGGCTGTGACTGTGGAATTAGGCTGTGACTGTGGAATTAGGCCGAGACTGTGGAATTAGGCTGTGACTGTGGAATTAGGCCGAGACTGTGGAATTAGGCCGAGACTGTGGAATTAGGCCGAGACTGTGGAATTAGGCCGAGACTGTGGAATTAGGCTGTGACTGTGGAATTAGGCTGTGACTGTGGAATTAGGCCGAGACTGTGGAATTAGGCTGTGACTGTGGAATTAGGCCGAGACTGTGGAATTAGGCTGTGACTGTGGAATTAGGCTGTGACTGTGGAATTAGGCTGTGACTGTGGAATTAGGCCGAGACTGTGGAATTAGGCTGTGACTGTGGAATTAGGCTGTGACTGTGGAATTAGGCTGTGACTGTGGAATTAGGCTGTGACTGTGGAATTAGGCCGAGACTGTGGAATTAGGCTGTGACTGTGGAATTAGGCTGTGACTGTGGAATTAGGCTGTGACTGTGGAATTGGCTGTGACTGTGGAATTAGGCCGAGACTGTGGAATTAGGCTGTGACTGTGGAATTAGGCTGTGACTGTGGAATTAGGCCGAGACTGTGGAATTAGGCCGAGACTGTGGAATTAGGCCGAGACTGTGGAATTAGGCTGTGACTGTGGAATTAGGCCGAGACTGTGGAATTAGGCTGTGACTGTGGAATTAGGCTGTGACTGTGGAATTAGGCTGTGACTGTGGAATTAGGCTGTGACTGTGGAATTAGGCTGTGACTGTGGAATTAGGCTGTGACTGTGGAATTAGGCCGAGACTGTGGAATTAGGCTGTGACTGTGGAATTAGGCCGAGACTGTGGAATTAGGCTGTGACTGTGGAATTAGGCTGCATTTACACTTTATTTGTAGCCTTGCACTAACATTGCAGTTGTAATGTAATTGTAGGCTTACATTACTTATCAAGACTGGTGCCCAGCATTTTCCCTGACCCACTGTTTAATGGCAAGTGCATGTAATACAGCTTTTTAAAACTAATTCACTGAAGAACGGCTACAGATACACATGCTTCATAGTATATTTGACCAATTAGAAAACTGACGAAGGGTTTATGCCTCTGTTATATTGTAGGTACTAGTTTAACAACAGAGTTTGTTTTGGAGTCATGTGAACTGACAGTACCAAGTTAGCCGTGATCTACACCATTCCATTGTTAGGGAAAGTGGAGCTCTGTGTGAGTGAGTTTACCATATGCACTCACTTGCTAATTTTGCCCACTTCCCTCCTCTCCTGAAGGCACTAACTTCTTCCCGGGGTCCAGTTGCACAGGCCACAATTGCCTTCCAGTGTCATGCCCAACTATCCTTTCTATTTAATATAAAATAAAAACAGCCCTCAGCAGATCGGGCAGCATCCGTGGAGAGCGAAACAGAGTTCACTTTTCAGGTTGATGACCTTGCATCAGACCTTTCTATTTCTCCAATTTCTCTCATTAGTACCTCTTACACCATCGTCACTTCTGCCATTTAGTCATCTCCTTTCCTCCACCACCTAATCACAGACCATTCTCTGCCGTCACCTCCTTTTCCTTGGCTCTGTTCCTCCTTAGAAGCTGTATATCTCCTGGTTCTGAACCAAAACGTTAACCATACCTTTCTGTCTCCGTGGATGCTGCCTGAACTGCTGAGTGTTTGCAGCGTTTTCTGTTTTTATTTCAGACTTCCAGCACCTGTAGTATTTGTGTGTTGACCATTTTTCCGGTTTAAGCCTTGAGTGTGCAATGTTGGCAGCTTATTTGACTTTCCTCACTCAACATCCACACAGGAGCTTCTGGAATTTGGTCAACAATGGGAATCCTGGTGGATTACAAATATACTCCCATCAGTGTGAAGTTAAGACAGTATCAGACTTACTTCCTTGTGGCGGGGGGGGGTCTCTGTTAAACTGAATCAGGCTGAGAACACTGCAGTTATTCTGCAGATTCTATGTCGATTCAAATGAATTTTTCATGCTAAAACGTACATAAAATCTTCATTATAATCATTAGAAGAGTGGTTAGAAGTAAGTGCCAGCCTTGGCTCAGTTGATAGCACGCTCACCTCTGAGTCAGAAGGTTGTGGATTCAAGCCCGAATATGGGCTTCAGCACTCGATCTAGACTGATACTTCAATGCACTACTGAGGGAATGCCTCATTACCAGAGGTGCTTTCATTCAGATGAGATATTAAACTAAGAATTCATCTGCCTGACCCAGGTAGATGTATTTGAAGAAGAGCGGGGAGTTTTCCCAGTGCCCTGGCCTCTGAGTCAGAAGGTTGTGGGTTCAAGTCCCACTCCAGATACTTGCGCACAAAAATCTAGGCTGACACTCCAGTACAGTGCTGAGGGAGTGCTGCACTGTCGGAGGTGCCGTCTTTCGGATGAGACGTTAAGCTGAGGCCCTGTCTGCTCTCTCAGGTGGATGTAAAAGATCCCATGGAACTATTTCGAAGAAGAGCAGGGGAGTTATTTATCCCTCAATCAACATCACTAAAACAGATTATCTGGCCATTATCACATTGCTGTTTGTGGGAGCTTGCTGTGTGCAAATAGGCTGCCGCATTTCCTACATTACAACAGTGACTCCACTTCAAAAGTACTTCATTGGCTATAAAGTACTTTGGGACATCCGGTGGTCATGAAAGGCGCTATATAAATGCAAGCCTTTCTTTTTTTACTCAACCACCACCACTAAAACCAAATTTGGGCAGAAATTGGTATGCGTTGCATCCATTTTTCACGTGTAAAACGGGCGCAACGCATCCCAATTTAGCAGTGGGCTGGTCCGTGCCCAATCGGCGCAGGTGTTGGACCCACTGCTAAATATTGTGCGCCCATTTGTTGGGCGTCCCACGCTACTGACTAAAACAGCCATTAGGCCCCTTGTGAATGTAAATGAGGAGCCTAATGCCTGTTGAAGGACCCCTTGCTGAAATTAGTTTAGGATGAGCGGAGCAGGTGTCAGGCCTGGTCCACTCAGAATTCTTCAGTGTCGCTAAAAAAAGGTAAGGTTTTTTCAAATCTTTTTTAAAAAACCTTCATGTGGCACCAGGAGGAGCAGGAGTGTTCCCCCTGACTCCACAGTCATCATGTGCCTCTGAAAATTTCCCACATTGTCTGGTAATTCATTAATTTACTGCTCGTGGGATCGTGCTGTGCACAAATCAGCTGCCATGTTTGTCTACATAACAACAGCATCTCCATTAGCGTTGCCAACTCTGATTTGATGTATTCCTGGAGATTTGATCATGTGATATTTGATTACATGGCATTCAATGACATGACACTGCTCATGTAATGCTCAATCATGTGACATTTGCCCACTGTGTACAAATGTTATTGCATTTACCTTACTTGAGTAAGGTTCACCAAGCCATGAAAAAAATATTTGACTTTTTGTTTTATTGTGAGATGAATAACATGATTTATAAGTCAAAGAAAGAACACAAAAGAATAGAAAGATTTAAAGATAAGTAATGTTAAAATAAAAACGACTTCTGTGATGTTACTACAGTATCGACTGCAATGAGAAACACTGAGGGCTGGAAATTGCGTCGGAGACTTCCCGCGGGTGAATGCCTCCGAACCGCAAGAAAAGTACACACCTACCTGGTGCCTCTGTACCTTCGAAGACTCGCGCTCCTGGGCCTGCAGGCATACGCCTGCGTAAAGACCCACGTATCCCAGGAGCGCAGGCCGTTCACAATCGCCCCTGGGATCACGTGGGCCAGGCCAACCAATCACAAAGGGGGATTCCTATGATGTTTATGGGGATTCCATTTACCTACGGAACGCCCATAAGCAGAATTAGGAATCCCCATCAAAATACATTTCACAGCACTTAAATTAAAATAAATCATCACATGTTCAAAATTGATTAAAATACAATTTAATTAAACATTTAAAACAAAAATGTAAATTTTTGAAAAATAAATGTAAACATTTTTCAAGGGGCAAAAAATAACCTAAACTAATTTTAAAGGTTTTTTATGGTTAAATCATTTTAAAACATTTATTTTAATATTTATTTAAACCCTTACGCTGGTAAAAGAAGGCCTTCCGCCTGCTTTTACCAGGTGTAAAGGTTTGGTGGGTATTCGCTGGGCAACGCTGCACCAGCGAATGTCCACTTCCTGCGGATTCGCACGATCTTGACAGATCGCAAGTTCCAGGTTTTCGCGCAGGCGCATCGCACACAGAAACCCGGAACTTGCGGGGCACTTGTGTGTAATGCAGTCATAGGCCCCGGAAAATCTGGGCCTGAGTATTTCCAGAATTTTCTGTTTATATTTCAGATTTCCAGCATGAACATTATTTTGCCTTTGTACCAAGTAAATACCACTGATTCAACAAAAACATCATCACCATAAATAACTTCGAGCTAAAGTTTTCGTACAATTTTATGACTTTTTACAATACAAGTTACAAAAGTAATAAATAAAACCAGAACCAAACTTAACTTAATTCACTGAATCCCACACCCCACCACTGAATCCCAGGCCGGGATTTTACTGACCTCGGCGGGTCCGTGGTGGGTGATGTCGGTGGCGGGTCCCAGCCCTGCTGCTGGCTCCATCCCCCTCCGTGAAATGAATTTCCCCTGATTGGGCTTGTTAAGAGCATCCAGCGTGTTTCCTGGCCAATTAGAGGAAGCAGGTCTGGTGACGTCATTTGATGACACATCATCAGCCGGTTTCCTTAAAGTGACCATGGCCAAATTTATTTTGACATTTGTGCTGTCAGTGTTCTACAGCATTGAGGTGCTGCAAACACTGACAAGCACAGGGCTGCACCCAGGCTCTCCCATGACTCCCTCCATATGCTAATGGAGGGAGTCACAGCACCCAGGGAGGTCCTCTTCCCTTCCCATGAGCGGAAGAGACCTCCCCAGGAGACCAACGCAGCCTGGTAGCTCATTGCACAGGAGGGCACAAGCAGGGATGTCATCAGGAGGACCTGGGTGCAGTGCCACAAACATTTCAATGATCCCAGTAGATCATGAAATGTCAGTACAAAGCCACACTTATCCTGCTGTGCCTCTCATCACATCCCCATCACTCTGCCTTCCCTACCCTACTCCTGCACATCCATACTCACACCAACTTACCTTGGACCTCCACCCATCCCTCTCTATCTACATTATCACATCCCCATCTCACTAGCCACCCCTCACAGTCACCCTCATCCTAGTGCAATCATACCAACTAACAATGCACAAGGGTAGGCACTTGGGTGTTTTAGCCAATGTTCATGTGCTGTCAAACATTGAAACCTTTATTTTCAACACTTTGCGTTCTTGGCCAGATTTGTGTGCACCTTTGGAAGTGGCTTAGTGAGTTGCAGTGAATAGTGAGACATAACAGTACCCCCCCGCAATGGTGATGAGTGTGAAAGGAATGAGTTGGGCATTGTAGGGATGCTTTATGGTGTTGTTGTGGGGTGGTGCCAACCTGGTACATCATGTGGCAGCCAGGGTGTACAGCGTCAAGTGAAGTAAATCTGGCCATGGTGAGACCATCCCTGGCCTCCCTGGCAGCAATGTGATCAGGTTCTGATGCCCTGTGTCCTGTGAACAAGCCACTAATGATTTTAATTGCCTCCCCTGCCGCTGCTTGTCGGGTCTGCTCAGCGCTGGCAGACCCGACATCGGGAAAGTCCAGTGTGCGCGTTTTTACAGTGGGTTCCTGAAGAAGAGTTTATGGCTGAGGGAAGATATCTCTGTAAGGTGGGAGCTTTTACTTTACATTTGAAGCTTTCAACTTATCAGCTGATTCAATGGCCACTAAACTCCCGCCTCAGCTTGACAGACGTGGTCCACGACCAGCGTGGAGCCCATGGGCGAGCTATCAAATGCAAAAGGTAAGCTGAAAATCATTCTTAAGTGGCACTAATTACCTGAATTGGGTCCCCCCGCCACTGCCTGTCGAGTCTGTTCAGCGCTGACAGACCCGACATCGGGAAAGGGATGTGGGAGCAAATTGACTGCGGGTTCCTGACCCGCTGGGGAAAAAAACACTTTCCCACCCGACCCACCACCAATCGTGCCTGCTGACCCCCCCCTTCAGGGAGGTGCGGCTCCATCCTCAGAGAGAAGCACCAAAGCTGCCTGACTCCCAGAACTCTCCCTCCCCAGTTGCTCTCTCAGGGCTCATGAAGTTTCCAGGTGATTTCCTTTGGCCCCGATGCTGTCATCCTCACAACCAGGAATGAAGCGGTGTTTCTGAATAACTGGGAGACCAGCACTCCTAGGACAACGTGGTTTGGTTGCAAGCCACGACAGCCGGGTTACTGCGCAAGTGCAAACCGGGTATACAAGGGCCATTTCTCTTGAGTCACCACCAGCAGCACTCAGGAGCCCAGTCACCCATTCTGGAGGACTGCTGCCCAAAGTGGGAGGGTTGGGAACCCTAATCTCCATTGGTTATAAAAAACACTGGGATGTGATAAGTCACGATATAAATACAAGTACGAGGCAGGCCGACAAATTCTAAAGGAACTCAAGATCCTGATTTACATCAGGATGAGTGAAAGGTTTACTAGGATCTATGAACATGCAAGAAGAAAAGTGAGAAAAGACCATAGGCTGATAAATACTCATGCTATCCACTAGACGGTGCAATCTAGTGTTAACTCCTACAAGAGGTGGAAAAAAAACCCCAAAAGAACAACTGAATTGATAAACTGCAGAATGCTCAAACTTCAAGTTCTGACCTTGCACAACTTGATAGAAAGTAGGGAGAGAATTCAAAAGCACAAGGCAAGAAGCAGCTATAAAACAACCGAGAAGCAGTGGGAAAGAGGACTGTTGCTAAAGGACAATATATTTAAATTACTTAAATCATGAATTCCTGGCCTGTACAGTAAGTTATCTAACTTGGGGTTTGTAGAAGCTCACCTGCTACAACTGTTATGATTGGAACGATGAAAACATGACGTTGTACGAATATTTTCAAATATTCTCACTATATGCAACATTTATAATCCAAATATAGTTCTATTTGAATGGGAATCTTGATTTTGGTTATTTTTTTCCCCCAGAATCGTCTATTTTTCCTGATCAAGTACTGCCACAGCAGTCTTCATGTCTTCTATCTGTGCACTCAGCCGCTCACTAATGCACACAGCCAAGCTGGCTGTCAAACGGAGTGCCAGTTGTAAATGATTGCTGATATTGTTTGGCTTTGAATGGGTTATAAAGGCCTTGCGGTTTTATTAGCCATCCTGGCATATCACACTCACAGCTTTTCCTGTTTCATTATTGAATGACATTTCAATTTACATACAGCAGATTGTGAGTGGATGCTGCAGAGACTAATGGTGCAATTTTAACAAATTTATGCTGCCAAAGAGAGTGCATATCTGGGAATATGGCACTGGGATCAGCAGGATTTTCTCTTCATTAATTTTAAAGTACAGTGGGGGGGGGGGAGGGGGAGGGATGGCGCGTTGTTTCCTGACATGGGCTCCCAGCGTTCGAAGCCTCTGCTAGGTGTGTGAATTCGCAAAATTACCCCCTTAACAGATTTTGCCTGATTCCCTGTCCATTTAAATGAATGTTTCCTTGTAAGCAGACCATCCTCCCTGCCTGACTGCCCTGTGTTCGCTGGTGATCCAATGTGCCAAGGTGCAGCAACAGGAAAATGTGCTCCACAATCTCTTTTCTTTGAAAAGGTTTTATTTCACCTTGCTCAACGACAAAATATTTGTAAGATAAATGCTCTGAAACAAATGTTAGTTCAGTGCTCAGTTTCGGCGGAATTAATGGGTATTATTTCAATTCTGTTTAAATAGATATGAAGTGAGGGCATATTGCGACATTTAATTAGCCTCTTAAGAGACTTAATGGTGGTAGCATTATTAATGTTAAGGTCAATTTTTATTTCTGCCTTTCAAATTTGTTTTTGAGGTGAAACAATGTATATTAGTCTAGTTCTATTGCAGAACTGTCTTAGGAAGTGGTTCTGCAATAACTGTCTTAGGAAGTGGTTCTGCAATATCTGCTTAGGTCCTGGTTGCTGTGGAATTAGCCCGCTTACATTGCAGGGTAGATTTTACTGCAGCCAGAATTACATTACAAACAGCTGCATGTGGTTCACGGCTATGTACCTGGCTATGTTCGTTCTCCAAAAAGCGAAATAAAAACAGATGCTAGCAATCTGAAACATAAACAGAGAATGCTGGAAACACAGCAGGTCAGACAGCATCTAGGGAGAGAACAGAGGAGTTGCACTTAACCACTTTATTAGCCCGTACAAAGTGGTTGAACTCCTGGCAGCCAGAAAAATATCGGGGCTAAATTAGGCTGTGTAACACCCGTTTTTAGGTGCCTAACACTCGAAAATGGGGTGAGAGATGCGCGCGCACTTTTGACGGGATGTGCGCAGGACACCATCTTGGTAAAGGGGTTTGCAGGTGCGCACCTAACGACCGCCGGCAGCATGCAGAGCAGGCAGATCATGACACGAATCAGTGTGCAATGCTGATTTGACGCTAACTCTGCCATTTCAAACTCCACACTCCAGCCTATGCCCTGTCTTAACCTTGCATAGCTGAACACAAAGTTAAACGGAATGAGGGACCCCCCACCAACACTATTTAAAGGGATCATGAACAACTTACAGGTTAGTTGCTGGATTATTTCTTCTAACTGCTGGTGCAATTGTACGTATTTTTGGAGCTTTCCTGTACTTGGCTAAAGCTTGAATACTCTACAGGGAGTGGTCTGGCTGGTGCTGACGTACTTTTTTGGTGATTTAAAATCTTGTGCTGAAAGAAGTTGCTTCCAGACATGGATGACCTGGTAGGGCTTCCACTGAGAATTGACCATGACTGGGAGAATGAAGAGAGGCCATGCAGTGCAGGGCAAGCTGCTAGAAGAGGGAGGAGGAAGAGGAGAAGGGCTCTCAGCAGGAGACCATATCCACTGAGGGTCTTCAGGGAGCAACTCTCTTCCCTCAACTTCAGCGACGACCAATGCATGAGACATCTTCACTTCACAAAAGAGGTTGTGACTGAAATCTGCCAACTGCTGCAGCCACAACTGCAACCTCAGAGCAGGGCAAGGACCGCATTGCCTGTGGCTGTCAAAGAAATGGTGGTTCTTAACGTTTATGCGTCTGGCTCCTTCCAGGCTGCTGCTGGAGATATAGGCAACGTCTCACAGATTGCAGTCCACTGCTGCATAAAGGAGGTCACTGAGGCTGTCTATACACAGAGAGACAGTTTAATCTCATTTCCTCTTGCCAGAGACACTTAGGCGGAGCGAGCATGAGGGTTTGCATTGACTGCCGCACATTGCCTTGCGTGTGGATTATGGGAACTCTGCCATTTTCATGAACCAAAAGGAATTTCACTCCCTCAATGCACAGCTGGTGTGCGACCACCGGCAGCGCCTCACGCAGGTGAATGCCCGTTACCCTGGCAGCACTCACGATCCCTTCATTCTGTGGCACTCCTCTGTACCACCTGTATTTGACCCACCACGGCAAGTCAAAGGCGACAAGGGTTATCCTCTCATGGCATGGCTCATGACTCCACTCCATAAACCCACGCACACGTGCACAGCAGGCCTATAATAAGAGCCATGCTGCCACAAGGAACATTATAGAGCACACCATCGGCGTCCTCAAGTAACACTTCCGCTGTCTGGACCGCTCTGAGGAGCCCTGCAGTACTCAGCTGAGCAGGTATCAAGATTTGTGGTAGTATGCTGCACGCTGCCCAACCTCGCCATTATGAGGGCACAGCCCTTGCCGATGCCCTTGCTTGTGCTGCAATGGAAGCTGTGACATCAGCCACCACCTATCAAGTGAGAAGCTGAGTAGCAGGAGCATGAGGAAGAGGAAGAGGAGGAAGTGGTGGAAGTGTAACAGGAAGTGAAGGAACAGGAAGAGGAAGGGAGGCTACAAAGTAGACAGCCCCATTCTGCCCAGACTCTAAGGGGTAAAAATTCAGTTGGTTGCGCCTCCCGTTAGCGCCTTAAATGGGCGCTAATGGGGCGTTAAGGCGCTAACGCCCGGGCGCAGCGCTGTTTGCGCCGCTCGAGAACTTAACTTGAGATTGTGCGGCGGCGCTAAAACTTACCGCTGCGACCACCTGCGCGCGCAGATTGTGACGTCAGTCCGTGGTGCAACGCCCTTGGGGCGCCCCGGAGCGGAAATTGAGTGGCGCCCCCTGCCTTACCGCCTGGCGCTTCCAACGACCGGAAGACTGGAACGTTATCAATCGGTCTGGGGCTGGGGGGGGCGCTATTTAAAGGGGGCCTCTTCCTGTCTTTTTCTGTGGTCGACATTTATGCACCACTCGTTCTGAGAGAGAGAGAGAGATTCGGAGAGAGAGAGAGAGAGACTTCTACATTGACTCAACGCTTTGTGAGGTAGTTTTGCCTAGTTCATCCTAACTTTGCTGCTACTTTCGTTGCTGTACCTCATTACTTTTCTGGCAAAGAGAAGATGGGGGCTGCAATGATTGGGGGCGTCGTCCTGCTCCAGCTCAATCGGAGCAGAGTGAGACGCAGACAGAGAGTGGCAATGATGGCCAGACGGAGGAGGCCCATCAGGCGCATGTACAGGAGAGCTTACCCTCCCAGGGTATATCGTGAACAGCTCTCCTACATCCACATGTCCGAGGAGCTGTGTTTGCGAAGGCTGCGATTCGGCAAGGAGGTGGTCACTGAGCTCTGCCACCTGCTGCAGCCAGATCTGCAGCCTCAGCTGAGGTCCAGGACGTCTCTGTCGGTGGCAGTGAAGGTCACAGTGGCCTTGAACTTCTACGCCACTGGCTCATTCCAAGCTGCTGTTGGGGACCTCGCCAATATCTCCCAGTTTGCGGTGCATCGCTGCATCCGGCAGGTCACCAATGCCCTCTTCACAAGGAGACGAGACTTCATCTCCTTCCCTATGACCCCAGACAAGCAGCATGACCGTGCTATGGGCTTTGCGAGGGTAGCGGGCTTCCCCATGGTGCAGGGCGCCATTGACTGCACGCATGTGGCTTTGCGTGCTCCGCGAGAGAATGCAGAGGAGTTCCGGAACAGAAAGGGGTTCCATTCCTTGAATGTGCAGTTGGTCTGTGACCACAGACAGGTGATTCTCGCTGTCAATGCCCACTATCCGGGCAGCTGCCACGATGCTTTCATCCTGCGCCAGAGTACTGTGGCAGAAATTTTCGAGGCACCGCATCAGCCAGTTGGTTGGCTTCTGGGGGACAAGGGGTACGCATTGAGCACCTGGCTGATGACACCGCTCCGTGCGCCAAACACCCCTGCTGAGCTGCGGTACCAGGAAAGCCAACAAGCAACGAGGAACATTATTGAGCGCACAATCGGCGTGCTCAAACAACGATTCCGCTGTCTGGACCATTCCGGAGGAGCCCTGCAGTACTCGCCTGAGCAAGTTTCCAAATTCGTAGTGGTGTGCTGCATGTTGCACAACATGGCAATCCTCAGGACGCAGCCAATGCCACCAGGCCTTGCAGCACCACAAGAGGAGGAGGAGGAAGAGGAGGAACAGGCCGAGGACGATGATCAGCAGCAGCACCAAGGCAGGAGGGCGGCCCACAATGGTCAAACTGCAAGGGCCGTCCGTCAACGACTAATAGCAAGCCGCTTCTAGGGCCCCTGCCAGTGCTACAAACACGAATCAACCCAGCACGCAACCCCTAAGCCGGCCAAGGCACCAATAATTCCAACCACCAGCCATGTATATTTTGAATACAGAAACTTATTTATTGTACAAACTCTGTGTGTGTCAATTCCTCATGACAAACTCATAGAAATAAACACAAAAAAACAGTCAATAACATAACTGGTTCTCACAACCTGGAGATAATGTCCAAAACACTAAACAAAAGTTGGGCCATGAACCTCGGCCTTTAATAAAAAAATGACCAGCATTTTGGCACACCTCCTACTTTTTGCCCTTCGAGGGTGATCTCCTTCCCTTGCGCACTTCCCCCCTTCTAACCCTACTGCTCCTCCGTAATGGGACCTCAGTGGCTGCAGCAAGGCTGGTGGAAGGCTGCTGCTTGTCAGACCCTGACACTGCAGATGCCCCTGAAGGACGGCCTCGACCACTTCTGGGCCTGGAGGGCCCGGCTGCAGACTGCACCAACTCTGCATGGGCGGCAGCAGTCTGTCCTACAGGCGGTGGCAAGTGCAGTGGAGAAGTGACAGTGTTGGCAGCAGGAATGCTGTCATCGTGAGAGAGGACAGCAACTCCCTGCTCGCCCGACACACTGGCACTCCCACGGGGCAGCACTTCAGCATCCGGAGCAATTTGCCGGAGAACAGATTGCTGGCCTGCTGCGGCGCGGTGACAGCCCCGGGGACATGTGCACGAACCATCGAGGATGGCAGCAGTCAGTGCTCGCGTGGCCTCAATCTGAGTCTGCATGAGAGCAGTCTCAGATGGGTTCCTGGCAGCCAGTGACTGAATTGCAGCAGTAAGCTTTAGTGTGGCATCCGCCTGTGCTACAGCGAAGTGCTCCACACTCCTTGCCAGTGACTCAATGCATTCGGCCACCCTTCCCACTGCACCCATGAGCTCAGTGTGCATGCCCACCGCCTGGCTGTTCATTTCTGCAATCAGCCGCTCCTCCTCTGCGTCCATTGCATTAGGAGTGTCTGGCATACTCTCCCTCTGGGGAGAAGGCTCCCGTTCTTCCCTCCCCCCCCCATGGCGTTGCTGCAGCCCGCTGGGTCCTGGAACTTCACCATCATCAGCCCCTTCCCCCCTGCTCCCCTCCGGGGAAGGCGTGTTCCCAGTGTGGCCATGGGCTTCCTCGGGAGAGGGTGGCACTGATGCTCCGGCTTCCTCTTCCTCCTCAGCTGCAGCATCACTCCCAGTGGCAGCTTCAGGGACCATCTCCTCAGCTGGTGAATCACCATCTGAAAGCAGGGAGGTACAAGAGTGGCTTTAGCGTGAGGACAGGGTGGCAGTAAGGGAGGAATAAGTGCAGCGAGTTAGCAAGTTGGATTGAAAGTGTCAAAGGCTGGTATTGTGAGGGACAAGTGGAAGGACAGAGGACAAAAAGGTGATGACCTTACCATTGCTGTCCACAACGGGGTCGGCGTCTCCAGTGGCGACGGGACCGATCACCCGGCTTGCCACAATCCTGTGGACGCGCTCCTCCAGATCGCTGAGGGGTTGCAGCTGAAGCCGCCCTCCACCCGTCCGTTGCTGCTGTCTCCGATTATGAGCCAGCTTAGCCTGCAAGAAAAAGGACAGCATCTGAGTCAATATACAGCCATGGTCTTGCCTGATGTGCCTCCCATAGGTGAATAGCCCTTACAATATGCAGCCATGGTCTTGCCTGATGTGCCTCCCATAGGTGAATAGCCCTTACTGTATGCAAAGTGTGGAATGTGTGTGTGTGTTTGATGAAAGGGCCATAGGTGTTGGATGAGTGTTGTGCATTGGGGTTTTAAGACCCTCTGGCCATAGAGTGAGGTTGAGATGGAGGGATGGAGAGGTATTGAGAAAAAGCCACTCACCCTGACGACCCGAGTGAGGTCGTTGAACTTTTTGCGGCACTGGACATGGGTCCTGGGCACCATGCTCCTGGAGGAGACGCTCTGAGCCACCTCCCTCCACACTCTTCTGAACTCGCGTGGCAAAGGCCTCCTGCCACTCTCTGGGAACAGCATGCATCGTCTGCGCTCCACTGCGTCAACCAGAGCATCCAAGGCCCGCTCGGTGAAGCGATGAGCGCGTTCTCTCACCCTCTCCATGCTTGGCAGCAAAATGGATTACAGGTCTCTCCAGGCTGAGATTCAAGGCTGCAATGAGCAGGGTGTGGCTGGGGAGCAAGTGGCCCCCCCCGCTTTAAGAAGTGTCCGGCGCCAGTGTGTCTGTGTTCCCTCGCTAACTGGCAGCAGCTGCGCTGCGCTCGTGCGCTGAGTTAGCGCCTCACTCCTAGGCCTTTGCGCCTTAAGAGAGGTGTGCAGCGCCTAATTTAGCGCTCCACTCACCTCCCGGGGCGGTAAAAGTGAAGTTTCCTGTCAGTGCCGATAATTAGCGCCAGGCGCTAATATTTGCGCGCGGACGATATTTGCGCCCCAAATGGGGCGCGACCTAATTTCTACCCCTAAGTGATCAAATTATTCATGAGCGATACCAGTAAACTCAACCACACCTCTCCATTCACCAATAGTCCCACACTCCTTACCTTTCCTCTATCACTGACCATCACATTGTTCTCTTTTCAACAACACAAAAATAAAAACCATAGAAAATGCACATTCCTTCCAATTTTATAAATTCACTCATTACATAATGCACACAAAATTAAATTTATCAC
Source organism: Squalus acanthias (assembly GCA_030390025.1). Taxonomy (NCBI): domain Eukaryota; kingdom Metazoa; phylum Chordata; class Chondrichthyes; order Squaliformes; family Squalidae; genus Squalus; species Squalus acanthias. The sequence continues at coordinate 148,595,535 of CM059426.1, read as the reverse complement.
CCTTGTGCATTCCCTTAGTGCCTGTCTTCTGTGTGCCTTTTCCCATCCTAGTTCTGCTATGAGGCGCTTCCCCAATAGCTGCAGCGTGGATGGTGGAAGGCTGCTGACCTTCAATTGAGGAGACTGCAGATGGCCTTGGAGGACCACCTCGAGCAGCTCTGGGCCCAGGCCCAGCAGCAGACTGCATCATCTCGGCCTGGGCTGCAGCAGTCTGGGCTGCCTGGCTGGCAGGCCACAGCAAGGGCACTGGCGGAGTGGCAAGAGAGCAGGAATGCTGTCATCCTGAGAAAGAACAGCAGGTTCATACTCCAAGGAGCCAATGCCACTCCTCCGAGGCAACGCCTCAGCAATCCTACTGATCTGTTAGTGAACAGATTGATGGACTGCTGTGACGCCCTGGAAGCCCCTTTGATACTGGTATCCAGAGCCTCAATGGAAGCAGTCTGAGCTTGCAAGGCAGCAGGCTGAGCTTCCACTGCAGCACTCAGACATTTGTTGGAAGCTATTTGTGCTGCAATGGAAGCTGTGACATCGGCCATCAGACGTTGCATCATGGTGGGTTCCACAGGTGTGCTGATGGTGGTTCCATGTTGGAAAGGATGGACTCCAGCTCTGTGTAAAACCCTGTGCCAAGTTGGAAATGGGCTCCTCCATGCTCCTTGACATTGTGCGCTGGCTTTCTGGCAGGCTTTCCAGTGCACCAGGATTTGGTTGTGTACACCCATCAGCCTTCTTCTGTAGCCTGGCCCATCAAAGTCCTCATCTGACTCCTCTGCAGCAGAACTAGTGTGTGACCTTGCACTCCAGCGGGCTTGGACCTGTGTTATCCTTTCCGCCTGCCCTGGCTCCTGTGCACTTGTGCCCAGTATCTCACCACGTGCAGATCCCTCCTCTAGCCTAGCCTCTAAAATACGTGCGGTGTCTGTGAGTGTAAGATCGAGTGATGGTGTCTCTTCATCTTCACTGTCTTCTTCCTCTTCCTCCTCTGACTGGGAAGGCTCCAGTTCTTGTTAATCTGAAATGAAAAAGGGACAAGGGTTGGGTTGTGGTGAAGGAGAGGAGAAAGTAAGAAGTGCATGTTTATTCCATCTGCAGCTTGTGGGTCAGAAGAGATTTTGGGATGAGAAGTGGAAGTTGGGCAACACGGTGGCATAGTGGTTAGCACTGTTGCCTCACAGCGCCAGGGACCCGGGTTCGAATCCGGCCACGGGTGACTGTCTGTGTGGAGTTTGCACATTCTCCCCGTGTCTGCGTGGGTTTCCTCCGGGTGCTCCGGTTTCCTCCCACAGTCCAAAGCCTTGCGGGTTAGGTTGATTTGGCTATGATAAATTGACCCTTAATGTTAGGGGAGATTAAATACGTGGGGTTACGGGGATAGGGTGGGATATGTTAGGGGGGATTAAATACGTGGGGTTACGGGGATAGGGTGGGATATGTGTCGGTGCAGGCTCGATGGGCTGAAATGGCCTCTATCTGCACTGTGGGGATTCTGTGATTCTGTGATTCTGTGGTAAGAGAGAAGGAGGATTAGGTATGCAGATACCCTCATTATTGATCACTTCAGCCCCACCAGTGGCCATGGCCTCAGTGATGCCCCTTCCCATGATGGCCAGCACTCTTTCCTCCATGGGGGTTAAAACATGCAAGCACGGTTGTCCTCCTCCCGTTCTTTGCTGCTGCCTGCTGTTATGCGCCACCTTCTCCTGCAAGAAAGAGGGAAGTGCATCAGTTAGTGTCCTGCAATATCTTTGGATGATGTGGCTGTCATGGTGAATAGCTGCCAGTGTGTGTGAGCTGTGAGTTGTGGGTGCGAGGCTTGCAACAGTGCGAAGTGTGTGAGGGTGAGGTAAAGCATATGAATGGAAGGGTTGAGTCCTGATTGATAGAGATTGTTGGTAGATGGGTGATGGGGGTGTGGTGAATTGAGGCGTGGATGAGGCTAGTGGTGCAGTTGGTAGGATATGCCATTTGAAGATGAACTCCCTCACCTTGACAACTTGTGTGAGCTCATTAAACTTCTTCCTGCACTTCATCCATGTTCTTGGAGCAATACTCCTGGCATTGATCTCCGCCGTTACTTGTTCCCACTGCCTCCTGAGCATCTGTCTGGAGGGCCTCCTGTTCCCCTGCGGATACATGATGTCTCTCCTCCTCTCTATGTCTTGCACCAAGACCTCCAGTGTATTGTCAGAAAATATTGGTGCTCGCTCGCTCGCATGTTCAGCCATTCCTCACAGCCCAGATTCATTTTTCAAGGGACTCCCACCACTTCTCGCAGCCACAATGCACCTCCCCTTTAAGAGGTGCAGGCTGCCTTGTAGTAGCACTAGTGACTCGTGATATCAGGCCTCCTGCTGATGTGTTCAGCCAATGAACAGCGCGGGTAGTGCTGGCTGCATGCAACAATCATGTAAAGCAGCAGGCAGCACCAATTTACCGTGCTCCCTGCAACGCAATGAACAGGCGCAGGTTAATTGCCATGCCCATTTTCAGGGGTTATACAATTTAACCCCCCCACCCCCCATGTCGCTACTGATGGAAAGTCTATCTTTGTTTCTGAATGTGACTGTAAATGAGAGCTGAATTAACATACACAAAAAGCTAAAACACCCTGGCAGTCATTTTGACTGTGGGTGATAGCGTAAAACGGGCGATATTGATTCAGCCGCCTATTGTACATCTCTCCCGAAAATCAGGAGAGATGTATAACGGGTGGTTGAATCGATATCGCCCATTTTACACTGTCGCCCAAAGTCAAAATGACCTCCCTCACCTCCGGATTAATGATTATATGTATAGGGGTTTCGCTCTCATTATCTGTCTACGTTCCTGATCCATGCCGCTTCCACTGACAAGAGTATCAACACTCACTGTTTATGCATATATTCAAAGTCAGCCTAAAAATCATAGAAGTTGTGAATTTTAAAATCTTTGGGTCCCCTGCAGCAGTCGCTGCCATCGCCTGGCGCGGCTGCAGAGGGCGAAGGGGAGTTTTTGTGCCGGGGCGCTACCGGGGCGATGCGCCCGGAGATGACGTCACGATCTCCGGGCGCATGAAATCGGGGCGCAACACGGTAGCGCTGCCGCTAACCCCCCGTGGAATTTGGCGGGAGGTGCGGTCAGCGCCGCGCCTGGGCGAAAAGGCCTTTGTGCCCCATGAGCGCCCCCCCACAGGAGGCGCAAAGGAGGGGAATTTCTCCCCCTTGATTTTTTAAATTATATTTGCCATCCAACTTTGCAATAGTTTTACCTTGTAAACAATAATTAAAAACCATTTTCAGATGCTGTGCCTACGAGTGGCAATTATTTTTTTTGTCTTGTTAAATACTGAAGATGATTGCATGACTATATCAACAGATACTTTAAAAAATATGCATGCGCCCCTCTCCTCATGTCATTAGTGTTTCTTCAGAGGGAAAGGCTTCAAGTATTTATTTACACGGTTTTAGAGTAAGGGGTAAATTTTCATCTTTGGTGCTTCAGGCACATGAAGTGCTGTTCCAGGATAGCTGAAGCTGAAAGTCACCTGTAAATTGGCGATCTTGTTCAGAAGGGATGTAAGGATGGATTAAAAACAGAAAATGCTGGAAATCCTCAGCAGGTCAGGCAGCATCTGTCGAGAGAGAAACAGAGTTAACGTTTCAGGTTGATGACCCTTCGTCACAGACCTGAAAAGTTAACTCTGTTTCTCTCTCTACAGATGCTGCCTGACCTGCTGAGTATTTCCAGCATTTTCTGTTTTTATTTCAGATTTCCAGCATCCGCAGTATTTTGCTTATGTAAGGATGGATGTTGTGTGAAATGGGGGGTGGGAAATAAACTGGTGCACCCTCTTCTGGCTGTGCCATTACTGACTTGAAGGTGTTTTGATGGTATGTGCCCACAATTAGAAAGTGTTCCATTTTCCAACACAGACATCCCTCACCTTAATAAGCACAAAAGTCAGCAACACTTATTTTAAAAGTTGAAAGTCATTAGAGTTTCCAGTTGAACAAATTTGTTCCTTTTAGAATCTGATGAGTTCACCCAGATCTTGGATGAGGGTGATTTCAGTATGCTTTCATTGTCCAGAGTTGTGCCAAGGTAGTTCCAATGCAACCTGCTATGAGGGAATATACGACTTTAGATTTGTTTTAATGCTTAGATTTCATTTTTTTTTCATGTGCTATTGCAGAAATACAGTTCAGTTTTTAAAAAAGTTATGTCTGCTGTGCCGATCTGAGGAAGTGGTGCGATGAATTTCATAGGCAGCGATTTTCCCTACCTCGGCAGGTCCGGGGTGGGCGACGTGGGTGGCGGGTCTCGGCCCCACTGTTGACTCCACCCCAGCCTCCGACATGACTTTCCCCTGATTGGGCTTGTTAAGCCTGCTACGTGCGTTTCCCAGCCAATTGAAAGAAGCGGGTCTGGTGACGTCATTTGATGACACGTCATCAGCCGGTTTCCTTAAAGGGACCATGCGCAAATTGATTTTGACAGTTGTGCTGTCAGTGTTCTACAGCATTGAGGTGCTGCAAACACTGACAAGCACCGCACAGAGGTGCACGGCTGCACCCAGGCTCTTCCATGACTCCCTCCATATGCTTATGGAGGGAGTCACAGCATGCAGGAAGGTTCTCTTCCCTTCCAATTGGCGGAAGAGACCTCTCCAGGAGACCAACGCAGCCTGGTTGCACATTGCACAGGAGGGCACAAGCAGGGATGTCATCAGGAGGACCAGGCTGCAGTGGTGCAAACCTTTCAATGATCTCTGCAGATCACGAAAAGTTACTGCCAAGCCACACTCAACCTCATCCTGCTGTGCCACTCATCACATCCCCATAACTCTGCCTTCCCTACCCTACTGCTGCACATCCTTACTCACACCAACTTACCTTGCACCTCCACCCATCTCTCTCTATTTACATTATCACTTCCCCATCTCATGAGCTACCCCTCACACTCACCGTCATCCTAGTCCAATCATACCAACTAACAACACACAAGCATAGGCACGTGGGTGTTTTAGCCAATGTTCATGTGAAGTTTCTGTTAATGTGCTTTCTTGGAAAAATTTGTGTGCACCTTTGGAAGTTCCTTAGTAAGTTGCAGTGAATGGTGAGACATAACAGTACCCCCCGCAATGCTGATGAGTGTGAAATGAATCGCTTGGGCATTGTAGGGATGCTTTATGTTGTTGGTGTGGGGTGGTGTCAACCTGGCGCATCATGTGGCAACCAGGGTGTGCAGCATTAAGTGAAGTAAATGTGGCCATGGTGAGGCCATCCCTGGCGTCCCAGGCAGCAATGTGGTCGGGTGCTGATGCCCTGTGTCCTGTGCAGCATCAGGTGATTGTGGAGAAGGTCGATGTTGTTGTTGGTGCTGCTGGTGTGCCCGGTGCTGCTGGTGTTGGGGCTGATCATGGTCGGATTCTGAGGACCAAGGTGAGAGAGTATAAAGGGCACCCATGCTGATGGAATAGATGGCAGGTGAAGTAGAGACGACAGAAGCGATCTGTCAATGGTGGGAGAGGTAATGAGGTCAGACTGCATGGAGACTTGTGTAAGGACTTGCAGCATCCTGAATCTGTAGTGGAAATGCAGCTTAGAGATGCTAGTGCTTAAGGGAAGATATCTGAATCAGCTAGGAGCTTTGAGTTGACATTTGAAGCTGTCAACTCATCACTGACATCCCACCTTAGCGTCACTGACGAGGTCTAGGCACTGCGGGAAACCCATGGGAGACCTGTGAAAATTAAAAAGCTGGGGAAAAAAGCATTGTTAAGTGGCTGTAAACAAGCCACTAATGATTTGAATTGGGTCAGCGCTGGCAGACCCGACATTGGGAAATGCAGGTATGGTGTTTTGACAGCGGGTTCCCGACCTGCTGTCAATCATTTTAAATTTCACAGCTGACCCGCCACCAATCGGGTCTACTGAGTGCCGGCAAAATCACAGCAATAGTGTCAGCATTGCTTCCCAGAACCCTAATGAGCTGTCTGTAGTTTCCAATATTAACAGCTTGGCATATTGGAAAACAAATACAAACTGTTGTATGTTTAGATCACCTTTCAGTGCATTCACAAATATATAATGAGCGAGTTGTTCTCCATAAAGAATATACCAGTAATGCAATGATAACATAAATCTTAATGTCCCTGATTTTTTTTTTTACACGTTTACAGCATTAGAAGTAAGCTTGGCAATCACTGGGCATTCATTATCTATTGATGTGTTACTAATATGAAGATTTGACAGAAGGAGGATTCAAATACATCCTAATTAATGGCCCAGAATTTGTGGTTGTAATGCCGGTGTCATAACTCTGTAAAACTGACAGCAACTTCTGGAGTCTGCAAATGCACATTTAAATGTGCAAATCATGAAGTTGCTGTCAGTGACACCCTACTCCTTCACAGGGTGTGCTGTTGCAGTCCTTGCAGATGGAATCAATTAGAAATCACTTGATTTGATGTAAACTTCCACTTTTACGTTCTATTCTCGCTGTAAAATCCCTTGAAAAAGTTAAGCCTTGTTGAATGAGGTGTAACTGAGTTTTTAACATCGTACTGAGACATAAATACTGCTGAACAACCTCTCTGGCCCTGAAAAACGAATTTTATATTTGCGGAATGTCAAATTTCTCCATTCCATGATAAAAATTCCATAGTTTTTTAAATAATAAAAATTAATTTAAATTTCTTTTTAAATTTTGTTTATGATATTTCAGCTTCTATCTTAATCCCATGTGTATGTCCTAATCTTTGTTTCACTTTCTGTAAAGTTATAAAAAGTGAATGATAAAACCTGCTTGTTACTTCCTGGTTTGCTGTCTGTGAGAATTCTTCAATGTGATTGGCTGCTTAGCCTGCTTGATGACATCACTGTTACTGGATACCAGAGATCCCCTATAGATGGTGCCAGAATGAAATTAATGTCGGAAAAGGTGAAATCCACGCTACAGAGACTGCTAAAAGTTGTGGGCAGCTTTCTTTGAGGTCGGTGGCAAGTGCCGTCACTTTGCCGCTGACCGCAAAATCTGGGCCAATATGTCATATTGTGGGATGGATGCCCCAGAGCTGTGTCTCAGTTGATTTGTGGTTTTGGATCTGTGCTGCAAACCTCAATCTTCTGAAGAAAACACGTTCTCATTAAAGGCAGAAAATGGCTTCTCATTTTGAAATTACTTCTGTGCCTTAAAAGTAATTTAAGCGTGAAATTATTTTCTCTGCCAGGAATTTAACAAAGTATTTATTGCATCAGTTCAATTAATTGACATTTCCTTAAAATTTGTTTGTGAACATTTCAGATTTGTAGCTATGCACATAGTTATTTAGCAATACTCTATTTTGTGACAATAATTATGACTATTTATATGTGAACACAGATCAGGTGAAAATCAGTGATAAATATATTTGGGGCTATTAGCGTTCTCTGATTTCTGTTTCTGTTATTAACTACCTAAATTAGATTTATCTAACTTATTTTATTAAAAACAGACGAGGCAATAAATAGTTATATATGAGGCTGTATATAAAGGGTTTTCATTTCAATGCTGTGCTGCACTGTTTAATAGGCCGGAATTTTCCTTACCTTGGGGGGTCCGGTGTGGCCGGTGTCCGTGGCAGGTTCCGACCCCGCTGCTGGCTTCATCCCACTGTAGAAAATGAACTTACCTTAATGGGGCCAATTAAGCCTGCCCAGCGCGTTAACCAGCCCAATGAGATGGAGCGGGTCTGGTGACATCATTCATGATGCTTTTTAAGCCAGGATCCTTAAAGGGACCCTGGCCACATAAAATTTTAAGTTTAATCTAACATAGTGGGTGTTGAATCTTTACTGTACAATCATATCATAAAAGTTATATATGAGTGACAAAGAAATATTTAAATAATATTATCATTAAGTAATATGATGTCATCTACAAATACGATCAAGAACTTAATTAAAAAGTACATTAATTGGGAAGTTATTGGTGCTTTAGTCACAAATTTTGTATCAGTAACTGGTACAAATAAAAGATGTGTGTGTATAAGTAATACATAAAATTAAGCAGATTTTAAATGTAATTTTAAAGGGGTGAATTTACAATCTTAAGCAAGTTCAGCGGAAGAGCTGCGGTCAGGTTTTTCTCACAGTGTACTATGATTGTCCAGTTACACATTAAATCAAGTCATCAACCGTAACAATTTCATTCTCACTCACTCCACTGGTTCAATTTGCTTTCAGTCCCTGACAAATAGTGTAAGTGGTGCTTATGTGTTTCTGGGATTTCTGCAGCTCTTCCGTTGAAGTTAACAATGGACAAGTGAGAGAACCTCTGCAAAAATTCACCCTAAAGTCTCAGACTGAAAAATTAAATTAGTTATATTCAGGGACTGAAAGCAAATTGAACCCGTGGAATGAGTGATAAGAATGAAATTGTTACGGTTGATGACTTGATTTAATGTGTAACTGGACAATCACAGTATACTGTGAGAAAAACCTGACCAGAAACAACACAAACATTTCTTTAAATGGTATATGTCATTTTTTATAGTGCAGATCAATTCACTGCAATTACTGTTCAGTTGGAAGGCAACAGTCGAGAATAGCCAGTGAAAAATATATTTCCTTCGCCATCCAGGGTAGCACTTACATTCCTTCAGGAATTTCTGAATTAACATTTACCAGTGGCTTTTCAAGTAGAACAAAATCTCCATTAATCTGTTAGCTGATGTAATCAACATATTTTTATTTTGGTTTGTTTTCCATGCTGTCAAGTAATCAGCTGGAGCAGTGGCCATGGAACTCCCGCCTCAGGTTGACAGATGTGCTTCCCAAGCTGTGTCAATCCTGTAGCCATGCAGGGAAATTTAAAAAGCAGGGGGAAAAAGGATCTTAAGTGCCTGTAAACTTCCTCATAATGATCTCAATTGGGTCGCCCGCCGTTGCCGGTCGGGTCAGGTCCGCGCTGATAGACGCGCCTGTGGGAAAGGCGCATGGGAACGAGATTACAGCAGGTTCCCAACCCGCTCTCAAAAATAACAACTTTCCCACCCGACCCACCACCGATCGTGACCGCTACCACCCCGGAAAATTCAGCCCATAGTGTCAATACACTATACAGAGTAACATGCCAATACAATGACAATAATGTGCATTCCTGTAGCGTTCCTCACATGCAGGAAGATGCCTCAAAGCTCTTTGCATAAAGGAGGACAATACAGTGGGCACTATGCAGGAGGAGAAAAAAATGAACTGGAGAGGGTTAGGGTGGGAGCTGAAGGCACAAAAAGGAGAAGCTGTTTGATGGTTTTTTGAAACCAGGGAGTGAGGTGGCAAGGTGAGGGAAAGAGGCAGGGAGTTTGAGAGGACAGGAATGTAATAGATGAACGAACAGCCTCAATGGTGGCGTGGAAGGTGTATGTTGGCACACAAAGCTGGAGGAGATCACAAAGATAGGATGGGGTGAGATGATGGAAGAGATTTGAAAGCAAGAATTGAAAGTAAGAACAAGAATTCTGAATGCAGCTCACTGGGTCATGACGAGCCAGTGGACCATGGTGAGGATGGAGGTAGTTGAAGTGTGGGACTTTACACAAAGTAAGGTACAGGCTCCAGTATTTTGAATGAATTGTACTTTGTGGCAGATAGAAGCTGGTAGAACAGTTAGGAGACCAATAGTGAAGCTGAGCATCAAGGTGGTGAAAGTGTGGATTAAGATTTTGGCCGTGGTGAGTGGATTGGTGGGGCTAGAGGTGGGAAATATTGTAGAGGTGGAAGAAAGCAATCTTGCCGTGGAGGTGGACTGCAGAGGACATACATTTAGAGGAGGACATTGAAGATCAACAGTGTCAAAGGCAGCATGAAAGTTGAGGAGATACAGGTGTACAGGATTTCATTTGTGACTTTGACCAATGCGGTCCCAGTGCTGTAGGTGGGGGTGGAAGTCAGATTGGATGGTTTTGAACAAGAAGAGGTGGGAGTGTATTTGCAGTTCCAGTGCTTTGGAAAAAAGGGAAGATTGGATATAGGATGATAGTTGCAGGGAATGGAGGAGCTAGGGTGGGTTACTGGAGAGAGGGAGGATAACAGTTTTGAAGGAGGAAATGACAATGCCTGAAGAAAGAGATAGGTTACTGATATTGGCAAGCAAAGGGCATTGGAGGTGAATTTGGGTGGTTGGGATTTGGGATGTGAGGAGATTGAGGGAACAGTTTGTAGGCTTAGTGGACAGGATGAGTGTGATGAGAGCTGGGATGAGATAGGAGAGAAACTGCAGAAATCAGGATGGATGAGGGCTTGATTGGGTGGAGCGTAGGAGAGAAGGATGAGTTGAGGGGCATTCAGAGGAGACAGTGAAAGGTTTGTGAAACCTCAATTATTGACATAAAATATCCCCAAGTTCCCCGCATCTTGAGATTGAGGTGAGGATGGGTATGGAAGAAGGAGGTCTGAAGAGGTGATTTGTGGTGAAGAGGGATTTGTTTCTATTCTCCAGGATGATCTTAAATTAGTCTGGAGTTTTGACCAAATGGAGGAAGGCGATGTGGAGGGTGAGGTTGATGGAGCTGAGTAGGGAGAGGGGAAGATAAGTTTGGGTGGAGATTATATTCACCAAGGTTGAGGAGTTCATGCAGAATCTGAGATCGGACTTGAGGGAGAAGGTTTCAGTGAGTAAGATTAATGGTAAATGAGAAGGATTTTAAAATAGGGAGTGAGGCATTTAAACAAAGAGAAGGGGGGAAAGGAATCGGGAGATAGGCTAAGGTGGGATTGCGAGAGACAGCAAGTGTAGCTACAGGAGAAGAGCCATTATCATGCACTGCATCGGGCAGAGTGAAGGATACCCAAATTAAGGTAGAGAGAGGCTGCGAGCCAGTCTAGATAAGAGCCTAGGGCAGTGGGGAAAGAGAGTTCAGTGAAGGAATAGTGATGGGTGGGGATGCGGAAAAGCCCAGTTGTAGAACAGTTGGTGGGGAGAGGCAGATGAGGGGGAAGGGAGGCAATGAGAGATAGTAGGTGGGGAAAACAAGGAAAGCGAGGAGCTTGGTAAAGAGATGCAGATGCTCACGTCTTGGGTGGCAACTATTATGTGCACACAGTGGAGTAGGAGCAAACAAGTTTACAAGTGTAAATTACCTTGGGGACAGTTCCAGACAATCAGGAAGAGGGGATGTTCGGCGTTCTGGGCTTGCGGGGGGGGTGGTAGGGGTGAACAGTGGGGCGGGGCGGCCGTGATTGGGACTTGACGAGAGACAGCCATCGGCAGAAGGGAGGCTGAAGACTTACTTGGGGATCGGGGGGAGCACTCCTGCTTGTCCTGGCCCACAAGGAGTGCTGTAAAAGATGCTTAACTTGCGGAGCCGCCAGTTTCCTGACCTTCCTATCAGTGCCAGGTTCCCTGACCTCCCTATCAGTGCAGGTTCCCTGACCTCCCTATCAGTGCAGGTTCCCTGACCTCCCTATCAGTGCCAGGTTCCCTGACTTCCCTATCAGTGCAGGTTCCCTGACCTCCCTATCAGTACCAGGTTTCCTGACCTCCCTATCAGTGCAGGTTCCCTGACCTCCCTATCAGTGCAGGTTCCCTGACCTCCCTATCAGTGCAGGTTCCCTGACCTCCCTATCAGTGCCAGGTTCCCTGACTTCCCTATCAGTGCAGGTTCCCTGACCTCCCTATCAGTGCCAGGTTTCCTGACCACCCTATCGGTGCAGGTTCCCTGACCTCTCTATCAGTGCAGGTTCCCTGACCTCCCTATCAGTGCAGGTTCCCTGACCTCCCTATCAGTGCAGGTTCCCTGACCTCCCTATCAGTGCCAGATTCCTTAACCTCCCTATCAGTGCAGGTTCCCTGACCCCTGGGAAACCCGCGCAGCAACTGTAAAATTTACGGGCCGGAATTTGCGGTCAGCGGCAAAGCAAAGGCGTTCGCCGTTGGCCCCGAAGTAAGTTTCGCATAAAGATCTCGTGATCTCTGTGTCGGGAATTTCGGGTTTTTTGATGCGTGGTTGAAATCAACGGAAGTTAATGGGGATTCCCAGCAAAGAGCTGCTGTGACATCAACAAGCTGTCTGAGCAGCCAATCAAAACGCAGAAATCTCACAGACAGTGAACCAGGAAGTGGGTAAGCTCCTAAAATTCTAAGGGGTAAAAATTCAGTTGGTTGCGCCTCCCATTAGCGCCTTAAGAGGGCGCTAATGGGGCGCAAAGCCGCTAACGCCCGGGCGCAGCGATGTTTGCGCCGCTCGAGAACTTAACTTGAGATTGTGCGGCGGCGCTAAAACTTACCGCTGCGACCACCTGCGCGCGCAGATTGTGACGTCATTCCATGGTGCAACGCCCTTGTGGCGCCCCGGAGCGGAAATTGAGTGGCGCCCCCTGCCTTACCGCCTGGCGCTTCCAACGACCGGAAGACTGGAACGCTATCAATCGCTGTGGGGCTGGGGGGGGGCGCTATTTAAAGGGGGCCTCTTCCTGTCTTTTATTGTTGGTGGCATTTTTGAACTACGCATTCTGAGAGAGAGAGGGAGAGACTTCTGGAGAGATTCAACGTTGTGTGAAGGAGTTTTGGGTACTGAGCAGCACTTTGCAGGTTCATTTTGATTTGCCATTCCTTGTATCGATTTAGCAGAGACTGTGGGAGCTGCACTCTGAGCTCTTTGCCTGGTACTCTCCATTGTTCTTTCCAGCACATTTGATGTGCAAGTCTCTCCAGGCCGAGATTCAAGGCTGCAATGAACAGGATGTGGATGGAAAGCAAGATTAACCATCCCCTTTAAGAACTGGCCCGTGCCATTGTGTGTGTGTTCCATTGCTGACTGACATTACATGAGCTTCGCCAGCGCTCTGAGGTAGCGCCTCGCTCCTCGGCCTTTGCGCCTTAAGACAGGTGTGCAGCGCCTGCTTTAGCGCTCCACTCACCTCCCGGGGCGGTAAAAGTGAAGTTTCCAGTCAGTGCCGATAATTAGCGCCAGGCGCTAATATTTGCGTCCAGACGATATTTGCGCCCCAAATGGGGCGCGACCTAATTTCTACCCCTAACTTTTTAAAAATGTTAGAGAGAGCAAAACAAAGGTTGGGGCTCTCACATGGGGAAAAGGCAAACCTGAAATAAAGTTGAACAAACTTTTAAATTTTTTTTAATTAAATTAAGTTTTTTTAAAAGTTTCTTAAAAATTGTAATTTTTATTAAAATGGATAAATTTGACACTGCACAAAATTAAAATTGGTTTTTCAGGGCCATAGCCTTTGTTTAGCAGTCAATATGCCATTAAAACCCCAGTTACACCCTATGGGTCTAACTTTTAGTGGTGAATATAGGATGCACATTGCTAAATCCTGAAGTTGCGGTCAGTTTCAAAGATGAGAGTTTGCCATCATGACATTAGCCATCATCAGCAAATTCTTGGCCTAACTCGGGCTTCTAATTGCACTGCAGGAGCTCGATTTGAATATGTTAATGAAGTGTCCCGCCTCTCCACAATGGGACACTCGGATGCCTCGAAACCCGCCGGTGTAAAAACGAGGCAGGCTGGGGTTGTGTTTCCCGTTTTTTCATTTTTAACGCCCCCTGACCCTCTTCCGCCCATCGTGGGAGGGTTAATATCGAGGCCAGTGACTCCAGTAGCAGGGTGGCAGTGGATATTGGAATCCATTTCATTACTTCAGTAGTGGACTTTTCCCTCATCTACTAAACTGTTGCTGGTAAAAAAGAGAGCGCGACATTAGCAGATAAATCATTTTCTAAAATTCAGTTTATTTACTCTGTTTTATGCTTTATGGCTCTGAGCAGTGGACGTGGTAATTTTGCTCAAGTTATCATTGCCATGGTGACTATGAACCTGTATTGAGGGATGGCGTAACAAAGGATGTGCTGTGACAGTTGAGGCCTTCGAACTATTGAGGACAATCAAACTTGCTGCACCACTGTCTGGCAGAATTTTATAAATCCAAATAGGTCAAATTGTCACTGTTGTTATGGTCTGATTTGATGAAATATGTTCGGAAGGCAGCACGGGAGATCCTATGGTGTTGGTGCTCAGCAACCTAATCTGTAAAGACAGTAGGCATCCACTGAGTTATATGACACACCAGTTTTTTTGCTCAATATTGGCTATTGTGGCTTTCCAGAAATGACTACATGCAGACCAAATGGCATTTATTGCTAGCCAATTCTTTATTAATGATGGCCAAGAAAGTCTTTAGCCGTTCCTGCATAATCATGCTGTAACTTCAGAGGAGTACACCGGAACAGCCAGGAGCAAGGCCTGGGCCTGGGTATGCAATGTCGTGGTCTAGCGCTGAACTTTCTGCGATGGCCTGTTGGGGTGGAGCCTTCACTGATCCCAAAAATGGCCATCGACATACGGCGCCAGGCCTGAACCCCAACGATTTGCCAATCAATTTATTTAATTTTTAAAATGGCCACAAGGTGAACCTGTACTTTGTTTCAGGGCTAGGGCCATCTCTGCTACACTTTCTGGACTTGCTGCAATGGCAGGCACCCCTAATGGGGTAGCTGCTTACCAATAGGGGGAAATGAAGGGACACCCCACTGATTGCGTGAACTTTGACAGGGTCAGTGACAGAGGGCCAGGGTAGGCATATCTTACGCCTCCCCATGGATTTTCACAACCAAATTTTTTTCTGCTCAATTTTCTCTTCCCCAATCCACTTTCACCCCAGATGATTTACTCCTCCTTAATCAAGGATGTTGAAGCTATTTGTAGTTCACCAAATACCACTGAGATCAACTACCTCAGCATAGACCGAGGATTGAACCTGGGACTTTGCTAGTTTGTATGGTTAAGTTACTCACTCGATAAACTAGTTGAGCCATGAGGACTACTTTTCTGGACAATATGAAAACATTATATTTACCTGATCCATATTTGGCACCTAATTTAGAGGTTTATTGCCAGCTGTGGCCGGGTGGTGGGGTTCTTTGATTGCTGAACACCTTTTATTTAAACATTAAAGAGTTGTCTTATGCAGCCACCATAACAAACTCACACATTTGATTGCATCAATAGAACTACTGTCCGAGGCTATCTGAAACCATGCTATGAGTGGATTATCGACCATAGCATAGTATTACGTTACAACTTGGGTTTGAATCTTTTCAAATACTATTGTGATGCAATATCAACTCTAGACATAGGCCCCATAAATTCAAAGGTTTGCTGGACTCCCACTGTAATCCCTGTGGGAGTCAACTGGAATCCACAGGAAAATGGCAGGAAACCTGTTACGCTGGGTCTTCTGGGATCTTTTAGGCAAATTTGTAGGAGGCAGAACCGCCACCCATCCCTTATGAGGCAAATGATGTCAAGAGAGCAGCCCCAGAGATGGACCCAGAGACTCTCTTCATTGGAGGTTACGGCTTCACTGGCTCAGTCGAGACCCAGATTTGGACTGGAAGCCTATAAGCCAAGGGAGATGAAGCATACAGGATTTTAGATGGGTGCAAATGAACCCTACAGGGGATTGGGGTGAGGGGGTGTGGGTGGTGGGGGTTGGGAGTGGGGGTGGGAGGGAAAGGGGAGTGGCCTGGACACCCGAAGAAAAGGTACAATTAAAGAAAATGTATTATTGGATCGGCCCCCTTGCAGATGGGACTGGAGGGGATATGGCTGGGGTCTTGGAGGGGGAGCCTGGGAAACCTCACCAATGGCAGGCAGATTTTCTTGCTGCATGGGGCAGGTATGTATTGGAGATGTGTCTGCAGTGGTGCCGGTGACTACTGGCCTCAAACAAATTAGATTCCCTCCTGCTGACCAGGTGTAACCGGGAGGATTGCGGCCCATAGATTTTCAGTGCATGTATTTCCTGACGCGACAATGACCTCTGGGGTGAACTTCTGGGCTGGGCTTAGTTGCATGTTGGCAGCTCCCAGCAGTATTACACTGCCACCGGGTCACCTGACTCAGTTGGGGGGTGGAATAGCTGCGGTGCCACCCACACTGCAGCATGGCGAGCAGAAGAGACAAGAATAAACTTTCTAAAATGTAATTTCAAATCTCCTGCTTTCTCTACTGTAGCCCTATAAATATTATACCCTCCCATCTGCTGCCTTAGTGATGCTTGAAGCCAGGAATGCAAAGGCTTACCTGATATGCCCAGTATTGTGGAAGTGCTAATGTTGGGGAATGCATTGGACGGTGTGTTTAATCTATCATTTGACTAGTCCCACTCATATTTAATGTCCATCACCACTTCTGGTGGAAAATTCTGGAAGTGGCGACAGAGGCCATAAGCCCGACAGATTGGCTCCTCCCCACATTTCTTGCCTTTGCCTGCCCTGAATCTGCCCCATAAAAGTTAGTAAAAATGTGGAACATTTCGGCCTAAATCTCTTTTCAAATTCTTACAAATTTAACATGCCCTGCAACAAAGTAGGATAGCCCTAAAAATCTATCGGGCAGGGCTCCTGCGAGGTCAGGAGGTACATGATAGCGGGTCTTCGGCAAGTTGGGGGTACACCTGGGGTTCCCTCACACCAAAGTGGCTGGAAAGTCAGATGAAAGTCTGCTAGTCTAGGTGGGAGGGTGTTTTGGGATACCCCCCTCCACCCCCAACACACATGCACACACACCCCGAAAAGAACTGAGTCTTTGATCTTCTGCTAGAAGTAGAGGGTAAATAGGGGAATTCAACGGTGCAGTAGGTTAGACACTTAACTCTAGCAAATAGAATCCTTCATAAAATGAGTTTGGACAGTCTCAAACCACATCCTAAGAGCATGGTCCACAGCATAAAACCATCCTGAATTTAGCACAACTTGACACCAAATTGGCAATCTCACTCAGAAATGTCATAATGTGGCTGATGTGGGAAATAGAAGAATGTCACAAGGTGCAGAGGGGTACGCTTTCCGAGGCTGAGCTGAGACTCATTGTTTTGATAGTGTAGGAAAACTTTTGCACTGTATCTAATCTGGGAATTAAAACAAATTGGTTCATGGGATCTGAGCGTCGCTGGCAAGGCCAACATTTATTGCCATCTCTAATTGCACTTGAAAAGGTCATGGTGATCCGCCTTCTTGAACCGCTGCAGTCCGTGTGGTGAAGGTACTCCCACAGTGCTGTTAGGGAGGGAGTTCCAGGATTTTGACCCAGTGACGATGAAGGATCAGCGATATACTTCCAAGTCAGGATGGTGTGTGACTTGGAGGGGAACTTGGAGGTGGTGGTGTTCCCATGCACCTACTGCCCTTGTTTTTCTAGGTGGTAGAGGTTGTGGGTTTGGGAGTTGCTGCTGAAGAAACCTTGGCGAGTTCCTGCAGTACATCTTGTAGATGGTACACACTGCAGCCACGGTACGCCGGTGGTGGAGGGAGTGAATGTTTAAGGTGGTGGATGGGGTGCCAATCAAGCGGGCTGCTTTGTCCTAGATGGTGTCGAGATTCTTGAGTGTTGTTGGAGCTGCACTCATCCAGGCAAGTGGAGAGTATTCCATCACACTCCTTACTTGTGCCTTATAGATGGTGGGAAGTTTGGTACTGACAAAAGGTACTTGTATTCTCAACATTCAGAGCAAAACTCACACCAGCTTTTTTTTGAAAAGCAATCAATTGTACTGAAAATCAAGTGAGATAACACCCATTGGAAAAATGAGTAAACCTCTCCATAGGGATGGCTGTGAATGCATGTAACCCAAAAATTCAGGGGATGGATATTTTTTGAAAGTACATGATTTTCTCTGATTGTATATTTGAGCAAAGACCAAACAGCAACATAAAACTGGCTCGAGCCTCCTGATAGTCTTTAACGCTCTATTTGACATAATTAGACGTGAACTTCAGTGACCATAATGAGTTGACCTAACAACATGAAATGACCTAGCCCTACACTGCATTGACTGACACTATCTGTATTTTGATATTGGTGCATGAATGTTAATATTCATTCTGCATTGTGCCCTTTAATATGGCTTTATATTCATTAAAACGTTCAGGTGAAAGCTTTAATTACATTTTACATTCTTGCTGTCCAAAAAAAATTAATTGGAATTCTTGAGCCCCAGAAGAGCAGTAACAGAGTAAGGGAGAACAAATAATAAAGGAATAATCCAAAATAAATAGATTTTCAGAAATAGATGGGGAATTTTAATAGATGAGGAATGTGTCGGTAATAATGAGAATGACATTGGGGAAACATTTCAAGTTAGTGGAAATGAATGTGCAATAGTCAGGAAATCAGGTGGCAATTGATTTTGTTGGCTCCTGACTGGAATCAGATATACTTAAATTTCTGGCTCGCTTTTCAGCCAGAGCTCATTACCACATGCAATCCTATCCAAATTAGATGTTAAAGAGTGTCTGATTTTTCATTCTTTCCAGCGTGATTGTGCAATTCACACAGCCTACAATAGTTAATGGCCACAAGGAGAAGCTCCATGTGGCAAACTTTTAAAGGGACAGCGGCTTTTTGGAGTGGTGGGGGAGGGTTGTAGAATTCTCTGTTTCTTTGTAGCAGAACATGTAGAAATTACGTGTTAATAGAAAATTAGCTGAATATTGTCACCAAAATTCTTAAACAGCAACTATAAATAATGAAGAACAGAAAGATACTTAAAGAAGAAGGAATCTGGAAGTGACTCCAGCAACTTTCGCTGAGCTTAGTCAGTGATAGGATATTTAACGGAAAGCTACAGAATCCACGCCATTTGACAAGTCAAGTTAAAATTACTGATAGGAGTTGTTTTCAATATACCCCAATCACAGTATTTAATGATTGAAATGATACCAGATGAAAGAAGGCATGCCAAGGACATCAGATGACACTGGACCAGCTGTATTTGCCATTATGCCACCAACTTTATCTGCAGGCTCGGGCACATGTACCTGGCAATGTCTGAGGGCAACTGCTGCTGTAGGTTCTGGATCAGCATATAGGCTGTTATAGGGCTATACCACCTGCTGCAAGGATATCTATAGCCAACCTCCACCAGAGGGACTGCACTGCCAGTAACAGTCAAGGTGATTACAGTACTCAACTATTATTCCTCTAGCTCATTCTAGACTACCATAGGGGGCAATGGCAGTATCTGCTCTGCTGGACTAACTTGGACTCCTCTGGCTCTGCTCTGTTCCTTAACCTACAAGTTAATGCTACCTGTTCCAAGCCATACTATCTAAGCTCAACCCTGCTGCTATGTCCTTCACCTGGATGCTGTTTCCACCACCTGGCATTTGCTTCCATCTGCCACAGGGATTCTGTTGCTCTGCTGGACCATTTGGGACACCTCGACTGCTGAGAGTCTCCTCTGTTCCTGGACCACCCCATGTTCTCTGCCTGTCACTGAAAGGTAATCATCTTTTATTTGAAGTGATTTCCTGGGTTCCTGGGCTCAACTCTACTGGGATGAACTTCATTGCTCTGTTGGCATCTGGGCTTTATCTTGCTGCTGCATTGGCTCCTAGGCAGAACCCTGCTGCTCTGCTGACTCCTGGACTGAAGCCCGTTGTTCTGATGGTTTTCCAGCTGTGCTTCATTCTTGTACTGGCTCCTGGGCTGGACCTCGCTCCTAGTATCCTGGGTTCACTCTGCCCCTCTACTGCTTCCCTGCATCAATCGCTGCCCATCTCTAACCTCTTTTTCCTCTTTAAAGTCCTTAAATGTGTCATTCCTTCCCAGGTCTGTGCCTATTTCTCCCAAATCTCCCTATTTAAATCCCTTCAGGCATCCAGGGTGCCTGGCAGAACTATTTCAAATGAGGAATAAAATATTCAAATTAGGCTCCTACGCTTGTTGAAGTCAATGGAAATGACAATCGGGCGAGATGTATAACAGGCGGCTGATCCAATATCATGTGTTTTACTATATCGCCCAAAGTCAAAATGACCCCTGAGGTATCAGGAAGTGAAAGTTGCAATAGTAGTGAGTGTGTGAGTATGAGGAGAAGGAGGTGGAGTGAAGTGTGGGGCAGTGATTGTATGAGAGTGAAGGGAAGCAGGGTGGGGAGTATTGTGAGTAGTGAGTCTGGAGGTAGTGGAGATGTGAGCAGAGAGTAAGAGAGTGCTATTCTTACCCCAACAACTCTGGTGAGATCATTGAACTTTTCCTGGCATTGCAGCCATGTCTTGAGAGCTAAGTTCCTGGCAGTGACCTCCTCTGTAACCTCTTCCCACTTGCGGTGGAGGTGTTGCCTGAAGGGCTTTCTACCCCCCTGGGGGTAATAGGTTCTCCCTCCTCCTGTTCACTGCCTGGACCTGAGTCTCCAACTGGAGAATCTAGGTGCCCAGTCTGGACCTCTTCCAGCCATCTTCTTGAATCTGGGCAGTTTCCTTGCTGTCTGCAGCCAGAGTGCACCTCCCCTTTAAGAGGGGCTGATCGCCTTTAAGTGGTGTCAGAGTTGCCCTATTTCCCGCGACCAACCGAAGATTCACAATCCTGACTGAATAAATTAATCCTCATCTCAGTGCTAAATGGCAATCTCTTATCCTGAGGCTATGACTCCTAATTCTAGACTCTCCAGCCAGAGGAAACAGCCTCTCAGCATCTACCCTGTCAAGCCCTCTATGGATTTTATACATTTCAGTGAGATCACCTCTCATTCTTCTAAACTCCAGAGAATATAGGCCCATTCTATTCAATCTCTCCTCGTAGGACAACCCTCTCATCCCAGAATCAATGTAGCCTTTGTTGCACCCCCTCTAAGGCAAGTATGTCCTTCCTTACATAAGGAGACCAAACCTGTGCACAGTACTCCAGGTGTGGTCTCACCAAAGCCCTGTATAATTGCAGCAAGACTTCCTTACTCTTATTCTGCAACTCCCTTGCAATAAAGACTAATATACAATTTGCTTTCCCAATTGTTTGCTGTACCTACATGTTAACTTTCTGTGATTCGTGTACAAGACACCCAAATCCCTCTGAATACCAACATTTACTAGATTCTTACCTTTTAAAAAATATTCTGCTTTTCCATTCTTCCTACCAAAGTGGATAATTTCACATTTTCCCACATTATACTCCATCTTGCTCAGTCACTTAACCGTTCTTTGCAGCCTCTTTACATTCTCCTCACAGCTTACTTTCTCACCTAGCTTTGTATCATCAGCAAATTAGGATACATTACACTCAGCCCCCTCATCTAAGTCATTGATATAGATTGTGAATAGCTGAGGCCCAAGCACTGATCCTTGTGGCACCCCACTAGTTAAAGCCTGCCAACCCCAAAATAACCCATTTATTCCTACTCTCTGTTTTCTGTCCTCAATCCATGCTAATATATTACCCCAAATCTCATGAGCCCTTTTCTGTACACGGTACACCAGGTGTGGTCTCACCAAAGCCCTATATAATTGCAGCTTCCTTACTCTTATAATCCAACCCCCTTGTTACTTTACGAGTGTAAATGCAGGAGCGACGTTAGGACCGGGAGCCTGTGTAGTTGCATGGGGCCCCAAGACAGTCAGGGTCCCTGAGTCAGTCAGGGGTCCGGAGTCAGTCAGGGGCCTTGTGTCAGTCAGGGGGCCGGAGTCAGTCAGTGGCCTTGTGTCAGTCATGGACCCTGTGTCAGTCAGGGGCCCTGTGTCAGTCATGGACCCTGTGTCAGTCAGGGGCCTTGTGTCAGTCAGGGGCCCGGAGTCAGTCAGGGGCCTTGTGTCAGTCAGGGGCCCGGAGTCAGTCAGTGGCCTTGTGTCAGTCAGGGGCCCTGTGTCAGTCAGTGGCCTTGTGTCAGTCAGGGACCCTGTGTCAGTCAGGGGCCTTGTGTCAGTCAGGGGCCCGGAGTCAGTCAGGGGCCTTGTGTCAGTCAGGGGCCCTGTGTCAGTCAGGGACCCTGTGTCAGTCAGGGGCCTTGTGTCAGTCAGGGGGCCGGAGTCAGTCAGTGGCCTTGTGTCAGTCAGGGGCCCTGTGTCAGTCAGTGGCCTTGTGTCAGTCATGGACCCTGTGTCAGTCAGGGGCCCTGTGTCAGTCAGGGACCCTGTGTCAGTCAGGGGCCTTGTGTCAGTCAGGGGCCCGGAGTCAGTCAGGGGCCTTGTGTCAGTCAGGGGGCCAGAGTCAGTCAGTGGCCTTGTGTCAGTCATGGACCCTGTGTCAGTCAGGGGCCCTGTGTCAGTCAGGGTCCCCGAGTCAGTCAGGGGTCCGGAGTCAGTCAGGGGCCTTGTGTCAGTCAGGGGGCCGGAGTCAGTCAGTGGCCTTGTGTCAGTCATGGACCCTGTGTCAGTCAGGGGCCCTGTGTCAGTCATGGACCCTGTGTCAGTCAGGGGCCCTGTGTCAGTCAGGGTCCCCGAGTCAGTCAGGGGTCCGGAGTCAGTCAGGGGCCTTGTGTCAGTCAGGGGGCCGGAGTCAGTCAGTGGCCTTGTGTCAGTCATGGACCCTGTGTCAGTCAGGGGCCTTGTGTCAGTCAGGTGCCTTGTGTCAGTCAGGGGCCCTGTGTCAGTCAGGGGCCCTGTGTCAGTCAGGGGCCTTGTGTCAGTCAGGGGCCTTGTGTCAGTCAGGGGCCCTGTGTCAGTCAGGGGCCCTGTGTCAGTCAGGTGCCTTGTGTCAGTCAGGGGCCCTGTGTCAGTCATGGACCCTGTGTCAGTCATGGACCCTGTGTCAGTCAGGTGCCTTGTGTCAGTCAGGGGCCCGGAGTCAGTCAGGGGCCCAGAGTCCATCAGGGGCCTGGAGTTATTCAGGGGCCCTGTGTCAGTCAGTGGCCTTGTGTCAGTCATGGACCCTGTGTCAGTCAGGTGCCTTGTGTCAGTCAGGGGCCCTCTGTCAGTCAGTGGCCTTGTGTCAGTCAGGGGCCCAGAGTCAGTCAGGAATTGTGTCAGTCAGGGGCCTTGTGTCAGTCAGTGGCCTTGTGTCAGTCAGGGGCCCGGAGTCAGTCAGTGGCCTTGTGTCAGTCATGGACCCTGTGTCAGTCAGGGGCCCTGTGTCAGTCATGGACCCTGTGTCAGTCAGGTGCCTTGTGTCAGTCAGGTGCCTTGTGTCAGTCAGGGGCCCTGTGTCAGTCAGGGGCCCTGTGTCAGTCAGGGGCCTTGTGTCAGTCAGGGACCTTGTGTCAGTCAGGGGCCCTGTGTCAGTCAGGGGCCCTGTGTCAGTCAGGGGCCCTGTGTCAGTCAGTGGCATTGTGTCAGTCAGGGACCTTGTGTCAGTCAGGGGCCCTGTGTCAGTCAGTGGCTTTGTGTCAGTCAGGGGCCTTGTGTCAGTCAGTGGCATTGTGTCAGTCAGGGGCCTTGTGTCAGTCAGGGGCCCGGATTCAGTCAGGGGCCTTGTGTCAGTCAGGGGCCCAGAGTCAGTCAGGGGCCTTGTGTCAGTCAGGGGCCTTGTGTCAGTCAGGGGCTCAGAGTTAGTCAGCGGCCTTGTGTCAGTCAGGGGTCCGGAGTCAGGCAGGGACCTGGAGTCAGTGATAGGTTTAAGGATTGAGGTTAATTGATCTATTTTTATATTAACGATTGCAAAAATACCTTTTCAGAATCGTATATGTGCGGAGCTGACACTAGATTAAGTAGGTAAAATTTAGTCTCATTGTCTAGTAAACTGTTAAGATCTCAAACCGAACCTTCGCACAGACAATTGCGGCTTATGTGCGAAAGACCAATAACTCACAAACAAATGCAAATAATTCATGAGAGCGTTTTCATAAATGAGTGAAAATATATCTGGAATTGACTGCACCCTAGAAATATGGTGGTGCTTAAAGCTGCAGTGCCTCATAATTATATTTTCCTTGTACCAGTAGGAGAGGAAGGAGCAAGCCTCCAAGAAACTAATGCTTCCCCCCTTTACTCATGCTTGATATGTTTAACTATTAACATTACAGACTGATTTCAGAAACACCTTGTTTATTTAATGGTGCTGTCTTGATTTTTCCCTCCCCATGCCTTCAGTTTCTGTCTCTGTGTTCAGGTGAAATCAATAGTGGTCATTGGTGCAAATACACAAAATGAATGATGCTGTTGTCACTCCGACAGAACACTGGCCCAGATTTTGTGGTCAGCAGTGAAGGAATGGCGCTCATTGTTCATTACGTTTACAGCTGCCCACGGAATTTTTGCAGGCTTTTTGAGCGGCAATTTGTGGTATTTAGAGATAATTTCCAGGAGATCTGTGGTGAGTGTGAGCAGGACAAGCAACAGCGTGGCTCTTCAACCAGTCAGATTGAAGAATCCTCACTGAGACACGCAGAGTCCAAACCAGGAATTATAAATTAGAATATTTAATTCAATGTAAAATCATGTACAGAAAGCTAAATAAAGAGAGGGAAAGAAAGATAGGATTTAGAGAAAGAGATAAAAGAGACAGAAAGAAAAAGTTAAAAAAAGAATGATTTGTAAAATTAAATTTTCCGACCAGAGAGGTTGTTTGGTAGTAATTATCACTTATCACGCCGCTAAATATTCACTTACACCTGAATGCATCCACCCTAACTTTTTCTGGCGTGTTTAGTGGGTAACTAGTGGGTAAGTACAGCAACTTCACGCCCTTACATGTATTTCAGTGCCAAATCTCTCGGCAAGGTACTGGTATAGCGCAGCTTGTGGAGGAGCAGTGCAATTTGGACAGCGACTTCCAGATTTCCGCATTTAACTGCGCATGCGCGGACGCTGGAAGTTGCTGTCCGATTTACTCCGTAATAATGGTGACGCTGATAGCCTCATCTTTATTCCTATCGTAAAATCCGGGCCAAAAATATATATCTACTGTATATTAAAGAAAAACCTGATGATATTACTGCAGGTTCCCTGGAGAAGTGGTGCTCCTATGATTTTTCTCTCGGTTTGCTCACAGCAGTGTCTGGGAGATTAATCTTTAATTCCTGGAGATTCCAGGACAATCCTGGAGGGTTGACAATCCTAGCCATCTGAACAAGCAACATTGAACAACAACAACAAAAACCAAACTTGTATTTATATAGCGTCTTTATGTAGTAAAACATCCCAAGGCGCTTCACAGGAGTATTATAAGAGAAAAATTTGACACCGAGCCACATAAGGAGAAATTAGGACGGATGACCAGAAGCTTGGCAAAGAGGTAGGTTTTAAGGAGCGTCTTAAAGGAGGAAAGAGAGGTAGAGAGGCGGAGAGGTTTAGGGAGGGAAGTCCAGAGCTTAGGGCCCAGGCAACAGAAGGCACGGCTACCAATGGTTGAGTGATTATAATCAGGGATGCTCAAGAGGGCAGAATTTGAGGAGTGCAGATATCTCGGCGGGGGGTTGTGGGGCTGGAGGAGATTACAAAGATAGAGAGGGGGTGAGGCCATGGGAGGATTTGAAAACAAGCTTGAGAATTTTGAAATTGAGGCGTTGCTTAACCGGGAGCCAATGTAGGTCAGCGAGCACAGAGTGATGGGTGAACGGGAGTGCATCGGAATAGTCAAGCCTAGAGGTAACAAAGGCATGGATGAGGGTTTCAGCAGTGGATGAGCTGAGGCAGAGGCAGAGATGGGCAATGTTACGGAGGTGGAAATAGGTGTTCTTAGTTATGCCGTGGATATGTGGTCGGAAGCTCATTTTAGTGTCAAATATGACACCAAGTTGGCGAACAGTCTGGTTCAGCCTCAGACAGATGTTAGGGAGAGGGATGGAGTCAGTGGCTAGGGAACAGAGTTCGTGGCGGGGACCGAAAACAATGGCTTTGGTCTTCCCAATATTTAATTGGAGAAAATTTCTGCTCATCCAGAACTGGATGTCGGACAAGCAGTCTGACAATTTAGAGACCATGGAGGGGTCGAGAGAAGTGGTGGTGAGGTAGAGCTGGGTGTTGTCAGCGTACATGTGGAAACTGACATTGTGTTTTTGGATGATGTCGCCAAGGGGCAACATGTAGATGAGAAATAGGAGGGGCCAAGGATAGATCCTTGGGGGACACCAGAGGTAACGATGCGGGAGCGGGAAGAGAAGCTATTGCAGGTGATTCTCTGGCTACGATTAGATAGATAAGAATAGAACCAGGCAAGTGCAGTCCCACCCAGCTGGATGACGGTGGAGAGGCATTGGAGGAGGATGGAGTGGTCAACTGTGTCGGGGGATGTAGACAAGTCGAGAAGGATGAGGAGGGATAGTTTATCTTTGTCACAGTCACAAAGGATGTCATTTGTGACTTTGATGAGAGCCGTTTCAGTACTGTGGCAGGGCGGTAACCTGATTGGAAGGATTCAAACATGGACTTGTGGGAAAGATGGGCACGGATGAAGGCAGGAGACATAGGGCTGAGAGACTAAACCAATCATTTCGGGACAGAAACTGGAACTGGCAACATTCCAAAGCAGCGTCTTTGAAATCGGACACCACTCTGAAGTTTGCCAGTTCTCCCACTACCCCCTCCCCCCTCCCCTCACTGACAGAGATTTGCACCACTGGCCGATGTTCTAGCATCATGGTGTGAATCCCTGCTGACAGGCTTCCCCCTCTGGCTGACACAGTCGGACTACAGGTAGGTCAGCATCAAGAAGAATAAAGGGCACACTAACCAGTCGATGATTTTCCGCTCACTTCGCAATGTTCTATTTTTAGGAGCTCGCACGCTGTTTTTCAATCTTTCCCCATAAGGATCCCCATAGTGCCTCAGACACATCCATTCAGTGTAGAGTCCCACTGAGTAACAGTGCAACAAGAGTTCTGAGACAACATCCACGGCAGCCCACCCCCACTCTCCAAGCTTGCTGAAATGAGTTTCCTGCAGCAGCCCGCCTAAGATGATTTTCTGATCCTGGGCTACAATGCATACCCCTCTCCCGTCCTCCCCTATCGCCTTCTCCACTCGCCTGTCTCCATCCCCCTCCCATCCTTTTACATCCTCCTCCCTCTGTCCCCCTACTTCCCCTCCCCAAACTCTCCATCTCTCTTCCCCTTCCCTTCTCTCCTCTCCCCTCTCCTTTGCCCCACTTCCCTTCTCCCTTCTTCTCTCCCTTTCTCCTCTCTTCTCTTTTCTTTCTATTCCCCCTCTGCTCTCCCTTCCTCTCCCCCTTCCTCACCACCTCCTTTCCCACTGTCTTCTCCCTCTCTTTCCTCTCTCCCACGCCCACTGCTTTTCCTACTTGCTCCTTCCCCTCCTCCACAACGGTTCTCTTATTGCCCCATCCTCTAACCCTGCTTGAGGTCCAAGATGTGTGGGACCCATAGGGAAGGCCGCTCTGGCTGCCTGCCTGTCTTCCATGGTCTTGTCCGTGCCCAGGCTGGAATGTTCTTTCTTCACTTTTTCAGTTCCCCACTTAATTCTTCAAATTGATTTTTATTCCTCTATTAACCAGTTTGGGTGTTAACATTTCATTTAGTACTGAGACGAATTGTAAATGTTAGAAGAATTGTAAACTTGACCAACAATATCTATATTTTTAATTATTGAAAGAATGGCAGGTTTATCAACATTTTGATGGCTCCATCTTTCCCAATACCCCCACCTCAAACAGACATAAAAATGTTGTAATTTATTAGAATTATTCTAAAGTGGCGTGAGAGGCATGATGGCAGTCAGTTTGTTAATTTTTGGATAATTACCCAGCTGTAGTGAAAATCTTCTTTGCATGATAATATCTCCTGCAAAATGCAAAGAATATAATTCAGGGAGAACAGTTTAATCATTTTTCTCTCCATCTGGTCACGCAGATCGGATTCACCTCTGATTTGATTACCCATTTCATGACATTTGAAAGCACAGGTATTATGCATAATGGTTGGGGGAATTCATTCCTTTCCCCCACCCCTTTAAGAATAATTTTGGTAATCCAAATTCAGACTTTCCATACAGCACAGAAGGAAGCCTTTCAGCCCATCACGCCTATGCTGGCTCTTTCCCTTTCCTATAAAACTGTTTCACTTTGCGCTGAAAATGTGTAAGGATTTCTCCTGGTGTTGGCAGTGGATTATATTAATAAGTTAATTGCACCTTGAGTCAGTATTCATTAAATTCACTTTTTGGAGATTGTAAACCATCAACAGAGGCAGATCTTGAAGATTTTCAAGAGCTAATTGCATCAGATTCACTTAAAACAAAAGCATTATCAGTGCAGTAATGCAATTTCTAGTGAGTAGAAATATTTCAGATTTAGACCAATAGATCTGACAGTGAAGAAAATCTACCATTGAGATTTAATACGTAGAGTCCCTATATGAGAGACCTTCACTATCCATCACCCACTACCATTAGCAGAACATCGGATTACATAGGATATACAGCACAGAAACAGGCCATTCGGCCCAACCAGTCCATGCCGGCGTTTATGCTCCACACGAGCCTCCTCCTGTCTTTTCTCATCTAACTCTATCAGCATAACCCTCGATTCCCTTTTCTCTCATATGCTTGTCTAGCCTCCCCTTCAATGCATCTATACTATTCACTTCAACCACTCCCTGTGGTAGCGAGTTCCACATTCTCACCACTCTTTGGGAAAAGAAGTTTCTTCTGAATTCCCAATTGGATTTCTTGGTGACTATCTTATATTAATGGCCTCTTGTTATGCTCTTCCAAACGAATGGAAACATTCTCTCTGTATCCACGCTATCAAAATTTTTCATAATTTTAAAGACCTGTATTAGGTCACCCCTCAGCCTTCTTTTATCAAGAGGAAAGAGACCCAGCCTGTTCATCCTTTCCTGATATGTATACCCTCGTATTTCTGGTATCATCCTTCTAAATCTTCTCCGCACCCTCTCCAGTGCCTCTATATCCTTTTTATAATATGGCGACCAGAACTGTTCGCAGTACTCTTAAGTGTGGTCTAACCAAGATTTGATACAGACTTAGCATAACTTCCCTACTTTTCAATTCTATCCCTCTAGAAATAAATCCTAGTGCTTGGTTTTGCTTTTTTTATGGCCTTGCTAACCTGTGTCGCAACTTTTAGTGATTTGTGTATTTGTACTCCTAGATCCCTTTTGAAATCCATGTTGACTATTCATTATTATATTTTTGGTTTCTAGATGTTCTTCTATTTTCTCCTTTAGTAGCGATTCCATTATTTTTCCTACCACCGATGTTAAGCTGACTAGTCTATAATTCCTGGACATGTTCTATCCCCCTTCTTCAATATCGGTATTACGTTAGCTATCCGCCAGTCCTCTGGCACTACACCTTTTTCTAATGAATTATTAAATATGTGTAGTAATGCCTCTGCTATCTCTTCCCTAGATTCTTTTAAAATGTATAGATGCAATCCATCCGGACCAGGGGTTTTATCCTCTTTAAGTTTGATTAATTTATTTAATATATCCCCTTTTAAAATTTTAAATGTACTTATCTAATTTCTAATCTAATCATCCAATGTCATGTCCGCCTGTTGTATCTCTCTGGTAAATACTGAAGCAAAATAATTATTTAATATTTCTGCCATCTCTCTATTGTTACCTATGGTATTATCCTGGCAATCACTTAATGGCCCTATTCCCATCTGAACCTTCCTTTTTTTATTGATGTGCCTATAAAATATTTTACTATTTTGTTTTATGTTCCTTGATGATTTAATTTCATAGTTCCTCTTTGTCTCCCTAATTGTTTTTTTGACTTCTCTCCTAATCTTTTCGTATTCTCTCTTATCATGCACTCCCCTGCTGTCTGTGTACTTAATATATGCCTCTTTCCTTATCCTCAATTGTTCCCTTATGGCTTTATTACATTTGCATAAAGGCAGAAGCCCTGAATCTCCTCACACTTTCTGCCACTGCGCCACCATAACTTTGCCAAAAGTGCGGTGGAAACCTCGCCTATGCACGTAAATTGTGTTTCCACTGCACTTCCAGTGAAAGTTTTGAGGTGGCTACAGTAAACTTAAAAAGTTGTATAATCATAAATTTTTGGTGTTCAGGCAACAATTGCAGCCTGAACACTCAAGGTGGGTCCTACAACAGCCATTGAGAATGCCTGCAAGCCTGTTCCCATTGGGTTACTACTAGGCTGAGGTTGCAGGGACTCCCAACATTGTCAGTTCCCACTCGAATGTCACTTGTCCCACTGCAACTTACAGCACAGACTGGGACCTGGTGAATCCAGGTCTAAGCTATTTTCCAACCCTTCAAGAGTGGCGAAAGGGCTGAGGTATTTCAGCCTCCAAAAGATTTGCAGATTATCAGACTGTAAGGAATACATTCTGAAGAAGATATAAATGCTAGTGGACTGATTCAGTCTTTATTGTTTTGTAGATATTTGTATCATTGACACCTTGCTAAATTTTTCTACTTCTGTGTAATTGTCTTATCAGTGAATAAATCTATTATTTTTAGTTGAACATCTAACAGCGTGATATTTATCACCTTTTAGAGGAAATACGAGAGCATGGTAGGCATCCCAGTGCCCAGTACTAGAGCTCCCTCAATATTTCAATGCGTTTATCCAGTGAGTAGCTAAGCCATACAGAATATGAAAGTCTCATATTTGATTACCATTTTGTCCTGACGTTGTTGATCACAGCCATGGCAACATTAGAGTTCTACAATATTCATCAGCATCCCTGGTTCAAGGAAGCAAAATTGGTCAGGGTTCCCATTCCTGATCACAATCCAGCAATTCGTGCTATAAGTGCATGTGAACAAATGTCAGGTGAGGACAGGATCAACCGTGGGTGTAGGAACATAGGAATTTCTAGATGAAAAAAGACCAAGGTCCATCTAAAATTACTTTTGAGGGGGTTTGGGTTTAAATAAAAAGTGATTGAATGGGTCTTAGAAATCCTGGTTGTAAGTAGGGATTAAAAATAGTCTTAATCGGTGGTATGGTGATGCAAGCACTTTGGAGCTCGAAGGGGTTTTGACACAGAGTGCTGAGATGCAGATTTGCAGCCATAATTCCCCCACAGGGGTCATCATGCAGAGGCACAGAATGGAGGCCGAGTTCTTCCCTGCAGGAAGAGAGGAAACATCAGAAGGACAATCACTGCAGGCTGCAATTGTGCAGCCTTAGCAGCTGGCCATAGACAATCTTGGCAAAAGAATTTGAATGGAGGAGACTGGGCTGGGAATGGTGCACGTGCATGGACAACAGAACCAGGATAAGAGGAACTAAAAAATAGTGCTAATACTTTGAAATTCTATTTTTACCAAGTTTTAGCAAGAGGCAGGGTTTCATTCTGTTAATGCAACACATTTCATATTTACTGTTTATTGCTGTATTCACTGGTATGCCAAAAATTCATTGCTGTTGATCAGATTTAATTTGTTTCTTGCTTTTCTGGAACAGATACTAATTAATTTTTTTTTTCAGTACATTAAAGCCTTTTGTAATGAATCATGGACCAGGCGCTTTGGAACAACCATAGAAACCGAATCATTAACTCTTCTCTGGTCGATAATAGTCTCCATCTGTGCCATTGGTGGTCTGTTCGGTGCATTTATTGTTACCCCTTCAGTGAAATACTTGGGCAGGTATGTAGCTACAAGGAAGAACTGAGCTAAAACTGTTAGACTATAATTGTTGTTTTTTTATTACTAGTCTGCAGGATCTATTACAATGGCTCGGAATTTGCAATTGTAATGACGGCAAAACTGTCGTCGTCATTACTGTGTAAAATTGACAGCAACTTCTGGCGTCCGCACGGGCAGAGTTAAACACGGAAATCCAGAAGTTGCTGTCGGTGATACCCTGCTCCTCCACAGGGTGCGCTGTTGCAGTCTTCGCAGATGGAATCATTAGAAATCACTGATTTGTCATGAACTCCATTCTCGCTGTAAAAACCAATGAAAATGTTAAGCCTTGTTCAGTCAGGAGTAACTGAGTGTTTAACGGTGTGCTAAGTCATAATTATTGCTGAACAACCTTTCTGACCCTGAAAAATTAATTTTATCAGTGTGTCAGAAGAACAGTTAAAAAGTTTTTGTTCTGAAATTTACATTTCTCCCTTAACCCCATGTGTATGTCCCAATCTTTATTTCGCTTACTGTAATGATTTAAATCTGATTTATACTCCCTGCTTTTTACTTCCTGCTTTGCTGTCTGTGAGCATTCTTCAATCTGATTGGCTGATCAGCCTGCCTGCTGTCTGCCCTGTTGCTGGACGCCACGGATCCCTTGTAGATGGCGCCAAATTGAAACTGATATTGGAAAGGAGGAAATCTATGCTCTAGAGACCGCTGAATCTTTCTAGGCAGTTTTTTTCGAGGTCAGCGGTGAGCGCCATCCCTTCGCCACTGACCACAATATCCGGGCCAATATCTTCTCTGCTAAATTATTTGCAACTGTATTGACTTTTCCCATATAATTTTCATTGTGTAGTCATTGCAGTTTTTGTGTCTGTCTGTATCCAGCTAGGCAATGCATCAGACAATAGGAAGATACTAGTAAAGCAATTCTCAAGAAGCTGAGAAATGGGCCATTTGAAATCATGAATTTGTTGCCAGAAAATAACAGTTTTGCTGTTCCAATGGAGCCTTCAACTAACTAATTTACTGGATTCTTGGAGCATTTAACAGTATCATTTCCAGAGTATGGTTGTTACCTGATGCAATGGCACCCATTAAAGAGGAGATCGACCCAATGAAAAAAATGTCAATTTAATGGAATCTGGTGTTTTATTACATTCGTAAAGAAAGAAATTGCATTTATATAGCGTCTTTCATGACCTCAGTACATCCCAAAGTGCTTTACAGACAATGAAGCACTTTTTTTCTGAAGTGTAGCCACCATTATAATGTAAGAAACGTGGCAGCCAAATAGTGTGCTTTGCTGTAGACCAGTAAGATATGGGTTTGTGGCTGTGGTTCCCCACAGTGTAGTCCTAGTTTTGACTGGACCACCAGAAGGAACCAGCACAAGGCTAGATGGGGGTAGGGAAAGCAGGAAAATGATTGGTTGATTCAACTCAGGTACCCCTTACCCACCTCACAGCAGTGGGCTCAAGAACTGGTAGGTTGTCCATTTTTAGCTGAGGAAAGTTATGCATGTGGGGGAAACAGAGGAAAAAAACTACAAAATGTTGAAAAATCTATGTTTTTCAAATTGTAAATTGTCAATAGTTTACACAAAATTTAAATCCCCTGACAAGCGTCTGTGTTCTTAGCATTCCAGAGCATTTTGCCACATAAACAAAATTGGTGGTTTTCTTTGTGATACAACATTTTGTGGAATATTTTAAGTGCATTCACCAAGCACAACATGACCACAGTGATGTCATCCTGCCAAGAATGCCTTACATTCCCCTAGTAGTTAAATACAAGCAATGCTATAAGCTGAATTTTCCTACAAAGGGACAACACATGATCACAAAATAGCAAGATAATTATGGATGCACAAGGCCACTCGGAGAGAGAGCATCCAATTGTTTCTTAAATGATTCCAGGGCTTTTACCTCCACTGCTCGGTTCCACAAGTTCCTCGCTCTCAGTGTTAAGATGTATTTCTTGATATCATTCCTAAAATCATCTTTTACGAGATTGAACCCATGTCCCCTAGTTCTACTCCCGCTATTTAATAGTTAATGACTTTGGAAGAGGCCATTTAGTGGTGAGTGAACTCCTAAATTTTTAAACTTTTTTCCAAATTGGATTAGTTCTCTTTCAATAGAATGAGGTGACAATTCATGTTTTGGATTGGATCTTCTTCACTAGTCCCTGCGTTTTAACTGTTCTGTTCTTGGCACTGTGTTTGGGAGGGGAGGGAGAAAAAAAGCAGCTATTAGATTTTTAGAAATGTGTTCTTGAGATGTGGGTGATATTGGCACAGCAGTATATATTGCCCATCCCTCGTTGCCATTAAGATTCAACCAGAGTGTGTGAGAGTGGAGTCACATGTAGACCAGACAGGTTCCCTTTGCTGAAGGATATGAATAAACCAGTTGGATTTTGTAACAATTTATCAGCTTTCAGTCATTCTCTGGTTCTAGCCCATAAGTTAGCAGATTTATTGCATTCAATTTCCCAACTTGCCACAGGGAGTTATGAGCCTGCAACCTTTGGATTGCTGTTCCATTAACATAACCATGAGGCTACCTCTAAGCATCTAATATCAGACTGGGTCACTTGTCTACAATTAACCTTCTACAGAATAACTTCCAATCCCCAAAATGTATCTCTGTTACATTGTTGGAGATGGCGTCCTTCAGATGAAATGTTCAACCAAGTCCCTATCTGTTCCACTAGTTCAGGTGAGATCGAATGACACTATTCAAAAGAAGAGAAGGAAGTTCTGCCAATACCACCAAAGCCAGATTAAGTGATCATTCATAATATTGTATTTGCTCTGTTCAAAATAGCTGCCACACTTGCCTACATTGAAACAGTCACTGCACTTTAAACAAAAATAGTAATTCATTGTACATGAATCACTTTGAGCCTTTCCCAAGAGCTGTGATAAGGTGCTATGCCAATGCAAGTCTCTTTTTCTGTTGTTGCTTTGGACACCATCACAAGAGAGTTTCCTCCCTGTAGCACTCGGTTATTTCCTCTCAGCTGAACAGTGTGACAAAAATCTTCATGGAATAATGTTTATTAAATTGAAAGTTAAAATGATTCATACAGATTGCACTCCCATAAGTTTTACAGTAGCTGAGATTTATTAAAAAACCATGCAATAAAACAATACTTTCTCAAATCTAATACACAGTGTTCTAATATGCATGGCCAGCGAGCGTGGCTCCTTGCCAGTAGTGCATACTCGGCAAGTTGGCCCTTATGAATATCCGTGCCATTTTCTTGCTATAAATTAGGTAAAAAATAAACAGTCAACTTTTGATATATGGTACGTGGCAGCTTTAGGTTCTATGACATTCATCATTTATCCTAGATAGGCTGACTTCAAGCCATTAGAGTGGTTAGGCATTGCAAATCAGAAGACTGCCTGTCTTGTCAGATACTGCATAGAAATTGAGGGGGAATACACAACACTGTGACAGAATGGAAACACATTCTAATTTGGGTAGATTAGATGACTGGAGTCGTTTGATTGATGCTGGCATGAGATTGCTGCAGGGGAGAAAGTTCAAAACATGGACTATTCCACTTCTGCCAGTGCAATCAAGATTAAAGCTACTCAGTCACTTGTTTCTTTAGGAAGTCAATTAATAAACACTAGGCAGCAGCTAATAAATCACAAAAACCATGTTACATTTTACAAAAATATGTTCTCAAAAGACATATGCGTCTGGATATTTATATTAGCTTGAGATTTTTTACAGACTTTAAAAAAAATCTATTTTTGCACCTAAATCAACATTTGCAATTTAGGTGCCACATCTTCATTGTAATACTTGGTTGATGGTACAGCATTGAATGAACTGATAATGTTATCTAACATTAATTAGGACTCTTTAAATCAATAACTGCTCAATTCTTCTTTTGTTTTTTTATTTCCTAGTGAATTTTTACAATAGTCTAAGTTAGAGATGCTATTGATGGGGAATAGAATTCGGTCCCATTTTAGGCATCCAGTTCCAACAAAATGCTCTTCCAGGTTAGGTATACCATGTTTAGAAACAGACCAAAGTTCTCTCTATTGTACTCCAAAATCATGCCCTGACCCTCTGAACATCATCCTTCATTACAGGCACGGATGAGGGGCAGGTCTGAGGGCCGCTTATGATCGAATCATTTTTGAGTCGATTATTGCAACATTTGGAATCATTTTGTAGAATAGGCCCTCAGGGAATAAAGTTGAGAGGAATCAAATTTATTTCATGACATATCCCTACAGCTAGCAGAGAGATGATATTCTTGTCTCATAAGAACTTAAGAAATAAGAGCAGGAGTAGGCCACACGGCCCCTCGAGCCTGCTCCGCCATTCAATAAGATCATGGCTGATCATTGACCTCAACTCCACTTTCCTGCCCGATCTCCATATCCCTTGATTCCCCTAGAGTCCAAAAATCTATCTATCTCAGCCTTGAATATACTCAAAGACTCAGCATTCACAGCCCTCTGGGGCAGAGAATTCCAAAGATTCACAACCCTCTGAGTGAAGAAATTCCTCCTCATCTTGGTCTTAAATGGCCTACCCCTTATCCTGAGACTATGCCCCCTAGTTCTAGACACTCCAGCCAGGGGAGACAACCTCTCAGCATCTACCCTGTCAATCCCCTTCAGAATCTTGTATGTTTCAATGAGATCACCTCATTCTTCTAAACTCCAGAGAGTATAGGCCCATTCTACACAATCTCTCAACATAGTACAGCCCTCTCATCCCAGGAATCAATCTAGCGAACCTTCGTTGCACTGCCTCCAAGACAAGTATATCCTTCCTTAGATAAGGAGACCAAAACTGTGCACAGTACTCCAGGAGTGGTCTCACCACCAAGGCCCTGTACAATTGTAGCAAGATTTCCTTACTCTTATACTCCAACCCCTTGCAATAAAGGCCAACATGCCATTTGCCTTCCTTATTGCTTGCTGTACCTGCATGCTAGCTTTCTGTGTTTCTTGCACGAAGACACCCAAATCTCTCTTAACACCAACATTTGAAAGTTTCTCACCATTTAAAAAATATTCTGTTTTTCTATTCTTCCTACCAAAGTGAATAACCTCACATTTCCCTACATTATACTCCATCTGCCACCTTACTGCCCACTCACTTAGTCTATCTATATCCCTTTGCAAACTCTTTGTGTTCTCCTCACAGCTTACTGTCCCACCTAGCTTTGTATCATCAGCAAACTTGGATACATTACACTCGGTCCCTTCATCTAGGTCAATAATATAGATTGTAAATAACTGAGGTCCCAACACTGATCCTTGCGGCACCCCACTAGTTACAGTCTGCCAACCTGAAAAAGATCTGTTTATCCCTACTCTCTGTTTTCTGTCCATTAACCAATCCTCTATCCATGCTAATATATTACCCCCAACCCCATGAGCCCTAATTTTGTGTAATAACCTTTTATGTGGCACCCTATCGAATGCCTTTTGGAAATCCAAATATACTACATCCACTGGTTCCCCTTTATCTACCCTGCTAGTTACATCCTCAAAAAACTCTAATAAATTTGTCAAACACGATTTCCCTTTCATAAAACCATGTTGACTCTGCCTAATCAAGTTATGATTTTCTAAGTGCCCTGATACCACTTCCTTAACAATGGATTCCAGCATTTTCCCGACAACTGATGTCAGGCTAACTGGCCTGTAGTTCCCTGTGTCTCATATGCAGTTGGCTGAATTCATACCTAGGTGCTCTAGATAAAAGGAGTATTTTCATTCATGGTGATACCCAATTCCTTGCGTTCAATTCTACTGAAATTTTTAGAACATTTCAACACATCTCTGACGTTATATTTAACATCTAGAATTTATTCTAAGCTCTTCAATTCTAAGCTACACTACTTCTATCCTGGCATTGTGAATTGTACCCATTCAAATACTATCTGTCAAAATATAAAATTACCTGTCCATCTGAAAGAAGTACGGAAATCTCCAAAATGCCATGCTTAATAAAAAGTGATGTTGTTTACAGTTTTCACATCCATGTTAAGCAGTAAATTTAAATTTAGATTTGTATGCAGCGCTCTGTCACCATCTTTGCATGCACCACCAGAACTAATTACAAAGAGATGCGAATGATAAGAATCAACGGTGACTGTTGGCACATGAATGAAGAGCACATGATTTAATACAGCAGAGTGGAGTGTTCCATAAACCTAAGTGTTGTAAAAGAGCGATCCATACAACTTAATAGTGCCTTTCAATCATTCTTTGCATCAGTGTTTTATGTGTTAATACTGCTGCTCTGAGCTAGCCTGGGAGGAGACATTTAAGGGGTAATTTGGCGGGATGCGGCCCCCAGCATGGTGTGTCTTTGCTGGGAGAATGGATCAGAGGATCAGGCATGTAGGTATGTGCATCTGATTTGCAGCGCTTCTGATTTTCCAGTCATTAAAGTTAATATAAATCAGCCATTCTGATCTCTGTGCTCCATTTTCATAGTCATGTTCCTGGTGAATAAGGCTCCGCATCAGAAGCCTCGCCTCGCTAAATCATCTTTTGGTGCAATATCTGCTCTTTGGTGATGTCACAAATGTAATTGGAGTGAGAATTCTTGATGTTAAAGAAGGGATTCTGCACAAAATATTTGTCTCTCAGGCTTCCTCTGCCTGGTAGTTTTAAAGTTGAAAATGAGACAAGAGACAATTGAGATATACCAGTAAATTGCACAGCTATCTTTCTTTCTAATATTTACAAACTTGTGACAATTCAGATGTATGAACTTTACCTTTGGAAGTATTCAAGGGGATAACTCACCAACCTCATTCCAGGACTTGAGCTCAGAATCTAGGTTGACACTTCAGTGAGTGCTACATTGTTTGCGATGCCATCTTTTTGAGGAAATGTTAAACTGAGGCCCTGTCTGCCTGTTCAGGTGGATATAAATGATGCCATGTCACTTTTTTAAAGAGTAAGGAGTTTTCCCAGTGTTCTAGTCAATATTCATCATTCAAATAACACCACTAAAACAGATAAAATATTCTGAGAATGTGATAAGATGTTATATAAAAATCAGTCTGTCTTTCTTTAATTCAGAGACATTTTACATAGAGACTGAACAAATACACTGGTATGAAGGAAAGTTTCAATTTTATATATTGTTAATACCTGTCAGTATCTCCTGTGATCATCTCTAGTGACAGCCAAAGATTCTTCTATTAATGTCAAATTAGACTGGCACCACATCGAAAGGTAAACCTCAATGCAAAAAATCTGCTTGTAAGAACATAAGAGAAATGAAATGTAATTTGGCCCATCAAGTTCAGTCCATGTGCACTTGCTCTGTCATGGACTCCACTCAACCAGTTTAATCTCCTACTGAAAGGTCTGCAGAGTTTGTCCCACAAAAGGTAAATCAAGCACAACTCCAGAATATTGATCTATTTTATGTCCTATTTTGGTTGTCCTTGGCCAGTTGCCTTCTTTGACAGCACAATTCCATTATGCCAGTAGCTTAGGACCCACTGTGTTCCACACAGTATTTGAAAATACCAACCAATTTTGGCAATTTTTTTTAGCACAAGTAAATGGGTGAATAATCCTGAAATCTGATAGGCTTTCAATGTTTTGACGCAGACCTCAGTCTTACGAGCTCTGAAATTCTACAAGGGTTCTCCCGATCCCAACTGTAACTTCAACAGGAGATCGGTGGAGGCCAGAGGAACATCATAAATGGCTGAAAACAACTGTTCCTGCATTTCTCTGGGGGTCTGCCAGTCTCCAGTCAAAGTTATGGCAGAGGAATGGGAAAACTGATGCAGAATTTCAGGCTCATGTTGTCATAGAGACCCGATTGTCAAAAATTGCCATGCTTCTACCTATTTAACCTTGTTGAATAATTAATTTTGGTTATGTGCAACTGAATGAACACATCAGCACAAAGCAACAGGTTTATCATTTTCCTTTTAATGCCTTTAGTCTGAGCTGACAAACAGTATCAGTTCATTGCTGCTGAATCACCACACTGGGGGCATCCTCGCTTAATGTCAAGTATGCATATGAATTCAGTGAGATTGCAGTTACTTTCAAAAACTTAACAAGAAGTGAATACTACAGAAAGATACAACTGGGGCTTTCAAAGCTCACTGCTGTTGTGAAAAGGACAGTTTATGAAAGGTGTTTTTTTTTTGCCATCAACACAGTCTTAATACTGTGCAATATTAGTGTCTAAGGGGTAAAAATTCACTTGGTTGCGCCTCCCGTTAGCGCCTTAAGAGGGCGCTAATGGGGCGTTAAGCCGCTAACGCCCGGGCGCCGCGATGTTTGCGCCGCTCGAGAACTTAACTTGAGATTGTGCGGCGGCGCTAAAACTTACCGCTGCGACCACCTGCGCGCGCAGATTATGACGTCATTCCATGGTGCAACGCCCTTGGGGCGCCCCGGAGCGGAAATTGAGTGGCGCCCCCTGCCTTACCGCCTGGCGCTTCCAACGACCGGAAGACTGGAACGCTATCAATCGGTGTGGGGCTGGGGGGGGCGCTATTTAAAGGGGGCCTCTTCCTGTCTTTTTCTGTGGTCGACATTTATGCACCACTCGTTCTGAGAGAGAGAGAGAGATTCGGAGAGAGAGAGAGAGAGACTTCTACATTGACTCAACGCTTTGTGAGGTAGTTTTGCCTATTCATCCTAACTTTGTTGCTACTTTAGTTGCTGTACCTCATTACTTTTCTGGCAAAGAGAATATGGGGGCTGCACTGATTGGGGGCGTCGTCCTGCTCCAGCTGAATCGGAGGATACAGAGACGCAGACAGAGAGTGGCAATGATGGCCAGACGGAGGAGGGCCATCAGGCGCATGTACAGGAGAGCTTACCCTCCCAGGGTATATCGTGAACAGCTCTCCTACATCCATATGTCCGAGGAGCTGTGTTTGCGAAGGCTGCGATTCAGCAAGGAGGTGGTCACTGAGCTCTGCCACCTGCTGCAGCCAGATCTGCAGCCTCAGCTGAGGTCCAGGACGTCTCTGTCGGTGGCAGTGAAGGTCACAGTGGCTTTGAACTTCTACGCCACTGGCTCATTCCAAGCTGCTGTTGGGGACCTCGCCAATATCTCCCAGTTTGCGGTGCATCGCTGCATCCGGCAGGTCACCAATGCCCTCTTCAGAAGGAGACGAGACTTCATCTCTTTCCCTATGACCCCAGACAAGCAGCGTGACCGTGCTCTGGGCTTTGCGAGGGTAGCGGGCTTCCCCATGGTGCAGGGCGCCATTGACTGCATGCATGTGGCTTTGCGTGCTCCGCGAGAGAATGCAGAGGAATTCAGGAACAGAAAGGGGTTCCATTCCTTGAATGTCCAGTTGGTGTGTGACCACAGACAGGTGATACTCGCTGTCAATGCCCACTATCCGGGCAGCTGCCACGATGCTTTCATCCTGCGCCAGACTACTGTGGCAGAAGTTTTCGAGGCACCACATTAGCCAGTTGGTTGGCTTCTGGGGGACAAGGGGTACGCATTGAGCACCTGGCTGATGACACCGCTCCGTACGCCAAACACCCCTGCTGAGCTGCGGTACAATGAAAGCCATCAAGCAACCAGGAACATTATTGAGTGCACAATCGGCGTGCTGAAACAACGGTTCCGCTGTCTGGACCATTCCGGAGGAGCCCTGCAGTACTCGCCTGAGCAAGTTTCGAACTTCGTAGTCGTGTGCTGCATGTTGCACAACATGGCAATCCTCGGGACCCAGCCAATGCCACCAGGCCTTGTAGCACCACCAGAGGAGGAGGAGGAAGAGGAGGAAGAGGACAAGGACGATGATCATCAGCAGCACCAAGGCGGGAGGGCGGCCCACAATGGTCAAACTGCAAGGGCCGTCCATCAACGACTAATAGCAAGCCGCTTCTAGGGCCCCTGCCATTGCTACAAACATTAATCAACCCAGCACGCAACCCCTAAGCCGGCCAAGGCACCAATAATTCCAACCACCAGCCATGTATATTTTGAATACAGAAACTTATTTATTTTACAAACTCTGTGTGTGTCAATTCCTCATGACAAACTCATAGAAATAAACACAAAAAAACAGTCAATAACATAACTGGTTCTCACAACCTGGAGATAATGTCCAAAACACTAAACAAAAGTTGGACCATGAACCTCGGCCTTTAATAAAAAAATGACCAGCATTTTGTCACACCTCCTACTTTTTGCCCTTCGAGGGTGATCTCCTTCCCTTGCGCACTTCCCCCCTTCTAACCCTACTGCTCCTCCGTAATGGGACCTCAGTGGCTGCAGCAAGGCTGGTGGAAGGCTGCTGCTCGTCAGACCCTGACACTGCAGATGCCCCTGAAGGACGGCCTCGACCACTTCTGGGCCTGGAGGGCCCGGCTGCAGACTGCACCAACTCTGCATGGGCGGCAGCAGTCTGTCCTACAGGCGGTGGCAAGTGCAGTGGAGAAGTGACAGTGTTGGCAGCAGGAATGCTGTCATCGTGCGAGAGGACAGCAACTCCCTGCTCGCCCGACACACTGGCACTCCCACGGGGCAGCACTTCAGCATCCGGAGCAATCTGCCGGAGAACAGATTGCTGGCCTGCTGCGGCGCGGTGACAGCCCCGGGGACATGTGCACGAACCATCGAGGTTGGCAGCAGTCTGTGCTCGCGTGGCCTCCATCTGAGTCTGTATGAGAGCAGTCAGAGGTGGGATCACGGCAGCCAGTGACTGAATTGCAGCACTAAGCGTTAGTGTGGCATCCGCCTGTGCTACAGCGAAGTGCTCCACACTCCTTGCCAGTGACTCAATGCATTCGGGCACCCTTCCCACTGCACCCATGAGCTCAGTGTGCATGCACACCGCCTGGGTGTTCATTTCTGCAATCAGCCGCTCCTCCTCTGCGTCCATTGCAGTAGGAGTGTCTGGCATACTCTCCCTCTGGGGAGAAGGCCCCCGTTCTTCCCTACCCCCCCCCCATGGCGTTGCTGCAGCCCGCTGGGTCCTGGAGCTTCACCATCATCAGCCCCTTCCCCCCTGCTCCCCTCCGGGGAAGGTGTGTTCCCAGTGTGGGCATGGGCTTCCTCGGGAGAGGGTGGCACTGATGCTCTGGCTTCCTCTTCCTCCTCAGCTGCAGCATCACTCCCAGTGGCAGCTTCAGGGCCCGTCTCCTCAGCTGGTGAATCACCATCTGAAAGCAGGGAGGTACAAGAGTGGCTTTAGCGTGAGGACAGGGTGGCAGTAAGGGAGGAATAAGTGCAGCGAGTTAGCAAGTTGGATTGAAAGTGTCAAAGGCTGGTGTTGTGAGGGACAAGTGGAAGGACAGAGGATAAAAAGGTGATGACCTTACCATTGCTGTCCACAACGGGGTCGGCGTCTCCAGTGGCGACGGGACCGATCACCCGGCTTGCCACAATCCTGTGGACGTGCTCCTCCAGATCGCTGAGGGGTTGCAGCTGAAGCCGCCCTCCACCTGTCCGTTGCTGCTGTCTCCTATTATGAGCCAGCTTAGCCTGCAAGAAAAAGGACAGCATCTGAGTAAATATACAGCCATGGTCTTGCCTGATGTGCCTCCCATAATTGAATAGCCCTTACAATATGCAGCCATGGTCTTGCCTGATGTGCCTCCCATAGGTGAATAGCCCTTACTGTATACAGCCATGGTCTTGCCTGATGTGCCTCCCATAGGTGAATAGCCCTTACTGTATGCAAAGTGTGGAATGTGTGTGTGTGTTTGATGAAAGGGCCATAGGTGTTGGATGAGTGTTGTGCATTGGGGTTTTAAGACCCTCTGGCCATAGAGTGAGGTTGAGATGGAGGGATGGAGAGGTATTGAGAAAAAGCCACTCACCCTGACGACCCGAGTGAGGTCGTTGAACTTTTTGCGGCATTGAGTATGGGTCCTGGGCACCATGCTCCTGGAGGAGACGCTCTGAGCCACCTCCCTCCACACTCTTCTGAACTCGCGTGGCAAAGGCCTCCTGCCACTCTCAGGGAACAGCATACATCGTCTGCGCTGCACTGCGCCAACCAGAGCATCCAAGGCCCGCTCGGTGAAGCGATGAGCGCGTTCTCTCACCCTCTCCATGCTTGGCAGCAAAATGGATTCACAGGTCTCTCCAGGCTGAGATTCAAGGCTGCAATGAGCAGGGTGTGGCTGGGGAGCAAGTGGCCCCCCCCGCTTTAAGAAGTGTCCGGCGCCAGTGTGTCTGTGTTCCCTCGCTAACTGGCAGCAGCTGCGCTGCGCTCGCGCGCTGAGTTAGCGCCTCACTCCTTGGCCTTTGCGCCTTAAGACAGGTGTGCAGCGCCTGCTTTAGCGCTCCACTCACCTCCCGGGGCGGTAAAAGTGAAGTTTCCTGTCAGTGCCGATAATTAGCGCCAGGCGCTAATATTTGCGTCCAGACGATATTTGCGCCCCAAATGGGGCGCGACCTAATTTCTACCCCTAAATGTTTAAATTGTTTATATAAAATTGTTATTTCCATGGAGATGTTAACCCAATGGGTTAATGCTTCTGTTAAAATACTGTCCAGCAGAATTTCATGCAAAAGATTAAGAGTTCATCACACAACACAATTTCAATGGTACATTTTTATATATGGAAACATATTGCATTTATATAGTCATTTATATTGTGTGTCAGCTGTGGCTCAGTTGGTAGCACCCTCGCCTCTGAGTCAGAAGGTTGTGGGTTTAGGTCCCACTCCAGCGACTTGAGCCCAAGAATCGAGGCTGAGGGAGTGCTGCACTGTCGGAGGTGCCGTCTTTCGGATGAGATGTTAAACCGAGGCCCCGTCTGCTCTCTTGGGTGGATGTAAAAGATCCTATGGCACTATTTTGAAGAAGTGCAGGGGAGTTATCCCTGGTGTGCTAGCCAATATTTGTCCCTCAATCAACATCACTAAAACAGATTATCTGGTCACTGTTTGTGGGAGTTTTCTGTGCGCAAATTGGCTGCCGCATTTCCTACATTACAACAGTGACTACACTTCAAAAAGTAAAGTGCTCTGGGATGTCTGGTGGTTGTGAAAGGTGC
This sequence comes from Squalus acanthias, assembly GCA_030390025.1. Classification (NCBI taxonomy): domain Eukaryota; kingdom Metazoa; phylum Chordata; class Chondrichthyes; order Squaliformes; family Squalidae; genus Squalus; species Squalus acanthias. The sequence goes on along the minus strand of CM059426.1, from coordinate 148,551,285 downwards.
TATATAAATACAAGTCTTTCTTTCTTTACTTTAATGTAGAGAAACATGCCAAGGTGCTTAACAGAGGCATAGGGGAAAACAGGATACCGAGCCAAAGGAGAGATTAGGAGGGATGACTAAAACCTTGGTAAAAGAGGTGGGTTTTAAGGGGGGTCTTATAGGAGAAGAAGCTGGAGAGGCAGAGGGGTTTAGGGATGGAATTCCTAAGTAGTTGGAGGCACAGTTGCCAATTGTGGGACTAAAGGAGGGAGAGGGAGCACAAGAGTCTGGAGTCAGAGGAATGGAGAGTTAGATAGTTGCTTATAGCACCGGATGATGTTACAGAGATAGGAAGGTATGTGATGTTACAGAGATAGAAGTAGGTGGTGTTTTTCTTGGGCAGAACCAGGGTTCAGAAGCTGAGCTCAGGGTTGAATAGTATGCTGAGGTTTTGAATAATCTGGTTCAGTCTGTGACAGTGGAGAGAGAGCGATGAAGCCAGTAGTACAGGTACAGAGTGGGTATATTTTATGAATTTGTTTTGCCAATGTAGAATTTAACCCACTGCAAGTGCATATTGGGTATTTGGGTGCGGTATTATGGCCTTGGATATGTTATGTGTCTGTGCTCTGGTCAGGAGAATATGCATATTCACTCGTACACCTTCTAGTGAATTGTGCCGCTCACCAGGCCATTATTCACCTAACAAGGCCTGAAACCTATGACTGGCAGCTGTTCAGTGGCCAACCTACTTGGATGGGTGGGGGTTGGGGGAGGTCAGTGGGTTCTGATTGGAATTGAGGTATCTCCAGGATGACATGCTTGCTGATGGAAGTATGAACAGAGCCAACCCTCTGGGGGAATTGTCCAAGTATGCACTGATGGTATGGAACCTCGCCCACCAGCAGTGCATATTGGAATATTCCCGACAGCATGTCTATGACTTTCTGACAAGGCAGACACAGTAATCTGATACGTTGAATCAGGCAGGTCTGAGATTTTACCAACCTGCGACTAAGCACGCTGGAGTCAAATAAATGTGATGTGTTCTTGTGAGGAGAGAATGCACTCCATGCTGGGCAAACATACCTTATCGGGGAAGCGCCTTTGCAAGCTGACTCTGCTAACGGCCCTATTCCCCGCAATCTGGATGGGGTCTATGGCCTCATAGGGATCAGTGCACATTCAGCCTGCTCTATCACTCTTCCGCCGGTGGAATGGGATGATTGGAATTTCAGCCCCAAATTGTCTTTTGGTTATGATAACTCTGGGGATGAGATAGTACGAAGACTGCACTTTTCATTAAGTCTGAAATCCAATAGGCTGCAATGACACAGTTCTCAGTAGGTTAATAAAATACTTGCATCCTTATTTACATCCCTCCTTTGTTGTGAAGTTAGTCAGTCAAGGTAAAGAAACTTGGGATGAGGCATGAATAGATTTGTATCTAGCATCTGTTGTGTGGCAACTGCCAGATCTGTATTGACAGTCCGGATGGCCAGGAGGACTGAGAGTGTGGCAAAGTTTTTCACAGCAGGGGATGGTCCACAAGGTATCTGTGGTGGGTGTTGATGGACAGCTCCATGCCCAAGTAGAGGGTATGTTTCAGCAGCTCTACAGCTCTTCAATTCGGTTGTACAAAAGCTCATTTATAAGTTTGTACAAGGGCTGCTGATCCAGATTTGGTAGTGTTAGGAGAGTTAACAATGTATGGTGTTATTTTTGTCAAGTGAAATCTGCTGTATTGACTTCCAGCCATTGTTTATTTTTTGCTTTAAATGAACCTTATTGGTGGATTGTTGCCTCTGATAAGAACGTTTACTCTTCCGCTGTACAGAAACAAGGAGAATATGAGAGGCCTCATGTCAATTCAGGGAGTTAAATACACTAACAAGGGGTTTTGAATACAAACCCTTTGAAATGCTACATTACCCAGCTATTGTGTGTATACGACACATTCTTTAAGAACATTTGTGGGATTTTCAATGCAATATTTTCTGAAGACTGAAGGCAATTTCTTTGGGTAAAAACGTTGTGTTTTTTTTGCTTCTAGGAAAGGTACGCTTCTCCTAAATAATGGGTTTGCGATCCTTGCTGCTTTGTTGATGTCCCTGAGTGAAACTGCTGGCTCCTTCGAGATGTTGATTGTGGGGCGTTTTATTATTGGAGTGAATGGAGGTGAGAATATTTTTAGCTCAATTAAAGTTAATCTGTTTAGTTATGTTTAGAGGACGCTGTGATGGTGAGTAACAGAGGGAAGGTAAGGTGTGGGACTAATGTTGAAAGGGGAATTGGGGTTGTGTTCCCTGGTACCGCAGGCGGAAGATTCGATTCCGGATATCCCGGCCAGAAAGGAGCTGTCTGGGTTGCATCCTTCCTTCCGCTTCCTCCTCTTCTGTTTCCTCCTCTTCCGCTTCCTCCTCCCTCTGCGAGCAGCTTGTCCCCTTTGCTGCCTCTGCGCCATCTCCATATCATGCTGCAGCCCAAAGGGGACTGCAACTAGAGCCCCCAGGACTGGGAGCAACTGGTGTTCTCAGAGGCCTTCCTTTAAGAACCAAAGCCTTGCAAATGTCCAGCAGCACTCCCTGCACTCCCTGCACAATTTAACAACTTTTTAAATGTATTGAACCAAGCCACTACTCCAATAAAATGTAAAGAAACCAGTACAAAAGCAAAAATCTAAACTTACCTGAAAGATGCGTGCGTCCCTTTAAGAAGCACTGGCAGCGGCTCTGTTGTACTGCTGCATGCACATTCTTCCATGCATGGTTTGGAGCGGTGACATCCAAAATCACAGATTGTGCATCAATTCAGGCATTGCTCACCAATTGGTGTCACGATCTGGATCATTTAAATATGGGAAGCGAGCGCAGGCAACGACAGCGCTGCCGACCTGCCCAAAATGGCGGCCGCCGCATTAAGCACCAGAAGTGAGGTGGCTGCCATTTTTTCTTCCAAATTCACCTTAACGGCCGGTGCTAAAGGCTCCAATTTCCCGGCCATGGGATCAAAAATCCTTGGTACTGCTCCCTCGACAGAAGAGGTGATGGAGACTTCCGCTCCTGATCCTATTAAAGAGTCCAGGGTCAGGGCAGAGCCACTTAATGGAGCTGGCAGACACCCATGCCACTGTGAGCATATCTTGCCTGTCAGAGGACAGTGGGAACAGTACTGCTGGCAAACCACTTGATGATCTGATTTTGCCACTGGTGAAGAAATTTTCTTTAAGTTGCCCAATTGCCCTCCCTTATGAGGGGCCCGATATCACTAATTGAGCTGGCATTTTTAAGGTGGGTACAGGTCAGGACCCAGGCCTAGACCTCCAGGTTGTCTATACTTGCACAGCTGAGCAGACATGTTCGCTTGATTTATCCCAGCATTGAGATCGTTCAGCAGTAGGGATGCTGGGGCTGAGGAAATTCCCTTCCCTTAGCCTCACACCCTCTGACATCAGAGACCATGTTTAGAAGTTCCACCCCAACTAGGCCCTGTGAAAATTCACATCCTGGGCTAGGATCCAGAATAACCAGGTTCCGCCTGATTTCCCTGAGGGTATGCTAGTCGACTCTGGTGGGCTGGTGAGCTTTCCAGTATCTTACTTGGTGCATTGTGCCAGCCAAGATAAGCAAAGTAAAGGTGCGTGCCACAGGCTTTTGCAATTTTAATAGCGTTCTCTACCTTGTCATTTGATTGTGGATGCCTTGACATAAATTAACTCATGTTGTTATGAAAACTGTTGGAATTCCCTTAAGTTAGATGGAGGTATAGGCCTCTCTATTATTTGGTGGCCAATAAGCAGTTGCATTGACTTGAATGGAAAAGAAAATAGGGAGGAATGTAAAAAGGGCTGCCAATTCATTATTGCCCATTTTGCGCTACTGCTGAAGACCAATTACACCCTCAACCTTTACATCAGACTTGTCTTTATCTGTCTTAAACTGAAGACTATCAAGTATTTTCAGTGTTTCGCTGCTCATGCATTAGCGTATCAATTCTGACATCTTCTGGCTGCTTAATGAGATGTGATGCCTGTCCCAAATTCTCTTATAGACTTTTTAATTGCATGCTTGATTAACTGTCATCTTCGGTTTTACAGGGACTGGTATATCTTGAATAATAGGGAGTAATTTTAACTTTTATCATAAGGCAAAAAAGGGGTACTTTCGAATCGGCAACCCATTTTACACATCGCCCGATTTTCTTTTCCTTGGTGGAAAGGGACATGGAGCTGTAGGAAATTGTCTTTTCTGACTTCAAATGTTATTTTATTTCTTGTGTATCTCTTTTAAAACATTTAAGAAAGAAAGAAAGACTTGCATTTATATAGCGCCTTTCATGACCACCGGGCGTCTCAAAGCGCTTTACAGCCAATGAAGTACTATTTGAAGTGGAGTCACTGTTGTAATGTGGGAAACGTGGCAGCCAATTTGCGCACAGCAAGCGCCCACAAACAGCAATGTGATAATGACCAGATAATCTGTTTTTGTTATGTTGGTTAAGGGATAAATATTGGTCAGGACACCGGGGATAACTCCCCTGCTCCTCTTCAAAATAGTGCCATGGGATTTTTTATGTCCACCTGAGAGGGCAGACGGGGCCTCGGTTTAACGTCTCATCTGAAAGACGGCACCTCCAACAGTGCAGCACTCCCTCAGCACTGCACTGGAGTGTCAGCCTAGATTTATGTGCTCAAGTCCCTGGAGTGGGACTTGAACACACAACCTTCTGACTCAGAGGCAAGTGTGCTACCCACTGAACCACAGATGACACAATTAGAGGAGTTACTTCCAATCCTGACACAATGTAGTGTTGTTATTAAGTTCAGTTAGTAACAAAGTGGAATATTTTTCAGAACTTCAAAACATTCGGGTCTGGGGAAAAAATCTGGCATAAAATGGATGGGAGTTGTCAGGCAGGGGCAGGAAATTGGGCAGGGTCCAGTGATGCCAGGTCTGTGGAAATTCTGCCTCATTGGTGGCCTGTCATCAGGAAGGAGGTGGGGCTGGAGAGATTGCATCACCCACTGGAACTCCCAAACAACCTGGATGGCAGCATGATACCAGCATCCAGTTCAATGCAAAGGTTTGTCCAGGCCTTGGTCTTGGCTTGTAGCACTCGGCCAATTCCACCATTCCTTCAAACAGCTGTCCTACGCAGCTGTCCCAGTACAATATATTTCTCTCCTCCCCAGCCAATTGGATACTGCGCCCATAGTGGTGTGGGCACCTGCCTGGTTTATGTTAACAACCTGACCCCGGATACTTCAGCGAGGTCAGGCTCTGTCTGACAACAGGGCACAAATTCTTCTCCGATATTGTTATGGTGGCAGAGCAGGATCGAGGAATTTTGGCCCTGTGGTGATTATTGATGAGTCATTACAGCAGATAACACACAGCTATTAATACATTTCCAGGTCAGAGGGAACAGCTAAGCAGCTTCCTGTAGTTAAATATGGATACAAAGTGACACCAATAATGATCCGCTACCCACATTACTAAAATCTTGATGTGTGCAACAGTACAAGAGTTTAACTCTACAAGAAAGAATTTAACTTACCTCTGCTTCTCAAAAGCATTTTAGAAAACATAAGGAAAAACATAAGGTCATCATCTTTTATAGCAACTTACACATGGACCTTTAATTCCCTCCTAGAGAACTCTTTTGCCAGAATTTAAATCTGGTGGCGGGTTGGGAGGTGGGGGTTGAGAAAGCGGTCTGGAAACCTGGGAGAAAGGGTTTCCCACAGGCCCTGCTGAATTTAACAGCAGGGCCTGATTAGCATTTCAAAGCCCTGTTTCCCACCTGCAGCCAACCAGATGGAGAGGCTGGCTGGCTGCTGGCGGGTAGGCCTGTGGTACTAGGCTGCAGAGCGGAGGGAGGGAGGGATCGGGTGGGGGTGGTTGGGGGCCCGAGGATCGGGGCCGGAGGAGCATCGGGGGGGTGGTGGGTTTGGTCGGGACTCGGGAGCCGGAGGAGCATTGGGGATGGTGGGGGGAGTCCAGGAAGGTGATCTGGGGCCGGAGGGGGGGTTTGGAGGCCTCGTGGGGGAGGATCTGAGTGCGCGTGGGGGGGAGTTAGAGGCCTCGGGGGGAATTTTTCGGGGGGTCAGTGGACGCGTTTGGTGGTGGGTCGGGTGGGAAAATGTTTTTTTTTGACAGCGGGTGGGGAACCCACTGTCAAGCCGCCTCCACGCTAGTTTCCCAGATGTCGGGTCTGACAGCGCTGAACAGACCCGACATCAAGCGGCAGGGGTGGCAATTTAGAGCATTAGAGAGATTGTTAAGAGGCATTTAAATAGTATTTTAAGCTTACCTTTCAATTTTACGTATTCCCCATGGGTTACATGCTGCTCGGGGATCACGTCAGTTCAGCATGTCTTGAGTGGATTCAGCATTGAATTATCTAATTACCTGACAGCTGCAAAAGTTGTATAAAAGCTCCCATCTCACAGCTGTTCACTTTCCAATAGCAGAAATTGTTGCTTACTGCAGCTTGCATGTGTTTGGAGCCAACTCTCTATCCAGTGCCACCTCATTTGAACAACCTCTCTCAGCATTGACAGATTTGCTTCTGTCATCTCACCTTCACCTGCCATCTATTACATCAGCATCGGTGGCCTTGAAACTATCTCACCTTGGTCCTCAGAATCCCACCACGATCAGTCCCAACACCAGCAGAACCAGGCACACCAGCAGCAACAACAGCAACACCAACTTTATCTGCAATCACCTGATGCTGTACAGGACACAGGGCATCAGCACCCAACCACACTGCTGCCCGGGACACCAGGAATGGCCTCACCATAGCCAGGTTTACTTAACTTGACGCTGTACACCCATATGGCTGCCGCATGATGCGCCAGGTTGGCACCACCCCACACCAACACCATAAAGCATCCCTCCAATGCCCAAGCCATTCCTTTCACACCCATCGCCATTGCGGTGGGGGTTGGGGGGGGGGTGGGTACCCTTATGTCTCACAATTCACTGCAACTCACTAAGCCACTTCCAAAGGTGCACACAAATCTATCCAAGAATGCAAAGTGTTGAAAATAAAGATTTCAATGTTTGACAGCACATTAACAGAAACTTCACATCAACATTGGCTAAAACACCCAAGTGCCTACCCTTGTGTGTTGTTAGTTAGTATGATTGGACTAGGATCAGGGTGAGTGTAAAGGGTGGTTAGTAAGATGGGGAAGTGATAATGTAGATAGAGAGGGATGGGTGGAGGTGCGAGGTAAGTTGGTGTGAGTAAGGATGTGCAGGAGTAGGGTAGGGAAGGCAGAGTGATGGGATGTGATGAGAGGCACAGCAGGATGAGGTTGAGTGTGGCTTTGCAGTAACGTTGCGTGATCTACTGAGATCATTGGAAGGTTTGCGCCACTGCAGCCAGGGACTCCTTTCGACATCCCTGCTTGTGTCTTCCTGTGCAATTTGCAACCAGGCTGCGTTGGTGTTCTGGGAAGGTCTCTTCCGTCCATGTGAAGGGAAGAGGACCTCCCTGTGTGCTGTGACTCCCTCCATAAGCACATGTGTGACGTCGCCAGACCTGCTTCCTTCAATTAGCCGGGAAACACGCTGGGCGGGCTTAACAAGCCCAATCAACGTAAAATATTTTCACAGAGCGGGCTGGAGCCAGTAGCGGGGTCACACACTGCCACTGACCCCAGCCACCCCAGACATGCCTCGGTAGGTGAAATCACGGCCTCGTGTGGGGGATCGGAGACCCTGGGGGGGTGGGGGATTGGAGGCCTCGTGGGTGGTCTCCAATCGCGGAGGGTGGGTGAGACAGGGAGGCTGGATTCAGCGGGTAACTGGAAAGGCACTTACCTCCTGGATCGAGCAGTCCACGCCTTACTTTAGCTGTCGGGTTCCCTGAGGCCTGAGAAACCTGACCAGCCAGAGTTAAATTTGTAATGGTGGTTAAATCTGAGGTACGCCAGCCTCATTATGATATTTAAATGAGTGACCTGCCTCTTGGGAGCGGGTTGGCTGCCTGCCCCACTTCCTGCCTCCGTTAAAACCGGAAGCGGTCGGGTTGGAGGCGGGTTGGGGTCGGGATTCCGTTTTTTAACACTCTAACCTCCCACCCGACACCAACTCACCCGTTTTTTGGGGTTAAAATTCCCCCCTCTGTATTCTTAAAAAATTCATTTGCTTAGTATTGATGTTTTCAGACTAAATAGGACTGCAAACATTAATTTTTCAAGTTATTTTGAACAGTTCTGGATGTAAACTACAAAATTTACAAGTAAAGGTGTGATTGCTCGCTTCAGTCACAAAAACATTCTTCTTACTGGGATTCTGACCCCATCAGAACAGCCTGGCTGACAGTCCTCCGCTGCCCTTTGGATTATTGCTGCAGCTGCCCACTTAGCAATCAGATTTGTTTTTGAATATTTAAATGTTAGCAGCCTTCATTATTTCATGGCTGATACCATTACAAATTGATAGAGTATAGCTGTCTGGAAACACAAGGCCCCAGCGTTCTGGTTCAATTCTCATCAATTTTCTTTCCAGGTTTTTCCAGTAGGTTGGCGGCACTCCCACTGCTTGATCGTGAGGGGTGCTGCCTGTCAGTGTCCCTTGATGCTGTTTCTTTTTCTTCTTTTGTTACCAACCAGACTGCCACTGCTGGGATTTCACTCGCCATTCTGTGCTGATTTTTCCACAAACTGACAGAATGGTGAGTTGTCACACGAGTGGAGATTTCCCCGGGTCTGCGCCCGGGAGCACCGATCGCCCGAGCGATGCGGGTATCGGAAAATCGGGGGGGGTTCCTCCACACTCTGACCCACCCAATCTTCTGACATTCACAGCACCTAAACGCTCGGTGTGCCAAGGGCACAGACCCAGGACAATCTCCCCAAAGTGGTGAGAAAAATAGAGATTGTGGGGACGTGCAGCAATTCCACTTCTTTATTATTATTTTCATAATACGATTGTATTTTTTTTTATACATCCATAAGAAAACTGCCAAAGTGAAGTAAGTTGCAGGACAGCCTGATGTAGAAATATTTTTCCGACTGCTGACTCTTCTGTGGTGAACAGATTTAGAATGGGGAGGATTCCAAAAAGCCGGATGAATAAACAGAGCCTGCTGTAACTAATGACTCTGTACGAATGGATACAGGTTTCTACTGCTCCTAAAAAAATATGCTGCCAATACTGATATGGACATTCAAGCTATAGTGTTATGACAAAGAGCTGGCTATGCAACACGGTGGCATAGTGGTTAGCACTGTTGCCTCACAGTGCCGGGGACCCGGGTTCGAATCTGGCCTCGGGTGACTGTCTGTGTGGAGTTTGCACATTCTCCCCGTGTCTGCGTGGGTTTCCTCCGGGTGCTCCGGTTTCCTCTCACAGTCCAAAGATGTGTGGGTTAGGTTGATTTGGCTATGATAAAATTGACCGTTAGTGTTAGGGGGATTAAATACGTGGGGTTACGGGGATAAGGTGGGATATGTGTCGGTGCAGGCTCGATGGGCCGAAATGGCCTCTATCTGCACTGTGGGGATTCTGTGATTGATTCTGTGATAAGGACATTCACAAGGCAATCAACACTATAGAGAAAGGTTCAAAGAACATTTCAAAAGGAATATTCCAGGGAAGGCTCAGAAAAGTAATTGGCCTAGACATTTGGTTGCGTAGCACCCGTTGCTATGGAAGCCGAATTGGGTCCAAAATGCTATCCGAGCAGTGCGCGCACACTTCTGGTGTGGGATGCGCTGGAAGCCATCTTGATGAGGGCGGTAGGGCGGCTGTTAGGAGCGTGCGCTCTAACTATTGTAAGTAGGCAGCACTGATTTGATGCAAGCGCTGCCATTTTCATCGTCATCACTGGAACTAACGCCCTGTATTAACCTCGCACAGCTGAGCATGTGTTCAGCAGCAGGTAGGACCCCCCCCATCCCCACCCCTCACCAGCGCTATTTAAAGGGATCATCAACAACTTTCAGGTAACTTGCTTTTTGATTTCTACTGGCTCTGTGTAAGTTTGTGGAACTGTTTGGAGATTTCTAGAGTTGTTTAAAGTTGGTGAGGTGACAGGGAGTGGTGCTGCAAGTGGAGAAGACCTTGCTTCTGACTTCAAGGGTTCTGGTCAGACCACTTGCTCCCAGTCATGGGGGCTCTAGTTGTCATCCCCCTTGGCCTGCAACATAGCAGGGAGATGGAGCAAAGGCAGCGAAGAGGACAAGCTGCTCACAGAGGGAGGAGGAGGAGGGGGAGAAGGGCTCTCAGCAGGAGGCCTTACCCACCTAGGGTCTTCCAAGAGCAATTCTCTTACCTCAGCCTGAGCCAGGAGCAGTGTGTGAGGTGTCTGCGATTTATGAACGAGGTGTTCACAGAACTCTGCCTCCTCTTGCAACCAGACCTGCAGCCTCACACCAGGGCAAGGACAGCGCTGTCAGTGGCTGTGAAGGTGACCATGGCCATGAATTTCTTTGTGTTGGGATCCTTCCAGGCTGGAGCAGGCGATATCTGTAAAATCTCACAGTTCACCATCCACTGCTGCATAAGTGAGGTGACAGACGCTCTTTATGCCAGGAGACGGGAGTTCATTGTCTTCTCTCTGACCAGAGAGAAGCAGGCGGAGCGTGCACGTGGCTTTGCCAGGATAGCGGACTTCCCCCATGATGCAGGGGACAATCAACTGCACGCACTGGCTTTGTGGGCACCGTATATAAATGATGAGATGTACCGCAATCGCAAAGGTTACCACTCGTTGAATGTGCAGTTGGTGTGCGACCATGTTCAGCACATCATGATCGTGAATGCCCAGTATCCTGGCAGCGGTCATGATGCTTTTATTCTGTGCCAGTCCGCTACTACATCAGTCTTTGAGCTACCACGACAAACCAGAGGGTGGCTACTGGGCGACAAAGGCCACCTGGCTCATGACTCCTCTCCGCAACCCAACCGCACGTGGCCAGCATGCGTACAATGAGCGCCATGCTGCCACACAAAACATCATAGAGCAAACTTTTGGGGTGCTGAAGCAAGGGTTCTGCTGCCTGGACCACTCTAGAGGAGCCCTACAGTTCTTCACAAAGGAGGACACAAATAACCTCCCAGAGATGTCGAGGAACATAGGGTCTAATGAGTATTTGTAGGGAAATGGTGTTAGGGAAATTGATGAGATTGAAGGCCAATAAATCCCCAGGGCCTGATAATCTACATCCTAGGGTACTTAAGGAAGTGGCCCTAGAAATAGTAGATGCATTGCTGGTCATCTTCCAAAATTCTATCGACTCTGGAACAGTTCCCATGGATTAGAGGGTAGCTTATGTAACCCCACTATTTAAAAAAGGTGGTAGAGAGAAAACGGGGAATTATAGACCGGTAAGCGTGACACGGTAGTGGGGAAAATGCTAGAGTCCATTATAAAAGATGTAATAGCGGAGCACTTGGAAAACAGTGACAGGATCGGACAAAGTCAACATGGATTTACAAAAGGTAAATCATGCTTGACTAATCTACTGGAATTTTTTGAGGATGTAACTGGTAGAATAGATAAGGGAGAACCAGTGGATGTGGTGTATTTGGACTTTCAGAAGGCTTTTGATAAGGTCCCGCATAAGAGATTAGCGTGCAAAGTTAAAGCACATGGGATTGGGGGTGAGGTACTGACTTGGATAGAGAACTGGTTGGCAGACAGGAAGCTAAGAGTTGGAATAAATGGGTCTTTTTCCGAGTGGCAGGCAGTGACTAGTGGGGTACCGCAGGGATCGGTGCTAGGACCCCAGCTATTCACAATATATATTAATGATCTAGACGAGGGAACTAGATGTAATATCTCCAAGTTTGCAGACGACACAAAGCTGGGTGGGCGTGTGTGCTGTGAGGAGGATGCAGAGAAACTCCAGTATGATTTGGACAGGTTGGGTGATTGGGCAGATGCATGGCAGATGCAGTATAATGTGGATAAATGCGAGGTTATCCACTTTGATGGCAAAAACAGGAAGACAGATTATTATCTGAACGGCAATAGATTGGGAAAAGGGAAAGTGCAACGAGACCTGGGTGTCCTTGTGCACCAGTCGCTGAAGGTAAGCATGCAGGTGCAGCAGGCGGTTAAGAAGGCAAATGGTATGTTGGCCTTCATAGCGAGAGGATTCGTGTATAGGAGCAAGGATGTCTTGCTGCAGTTGTACAGGGCCTTGGTGAGACCACACCTTGAGTATTGTGTGCAGTTTTGGTCGCCTTATCTGAGGAAGGATGTTCTTGCCATGGAGGGAGTGCAGCGAAGATTCACCAGACTGATACCTGGGATGGCAGGAATGACGTATGAAGAGAGATTGGGTCGATTAGGCTTATATTTGCTAGAGTTTAGAAGAATGAGAGGGGATCTCATTGAAATTTATAAAATTCTAACAGGACTAGACAGACTAGATGCAGGAAGGATGTTCCCGATGGCAGGGGAGTCCAGAACCAGGGGTCACAGTCTAAGGATAAGGGGTAAGCCATTTAGGACTGAGATGAGGAGGAATTTCTTCACCCAGAGAGTGGTGAACCTGTGGAATTCTCTACCACACAAGGCAGTTGAGGCCAATTCATTAAATATATTCAAGAAGGAGTTAGATATATTTCTTAAGGCTAATGGGATCAAGGGATATGGGGAGAAAGCAGGGACAGGGTACTGAATTTGGATGATCAGCCATGATCTCATTGAATGGCGGAGCAGGCTCGAGGGGCCGAATGGCCTACTCCTGCTCCTATCTTCTATGTTTCTCACCGGAGCGTGTGCCCTGATTTGTGGTGGTCTGCTGCATCCTCCACAACCTGGCCATCATAAGGTCGCAGCCCTTGCCACCAGGGATATGGCCACCAGCTCAAGAGTAGGAGGAAGAGGAGGAGGAGGAGGAAGAGGAGGAGCAGGAAGAGGAGGAAGCGGGAGGAAGGAGACAACCCGGGATATCAGGGATCGAATCATCCATCTGCTGTATGAGTGAACATAATCCCAATTCCCCATTCAGCATTACTTCCACACCTTATCTTCCATCTGTTACTGACCATCGCAGCATCCTCTTGGCCACAATACTGAAATAAAAGCCACCACAAAGCAAATATTACAATCCAACTTTATACATCTATCCATCCAACATTACATCAAAATAATCAACTAATTACCCTTGTGCATTCCCTTAGTGACTGTCTTGCATGTGCCTTTGCCTTTCCTAGTGCTCCTATGGTGTGCTACCCCAATGGCTGCAGCATGGCTGGTGGAAGGCTGCTGTCTTTCAGTGGGGAAGACTGCAGATGGCCGTGCAGGATGGCCTCGAGGAGCTCTGGGCCTAGTAGGCCCAGCTTCAGACTGCACCACCTCGGCATGGGCGGCAATAGTCTGGGCTGCCTGGCTGACAGGCAACAGCAAGGGCACTGGCGGAGTGGCAGTGGTGGGAGTACGATTGCTGTCACCCTGAGAGAGGACAACAGGGTCGGCCTCCACGGATCCATTGCCACTCCCCCGGGGCAGCGCCTCAGCAATCCTAGTAATCTGCTGGAGTGCAGACTGCTAGACTGCTGTGAGACCCTGCAAGCCCCTTTCAACACTGGCAAACCCAGCCATGATGGCAGCAGTCTGTGCTTGCCTGGCAACAAGCTAAGCTTGCATGACTTCACTCTGAGCTTCCACTGCAGCACTCAGACGTTAGGTGGCTTCTGCTTGTGCTGCAATTGAAGCTAAGACTTCAGTCATCAAACGCTGCATGATGGTTGAGTCCCCAAGTGTGCAATGGATCTGCCCACCCCTTCCATGCTGGAAAGGATGGGCTCCAAGCTCTGCCCAACGCCCTGTGCAAAGTAGGTGCCGGACTCCTCCATGCTCCTTGACATTACATTCAGGCTTTCTGGCAGGCCTGCCAATGCACCAAGCATTTCATTGTGCATACCCATCATCATTCTTCTGTAGGTCCCCCCATCGAAGTCCTCATCGAAGTCCTGTGCAGCAGAACTCGTGTGCGACCTCGCTCTCGGGGGAGCTGGCAGCTGCGCTACCCTTTCCCCCTGCCCTGGCTGCAGCCCACTCGTGCCTGGAGTCTCACCATGTGCAGATCCCGTGTCTAACCTATCCTCTAAAGTACGTGGTGTGTCAGTATCTGAGCTGGTGGCTGGGAATGTCAGATCAAGTGACCTTGTTTCTTCTTCATCTTCGTTACTCTCCTCTCCCTCTTCATATTGACCCACTGGCTGGGCAGGCTGGATTTCTTGAGTGTCTGAAATGAAAAAGTCACAAGCGTAGGGTTGTGGTGAAGGGAGGGGGGAAAGCAAGAGCTGCATGCTTACACCATGTGCAGCTTGTAAATCAGAAGAGATTGTGGGATGAGGGGGAAGTGGGATGTGAGAAGGAGGATAACGTATGATGATACCGGCATCTTCTATTCTTTCAACCCTGCTGCTGGCCACAGGCTCAGCTATGCCCCTGCCAAGAACGGCTAGCACCGTCTCCTCCAAGGGGGTGAGGTCATGCAGGCGCGCCTGCCCCCCGCTGGTTAAGGTCCTGCTGGTGTCGGTTATGCGCCACCTTTTCCTGCAAGAGAAAACGAAATGTGTCAATGAGTGCGGTGTAATGTATTTGGGTGATGTGCCTGTCATGGTTGAATAGCTGACAGTGTGTTCAAGCTGTGAGATGTGGGTGTAAGGCTTGCAGCAGTGGTAAGTGTTTGATGGTGAGGTGAAGCTATGAATGTGAGGTGTGAGTTGTGTTTGGTAGAGTTTGTTGGTAGGTGAGTAATGGGGGTGTGTTGCATTGAGCATTGTGTGATGCTAATGGTGCAGATGGTGGAATATGGCAATTGAAGATTAATTCACTGACCTTGACCTCTTGTGTGAGCTCATTAAACTTCTTCCTGCACTGATTCCAGGTGCTCCAAGCTATACTGCTGGCATTTAACACAGTGGCAATCTGCTCCCACTGCAGTTTGGTCTGTTGCCTGGAAGGCCTCCTGGCCCCCTGTGGAACGAGGACCTCGTGGAGTTGACGTCTTAGACCAAGGCTTCCAGTGCTGTGTTCAAGAACCTTGGATCCCTTTCTCTGGCCTTTTATTCAGTAATGTTCTTTCTCACACTGGCCTCCACAACCAGTTCCAGCAGCTGCTGCAGGCAGAATGCACATCCCCTTTAACAGGTGCAGACTGCCTTTAAGAAGTGGAGGCTAGCTTTAATGGAGCTGACCTCGCACGAACTTGGACCCCCTGCTGAGTGTTCAGCTGCTCAGCAGCACGTTCAATCATGTAAATTAGCAGGCAGCACGATGTTTGTTAAAGGTGCTATATAAATGCAAGTTGCTGTTTAACAGGAATCTATGACAGAGATGTGTCAGTTGTGGCTCAGTTATTAACACTTTCACCTCTGAGTCAGAAGGTTGTGGGTTGAAGTCCCACTCCAGGGAGTTGAGCACAAAATCCAGGTTGACACTCAAGTGCAGTCCTGAGGGAGTGCTGCACTGTCGGAGGTGCCGTCTTTCAGATGAGACGTTAAACTGAAGCCCTGTCTGCCCTCTCGGGTGGACGTAAAAGATCCCATGGCACTATTTCGAAGTAGAGCAGGGGTATCCTTGAACCAACATTACTAAAACAGATTATCTGGTCATTATCTCATTGCTGTTGTGGGAGCTTGCTGTGCGCAAATTGGCTGTCACTTTTCCTACATTACAACAGTGACTTCCTGTCAAAGTAGTTAATTGGCTGTAATGTGCTTTGGGACGTCCTCTGATGTTGTGAAAGGTGCTATATAAATGCAAGTCTTCCTTTCTTTCTTTTTGGTAGATACTGTGATATGTATACTTAAGCTTACTTTGAGTTTAAGTATGCAGTAGTATTCGCGAAAGTTTCAGAAATAAAGCTGTAATCGCAAAAGATTTTTATAATTTAAATAATAAACGATATAAGTCATAAGAAATAACATGATAGCTAAGTGACAAATAAATTAAAGATTAGATTAAACACTAAACTAATAAATAACAATAACAAATATAAAACTTTGTTCATCCAGATATTTTGAGCCACATCATTCTCGATAGACAGGATGGCCGGCGAAGATAGCCTGTCCTCTCCCATGGTCGATCGCAAATATATTTTTGAGCTTTAACTTTGCGAAGCTCAGTTCACTGCTCGCCACCGATACAGGCATGGTTAATAGGATCCTGAGTGCTATCCATGGGTTTGTAAACCTTGAAGTTTGCTCTTCTTGAAGAGCACTACAGTCGGTTGGAAACAGACTCTGGAGATTGCCAAGTTCTTCGCAGAGGTCGCACCATTAATGTCAGAGCCTCTTGACCACAGCGCTCCCCCCTGACCACGGCGCCCTGAACGGTTGCCCAACTGTAAGGCCGCCCCTGGGTGGTGCATCACAACTGTAAACCAGCATCCGAAGGCTCCACTGCACCCCTGTTCTCCTCGATATGAAAATGATTAAACATCTTACACTAAAATGAGTGGCAGAGGAATCTGTACGCGTTCCCTTTAGGGAGACAGGTGGCACTGTTTTGGAAGTACAAGTAATAAAATGTGGGCTTCCAACTGAATCAGTGAGTAAATGCACTGTGTGGTGTGATACTGAACCATACAGAAAGGTTCTATGTTTGATCGCAGGTCTGCAATGAGTCAGCTGGGTAAGGGGGAGGATAATTGTCAAGAGTTCACTAGCAAGTGATCCACGTGGGAGTTACATATTTGTGAGTGTTGGATGAGGGCAGAGCTAGAGTGGGATGTATTGGTCTCTAAACTGAACTGTCTGCTGATGCTCAATTTCTAGGTTCACATGTGAAGAATGAAGTGGCTAAAATTTTGATGGGATTCCAAAAAGCTGCTGAGGCTAGGTCAATTGAAAATGTCAAAACTGTGATTGATAGGTTTTTGTTAGGCAAGGGCATTAAGGGAGAAGGAACCAAGGCAGGCAAATTAAGTTAAGGTACATATATAATTGAATGGTGGAACAGGCTCAAAGGGCTGAATGGCCTACTCCTTTTCCTATGTTTTTGCTGCCCGTGGAAACATAATCCTTCAGCATAAGCCTTTAGGTGAAGAGGGTAAAGGTAGGAGGTGGGGGAGGAAGTTTAAAAAGGAATGTAGGACACCGCTACTAATTAGTGTTCAGTCAACATCCATTTAGATGACATTATTTGAATAAACAATTCACGAGTGACTGAACAATATTAAAGATGGAATCAGCTGCAATCACATTGACCTACTATTGTTTTAAAAAAACTATAAAAAATACATAACCATTTGCCAATATCTTCCTGTATTTACATTAAAAGATTGTCACCTAATCTTGTTGCAACATGATATAATAGCACATGAGGTGCTTCTTGCTCTTTCAACAGTCAGTGAGCTTCTGATCTCAGCTGAAGGATGTGGTGACCAGAGATAGGAGAGAAATCAGAAGTTGAATCAGGTCATGCTGATTTCATTCTTATCTTAATGGATGGTTCACATACAGAACTATGGGGGAGAAATTCGGTATCACCCGTTTAGGGCGTAATTATCGGCCGGGCGCAAAGTTTAGCGCCTGGCGCTAATTATCGCCTCCGATTGCAAACTTGACTTCTATCGCCCCTGGAGTTGATTGGAGTGCTAAATCAAGCGCTACACACCTCTCTTAAGGCGCTAACGCCGAGGAGCGAGGCGCTATCTCAGAGCGCTGGTGAAGCTCATGTGATGTCAGTCAGCAATGGAACACAGACACACTGGCGCTGGCCAGTTCTTAAAGGGGAGGGTTGATCTTGCTCTCCATCCACACCCTGCTCATTGCAGCCTTGAATCTCGGCCTGGAGAGACCTGTACATCAAATCTGCTGGAAAGAACAATGGAGAGGCCCAGGGAAAGATGTCAGAGTGCAGCCCCATAGTCTCTTCTAAATTGATGCAAGGAAGATCAAATCAAAATGAACCTGCAAAGTGCTGTTCAGTACCCAAAACTCCTCAATACAGCGTTGAATATCTCCAGAAGTCTCTCTCTCTCTCACTCAGAATATGTGGTGCAAAAATGTTGCCGAAAATAAAGGTCGCCTTTAAATAGCGCTCCCCCAGTCCCTTCCCGACTGCAAAACGCTCCCCTCAACCTGTCGTTGCTAGCGGCAGGCAGTAAGGCAGGGGGTGCCACTCAATATCCGGTCCGGGGCGCAATCAGGGCTTTGCACGCTCGACTGACGTCACGATCTGCGGGCGCAGGAGATCGTGGCAGTAGTGTTTAGCGCCGCCGCAAAATGTCTGGTCAATTTTGCGAGCGGCGCAAACATCGCCGCACCCGGGCGCTAGTTGCTTTGCGCCCCATTAGCGCCCTCTTAAGGCGCTAACGGGAGGCGCAAATCAACCGAATTTTCCCCCCTATATCTCTATCCACTGTGGCCGTTTTTTAAAATGGAGATTAGAAAAATGTTTTCTTGCTGCAGTACTGTACGGTTCCACAGCCTGTGGGTGCCCTCCAACACCTAAGGGGCTGGTCTTTATGTGCAAACCTGGACAGTGAGTGTTGGCAGGATATTTGCCTGAGTGTGTCATAAATTAGCCCAACTTGTCCTGATCTGACACCTACACATGTTGGTTTCCAACAGGAGTCATTGGGTCAATATGTTTAATGAGCGAAACACTGCAGATGATGTACTTCCCATCTTGTATTGATACCTTAATAGGTGGTTCACATACAGGACTGGCAGAGATTGTAGAATAGGTCACCATCACCCTCTTGGTTAGGGAACGATGCGAGACAGGGAAGAAGGAAATGAGCTGGAGAAAATAACTATCAAAACAAGATGGGGAGTATATCACCTCCAGTGCTTCACCTCAAGTTGAGCTCATTTATAACACCCCCACAGTCAAACAGCCTGCAGCAAGAAAACACTTTTCTAATCATTAAGAGAAAAAGGATATAGAGGCACTGGAGAAAGTGCAAAAAAGATTTACTAGAATGATACCATAACTGAAACATTGAACAGGCTGGGGCTCTTTTCTCCAGAAAAGAGAAGACTGAGGGGTGACCTGTAGAGGTCTTTAAGATTATGAAAGGATTTGATAGGGTAAACACAGAGAAGATGTTTCCACTTGCTGACGAGAGCAGAACTAAGGGCTATAAATATAAGATAGTCATTCATAAATCCAATATGGAATTCAGGAGACATTTTCTTATCCAGAGAATGGTTAGAATGTGAAACTTGCTACCACAAGGAGTAGTTGAGGCAAACAGCATAGGTGCATTTAAGGGGAAGTTAGATAGAAACATGAGGGAGAAAAGAATAGAGGGATATGTTGATGGGGTTAGACGAAGAAGGATGATAGGAGGCTCGTGTGGAGCATAAACCTTTTGGGCCGAATGGCCTGTTTCTGTGCTATAAATACTATGTAATAATGTGTAAGAAAATCGGCCATAATGGATGCAAGTTCTTTCCATACAGAAGGAAATGCTTGTTTATATTTCTAACCTTTTTTTCTGTAATTAATATCTTAACGTGGCATTAGACAGTATTTGAGATGTATGGTAGGCCATATAGGACAAGTACAATTTTTTAAATGTTGGGTAAATGTGGAAATACTCTGCTGAGATAAAATGTTTTTGGAAGTTGTCTTTTCTCTACTTGATTACGTCTCCGGCAATCAAATGTGTTATTGTAGGCAGTCAGACAGACCCAAGTCTGCACACTGTCTCACAGATATTGCTTGGTGCGGTGGTTTATCTGTAGGCATATTGATTAGAGTTTTGCAGTGATGTGTCACAGACTGTTAAGTATCTGATGTTGAAGTGCTGCTCTCTCTACAGGCATTGCCCTCAGTGCCCTTCCTATGTACTTGGGTGAAATCTCACAGAAGCACATCCGTGGCTCCCTGGGGCAGGTCACAGCTATTTTCATCTGTTTTGGTGTCTTCACTGGCCAGGTTTTGGGGCTGCCGGAGATACTTGGCAAGGTTTGTAAACTCGACTTCTTGATCACTACATTACAGTAACTTCCATTAAAATTCCAATACAGCCCAATTCTTTTAAATCCTCCATCTATATTCATATACCTACAGCGATAATTTGCTTTAAGAATGTTAGGAAAAAAAACAATCACATTTATTTGAAGAATGGGCATTTAAAAGACTGCATGTGACAGGGAGGAGAATTTCATTGTGTAGTAATGCCTTAAAATGTATTCATCAAGAACATGGAATGTGTTTGTGATTTTGTTGCACACAGTGACCTGAGCAATTCTTCTACATTTGTTTATTTTATAGCTCAACTAGATGTTTATTTCTGTGTCCAATAAATATTCAAAATCAAATTCAAGGGTATTTGGAAATGGTTGCTAAAATGGACAAAACCTCCACGCTTTTACCTTATTAATCAAAATTTTCCAGCGCTGTCAAAAAAATGAGTGACATTTCCTTCTCTGCTGTTTTTTTCCCTGAACCCATTGCCAAGGTTACTCACAAGAGAGAGTTATTTTCAAAAAAGATTAAACCATTGGTCCAGAAGTTGCTGTAGCAGGGCATGTAACAGTGTCTGCCATTAGCTAGACTTGCCCCTCACCCTTCAGATCAAAAAAGGTTTTGCCCACTAAGTTGCTGGAAGTGCGACCTGATAATGGCGCAGCGAGGGAAACAGGGCATCTGTGACCTGAGTGAACAGGGCAACCAACAGGGTATCTGCCTAACCAATGAGATTTAAGGATTGTGAAATAAACACAGGAAGAACTGAGAAGGAGGGTGAATTAAAGCGGGGGGGGGGGGGGAGGTGAATTCAATGTCTAACCAGGTACAGAAAAATAATGAAAGAAAGGGAAAGAAATATTGGATTAAGAGGGAAAGAGAAAAAAGAGACAGAAAATAAAAGTAAGAAAAAAAGTTTATTTATAATTTGACTTTCTTAAAATTTCCCCGAAAAATTAAAAACCTGAAGGAATGAGACTCCACACTTGTAAAAGTTAATTTTCATTGCAGAGGTTGATTGGAAGTCATTAACACTTATCCTGTTGTTAAAAGTGTACTTATGCTTGTAATGACAAGACTTAACTTACTGTGGCGAGTTTAATGGGCAGTTAATGGACAAATATAGCAAGTTCCTAAAAACAAAACGGGGAGGCTAAGGACGAGATGCTGATTTCATGAAGCTAACGGCGGAGCGGCCCAACTTGGAGTCAACTTTTGGATATTCTCATTTAACCGCACATCTGCTCCTCGCCTGAAGTGGCTGTACCATTTATACATAAATAACAGCGACTGTCATTAGCCTTGCCATAATTTTGACAGTAAATTCTGGCCCATTATCTATTCTAGAATAAGCAGAAGTGACTTAACTTCTCCTTGAGGTAATAGAGGCTGCTTCACTACCCCTGGATAACTCACTTTTGTCCTTCACAACCTCTGTTTAAAAGATGACATTATGCTGGAGTGTCTTGGAGAACGCTGATTAATGTGGAGTTAAAATTAACTTTGACCTTCCTAGTTGCCTTTAGCTCTTAACTGGTAGGAATCCCAGAATCCCGCAGAAAGGGACCCTGTAATTGGCAGGGTACGGATTAATTTGAAAACTCTGCAATATGTAACATTTTAAATATATTTCTTTCAATTTCTTAGCAGTTTCGTTGTATCCAGGTAGTACAATGCTGCTCCACTTACTATTATAGTGTCTTTCACACCTCATGGTGCAAGCTGCAACTTTGTTTGAATAGTTCATCATCATAAACCATGAGAGCAGTTCATACATATCTTACCTTGAGGTTGGATTACTGCCTTGAAACCATTATATCTGTTATTAATCATGATATATTATTATCTTTTGATGTTCGGAAAGCTAGATTGTGGACGATGATTAGTGGAAAAATCTGTGACAGGAGGGCCGATATTAACTCAGGGCAGGAATCGGGGGTGCGTGGGCTGAAGCGGCCAATCAACCGTCTGCCCCTCACCACGCCCCCCCAACCCTGGAGGGTGAGGCGCGAGAGATTTTAACTCACTTACATGTCTCGACTCTGACTCCCACCCGATGGTGGCATAGATGACATCATCACCGGCAGGCAGGAGGCAAAATTGTTGGGAGGGGGGCGGTGGCGGGGGCAGGGCCACACAAACCGTCCCCGTCAAGGTGGGTAAGGTTTGGGGAGGGGGTTGGTAAGTCCGCGATTGGGGCCCACAAGGAACCTTTAACAATTTTAAAAATAAGAACACACCTGGGCCTGGCTCTTTGCTGTCGCCAGATTTTACTGTCTGGGCTGTAGTCAGATCTGTATTTAAAATGGCATGCATGCCCTGATGACATCATCGGAGCATGACACTTGTTAGAGTTTTGGGGTTCTGCCCAAATAACCCTTTCACTCCTAAGTTCCGAATGATTCGACTTGACCAGTATTGGTAACTGTGATCATATTTTATTCAGTGTAAGCGAGACTTGATACAATACAGTATCTGAGCAGTAGTTAACAAGGTACAATCATGAGTTATATTACCCATTATGCCCTGGGTAGAAGGTTGCGATCTCCACGAGCCCACCCCCACCGACCTGTGCCCCAGGCTCCTCCGTCCGTCGGTGTGACACGTGTGCGTCCTCCGCCAACCTGTTCCCTCCTTAACTCGTCTGTTGGATGGTTACCAGCCTTGGCCGAATACCTCTACACTCTTTGTGCCTGAGGAACCTCTTCTTATACCTCCTCTACAAAGCAAAGCCTGTGGAGACCAGTTAATGCAATCATTGACTTACAGCTGGATTTCCACTGTACAATCACCGGAATGCCACGTACCCGCTGATCCCACCTGATCAGGCCAGGTAATCACCTCATGACCCCCTGACTTCATCTGTTTTTCACTCCTGGGCTCTTATCAGCTTGTTACCCTACCAATGGCAGTGCCTTGCTCAAATGAGATATGGCATCCTTGGTAATTAGCTATCTTGTTTGAGACTGAAAACATCAGGCCTCCCTTTGTCTCTTATCTTGGTTTCTGTAATTCTACTAATTTCGTTAGTCTTGAGTCTCACGAATTGTCTGCTGTCTTGTTCTGCTAAGAATGCTGCTGATGTCTGCCTTTTAATTTTGGTCAAGGAAGGCCCAGCACCTCGGTTCCCTCCATCTTACCTTCCAACAGGGCCTACCCGGGGCATTTCACAACAGGGTTAAAAGTATGATTATAATCAGTAATCATTGTTCGTCATGCAACAATTACGTAATAAAATATTTAACCTACAATTAATAATCGTATTGTTTAATTTAGTCTATGTTAATTGGTAGGGGAATCCGGAGTGGAGACTTCCCAGGATTCTCACACACTGACATTTAAATTAGGCCCCCGCTTCTCTGGAGTGGGTGGCCTTCCCATGCCTGAAGATAGGTCAGTAAAAATGGTCGGGGATGACACATTGGGAATGTGCTGTGAGCACCCTCCCACCATCTTACCCCCTCCCACTTGCACCATTCCTCCTGAGCGAGCGGTGGGTGGGGGTGGGGGGGGGGGAGGAGATCGACCGTATGATTGCTGATATTAAGCGATCTATGTCATAGCCGAGTATGCTCTCTTTATGATTACAGCAGAGAACACCAAATAGAGTTTAAAAGTAGTTGATCATTTAAAAAAAGTTTTATATTGTTGGAGTGTGAGTAGATCAGTGAATGGCCACATTTTGCTTGGTCTGTGATTGTGCAGTTGTTTGGTGTATAATTATTTTTGTGAAGCTAATTAAAGGTTGGAGGTTCTATTTTTGCTGTACCTCATTTGTTTTGGTTGGCTGCCTGCTTGCTCTAAATACACTGCTCAGTCCAGCTAGAAAGCCTATTGTTTGCTTCTTCCCTTGCTCATCTGACTACCTTGTATGGGTTGTTGTTCACCTACTTGGCTGGATATCAACTCTGGTGCCTGGCTGTGTGGCCAGTCCCCTTCTTGTTCAGGCTTGAGTCTGTCCCACAGTTTGTGTAACAAGCCTGTCTTTTGGTCTTGATACTTGCTTCTCCCAATGCCAGTTTGTCCATCCAGCACCGTTCATTTTGTCTGCTGCCCACCTGCTCATCTACTGCCCGCCTCTCTAGCCGTTGCAGACCTGTCACCACTTGTGTCAGCTTCCTCCATGTCACTGCCTGCTTGCCTGCTTGTCCATTTTGCTTGTTGATTGTTCACTTCCCTGTTTTCGTTTCTGCCCATCTGTGAATCTGTAAGTGCTGCTACCTGCTGTCCCATTGCCTGCCTATCTATGCATCACATTTCTCATTTGTCTGCACTGTAGCCCCACTGTCCAGATTGTTGTCGATATATTTAACCTATTACCAGTTGTCCACCCCTTGCCCAAATGCCCACCTTGCTGCCGAAATATCCACTATCTGTCTGTGTGTATACTACGGTCCAACTTTCTATCCTAGTTCATGCCTATTCATCCTGATTTCCATTGATCCCTTCTCCTGCCTATCTGCCAAGGTAGCTCTCTACCTTCCCAGCTCACCTGTCAAGTCCCCTGTCACTTTCTCCCACTACGCTTCTGACTGCTCTAATGACCCGGATTTTGCAGTCATCGGTGAAGTAACGGCGCTCGCCACTGATCTCAAAGAAAGCTGCCCACAAATTTTTAGCAGTCTCTGTGGTGTGGATTACACCTTTCCCAACGATAATTTCATTCTGGCACCATGTATAGGAGATTTCCAGCGTTCAGCAACAGTAATGTCATCAAGCAGGCTAAGCAACCAATCACATTGAAGAATTCTCACAGACAGCAAACTAAGAAGTAAAATGCACTGACTATCCTTCACTTTTTATAAATTTTACAGAGAGCAAAATAAAGATTGGGACATACACATGGGATCAAGGTTGAAACTGAAATATCATAAACAAACTTTAATTTTTTTTTATATTGGCCCAAAAATTAGTCTTCGTATGCGAGAGTACGCACTGTGTACTCTCGCGTATTCTGTCTCCAATTGCCGGTTTTCTGCATGCACTGTGCATGCGCTGAAAACCGGCACTTGGTGAACTCAAAAGGGGGCGGTTCCTAAGTGAACCACGTGCGCGCTACAGGCTGCGCGCACGCAGTGCACTTAGTGCTTTGAACGCGCAGATAAGCATGGAAGATTTTGCACATAAAGAAAGGAGGCGTAAGACCCTCTTTTAACAAGGTAAGTAGTTAATTAAGTATTATTTTAAATTTTTTTCAACAGGTTTATCAGTTTTAGAGACTTTAAAGAAAGGTAAGTTTATTTTTATAACTTTTAAAAAGATTTTAAATTTTTTCAAAAATTTAATTTTTTGTTTAAAGTGGTTAATTTATTTAACTATACTTATTTTATTAATGTGATGGTTTTAAAAAAAAATTAATTGAGGTTTAGCTGTTCTTTTGGGGGGGTATAGATTCATAGCTTTGACAGCCCTTGCTGTCAAAACTATGAATGAAAGATGGTGAGCTGCCATTGGCTCTAACTGAATCACGTGATCCCACAGCTCGCACGAATTAACTGCGTCTGTGGGATACGCACACACTGCACAGCTGCAGCCTTGAAACTAAAGTTCGTGTGAGCTCGGAAGGAAAAGGCAGGCGCGCAGTGAGATATCGCGGGGAAGCCTTACCCCCGCAAGAAGGCTCCGTCTTTAATTTCTGGGCCATTATATTGAAAACCTATGGAATTTTTAACATAATGGAGAAATTTGACATTCCACAAATATAAAATTCATTTTTCAGGGCCAGAGAGGTTGTTCAGCAGTAGTTATGACTTAGTACGCCATTAAAAACCCAGTTACACCTCATTCAAAAGGCTTAACTTATTCGGGGGTGTTTTAACAGCAATATTACAGCAAAAAAGGGGAAGTTCATGTCAGTTCATGTGATTTCTAAAGATTGTCATCTGCAGGGACTTCAACAGAGCACCCTGTAGAGGAACAGGGAATCACTGACCGCAACTTCTGGATTTCTGTGTTTAACTGCGTATGTACGGACGGCAGAAGTTGTTGTCAGTTTCACAGAGTAATGACGACGAACGCTGAAAGTTTCGCCATCATTAAGACTGCAAAATCCGAGCCATTTTTTTCCTCCTCTTAATGTTTAGTTGCCTGTCACACTGTCCACTCTATTCAAACTGTTTACACTGCTGTTTGCCTGTCTGCTTCATCCTGTTGTCAAACCATTCACCTCATTATCCATCTATCAGCATTGTCCATCTACTACAAGACTGTTTACAGGACATAGAACAATAGAAGCTCACAATATTTTTAAAGAGCCAGGAGGAGCTCTCCTGTTCCTCCTCACTCCACAAAAATGAAACTCCGACAAAGATTTGTGCTCATTTTTTGAGCGGCCTCCAGTGATCCCTTTAAGGACCGCTGGTTAGGCCGCTCAAGACCTTGTACAAGTAGGCGAGCTCCCCCCCAACTGTACATGAATTTCAATTGCAGTCCTACAACTGGCATTAGGACCTCAATTTGCATATGCAAAGTGCCTAACGCATGTTTCATGTGGATGCCCTGGAGACCTAAAAGTCACCTGCTTCCAATTTGGTGGCTGGTGCACTTCCAGAGAAGATTGGGTGCAGGAGATTGTGACCCAAAGTTTGTCCCCCCATCCTTCATTTTGCACCCAAAAATGGGTGAAACGATGTTGAATTTCTCCCCTTCAATCTCATTACCCTATTTCTGAGTTTAGAAACATGGGAAATTATTCATTCTCTATTAACTTTGAGAGAGTACAAAGTGAATTTTGAGAAGTAAAGTCCTCTTGAGAAGATCAAAAAAGCCCAACGCACTGAGCTCTCACTGGGCAGCAGTTTGACTGGTAATTTCACCTCATCAGAGATTTCATCACTGATATCTGCCAATTGCTCGAAGTATCTTATATCCCAGCCCTGACTGTTTCAGTCCTTCATTAATAGTTAATGCAACTGACACAATCAAGTTCTATGCCACTGTCCTCTTCCAGTGTACAGGAGGATAACTTTTGCACAATCAACAATGCCTGTCTGCATTGATAGAGTACAAAGGCAAAATACTGTGGATTCTGGAAATCTGAAATATAAACAGAAAATGCTGGAAACACTCAGTAGGCCAGGCAGCATTTATGCAGAGAAACAGAGTTAACGTGACCTTTTGTCAGAACTGGAAAATGTTAAAGATGTAACAGGTTTTTAAGCAAGCACAGAGGCAGGGGGGTGGAGGGGCAGAGGGGGGAGAGAACAAAAGGGAAGGTCTGTGATCGGGTGGAAGGCAGGAGAGATTAAATGAACAGCAGCATCATTACCAGCCTCTGCTGTCCAAAAAAATGGGAGCAGTGGTTATGATCTGAAATTGTTGAACTCGATGTTGAATCCAGAAGGTTGTAAAGTGTCTAATCGAAAGATGAGGTGCTGTTCCTTGAGCTTCTGTGGAGCTTCATTGGAATAGTGTGGGAGGCCGAGGACAGAGAGGTCGGAGTGGGAGTCGGACGGAGATTTACTTGTATTTCTTTCAATTTAGCATATTGTATTCGCTGTTCACGATGCGGTCTCCTCTACATTGAGGAGACCAAACGCAGAATTGGTGATTGCTTTGCTGAACACTTCCATTCAGTCCGCAAGCATGACCCTGAGCTGCCGGTCGTTTGCCATTTTAATTCTCCATCCCACTCCCACTCTGACCCTCTCTGTCCTCGGCCTCCTACACTGTACCAATGAAGTTCAATGCAAGCTCGAGGAACAGCACCTCATCTTTCGATTAGACACTTTGCAACCTTCCGAGCTCGACATCGAGTTCAACAATTTCGGATCATAACCACTTCTCCCATTTTTTCGGACAGCAGGTGCTGGTAATGGTTCTGCTGTTCATTTAATCACTCTTGTCTTCCACCCTATCACAGGCTTTCCCTTTTTTCTTTCCTTCCCCCACCCCTCATGCACCCCCCCACCTGCTGCCTCTGTGCTTGCTTATTTTCCAATTCTGACAAAAGGTCATCGACCTGAAACGTTAACTCTGTTTCTCTCTCCATAGATGCTGCCTGACCTGCTGAGTATTTCCAGCATGTTCTGTTTATATTGCATTGATAGAGTGATGGATATACTTCTATTCATAAGAGGAAGCTTTATACAGTGATCAAGATGAACATAGTTTCATATTACTATCTAGTAATGTTTCTGTGCTATTGCCAGATTATCCTGTCTGCATGGAATAGAAGGCTGCATGCACATGGAAATCAGAACGATCAAACATCTCTCTTTTCCTTAATTGATGGTGACAGATGACACTTCCATGATCCCAGTGGCACAATAAACAATCATCTAATTTAAATATAGTTTTAAATATAAGTACTGCTGGTTGAATCGCTTGTAGGTTTCTCTGGTAAATTAACAGCTGAGAGCAATGCAGAGTGACATTCACAGACCACTGTTAAAGGCAATTAAATTATAGGCAAATAATCTGATTTCAATTACAATGTAATTATATGTCTCGTTAAGAACATAAGAAAGTATACAATGAGATCCACTCCTTTCAACAGACTGGAGGTTTAATTGGATGCAACCTGAAAATGGGCATGGGAATCGCGGTACACGGTTAACCCGCGTCCGTTCATTGTGTTGCAGGCAGCACGGTAAGTTGATGCTGCCTGCTGTTTTAAATGATTGCTGTGTGCTGCCAGCGCTATCTGCACTGTTCATTGACTGCACGCATCAGTAGGGGGCCCGATATCGCGAGTGCCTAGCGCTACTTAAAGGCAGCCTGCACCTCTTAAAGGGGAGGTGCATTGTGGCTGGAATAGGTGGTGGGAGTCCTTCGTGAACAGAATCTGTGTTGTGAAAGACTGAAGAATAGAGAACCATGCAAGAGAGTGAGCACCAAGGTTTTCGGTAATGCACTGGAGGTCTTGGTGGCGGAGGTGGAAAGGAGGAGAGATGTCCTGTATCCACAATGGGGCAGGAGGCAGTGGGAACAAGTAACGGCGGATGTCAATGCTAGGAGTGTTGCTCCTAGAACATGGATGCAGTGCACAAATAAGTTTAACAATCTCACACGAGTTGTCAAGGTGAGGGAGTTCATCTTCAAATATCATATCCTACCAAATGCACCACCAGCTTCATCCACTGCTCAATTCACTGTACCCCATCATCCATCTATCAACAATCTCAATCAATCAGGTCTCAATCCTACCATTCATATGCTTTACCTCACCCTTACACACTTAGCACTGTTGCAAGCCTAACACCCACAATTCACAGCTCACACACACTGGCAGCTATTCAACCATGACATCTACATCACCCAAACAGATTGCAGGACATTCACTGACACACTTCCCTCTTTCTTGCAGGAGAAGGCAGCGCATAACAACAGGCTGCAGCAACAAACTGGAGGACAAGCGCGCCCACATGTTTTAAGCTCCATGGAGGAGACAGTGCTGACCATCATAGGAAGGGGCATCACTGAGGCCATGGCCACTGGTGGCACTGAAGCGATCGATGATGAGGGTATCTGCATACTTAATCCTCCTTCTCTCATCCCATTTCTCTCTCATCCTTCAATCTCTTCTGACTGAGAAGCTGCAGAGGGTGTAAGCACGCACTTCTTACTTTCTCTTCTCCCCTCACCACCACCCAACCCTTGTCCCTATTTCATTTCAGATACCCAAGAACTGGAACATTCTCAGTCAGCAGAGGAAGAGGAAGACAAAAGTAAAGATGAACAGACACTGTCACTCGATCTTACAGTTGCAGCCATCAGCTTGGATACTGACACTGCACATATTTTAGAGGCTAGGATAGAGGAGGGATCTGCATGTGGTGAGATACTGGGCACAAGTGCGCAGGAGCCAGGGCGGGGAGAAAGGATAGCGCAGGTGCCAGCTCACCGGAGGATGAGGCCACACACTAGTTCTGCTGCAGAGGAGTCAGATGAGGACTTCGATGGGCCAGGCTACAGAAGAAGGCTGATGGGTGTACACAACCAAATGTTCGGTGCATTGGAAAGCCTGCCAGAAAGCCTGTGTTCAATGTCAAGGAGCATGGAGGGGTCCAGCACTAACTTGACACAGGGCTTTGCGCAGAGCTTGGAGCCCATCCTTTCCAATGTGGAACAGGTGGTCACCTTCATGACCACACCTGTGAAACCCACCATGGTGCAGCGTCTGATGGCCGATGTCACAGCTTTCGTTGCAGCACAAGCAGCTTCCATCAAAGGTCTGAGTGCTGCAGTGGAAGCTCAGACTGCTGCCCTCATGGGTCTGGATACTACTATTTAAAGGGGTTCCCAGGGCCTCACATCAATCTGTTCTCCAACAGATCAATAGGATTGCTGAGGCATCGCCATGGGTGAGTGGTAGTGGCTCCATGGAACAGGAACCTGCTGTCCTTTCTCAGGATGACAGCATTCCTGTTCCCACCTCTGCCACTCTGCCAGTGCCCTTGCTGTGGCCTGTCAGCCACCCAGACTGCTGCAATCCAGGCCGAAATGGTGCAGTCTGGAGCCAGGCCGTCTTGGCCCAGAGCTGCTCGAGGTCGTCCTCCAAAGTCATCTGCAGTGGTCTCAATTAAAGGTCAACAGCCTTCCACCAGCCATGCTGCAGGTACTGGGGAAGCACCTCGTAGGAGCACTAGGATAGGCAAAGCACACAGAAGACAGGCACTAAGGGAATGCACAAGGTTTGATTAGTTTATTTTTGTTTGCATTATGCAATGATTGAATTTATAAATTTGGATTGGAATTAGCATTTTCTGGTGGTTTTTATTTTTGTGTTGTTGGAAAGAGGACGATATGATGGTCAGTGATAGAGGAAAGTTAAAGAGTGTTGGACTGTTGGTGAATGGGGAGGTGTGGTTGAGGTTACTGGTATTGGTCATTAATTATTTCATCACGTAGAGCCCAGGCAGAAAGGGGCTGCCTACATTGTAGCCTTCCTTCCTCTTCCTGTTCCTCCATTTCCTGTTGCACTTCCTCCTCCTCCTCCACTTTCTCCTCCTCCTCGTGCTCCTGCTTCTCAGTTTCTCGCCTGATAGGTGGTGGCAAGGGCGTTTCCCTCATAATGGTGAGGATGTGCAGCGTGCAGCATACTAGCACAAATCTTGATATCCATTCACCTGAGTACTGCAGGGCTTCACCAGAGCAGTCCGGGCAGCGGAAGTGTTACTTGAGGACGTCGATGGTGTGCTCTATAATGTTCCTTGTGGCAGCATGGCTCTTATTATAGGCCTGTTGTGCACGTGTGCATGGGTTCCGGACTGGAGTCATGAGCCATGTCATGAGTGGATAACCCTTGTCGCCCAGTAGCCAGCCTTTGACTTGCAATGGTGGGTCAAATACAGGTGGCACAGAGGACTGTCGCAGAATGAAGGAATCATGACTACTGCCACTAGGTACAGCCTGCCAATCTGAAAATGACCCGTTTATCCCTACTCTCTATTTTCTGTCTGTTAACCAATTCTTTATCCATGCTAATACATTTCCCCAAACCCCATGTGCCCTTATCCTGCGTAACAACCTTTTATGTGGCACCTTATCGGATGCCTTTTGGAAATCCAAATATACTACATCCACGGGTTCCCCTTTATCTACCCTTCTAGCAGCTTGTCCTGCTCTGCATGGCCTCGCTTCATTCTCCCAGTCATGCTCAATTTCAAGAGGAAGCCCTACCAGGCCACCAAGGTTCCCTGTAAATTTTTTGGCCGTGCGTGGCACCTTTAAGGGGCTGTGCGGGCCATTCAAAATATCGCACATGTGCGGTTTTTACATTGAAAAGGTGGCAAAACCGGCTGCACGGGTTCCCTGGAGCGCGGCACAGCTTAAAGGGAACATTGCAGGCAACCCATGGCTGGAAGCAACTTGTTTCAGAACAAACTTTAAAATCAACAAAAAAGTACTTCAGCACCAGCCAAACGCTCCCTGTATCGAAACTTTAGACAAGCACAGGAAAGCTCCAAAAGCGTGTAGAATTGCACCAACAGCCAGACTAAATAATCCAGCAAGTAACCTGTAAATAGTTCATGATCCTGCTAAATAACGCTGGTGGGGGGTCTTTCATGCCGTTTATTGCCGTGTTCAGCTGTGCGAAGTTAAGACAGGGCGTAGACTGGAGCGTGGCGTTCGAAAATGGCAACACTGGCTCTAATCAACTTCTTTCACTCCCATGGGGCACAAATGACCAGAGGCAAAACTTAAAGGTTCTAGAGTGAAAACTCTATACTATCATTCTAACATTACAATGTATATATTCAACCACCATATGTTGCATACTATTGGTGAAACGGTAATGGTCCCAATAGAATTGGAACCATGCTTGGCCTACAGCGTGTTTGATCATCTCTGACTCTACTTATCCTTTTGATCTTTAATTCTACTTCCAACTGGATGTTTATTAAAGATTTAATCCACATAGGATTAACTGCTTTTCATGGCTGTCTATTTCACATAATTACTACACCATGGGGAAAAAAATAAAAACTCTGCCAAATCTAGACTTGCTTGACGTTTGATTTTCTCTATTTAGCTGAAGGAGGTGCTCAGTACGGGTAGGTTTTTTGTTATTGTGCCTAAGTGCTCAATTCTCGTGTATGAGTCGATGCAGTAACAGGCTAGTGAAACATGTGGCCATCACAGCCAAGCCCAATCCTATCCTCAACTCATGTTCTCACAGATGGGCCGCAATTTCGTCTACCGAGGCGTGTCTGGGGTGGCCGGCAGTCGGTAGCGCGCTCCCAGCCTGCTCCCGGCTCCATCCCACTCTGTTGAAGTGATTTTACGATGATTGGGCTTGTTAAGCCTGCCCAGCGAGCTTCCCGGCCAATTAAAAGGAAGCGGGTCTGATGACATCATTTGATGATGCGTCATCAGCCGGTTTCCTTAAAGGGGCCATGTCCACATTGATTTTGACAGTTGTTCTGTCAGTGTTCTACAACATTGAGGTGCTGCAAACACTGACTGCACAGAGGTGCACAGCTGCACCCAGGCTCACCCATGACTCCCTCCATATGCTTATGGAGGGAGTCACAGCATGCAGGGAGGTTCTCTTCCCTTCCAATGGGCAGAAGAGACCACCCCAGGAGATCAACGCAGCCTAGTTGCACATTGTACAGGAGGGCACAAGCAGGGATGTCATCAGGAGGACCTGGCTGCAGTGGCGCAAACCTTTCAATGATCTCAGTAGATCACAAAAAGTTACTGCAAGCCACACTCACCCTCATCCTGCTGTGCCACTCATCACATCCCCATCACTCTGCCTTCCCTACCCTACTCCTGCACATCCATACTCACACCAACATACCTTGCACCTCCACCCATCCCTCTCTATCTACATTATCACTTCCCCATCTCACTAGCCACCCCTCACACTCACCCTCATCCTAGTGCAAACATACCAACTAACAACACACAAGGGTAGGCACTTGGGTGTTTTAGCCAATGTTGATGTGAAGTTTCTGTTAATGTGCTGTCAAACATTGAAATCTTTATTTTCAAAACTTTGCGTTCTTGGACAGATTTGTGTGCACCTTTGGAAGTGGCTTAGTGAGTTGCAGTGACTGGTGAGATATAATGGTACTCCCCGCAATGGCGATGAGTGTGAAAGGAATGGCTTGGACATTGTAGGGATGCTTTATGGTGTTGGTGTGGGGTGGTGCCCACCTGGTGCATCATGTGGCAGCCAGGGTGTACAGCGTCAAATGAAGTAAATCTGGCTATGGTGAGACCATCCCTGGCCTCCCGGGCAACAGTGTGGTCGGGTGCTGATGCCCTGTGTCCTGTGCAGCATCAGGTGATTGCGGAGAAGGTTGGTGTTGATGTTGGTGCTGCTGGTGTGCCCAGTGATGCTGGTGTTGGGGCTGATCGTGGTGGGATTCTGAGGACCAAGGTGAGATTTTTTCAAGGGCACCGATGCTGCTGGAATAGATGGCAGGTGAGGTTGAGATGACAGAAGCGATCTGTCAATGGTGAGGGAGGTTGTTCCAATGAGGTGACACTGGATGGAGAGTTTGCTCCAAACACTTGCAAGCTGTATAAAACTCAACCTGTCTTCCAAATGCAGTAAGCAACAGCTTCTAACCTTGGAAAGTGAAGACCAATGAAATGGGAGCTTTTATAGACGATTTGCAGCTGTCAAGTTAGTAAATCATCCCATGCTGACACAACACCCGACCTCCTGACCTGACGTGATCCCTGAGCAGCGGGAAAGCCATTGGCGAACTCTAAAAATCTAAAGGTAAGCTTAAAATAATACTTAATTACCTCTTAACAATCCTGCTAATGATCTAAATTGCCTCCCCTGCCGCTTGGTGTTGGGTCTGTCCAGCGCTGACAGACCCGACACATGGGAGACTAGCGTGGAGGCGGGTTGACAGCGGGTTCTCGACCTGCTGTCAATCATTTCAAATTTCACAGCTGACCTGCCTCCGATCCCGTCCTCTCAGCGCCGGGAAAATTCCGGCCATGGAGTTTCCAGCAAGGAACACTAGTTAGCATTCAGGAGTGGTAACCTTTCTGAATTCCCCTCCCTGTCCCACTGAGGCCAGTTGTTGCACCCTATTGATGCTCCAGTTGAGTTTGATTAAGTTTTTACAGACCAAGGGCTAAAAATTGAGTAACGTCCCCTTTGGGCGCTAACGTCGCTGGGGCACTACTTTTAGCGCTCCGGAAAAATTAGCACACTCGCGAGGGAAATTGAGTGGGAGCACACCAAGAGGGAAGCGGGGCGCTACTGGAAGCGCACCGCATCCCTCTTGGGGCATTGCGAGGGAATATTGTGGTGCTATGTGCCGCGGTATTGCAGGCCTTCCTCCCCTTCTTACAGGGGAGGGGCCTTGCGCAGCGCGACCCGGGGCCCGGCTGGGCTCCCGGGGATCAGGAGTGCCGGCAAAAGAGCCCGTCACTCAAGAGAAGTGCCGGGCTCTTGGAGCGCAGCCGGCACTCCGCGGGGCGGAGGGGCGGGTAAGGAGGCCGGGGACGGGAGTGCAGGCAGGTGCTGGCAGGTGGCCAGCAACAAAAATGGCCTCCCTGAACCTCGCCTTTAAATAGCGCCTCCCCGGCCATAGGTAGGCCCCCCTGACCCTGTCGGACATAGTGTCCAGCGGTAAGTCGGGGGCACTCCCGAAGATCACGGCCGGGGCGCTGCACATGGTGACGACGTCATTGCCAGCGGCGCAGCGCCGCGGGGCGCTACCGGTTACCGCCGCCGCTAACCTCCTGCTGAATTTTGCGGGAGGTGTGGGCGGCGCCGCGCCCGGGCATAGTTGCTTTGCGCCCCATTAGCGCCCTCTTAGGCGCTAACAGTAGGCGCAAAGCAACCGAATTTTTACCCCCAAGGGTTTTACCATGGACCTCTCTGGTTCGTATCATTTAGTACCACATGAGATGGTGAATTTATTCATTAAGTCTTCAGGAGAGCTATTATTAACACCACTTTTGTTATAAAGCAAATAATTATTAGTAGGATTTAAGGAATTCATAGTTTTCCTCATATTACATTAGCACCTGTAAAGGGCTGATAAATCCGCGGACCAGATTATCAACTCCAAACGCATAATACAAGGTTTCAAAAACTCACATCGAAACCAATTTATGGCTGTAATATTGGTGCTTAGCTGAATGAATGTTACAGATTTCTCTATAAAAAGGCCCTCAAATTATAATTGTTTTGCAATGTTAATTATTTTTATTTGCTAAAAAATTCTTGCAGTTTGAATTAAAACGCAGGAAACATGACTAACTGCAATGTTAGTTGTGTAGTTGCAGTGCGATTATGATATACTGCTGAAGAAAGCCAAGGAGATCATCAGGACATTTCTACATCAGCTCCGCTCGGCCTGCTTTAACAGCCTGAGTCTGTTTCTTTTAATGGCAATTGTATTTTAAATAGAGAGAGAAAGGATTTATGCTCAAGTGGTGCAAACTTTTTTAAGGCTCTTATCCTAGAAATTACATTGGACAGTATTAGTGCAAAGACACTTAACTTGTTCATATGAAAATACTTTGTCCACTATTTCAACAAAGGTGTTAACCTGAATTGACACTACCATTAAAATAGCAGATTCGGTAATTTAATACAAACATGTTGAATGTTCATACACTAATATCAAACAATGTCATTTCTAGGATCTACTGATATTTTGTAGATACTTTGCTTCACAGTAAAGAAAGAGAAATTAAAGAAAAACTGACCGACCATCACCCGTGCACACAACGACCTGAACAGCAGAAGCACTGACATCCTTCGAAGATGCTGCTTTTGTTCCTCCACTTAAAATAATTCAGAAGGACACAAATGTTCAAGTTTCAAGAGATCCAAGCATCACATCACAATGAATGAATGAATAGATGAGGAATTGCTGTCCTGTTTATTCTATTTTGTCAGCTGCTAACAAATCAGGGCTGCTGGTCGTCAAGTGATCCACAACATCAACCGTATTTATTGAGCTTCTTCCAAGTTGGAGCTGCCATTTGGAAGGATCTCAGCACACATTTACTTAAGAACCATTCAAAATTCACCAGATAACCTAAAATACATAACCAGGTTATAACTGTGCCTCATTTTAAACCAATATTACACTTAATAATGCTTTTTAAAAAACAAAATTAGATCAAAAGCATGTTAAGCAAAGGCATACTTATTTTAATAAATTTAAATACTGTGGGGTAGATTTTTGTCTGTACCACCTCGGAGTAAAGCAACGGGAAGGAAAGCGAGGCAGACCCACAGTGGATTCTTCCAGATTTCCCTCCATTTAATTGATAAGAGGGAAAGTTGGACGGGCCCTGTAACAGACAAGCAATCTTTCCAACCCAGTTTTCCTCCCTATGCTCCACCTTGGTGATGCTTAACATCCAGGTGGTAAAGAGGAGAATGTACCTCTGTAAGTTGTAAATTAACATGAAAAGTTAAGACAGTAATATCCTGTGGTTATTTATTGTTTTACTACTAGTAGCATCACACATGCCATGTACATTTGTAATAAATTTAAATCTTTCATTAGAATAGGAGCTAAATGTAACTAATTTATGACATTTTTTGAATCGATGGTTATGAGTTGAACAGAGCATATATATGCCGTAGCACCTTTTGAACATGATGGCCTGTATTTTCCGATCCCTACGGGTGTCCACGCGCTGTGTACACCCCTGTAGGGACATTGGAAATGCCGGTTTCAGGCATCCAAAGCGCATGCGCTGAAAACCGGCATTTCCGATCTGTCAAGAATACTCTTGACAGATCGGACACCTGCCCTGGAGAAGGGCCTCTGCGGGCGGATAATTCCGCTTTCTGCAGAACCTCCGCCCGCAGAAAACCCTTAGAAATCTTACGCCTAAAAATACATTAAAAAACGGTAAGTTTATTTTTAGCCCTGTAAAAAACTTTAATTATATTTTTCAAAAAATTTAATTTTTATTTAAAATATTTAATTTAATGTAATTTTAACTCATTTTAAAAACGTGATGGTTTTTAAAAAATGTATTTAATGTTTTAGTGTCTTTTTGGGGTGATCTCCATTCATACTTTTGACAGGTCTATCTGTCAAAAGTATGAAGGAAGATTCCCTTCTTTCATTAGCTTGCCTGGCCCACGTGATCCCAGGGACGCTTGCGAACCGCATGCACCCCATGGATACGTGGGCCCTGCACATTTCGACTGTGGAGAGGCCCAGGAGCGGAAGTGTCCGGACCTCGGGAGCCCTCAGGCAACGGCGTAGATTTTTTCCGATAGGAGGCATCCGCACGCAGGAAGCCTCCTATCGGCTGTTATAGTTTTAGTATTATGATAGCAAAATACTGCGGATGCTGGAAATCCGAAATAACAACAGAAAACGCTGGAAAAACTCAGCAGGCCAGGCAGCATCCCTGGAGAGAGAAACAGAGTTAACGTTTCAGGTCGAAGACCTTTCGTCAGAACTGGAAAAAAGCAGGAAATGAAATAGATTTAAAGCAAGTATAATGCTGGGAAAAGGGGGAGGGGATGAAAGAACAAAAGGCAAGGTCAGTGGTGGGATAGAAAGTATTGCTTTGTCCAGGTCACTGTACCTTGCACTGATAGTCATGCAAAACATAAATGGGAGGGATATGAAATTGAAATTTATACCAATTACATGCAAGGAGTGCAGTAGGCTCCTGGGACCTCAGACTATGACTCACTGGGAATGGTAGCATAGTGGTTATGTTACTGGACTAGTAATCCAGAGGCCGGGACTAATCCATTGGAACATGAGTTCAGAATTCCACCACGGCAGCTGGGGAATTTAAATTCAGTTAATTAAATAAACTGGTATCAGTAATGGTGACCATGAAACTACCGGATTGTCATAAAAATCCATCTGGTTCACTAATAACCTGCTGTCCTTACCCAGTCTGGCCTATATGTGACTCCAGACCCACAGCAATGTGGTTGACTCTTAACTGCCCTCTGAAATGGCCTAGCAAGCCACTCAATTGTACCAAACTGCTAATAAGAACAGCAGTTCAAGAAGGAGGTTCACCACCACCTTCTCAAGGGCAATTAGGGATGGGCAATAAATGCTGGCCTTGCCAGCGATGCCCACATCCTATGAATAAATTATACCATTAATGGATGATGACAACAGCAACAATGCCAGTGAAGAAACAGTGAGGAAAAAAGCTAATTTTAATGACCAAAAGCTGTGGTATTCTGTGATATGCTAAAACAAAAAGAGTAAATAGTTTCAGACTGCTTGTAGGAGGCGAACAACAAATGCAACTTCTAAATTATAGGCAGACATAATACACAGACTAAATGCATGAGCTAAAGTTCAAGGGAAGGAAGAATCTTCAAACCAGGTAAAGTAACCTGAAGTGAAATAGCAAAGGTAGTTAGCCCATTATTTGCAAGTGGTAGGCCCTCCATGGCCCAGAAATAAACTCCACAGGAGAACGACAGCCATATTGCTTCTTATATTGCAGCAAAATAATCAAGGCAGTTATGACTGAATTAATTACAGGCAAAATATAGCCATGGTGGAGCTGACAGAGGAGCAGCAGCTGATGAGCCCAGACTGAGCAAAGCTGTCAGCCAGTTGTGCTATTTGCTGCAGGAAGATCTATAACCAATGAAAATGAGCAACAGCACTTGGTCATTAACCACAGCACCTAAAGACTGAACAGGCTGGGGCTCTTTACTCTAGAAAAGAGAAGACTGAAGGGTTCCCCTAATAATGGTCTTTATAATTATGAATGGGTTTGATGGGGTAGACATAGACAAGATGTTTCCACTTGTGGGGAGTCCAAAACTAGGGGCCATTAATTTTAAATAGTTACTAATAAATCAATTAAGGAATTCAGGAGAAGCTTCTTTACTCAAGAGAGTGGTGAGAATGTGGAACTTGCTCCTACATGGAGTCGTTGAGGCGAACAGCATAGATGCAGTTGAATTATCCAGTCGTTCAAATTGAGCAATTTAAATAAAACAGCACAGGGGGCACTTTTGGCCTGATTTCATATCAAATTAATAGACAATTCAAATTAAGGAACTTTGAATTAAGAGGACACTATAGTTCCAGCAACAAAGTTTGGGATTGGAGGTATTTGAGGGGTAGTAGGATGAAATGAAATGAAAAAGATGATGCTGAAAAGCCAGCAGTAGGAGGCCAGGTACAGCAGGCTGGCTGCGAGATGTGGTAAGGTACTGGCCCAATTTTGGAGTCAGCGGCGAGGAACGGCGCTCGTTGTTCACTATGCTGACAATGCCTACGGACTTTTTGTGGGCTTTTGAGTGGCTACTTACTGCCATCAGGCATCTGATCCAGGGCAGCGCCCTCTACAGGGGATCTGTGGCGTGTGTGAGCAGGACCAAGCAACAGCGTGTCTCTTCAACCAATCAGATAGAAGAATCCTCACTGATAGTCTAAACCAGGAAGTATAAACGAGGATGTATAAATTAGATTTAAATCATGTACAGAAAGCAAAATAAAGAGAGGGAAAGACAGATGGGATTAAGAGAGAGATCACTGCCAACTCCAAACATGGTCACCCCTGTCAGCTGGGGGGAGGGGCTGGCTGGGAGACGGGTGGGCTTTCTTTGGTCGCAGCTTGAGATCCTCCAGGTGGGGCTGGTGCTCTGAGTGAAAAGAAACAGGCTGGTAAAACTCAAGGATACCTGGGCCCCCGAAGATTTTACTAAGTTTTGGTCACTGGATATTGGAGGATACATTTTTTGCGGGGAGGAATGATACCTAAACCCTCCGTAACAGCTAGCCTCTGTTGCATTTTGCAGCCTCCCTGGACTGGCAGGTGCCTAAGGTGTGCCCATAACCAGTAGTCTAACAAAGATAAAGCAACAGAAAGGATTGAAGCAGTCTGGCACGGTCACTATTCATTTTCATCACCATGGATCACTGTTACACCAATCTGAACCTCCAGTGAAATAAGCTTTAGTGTACAATATAACTTTTATGGAACAGAAAGAATTTCCATCAGATCAGGGCAGGAGTTTTTCCATCTTTCACGGTCAAGTGCATATTATTAAAGTGTCACAGAAATCATTAAGAATCAGGACTGAACGTGAAGCCACACCAATAGCTCAAGGATGGATGCAATAGCATAATGGAAACATGGATAAGGTTTTGCAAGAACCTCAGTAAAGGAGTAGTTTCACACCAAAGTAAGTTTATAGATGGCAGTTCTATCTAATATAGGAACATAGGGAAAGGAGTGGGCCATTCAGCCCCTCGAGCCTGTTTCGCCATTCAGTGAGATCATGGCTGATCTGTACCGTAACTCTATACACCTGCCTTCACTCCATATCGCTTAATACCCTTAGCTAGCAAAAATCTATCGATCTCAGATTAAAATTATGAATTGAGCTAACATCTACTGCTGTTTGTGGGAGAGAGTTCCACCCTTTGCGTGAAGAAGCATTTCCTAACTTCTCTCCTGAATGACCTGGCTCTGATTTTAAGGTTATGTCCCCTTGTCCTAGACTCCCCCACCAGCGGAAAAAGCTTCCCTCCACATCTACACTAACAATTCTTTCAAAATCATAAAAACCTGAATCAAATCACCCCATAACCTTCTATATACAAGCCTAGTTTATGTAATTTCTCCTCATAATCTAACCCTTGGAGCCCTGGTAACATTCTGGTGAATCTGCACTGCACTCCTCAGATGGCCAATATATCCTTTCTAAGGTGCGGTGCCCAGAACTGTACACAGTACTCCAGATGTGGTCTAACCAGAGCTTTGTATAGCTGTAGCAAAACTTCCTCCCCTTTATATTCTAGCCCTCTAGTTATAGAGGCTAACATTGCATTAGCCTTTTTGATTATTTTTTGAACCTGACTACTACACTTTAGTGATCTGTGTACGTGGACCCCTTTGGACCTCTACTGTTCCTAACCTTACAACATTTAAAAAATACTCAGATCCATCCTTTTTTGGTCCAAAATGGATGACCTCACACTTACCTGTGTTGAAATCCACCTGCCACAGTTTTGCCCACATTAATCTTTCAATGTTTCTTTTTAATTTTATGCTCCCGTCTACACTACTTACTGTGCCACCAATCTTTGTGTCATCAGCAAATTTGGATATATGGCTCTCTATTTTGTTACCTAAGCCTATAATCTCCTCTTGTCATGAAAGCAGCTCAAATTTTTCACGTCTTTCTTCATATTTGTATTTCCTCATAGCAGGCAGCAACCGAGTGAATCTGCGATGCACCCTCTCTATTATCTCAACATCTTTCCTCTAGTGTGTTGGGCTGTTTTTGTCAGTGCAATTGGCCCAAAATTGGCCAAACCAGTGGAAAAGATTGCAGAATTTCAAGTGCAAATTACATTCAGTGCAAATTGAGTTTACGTGATCTTTTGCGTTGGTTTAAAAAGCATCGCGCTAGAAGCTGGCCCCGCCTACAAAACAGGCCACGCCCCAGATCGAATTAATCACCATGGCGAGTTTCTGCTACTTGCACCTGTTTGCGGTCCGTTGAGGAGGCTCTTAAAATGAAGCTGGTTCTTTTGGACACAAGGGGCTGGATTTTACCTGCCGAGACCAGTTGGGGGCGGGACTGCTGCCTTCTGGGTTCTAGTCCCGCCCCCAGCGACGTCCGATGCACAGATGCTATTTTGCCCTGATTGACCTTGTTAAGCCTGCCCTGCGGGCTTGCCAGCCAATTAAGGGAAAGCCAGTGTCAGATGACGTCAGTTGATGACGCTTAATCTGCCGGTTTTCTTAAAGGGACATGTACCATTTATTTTTGACAGATGATTTGTCAGTGTTTGACAGCATTGAGGTGCTGTCAAACACTGACAATCACTGTACAAAGGTGAGCCCTTGCACTCAGGCTCTCCAATGACTCTCTCCTTAGGATAAAACAGATGGCAGCTGCAGGTGAGGTTATAGAAGTGATCTGTCACTTCTCCCAACGAGGTGAGGCCACACAAACACTTCAAAGCTTGTCACCTACAGAAAAATCTAAATACATTAAAAATGACTTTGCCAACATCTCCTTACCCCTGATACTCATCAGTGTCCCACTGGATCCTTCACATCACTTCTGCAGCTGTCATCTATACACAAACATAACAACAGACCCACAGCATGCCTCACTTACCCTGGCGGGGTTCCCCGACGTTGGGAAGCCCACAGCAGAAGTCTCAAAATGGGAAAAAGCCTCTTAACTGCCTGTTAACTACCTGTTAACAGGCAGTTAAGTGGCTATAATCCTCTTCCCGCCGCTAGGAGTCGGGTCCCTGCGCAAATCGGGGACCCGACTCCCGGGAAGATCGTTTGGAGGCGGGTTGGGAGTGGGTTGGGGACCCGCTCCCATTCTTTTTGATTTTGCCAGCAGTCCCGCCTCCAAACCCGCCTCCTTAGGGCTGGTAAAATCCAGCCCAAGGACACTAATAGGAACCTTTTAAAAGCTTTTGAATTTGTTTTTAATTTACTAAGAAACCGACTACTGTACTCAAATATAACTAGAAAATGCTTCTGTATAGTTTTAAAAAAAAGTCATTTTCAGTTATTTAAAATGGGGTTACTCACAGTTGGTGGACTAGACACTCGGATTAAAAATGCTTAAAGCAAAAAAAATTACGTTCTAAAACTCTGCCTGATTGCGTTGGTTCATGACAGATTTTACGTTCGGCGATATGCAACGAGTTTGAGTGGAAACTTGAGGGAAAGAAAACCCTCTTCTCAAAACTAGCGCAATTTTGGGTGCAATTTGCATCCAGATCGCCGATTGTGCCCAAAGTGGAAACTCTACCCCTATATATCTTGCCATAAAACCAGTATTCCATTTGAGATGTTGTTTTCAATGTCTTGTGAATCTAAACCCTCAAATCCCTTTGTTCTTCTACATCATCCAGCTTTCCCCTATTTAATAATTATCACTTTTATTTTTTTAACCAGAACATATCACCTCCCATTTACTGACATCAAATTCCATCTGCCACCTTTTTGCCTATTCCACCAACTTATCAATATCCCCTTAAAGATTTTGAGATTATGGAATCAACAGACTTTGATGTTTTTTATTTTGCTAGGTAGAGAATATTAATTTCTATATTTTGCTCCTTTGCACGCAAAAATAATGTGGCTCATTAACCTGAAACCGAGAGTAATCAGATTCTAAAACCTCTGACAATATTGTGGTTGCATTGGTAATTACAGTTCTACCCAGTTTTAACTGAAGCTTGCAGACATGACCAGGTTTTCAATTGGAAATTTGTGTCACCATCGTGATGAGTGCAGAGAATAAGCTGAGAATTTTGAGACGCCAGTGAATTTCTAAGATAGAGTACATATTTTGCAGTTCATTAACTGTGACTGTTCTTTGATTGTTTTGCATTGTGTAGGACTAGACAATGCAAAAATATTCTGACACTTGCTCATTGGGGAAGAAATTCAGTACCTTAGCGCCTCCAGTTAGCGCCTGGCGGATGGCACTAACGGGGCGCTGAGGCAGTAGCGCCACGGTGAGGCGAATCCAGTGCCGCACACCAAATTTAGCCCCCCCCCACGAGTTAGTGCCGGGGAATTCAGTGCCAGGCAGATCGTGATGTCAGCGAGCGTGCAACGCTCACTGGGCGCCCGATCTGCCAAATTGATTATCGCCCTCTGCCTTAGTGCCTGGCCCCGACAGCGACAGGGAGAGGAGGCGTGAAGCAGTCGGTAGCCGGCTCCAGGGGCGCTACTTAAAGGGATCATCAGTAATGAGTCGCAGTTGTCAGGTTAGTGCTGTTTCACTGCTTCTTTGTCAGTTTGCGATTGTGCAACAGTTTAAATCAGTCATTGAAAGGTTGTTTCGTCTCCGGAGTGTTGCGGCTTCTAAAAATTAGTTACATTTATTCTCACAAAATATAGAAGTGCTGCACTTCCTTACATTAATGGGAGGCTGTACTGGCAGTCGACTTCGCCCTCCAGGATCTACGGTGGAGGGAGTGGAGCAGCGAAAAAGATTGATACATAGGGCCAGATGGAGGAGGAGATCCATCAGGGCTCTCAACAGGAGGCCTTACCCTCCGAGGGTCTTCCGACAGCAATTCTCCTATCTTCAATTGTGCCAGGAGC
This sequence comes from Squalus acanthias, assembly GCA_030390025.1. Classification (NCBI taxonomy): domain Eukaryota; kingdom Metazoa; phylum Chordata; class Chondrichthyes; order Squaliformes; family Squalidae; genus Squalus; species Squalus acanthias. The sequence continues at coordinate 148,506,909 of CM059426.1, read as the reverse complement.
AGTGTCTTAGAAGGCTCCGCTTCAGCAAGGAGGTGGTCACAGAACTCTGCCACCTCCTGCAACCAGACCTCGAGCCTCAGATCAGGACGAGGGCGTCTCTCACAGTGGCAGTTAAGGTCACCGTCGCCCTCAATTTCTTCGCCAGCGGATCCTACCAGTCTGCAGCAGGAGATATAGCTAACATCTCGCAGTTCGCCGTCCATCGCTGCATCTGGGAGGTCACAGAGGCTCTCTACAGTAGGAGAAGGGACTACATTTCCTTCCCCAGAGAGAAGCAGGATCAGCGTGCATGTGGCTTTGCCAGGATAGCGGGATTCCCCATGGTGCAGGCCGCCATTGACTGCACCCACGTGGCTTTGCGAGCACTGCATAACAATCTGAGGTCTTCTGTAACCGCAAAGGCTACCACTCACTTAATGCCCAGTTGGTGTGCGACCACAGACAACGAATCCTCAATGTGAATGCCCGCTATCCTGGCAGCAGCCACAATGCTGTCATCCTGTGCCAGACCAGCACTCTTCCAGCCACCACATCAAGCTCGAGGCTGGCTGGTCGGAGCCAAGGGGTATCCGCTCACCACCTGGCTCATGACCCTCCTCCGCAACCCCAACACTCCTGCCCAGCACTCATATAATGAGAGCCATGCCGCCACCAGGAACATCATTGAGCAGACCATCGGGGTGCTCAAGCAATGGTTCCGCTGCCTTGACCATTTGGGAGGAGTCCTCCAGTACTCGCCGGAGTAGGTGTTCCATTTCGTCGTGGTCTGCTGCTTGCTCCACAATCTGGCCATCGTGAGGGCCCAGCCCTTACCAGCAGGGATTGCGGGACCACCTCAGGAGCAGGAAGAGGGAGAGGAGGAGGAGGACGAGGAGTAGGACGAGGAGGAGCAGGAGCGAGGGAGGAGGCAGCCACTCAATCGGCCTTTCGGAAGGGTGGTCCGTGACCGCCTCATCAGACTGCAGCTTGAATGAATTAAACCCCAGATCCCCGTTGCTCACCACATCCCCATCATTCCATCCCTGTCGCAGACCATATCACAGCGCAAAGCTGAAATGAGAGACAGTACAAAATTATCCGAAGTGAATTACTAAATTTATCAATAATCAGTGACCACATCTTTACAACAACAATATTTACTATTCACCCTTGTGCAATCCCTTAGTGCCTCGCGTTACTGTGCCTTTGCCTACTCTAGTGCTCCTATGAAGTGTTGGCTCAATGGCTGCAGCAGGGCTGGTGGAAGGCTGCTGAGTGTCCATGTGGGAGACTTCAGATGGCCTTGCAGGACACCCTCAACCAGCTCTGACCTAAAAGGTCCGGCAGTAGACTGCACCACCTCAGCATGGGCGACACCAGTCTGGGCTGGCTGGATGACAGGCAGCGACAAAGATAATGGCGGAGTGGCAGTGGTGGGAGCAGGAATGCTGTCATCCTGAGAGAGGACAGCAGGTTCCCGCTCCACTGACCCACTGCCACTCCCCCGGTGCAGCACTTCAGCATCCCTAACAATCTGCTGGAGCACAGATTGCTGGCCTGCTGCGACACCGTGAAAGCCCCGGTCGACGGTGGTAGACCCAGCCACGATGGCAGCAGTCAGAGCTTGCATAGCATCAAGCTGAGACTGCATGAGATTGGATGCCACCAAGCATAGACTCCATTACAGCCCTAAGACGTTGTGTTGCTTCCGCCTGTGCTGCAATGGAAGCTGCCAGATCGCCCATCACACGTGGCATCAGGTCTGGGTCGCCATGGTCTAGAAACATAGAAACATAGAATCTAGGAGCAGGAGTAGGCCATTCGGCCCATCGAGCCTGCTCCGCCATTCAATACGATCATGGCTGATCATCCAAATCCAGTACCCTGTCCCTGCTTTAATCCCCACAGTACACATATCCCACCCTACCCCCGTAACCCCACGTATTTAATTCCCCCTAACATATCCCATCCTATCCCCATAACCCCACATATTTAATCCCCCCTAACACTAAGGGTCAATTTATCATAGCCAAATCAACCTAACCCACACATTTTTGGACTGTGGGAGGAAACCGGAGCACCCGGAGGAAACCCACGCAGACACGGGGAGAATGTGCAAACTCCACACAGACAGTCACCCGAGGTCAGATTCGAACCCGGGTCTCTGGCGCTGTGAGGCACCAGTACTAACCACTATGCCACCGTGTTGCCCGTTGTCTCTCTGGGAATCTACCATCCTTTGTAGACTGGAAATGATGGGCTCCATGGTGTGCACAGAGCCTTGTGCAATGTTGGAGACGGACTCCTCCACGCTCCTTACTATTGCCGAGAGGCTCTCGGGCACCCTGGCCATTGCACCTATCATCTCCGTGTGCATGCCCATCACCCTTCTTCTAAAGGCCTCCCCATCAAGGTCTTCATCTGAGTCCTGTGCAGCAGAACTCGGGCGCGACCTCGCCCTCTGGGGAGCTGACTCCCGAGCTACCCTTTCCCCCTGGCCTTGCTGCAGCCTGCTCGTCCCCAGAGCATCACCCTGTGCAGATCCCGCTATTGTACTAGCCCCTAAAGAACGTGTAGTGCCAGTATCTGAGCTGGTGCCTGCGGGTGAGACATGCAGCGTTGCGGTGTGTTTTTCCTCCTCTTCTCCCACCTCGCTCTCTATGGTACCCTCAGGGACAGGCTGCTCAGGTGCTTGCTCATTATCTGAAAGCATAAAGGCACAAGAGATGGGTTAAGGTGAGGGGAGGGGGGCAGGAAGGGAGCAAGGCATGCATACAGCATGATAAGCTAGAAAGTGCAAAACGCTTGCAGGGTGAGGGGAGAAGCGGGATGCGAGAAGGAGTAGGGATGAACATACCGTTGTTGTCCCCAAGGGGATCAACGCCGCCGGTGGCCACGGCACCAACCACCTGGTGCCCAATAATCTCCAGCACTCTATTTTCCAGCGCAGACAGTGGTTGGGTGTCGGCTTGTCCCTCGCCTGTGCGCTCCTGCTCCCTCCTGTTGTGAGCCACCTTGGCCTGCAGGAGAAAGAAAAGTGTGTGAGTGAGTGTGGAGCAATGTGTTTGGGTGATGTGCCTGCCATAGTTGAATAGCTGTCATTGTGTGCAAGGTGTGAGATGTGGGTGTGAGTGTTGGTAGGTAGAGATTGTTGGTGGTTGAGTGCTAGGGGTGTGGTACTTTGGGTACTGTGTGAAGACTGTGGTTCAGATGGTGGTATGTAGCATTTGTTGAAGAATTGACTCACCCTGACCACCCGAGTGAGGTCATTAAATTTATTCCTGCACTGTGTGTGAGTCCTGGGGATCACAGTGCTGCCTGATACCTGATGGGCAACCTCCCTCCACATGGCGCGGAAGACTTGTGGTGAGGGCCTCCTGCCACTTGCCGGGTAGAGCACCACCCTCCGTCTCTCTACAGCGAACACCAACTCCTCTAATGCTTGGTCCGAAAATTTGCGGACAGTCTCCCTGGGGTGTGGATCTGCCATGAGTACAGCTAGTTGAGTCGTCCGGCTCCTTGACTTGCCCAGGTTCACAGGCAGCAATGCTGAGAATGAGGTTCTGTAGCATCAATGAACCTCCCCTTTAAGCACTGGAAAGAGCCTGTGGCAATGATGACATGCGATTAGACTGCACCTGATATAGGTTAGTGCTTTGAGTCTAACACCACTGAGCTAGGCCGTTAGCGCTTGATTTAGCGCTCCCATCCTTTCTTTGAGCGACGACACTGAATTTTGCGTGCAGCGAGATTCATTAGCGCCTGGCACTAAATCTCAAACTGTTCAGAAGTTACCGCCCATTCCTGGTCGATAATGAATTTCGCCCCCATTGATAATTACACCTTTGTAGTTCAACTAATTAATGCTGTGCCTGAGGTAGAACGAGAAGGTAAAAAAACAAGAAAAAAATCAAGAATCACAATAATTTTGCTACAATTTCTGCCCTGCAGTTAATTTACTCATCATCCTTTATTAATGATGGATGCAATTACGCTTAGCTTTTGGGTTGTAATGGCATTTTGTAACTTGTCTGACTGGAAAGTGTTTTTAAATCTTTAATTAAAAGAGTAATTAACTAATGAAGGGTAGAGGCCATGCAGGCATCATGACATATTTTAAAACACCTTTGGCACTTTAAAGAGGAAGGAAAATGTAACTTGCACTTTCTATACTTTCCTAATGTCTATTTAGAAATAAAATGGTAACAAAGATATTTTTTAGCTCTCAGAAAATATTTTCGGATTTCTTGCCTTGACAACTTCTTTGGAGACATCAGTTGAAATGAAATGTTGCACTCATCTTTTCTAAGGGAGTCTGGCACTTCAGACCAATTTGAAAGCCAATCTGTAGCCAGCCGATTCTAGCAAAAACATTGTTGGTTGTTATCGCATATATTAGCTTCAAGTGGTTACTGCGGCATTAAATAGAGCTTCTGTAAGCATAGTTAGACTTTAGTCGAAGAGGAACCGGGGGGTCAATAATAGAATTTAATAGCAATGGTATATTTAGAAAGATATTGGCCCAGATTTTAAATTTTAAATTTTAAAAATCTCTAACAACTATTTGCTACCTGTAGGAATGAGACTCCACAGTTTCAATTGTTCCCTTTCTGGGCTGGAGAGGTTGAGTGGCATTGCAGGAACATAAGTCTCCTCATTAAAATGGTACTTACGTTATTCAGTAGCAGCCTTAACTTTCTGCAATTAATGCGTAAAAACAGCAATTTTATGAAACTCACGGGGAGGTTTTTTAAAATGTGTTCATGGGATGTGGGCGCCACTGGCAAGGCCAGCATTTATTGTCCATCCCTAATTGCCCTTGAGAAGGTGGTGGTGAGCCGTCTTCTTGAACCGCTGCAGTCAGTGTGTTGAAGGTACTCCCACAGTGCTGTTAGGGAGGGAGTTCCAGGATTTTGACCCAGCGACGATGAAGGAATGGCGATATACTTCCAAGTCAGGATGGTGTGTGACTTGGAGGGAAACTTGGAGGTGGTGGTGTACCCATGCGCCTGCTGCCCTTGTCCTTCTAGGTGGTAGAGGTCGCAGGTTTGGGAGGTGCTGCCAATTAAACCTTGGCGAGTTGCTGCAGTGCATCCTGTAGATGGTACACACTGTAGCCACGGTGCGCCGGTGGTGGAGGGAGTGAATGTTTAAGGTGGTGGATGGGGTGCCAATCAAGCGGGCTGCTTTGTCCTGGATGGCGTCGAGCTTCTTGAGTGTTGTTGGAGCTGCACTCATCCAAGCAAGTGGAGAGTATTCCATCACACTCCTGACTTGTGCCTTGTAGATGGTGGAATTACCATGGGATAACATGAAGAGATGTTACTGAGTGGCACATTTTTACTGAAATAAGTACACAAATAAACGTCACTAATTCTTTTTTGTAATATTTATGAAGATTAATAGATCATCAGTACACGACAATGTAGTAATCCATTTCAGGAGTACAGCTGATAGCATTAACCTTCTTGTCTCATAAACCTGAACTTCAAGATTGGCCTGTAATTCACTGACACAAATATTATTTGTATTGTGTGGATGCTAGGGATTTTTTGAAAGGGAGAATGCTGCTTTAGATTTGTATTAATTCTTCAGTTACATTGGGGGTGAATTGCAACGGGGGTTCTCCTGTTCATTCTCTGTAACTTTGGCTGAAGAGCTGCAGAAACCCCAGCAAAATGCTATAAATGCCGGGGGTCTTCGTTGAAGTTATGGCGGAAAAGAGCGAGAAACCCTGCAGAAATCATACCCATTGCGTCATCGCATATTGCTTTCACAGTGCCCAGCGTACATGCTGCAGTGTTGCAGGCTGTGCATAAATAAGAATGGCTTGTGAATAACCAAATATACTTTCAGCATTGGTGTTGGAGGCTGGCTCATATGATGCAGTTCTGTATAATTTAAGAGATTGTACAATATTGACCGTAAATTTGCGCTGGTGTAAATGGCGCACTTCTGGTAGAAGACCGTTGTGGGCTTGACAGAAGGCTTCAAATTAAACCTGGACTTAGATACATTGGGTGACAAGTTTCTTGGGTGGGGTGGGAGGGAACCTGTTTGGCATCTGCCTCAAATATGGCCCTTGACATCACAGTGGCATGGTCGGGGGAGGGGGGAATGGGAAGATTGTCGTAAAAACCTGTCTGGTTAACTAATGTCCTTTAGGGAAGGAAATCTGGCCTATATGTGACTCCAGACCCACAGCAATATGGTTGACTCTTAACTGCCCCCTTGAATGGCCTAGCAAGCCACTCAGTTGTAACAAACTGCTACGAGAAACAATAATGAGAATAAAACTGGATGGACCACTCGGCATCAAACTTGGCACCGGCTTCGGACACGACAAAGGCACACCCAGTCTAGTCGACCCTGCAAAGTCCTCCTCACTAACATCTGGGGACTTGTGCCAAAATTGGGAGAGTTGTCCCACAGACTAGTCAACGCCTGACATAGTAATACTCACAACAACAACAACAACTTGGATTTATATAGCAGCTTTAACGTAGTAAAACGTCCCAAGGTGCTGCACAGGAGTATTATAAGCCAAAAAATTTGACACCGAGCCACTTAAGGATAAATTAGGGCAGGCGACCAAAAGCTTGGTCAAAGAGGTAGGTTTTAAAGAGCGTCTTAAAGGAGGAAAGAGAGGTAGCGAGGCGTTTAGGGAGGGAATTCCAGAGCTTAGGGCTGAGGCAACAGAAGGCACGGCCACCAAAGGTTGAGCGATTATAATCAGGGATGCTCAAGAGGGCAGAATTAGAGGAGCACAGATATCTCAGGAGTTTGTGGGGCTGAAGGAGATTACAGAAATAGGAAGGGGCGAGGCCATGGAGGGATTTAAAAACAAGGATGAGAATTTTGAAATCGAGGCACTGCTTAACCGGGAGCCAATTTAGGTCAGCAAGCACAGGGGTGATGGGCGAACGGGACTTGGTGCGAGTTAGGACATGGGCAGCCGAGTTTTGGATGACTTCACAGAATCATACCTTTCAGCCAATGTCCCAGACTCCTCTATCACCATCCCTGGGTATGTCCTGTCCCACTGGCAGGACAGACCCACCAGAGGTGGCGGCACAGTGGTATACAGTTGGGAGGGAGTGGCCCTGGGAGTCCTCAACATTGACTCTGGACCCCATGGGCAAGGAAACCTCCTGCTGATTACCACCTACCACCCTCCCTAAGCTGATGAATCAGTACTCCTCCATGTTGAATACCACTTGGAAGAAGCACTGAGAGTAGCAAGGGCACAGAATGTACTCTGGGTGGGGGACTTCAATGTCCGTCACCAAGAGTGGCTTGGTAGCACCACTACTGACCGAGCTGGCCGAGTCCTGAAGGACATGGCTGCCAGACTGGGCCTGCGGCAAGTGGTGAGAGAACCAACACGAGGGAAGAACCTACTTGACCTTGTCCTCACCAATCTACCTGTCGCAGATGCATCTGTCCATGACAGCATTGGTAGCAGTAACCTTGAGGAGACGAAGTCCCGTCTTCACACTGAGGACACCCTCCATCGTGTTGTGTGGCACTACCACCGTGCTAAATGGGATAGATTCAGAACAGATCTCGCAGTTCAAAACTGGGCATCCATGAGGCGCTGTGGGCCATCAGCAGCAGCAGAATTGTATTCCACCACAATCTGTAACCTCATGGCCCAGCATATCCCTCACTCTACCATTACCCCCAAGCCAGGGGACCAACCCTGGTTCAATAAGGATTGTAGAAGAGCTTGCCAGGAGCAGCACCAGGCATACCTAAAAAATGCAGTGCCAACCTGGGGAAGTTGCAACACATGCATGCTAAAAAGCGGGAGCAGCATGCTATAGACAAAGCTAAACGATCCCACAATCAAAGGATCAGATCAAAGCTCTGCAGTCCTGCCACATCCAGTCGTGAATGGTGGTGGACAATATAACAACTAACGGGAGGAGGAGGCTCCATGAATATCTCCAACCTCAATGATGGTGGAGCCCAGCACGTGAGTGCAAAAGACAAGGCTGAAGCGTTTCCAACCATCTTCAGCCAGAAGTGCCGAGTGGATGATTCATATCGGCCTCCTCCTGAGGTCCCCACCATCACAGAAGCCAGTCTTCAGCCAATTCGATTCACTCCATGTGATATCAAGAAACGGCTGAGCGCACTGGATACAGCAAAGGCTATGGGCCCCGACAACATCCCGGCTATCGTGCTGAAGACTTGTGCTCCAGAACTAGCCGTGCCTCTAGCCAAGCTGTTCCAGTACAGCTACATCACTGGCATCTACCCGACAATGTGGAAAACTGTCCAGCTATGTCCTGTCCACAAAAAGCAGGACAAATCCTATCTGGCCAATTACCGCCCCATCAGTCTACTCTCAATCATCAGTAAAGTTATGGAAGGTGTTGTCTACAGTGCTATCAAGCGGCACTTACTCACCAATAACCTGCTCACCGATGCTCAGTTTGGGTTCCACCAGGACCACTCAGCTTCAGACCTCATTACAGCCTTGGTCCAAACATGAACAAAAGAGCTGAATTCCAGAGGTGAGGTGAGAATGACTGCCTTTGACATCAAGGCAGCATTTGAACGAGTATGGCATCAAGGAGCCCTAATAAAATTGAGGTCAATGGGAATCAAGGGGAAAACTCTCCACTGGCTGAAGTCATACCTAGCAGAAAGGAAGATGGTTGTGGTTGTTGGAGGTCAATCATCTCAGCCCCAGGACATCACTGCAGGAGTTTCTTAGGGCAGTGTCCTAGGCCCAACCATCTTCAGCTGCTTCATCAATGATCTTCCCTCCATCATGAGGTCAGAAGTGGGGATGTTCGTTGATGATTGCATGGTGTTCAATTCCATTCACAAGTCCACAGAAAATGAAGCAGTCCATGCCTGCATGCAGCAAAACCTGGACGGCATTCAGGCTTGGGCTGATAAATGACAAGTAACACTCATGTCACACAAGTGCCAGGCAATGACTATCTCCAATAGATAGTCTAACCACCTCCCCTTGACATTAAATGGCATTACCATCGCTGAATCCCTCCCATCAACATCCTAGGGGTCACCATTGACTAAAAACTTAACTGGACCAGCCACATAAATACTGTGGCTACAAGAGCAGGTCAGAGGCTGGTTGTTCTGCGGCAAATGTCTCACCTCCTGACTCCCCAAAGTCTTTCTGCCATCTACAAGGCACAAGTCAGGAGTGTGATGGAATACTCTCCACTTGCCTGGATGAGTGCACCATCCAGGACAAAGCAGCCCGCTTGATTGGCACTCCCTCCACCACCTTAAACATTCCCTCCCTCCACCAGCAGCGCACCGTGGCTGCAGTGTGTACCATCTACAAGATGCACTGCAGCAACTCGCCAAGGCTTCTTCGGCAGCACCTCCCAAACTCACGACCTCAACCACCTAGAAGGACAAGGGCAGCAGGCGCATGGGAACACCATCAGCTGCAATTTCCCCTCCAAGTTACACACCATCCTGACTTGGAAATATATCGCTGTTTCTTCATTGTCGCTGGATCGAAATCCTGGAACTCCCTCCCTAACAGCACTGTGGGAGTACCTTCACCACACGGACTGCAGTGGTTCAAGAAGCAGCTCACCACCACCTTCTCAAGGGCAATTAGGGATGGGCAATAAATGCTGGCCTTGCCAGCGACGCCCACATCCCAGAACAATTTAAAAAAAATCATTGTCTGGTGAATAAGAAAAACATGTAAAATAGAATTCAGCACAAGAGTTTGACTGTAGATCACAAAGCTAAATTCCCTAGGGCTTTAAAATTAGGCTGCGGCATACAGTTGTACATGCACTTAATGTGTTTATCTGAAATCTCTGTCTGCACCATTTTAGTAGAAGCATTAACCTGATTAAAATAAGTGGATCAATGCCTCCACCAAAATAGCAGAGGAGAGAGAGGAATTTTATCTGATTGTGTTAAATGTTCATACACCAGTATACCAGTGTAATTTCAAGGCTTGGTTTTCTAACAAAAAAGGACTCTACTTTGAAGTGTGAGATAAGAAATCTGAAGTTTGGGTTAGACTATGTCTTACCTTGGTGCACTCCCTAATAAAACACCCGATCTACAAGGCAACCTCACTGTTCGATGCTTTATTATGGTTCCTGAAGAAAGAATCAAGTGCAGTTTTTTTTTAAATAAGTGATAGATGATTTAAAAATAAGTGGGTCACAATTGATAGTTTGCAGTAAAATGATTTATGTTGGGTAAAAGGATAATCAGTGGCACAAGGAAGTTCTAAAATAAACATTATTGAGGAAGATGCTGGTCATATTTCAGTGAGACTGTGAAGCTGAAAAGGGAGTGTTACTGAAACCATGAAGACATCCTGCGACAGGATACTATTCCGGATTCCACAATCAAGGGGGTTTCTTTATCAGCAAAATTAAATTCTTAAAATCAAAGAAAATATACATAAATGAAATCAAAGGAGAAAAAGACACAAAAGTAACTTTTATCACCAGCTATAAGTAGTGAGGAATCTTAAAACTGCAAAAAGGGGGGGGGCAATTTTAACCACAAAAATGGGTGGGTTGGGGTCAGGTGGGAAATTAAAGTGTCAAAAATCTCCAACCCGCCCACTTCCAGTTTTAACGGAGCTGGGACTGGGGGGTGGGCAACCAACCCGCTCCCAGGAGGCGGGTCACCAATTTAAATATTATAATGAGGCTGGCGTGCCTCAGATTTCACCACCATTTTAAATTTAACTGTGGCTGGTCGGGTTTCGCAGGCCTCGGGAAACCCGACAGCTAATGGAAGGCGAGGACTGCTGGATCCAGAGGCAAGCGCCTTTACACTCACCTCCTGGAACCAGCGTCCCTGCCTAACCCACCTCCCGCCATCAGAGACACCCCCACGAGGTCTCCGACCGCCTTCCCGGCCTCCCCCGCCCCCCACCCTGATCGTTCTCCAGGCCCCCCGATGTTCACTCCCTACCCCTCCCACTCGATCATTTCCAGGCCCCTCAATGTTCTCTCCCCCCCACCCCGATCATCTCCGGGCCCCTCAATGTTCTCTCCCCCCCACCCCGATCATCTCTGGGCCCCTCAATGTTCTCTCCCCCCCACCCCGATCATCTCCGGGCCCCTCAATGTTCTCTCTCTCCCTACCCCGATCATCTCCAGGTCCTTCAATGTTCTCTCTCTCCCCACCCGATCATTTCCAGGCCCTTCAATGTTCTCTCCCTACCCCCCCACCTGATCATCTCCAGGCCCCTCAATGTTCTCTCCCTCCCCACCCTGATCGTTCTCCAGGCCCCCCGATGTTCTCTCCCTACCCCCCGCACCTCGATCATCTCCAGGCCCTTCAATGTCTCTCCCTCCCCCCCCCCCCCGATCATGTCCAGGCCCCTCAATGTTCTCTCCCTTCCCCCCCCCACCTCGATCATGTCCAGGCCCCTCAATGATCTCTCCCTTCCCCCCCCCCTCCCGATCATCTCCAGGCCCCTCGATGTTCTCTTTGTCCCCCCAGATCATCTCCAGGCCCCTCAATGTTCTCTCCCTCCCCCCCAATCATCTCCAGGCCCCTCAATGTTCTCTCACTCCTCCCACCCCCCCGATCATCTCCAGGCCCCTTGATGTTCTCTCCCTCCCCACCGATCCCTTGATGCCAGCCCTGTTCTCTCGCTCCCCTCCCACCCGATCACTTGATGCTGGTCCCTGATGTATTCTCCCTCCCCACCATGATCCTCCTCCGGCCCCCGACCACCACCCCCGCACCCCCGGCCCCCACTCGATTCCACCCTCCTCTCTTTGTCCTAGAGCCGCAGGCCTACCCGTCCGCAGCCAGCCTATCTCTCCATCTGGCTGGCTGTGGGTGGGAAACAGAGGTTTCAAATGCAAATCAGGCCCTGCCGTTAGATTCGGCAGGGCATGCGGGAAACCCGTTCTCCCGGGTTTCCCGACTGCTTCCGAGCAGCCCCCCCCCACCCTGCTGCCAACCCGTCTCCCGATTAAAATTCTGGCCAAGCTGTTCATTTCATTCACTAAGGTGTTTAATATATTTGTAATAAATTTCAAGACGTAGATTGAACCAATGTTGTATTAAAATAGGATACAACATTAACTTCAGTCATTAACTATAGTACTCCAAGCTTCTTAAATTGCTTATCAAAGAAATATTAACTTAGGCTTCAAAAGTGGATGATAATCTACTCAGTTCAGCTCTCACCTCTTTCACACTATTAAAAGTAGACAATTACAATTTTTTTGCAGCAATGTCAAGATTGCAATGTCAAATGACTCAAAAACCACTTGCCCACAATTCAAAAGGCAGAAGGAGGCTGCATGTTGAATAGAATGTAATGATTTGGGAGGGGTTTGCTCTGAGGAACTTCCAGACCATAAATGTCAACATTAAAACTGAAAGAAATCAGAAAATGCAGCAAAAAATTTCAGTATCAAAAAGGAAACAAATTAAATGGAAAAAAAAGAAACTGGAATATTTTTAAAAAGCAAAAAAGTACAGTGCAGATCAAATATCAAAATAATTGTTTTTATAACATGCTCTCATTGGGGCAAATCTTGCTGAAGCGGAGATCTCGCAGCGCGCACCGTTACTTAGACCTTTTTCTGCACCCTTCAACTCAAAATTTTTTTGCACCGTAACTTACTGGAAGTGCGAGCTGATAACAGTGTTGCTAGGGCAACGGGGCATCTGGGACCTTAGGGAACGACGGGACCAAGAGCCTATCTCCTCAACCAATGAGATTTAAGGATTGAGAAAGAAACAGGAACGACTGAAAAGGAGGGTGAAGTAGAGTCAAATTACATAGAGAAAGAAAAGAAAGAGAGGGAAAGAAAGATTGGATTAAGAGACAGAGAAAAAAGAGACAAAAAGAAAAAGTAAGAAAAAGAATTTAAATGTTAATTTTTTTTTTAATTCTCTAACAACAATTGACTACATGCAGGAATGAGATTGCACAGTTTAAATTTTTCCCTTTCTGGGCCAGAGAGGTTGCTTGGCATTTCATTAACAATTATCACATTGTGAAAAAGGTACTTATGCTGTTAAATTCCAGCCCTAACTTCCTGTGGCGAGTTTAATGGGAAATTAATATGCAAATCCAGTAAGTTATTAATAATAACAGGGAGGCTAAGGGTGAGATGCCATTTGTCAGCCAGTGGTTCAGTTGGTAGCACTCTCGCCTCTGCGGCAGAAGGTTGTGGGTTCAAGTCCCACTCTGAAGACTTGAGCACAAAAATCTAGACTGACACTCCAGTGCAGTGCTGAGGGAGTTTTGCACTGTCAGTGGTGCCGTCTTTCAGATGAGACACGAGGGGTATGTCGTGAACTCGCCGTTACTTTTCCAGCAAGAACCGGCCCGTTGTTCTTTTTCCCTTTAACTTTCCTGCACTCTGGGGTTCTGTGCTGGCTGATGAGACTACTCCCTGGAGTGTGAGAAATTTGAAAACACTGATTGAGCTGCAAATGAGGTTCCACAGAGAAGCAGGTGCACCGGCTGACTGTCAAGCTACATCAACGAGGCATGTCCCCAATCCACTTATCGTGATAATAGCAAACATCAATTCTTCTGGTCTTGATTGCCAGCTCTATTTTCCTATTTCCATGCCACTGCATTATAATTATTCAAGCATCAGTAAATAAGTTCACTGCACTGACTAATGCAACATCAAACTCGCTGTGTGTAGAACTTAATGAATTCATTCTATATTCTTTCCTGATAATTGATCACTCAATTCACCACAATGCCAACACTAATGGCCTATCAGCTCTCAATAGAGAAAAAGATGCTCTTGTTGCTCTGTGCAGTGACATTTTAATCGCAGTGGCCTGGAGTTTCTGCTCGGTTGTGCTGTTTTTTTTTAGCGCAGTTCACCCAAAATCAGCCAAACCAAAGATCGCGAAGTTCAAGCGCTAATAACGTCCAGTACAAATCAAGTTTCCGTGATCTTTTGTGCTGGTTTAAAAATATCGTGCTGGAGCTGGGCCCCACCCACTGGACTGGCCACGCCCACAGATCAAATTAATCACCATGGCACGTTTCTGCTGATTGCGTCCATTTGCGGGCCTTCGAGGAGGCTCTTATAATTAAGATTGTTTTTTAGGTATAAGGACATTAACAGGCACCTTTTAAAAACTTCAAATATTAAAATATATTTAATTTACTAAAAACTGACTACTGCACCCCAATGTAACTAGCAAATGGTTCTGTACAGTTTTTTAAAGTCACTTTCAGTTACTTAAAATCAGGTTACACACAGGTGATCGACTGGAAACCCTGATTAAAAAGGCTTATATTTTGTGATAAACCTATTTTCAACTGTATTAATAAAATTGCAGCCAGTTACCACACTTAAATACATCTAGCAATATTTTTTAATGGAACAAAACAAATGTTCTAAAACCCGCCCGATTGCGCTGGTTCGGGCACAATTTTATGTTCGGCGATATGCAAATGAGTTTGAACGGAAACCTGAGCAAAAAATTCACTTCTGAAAACGAGCGCAATATTGACCGCAGTTTGTGCCCGGATTGCCGATTGCACCGTGACATTTTATTCACGGCATTGTTAAACTTAGTGAACATAGCAATCTTTCCCGGTCTTAATAATGATCATGAACTTCTTATTAGCATCTATCCATTTTTACCACCTCTATTTACAATGCCTATTCATTTTATTTAAGAAACTTCAAATTTATGAGGAAATTATAAAGAATTCCATAATATCAGTGCTATCATGAGTGGTTTACTAACCCAATATTATTTCTCTAAAATATGAAAGGAAAAGAAAAAACTTTCATTTCTATAACATCTTTCATGACCTCAGGATGTCCTAAAGGGTTTCACAACCAATGAAGTACTTTTGAAGTGCAGTCGCTGTTGAAATGTAGGGAAACGCAGCAGCCAAATTAGACACAACTTAGAAACATAAACAGAGGCATGCATTAGGAGCATAGAAACAAGAGTCGGCCATTCAGCCCCTCGAGCCTGTTCCACCATTCAATTAGATCATAGCTGATCGGTACCTCAACTCCATTTACCCACCTTTGCTCCATATCCCTTTGGATTTGCACCCAACAAGGCCTCACAAACAGCAATGAGACATGTGGCAAGACAATTTGTTTTTAATGCTGTTGGTTGAGGGATAAATGTTGGCCAGAACATCAGGAAAACTTCCCTGCTCTTCTTCAAATAGCACTGTGGGCTCTTTTACATTCAATTGAATAGGCACAGGAACTTCTGTCACCAGAAGTGCATGATGGGATGTATTCTAAGCAGTTTAAATGCTTTCTAACATTACTACTGTTAATGCGTTGCTATCACTTGGATTTCACGTAAGCCTAATGGTCAGCATATGAAGTTTTCGTATTCTAACACCTCATCAGTATCATTCTAGAGACCAATAAAAAGAAAAAAACTACAAAGCTGAAATAAAAATAAAAGAAAATGCTAGAAACACAGCGCCTGAAGAGAGGTAAGATAGTTTAACGCCTCTGGTGGAGAATAGACCGAATGCACTAAAATAGTTGCTTCGGGAGCACATAGGCTGCCTTTTGTGCTCTGAGACCTGATTGTCTCGATTCTTGTTTATTTCTGCTGTTAGACTGCTGGCTTTGAAACATTAAATTATTTTCTGTTTCTTTCCACACTGTGTAGCATTCTTCCATTTCCCATTTCAAAACCTTTTGAACCGCTGATTGTAGCCTTCACTACAATTAATTATTCTCAATATAAAAGAAAAACTTGCATTTATATAGCGCCTTTCATGACCACCAGACGTCTCAAAGCGCTTTACAGTCAATGAAGTATTTTTGAAGTGTAGTCACTGTTGCAATGTGGGAAACACAGCAGCCATTTGCGCACAGCAAGCTCCCACAAACAGCAATGTGATAATGACCAGATAATCTGTTTTTGTTATGTTGGTTGAGGGATAAATATTGGCCAGGACACCGGGGATAACTCCGTTGATCTTCTTCGAAAGAGTGCCATGGGATCTTTTACATCCACCTGAGAGAGCAGACAGGGCCTCGGTTTAACGTCCAAAATGTCATCCAAAAGACGGCACCTCCGACAGTGCAGCACTCCCTCAGCACTGCACTGCCTAGCTTTATGTGCTCAAGTCCCTGGAGTGGGACTGTGAACTCTCAACCTATTCTGACTTAGAGGTGAGTGTGCTACCAACTGAACCACAGCTGACACTATATAGTAAGTTATAGCAAGATCAATAGCGTTAGCTGCATTGAGAAGTTTCAGCATCTCTTGAAACGTAGACCTTAGGACTGGTATTGTCAGTGGTAGACTTTACTACTGCCCACTTTATATCAGTGGTACTCAAAATACAGCCCTGGGATTACTTATGCCCGACCTCCCTCGCAACCATGCAGGTTCAGCAGACAGACTGCTCCATGTGACTCAGGGTCTCAAGTCTTGACTTGCCACTTGTTGGGTGTTGCTGGAGCAGCAAATGGAACGGATAGGTAGAGAGAAAAGAAATGTCTCAAAAAAGAAAAGGGAAGCTGCTTTATAATTTGCTGTTAGTGAAAGTGGCCCTTTAGCAAGTCACTGCTCAGGATGGTGAAAATTAACAAAATGTTTGTGAGTTCACTGATCTACAGGAAACTCTTTATTAACCGGCACCCAAATATCCGGAAATCTCTCTTAACCGGCAAAATTCTTGAGTAGGTAACTGGGGTTTTCCTTCATCTCTCGTTTAAAATTAACTTTAAAAAAAACCCCGAGGCGTTTGCCTTGTATCGGAGCGTGTAGATTGGGAGGGGAATGTGCAGCCCGGGTAGGCAGCGGACATGACAGATGGTCAGCTGGCGGTCCCCGGGGAGACGGAGCTCCGAATGCAGGCGCATGTCAATGTGTACGGGGCTCTCGTACGTTGGGAGATATAACTCTCCGTTATCCGGACTTTTTGATTAACCGGCACCACGCCGGTCCCGTCGGTGCCGGTTAATAAAGAGTTTCCTGTATATGGGGGGGAGGGACAATTTCTGCTTTCAGAAATTGAGGTGTTAGCCTTGTTTTTTTTAATTTAACAATGAATAAAATTTCTAGTGGCTTCAGTTTTCTACTGGGTGGGTTAGGATTTTGTTAGCCGAGTCATCAGAAACCTGGCCAATCAGGGTTCATCTGCAATAATAAGTTTATGCCCCTCAAACCACCTTAGAACCTGTTAATTATCAGTCAAGGGTGTTAATCCAGCTCCAGATAAAAGGCAGCTATAGGAAGTTAAGCAGAGCAGCAAATAGATACATCTCAGTTCACTGACATGCTCATCCAGACCATGGGGTCGGTGATAACTTTACAACTATCTACTTGGATTCCATTTTCCTGCATCCTTTTATATTCTTTATTTTCAAATACTCACCCAATTCCCTTTTAGATGATGTTCTAGTCTCTGCCTCAGTCATCACTTGTGGAATAGCATTGCATATTTTAATAATTCTCTGTGTGAATAAAAGAAAATCCAACTTGCCCCCTTGTTCTTCTTGTGATAATCCTCCTTCATGTTCCTTTGTTATTGATTCACCAGCCATTGGAAACAATCTTTCACTATTTACCCTCACAAAATCTTCCATCATTTTGTAAACCCCTATTAGATCATCCATAACTTTCTCTATTCCAATGCCAAGAGCCCCAATATTTGGAACCTTTCTTGATAACTATAACCTCTCATACCTAGTATCGTTGTAATGAATCTTTGCTGTACTCTTTCCATGGCTCCAATATCATTCCTATAGGGGGGTGCCCAGAACTGTTGTGGCCTAACCAATGTCTTGTACAAATTTAACCACTTGTATAAATTTAACACCACTTCTTTATCTCCTTAAACTCTCTCCACTGTCCCCTCTACTCAAACAAGTGTGAGCAACTGCTGCACCTCTTTGGCACTAAGATTGAGACCTTTTTTTTAATTCGTTTATGGGATGTGGGCGTCGCTGGCGAGGCCAGCATTTATTGCCCATCCCTAATTGCCCTTGAGAAGGTGGTGGTGAGCCGCCTTCTTGAACCGCTGCAGTCTGTGTGGTGAAGGTGCTCCCACAGGACTGTTAGGTAGGGAGTTCCAGAATTTTGACCCAGCGACGATGAAGGATCGGCGATATACTTCTAAGTCAGGATGGTGTGTGACTTGGAGGGGAACTTCTGGTCACCTGCCTCTGCTGCCTTCCCCCTTCTCCTTATCACAAAGCCAAACATCTCCACCACCACACCCCACGCCTCCCCGGTTCCTCCCTGCCTTACCCCTGAGTCCACGTGTATCTCTATTTTCTCTGCTATCTCCCCTCATGCCCTCTCCGAGCTCATCTCATCTAAGAGATCCATATCCTACTACCTTGATGCCATTCCCACTAAACTGCTGACCACCCAACTTCCCTTTCTGGTCCCCATGCTAGCTGGCATTATCCCTGACTCTCTGCCATTGTAACTTCACCCGAAGTGTGATGGAAACCCCGTGCCCTCAGCAGCCTAGGCCCCAGCCTCTTATTTCCCCTTTTTAACCCATTCTCCTCTTCACCTCCCTCTCTTCCTTTAAGACCCTCTTTAAAACCCATATTTGACCAAGCTTTCAGTTACTCCACCTAATATCTCCTTCTTTGGCTCGGTTTGGTCCAGTTTTTTGATCACCCCTCTGTGAAATGCTTTGCAACATTTTTACAAAGGTGGTAAATATATTCAAGTTGTTGTTGTCTTTATATTTAATGCCCTTATGTATACAGCCGAGAATCCCATTTGCCTTTTTGTCTTTTCTATCTGTATACCCACCTATAAAGATCTACATATCTGCCGCTCTTGACCTCTCAGTTCTTCCAACTTTGTTATTGATCTTGCCATGAGGGTACACTTCTTTTCACTGTTCTTTTTCCCAAAATGTACTACTTCATATTTCTCGGCATTGACCTGCACCTGCCACCAATCTGCCACTCTGCTAACTGAACTCTATCCTCCCACAATCTCCTGCATCTTGATTGCAGTTTGCCATGTCCACTAATTTGGTATAATCAACAAACTTCAATATAATCTTATGCCTATGTGTAAACTATTTCTATAAATGGGAAACAAAAGAGGTCCTAGGACATCGCTACACATACTCGGCCAATCCAAAAAAACACCCATTTAGCCCTCTTTGCTTCCTGTATCCTCTCTCTTCATCTGGTTACATTGTGGTGACTGTTTGTCTTCATCACCCAGGTGGTGATCTGGGTGAGTTGATCACCTGCCTGATTTTCATTCCATTGATTTCACTGGAATGATAATCAGGCGAGTTCTACAATGAGCGGGTGATCCACTCCCCCAGATTACCACCCACACAGTGTCGACGGAAATCTACCCTTTCTCTCTAATACCTTCATTTTTATTACAAGTCTCTTATGTGGTATGTTATCAAATGTCTTCACATCTACCATATTCCCTTTATCTAGCTCCTGTGATTTCCACAAAAAATTTAATTACGTTTGCCAAACACAGCCTGTCCTTAACAAATCTGTGCTGACTGATTAACCCACGCTTTTCTTGTTGACTAATTTTATCCTTATTATGCACTCTAGAAGTTTGCCTACAATTGACACTTATAATTTTCTGCCTCATCCCTTTCCTCCTTCTTGAACAGGGGTGTAACATTTGCCACCCCCAATTCTTTAGCATAATGCTCTTCTGAACCGCTGTTTGTACCCAGAAAGCGTGTATCTGCCTGCAGCAACTGCAAATGATCAGTTGCTGGAATGTAGAAAGGAATAATTAATAAAACCACAAAGTGGAGAAATACATTGTAATAAAAGTAAGAAGAAAACTGATGGACAGAAAAAAGGATTGTCTACTCGTTTGAGGAGTTGCAATTTCAAAAAAGTTACAGCTGTGGAGTTTCAATATCTTAACGTTGGTCAGCTTGATAGTTTGAATTGGAAAGAACACAGTTTACCAGTGGGAACAAATGATCAGTCTAATTCTAGCACTTACAAGGCTCAGGGCTGGATTTTACTCTGAGGACATGGTAACTTAGTTTCCAGACGCTTCTGATATTTTCGATTCATGGCAGGGGCCATCAGAGTAATATATTCAAGTGACTGCCCTGTGGTGTACTGATGGTATATAGACCAGAAATGTGGTCAATGCTGATGGAAAAGAGAGGGTAGGAGGCCTGGCTGAATGAACAAATAGAGGTCAGGTAGTGGCAAGTGAAATTTCTTTGTTTCAATGTCCTTAATGCCAAGTACCATCTAAACCCATGGCTACACTTCAGTCCCAATGAGAGCAGGACCCCAGCCTGAGAAAATGGGACATTTAAAAAAAAAAGTTATCTTTTCTGCTGGCTTCACAAATGTGGAAAATGATGCGACAATCAATACGTTTCTGTCCTGTCCTTGACTGCATTATTCAGCCCTTTCAGTAGTAAGTCACTTAATCCAGTTTTAATGCCAGGACAATGATTTTACCTTCTGAAAATCTTTACCATCGGTTTAAACTTTCTAAATGCTAGCTTGGAAACATGTTGCCCAGATCAAAGTATTGAGCTTAGTGTTTTTTAGTGGTAGATTTTCTCACCTCTCACCGAATTTGTTTCTAAATTCATTATCTGTCTTTTTGAATGAACTGTTAAACCGAGGCCCCGTCTACCCTCTCAGGTGGATGTCAATGATCCTGTGGCACTATTTCGAAGAACAGCAGGGGAGTTCACCCAGTGTCTTGGCCAATATTATCCCTCAATTAACATCACTAAAACAGATTAATGGTCATTTATCTCAGTGATGTCCATGGGACCTTGCTGCATGCAAAGTAGCTGCCACGTTTCCCTACATTACAACACTTCAAAAGTACTTAATTGGTTATTCAACTCCTGAGGTCGTGAAAGGTGCTTTATAAATACAAGTTCTTTCTTTCTTACTAATTTACTGTTAAACACCCGGGTCCTGAAATTAATTGGGGTTTTCGTTGGTCTCCTGCTGGAGTTACAGCGAGGACCTGCGGAGCCCCCAGAAAAACAGGGAAGGCCCAGTTACCGCCATTTCCGGGAGTTTCTTCAATGCCTTGTAAGGGGTGGAGCCAGGGGCGGGATGCCCTAAATCGGGAGTTTCCGCTCATGAGGCTGATTTAAGGCCCAGTGTTTGTGTGGCAGCCGGTGCATTGAGCGAATGGAGGCGCAATGGCCTCCACAAGGATATATGTGGTCCCCACTGGTGGGATCCAGGCTGGACAAGTGGCCGGGACCCCAAACGAATCTGAAAATTAAAAGGTAGCCAGCATGGCCCCCCTGCTCAGTGGGTTGATAGAAACATTGATGTGTCTGGAGGGGGAGTCCAGTCAACCCCCACCTCTAGTCATGAGTGGGTGGGTGCTGGAGTTTCCAACAGTCATGGGCTGTGAAGGCATTGGAAATTTGCCCAAAATGGCATGTGCGCCCGCCTTGCCCAAGCAAATGAGGTGACCCAGCAAGGCCAGCGCTGTATGGTACTGCTGGGCGCACTTTCAGTATAACCGTCAGGATAGCGTCTTGAGGAATTTTGGGGCCTAAGTATTTAGTTGGCAGCAGGTGGGCAGCTTTTATCATGACCTTGTAATAATCATGACAGTAAAGATATGAGATGGCAAGCTGCCAGGTATAAGACTGCTTTGAGTTTAAAGCAAAATGTGGGAATAATAAAAATTAATGACTCATGCATACAAATGACACTGCAGCAGTTCAGTTGGTTGTTAGGAGTCTCATAGGTACCAGCTCCGCACCAACAGTGATCACACTTAATAATTTAATTTGTTTCTCCATCCATCATAATTTCCTGTGACGATGGCAGGGCTTTTATGATCTTAGACATTAAGAAAAGGTTGTCCAGGCACATTTTATTTTCCTCCCTCAGCCAGTCCACAATAAGAAGAGTTTTTTCTGTTTAAAGAGGCACTAGCTTCACTCAGTAGAAACTTTGACTACCTTCAAGGCGAGGTAACGTGAACGGCCTTGATCAGCAATGCTCACGATTCCCGGGAAGTTCTTTACACGGAATTTTCTAGATGTAGGACTGCGAGTATTGCTCTGTCTGTAGCCTTAAAATGGATGTTTTGAATCTGTTATTAAAAAGGATAAGGAAGGAATTATCCAACACATGGCAGATTCATCACTATTTGAAATGGAAAGATAAGATAATGTTGTGGGTATGACCAGTGTTAATTTGCAGTCGTGCACCTTAGGGGGAACATTGGGTATGACTATTCGACAGAAAAGCTTGTTTCTCAAAACATTAAACTATTCTCTTTCAGGTGCTGATCGATCTGCTATACATTTCCAGAATTTTCTGTTTTTATTCCCTATCTCTGTAATCTCCTTCGACCCTACAACCCTCCAAGAACTCTGTGTTCCTCCAATTATGGCTTTTTGCGCATCCCTGATTTCCTTCGCCCCACCATTGGCAGCCGTGCCTTCAGCTGCCTAGGCCCTAAACTCTGGAATTACCACCCAAAGCCTCTCTGCCTCTTTCTCCTTCTTTAAGATGCTCTTTAAGACCTACCCTTTTGACCATAGGAACATAGGAACAGGAGTAGGCCATTGAGCCCCTCGAGCCTGTTCCGCCATTCAATGAGATCATGGCTGATCTGTGACCTAACTCCATATACCCGCCTTTGGCCCATATTCCTTAATACCTTTGGTTAACAAAATCAATCGCAGATTTAAAATTAACAATTGAGCTAGCACCGATTGCCGTTTGCGGAAGAGAGTTCCAAACTTCTACCTCCTTTTGTGTGTAGAAGTGTTTCCTAATTTCACTCCTGAAAGGTCTGGCTCTAATTTTTAGACTATGCCCCCTAGTCCTAGAATCCCCAACCAGCGGAAATAGTTTCTCTCTATCTACCCTATCTGTTCCCCTTAATATCTTGAAAACTTCTATCAGATCACCCCTTAACCTTTTAAATTCTAGGGAATACAACCCTAATTTGTGTAATCTCTCCTTGTAACTTAACCCTTGAAGTCCGGGTATCATTCTGGTAAACCTACGCTGCACTCCCTCCAAGGCCAATATATCCTTCCTAAGGTGTGGTGCCCAGAACTGCTCACAGTACTCCAGGTGTGGTCTAACCAGGGTTTTGTATAGCTGCAGCATAACTTTACCCCCTTGTATTCTAGTCCTCTAGATATAAAGGCCAGCATTCCATTAGCCTTTTTGATTATTTTCTGTACCTGTTCATGACATTTTAATGATCTGTGTACCTGGACCCCCAAGTCTCTTTGGACCTCCACTGTTTTTAGCTTTACACCATTTAGAAAGTACCCTGTTCTGTCCTTTTTAGGTCCAAAGTGGATGACCTTACAGTTGCCTACATTGAAATCGATTTGTCACATTTTTGCCCTTTCACTTAATCTATCGATACTCCTTTGTAATTTTATGCTTTCATCCACATTGCCTACAATGCCGCCTATTTTTGTGTCATCGGCAAATTTGGAGATATGACTTTCTATGCCATCAACTAAGTTGTTAATAAATACTGTGAATAGTAAAATTAAACAAGATTTTAGTCACCTATCCTAATATCTCCTTAAGTGACTTGGTATCAAATAATACTCCTGTGCAGCGCCTTGGGACGTTTTACTACGTTAAAGGCGCTATATAAACATAGAAACATAGAAACATAGAATCTAGGAGCAGGAGTAGGCCATTCGGCCCGTCGAGCCTGCTCCACCATTCAATACGATCATGGCTGATCATCCAAATCCAATACCCTGTCCCTGCTTTAATCCCCACAGTACACATATCCCACCCTACCCCCGTAACCCCACGTATTTAATTCCCCCTAACATATCCCATCCTATCCCCATAACCCCACATATATTTAATCCCCCCCTAACACTAAGGGTCAATTTATCATAGCCAAATACAAATAATATATAAATACAAGTTGTTGTTATTTCTGTTCATTTTGTTTGGGGAGCAAGAAGAGTTAACATGCTGTTAACTCTGCTGTGAATTCTTTCTGTTACTTTGATATCACATACAAGGGACATGGTGATGTGTTTGGATGCAGTTCAAGTCATTGCGTTACAAGCAAATGAGAAAAGGTTAGGTAAATACTTTTTTTGAAAACACTGCCCCTTTAAAACTCTTTGCAAGATTCCATGACAAATTGCTTTTGGAATAAGAGGAAAATATTACTGACAGAAACAATTTTACATGGCAAGTATTTTTGTATACTCATACATATACAATGAATAGTGTGGATTGTTCCAAAACGCAATAAATCCACAGAGCAACGTCAGATTATTTAACTCACAATCTTTGGGGTAAGTGAGTGATTTATTCTGCCATTAGAAATGGATCATTTTGCACACTTCACCTATCCAAAGTCAACAGTTATATTTTTACCATTTATGGTGCTTGAGGAATATACCTGAAATATATTCAGATGGGATTTATCAATCTAAATCTCTTTCTGGCTATCATACAAGAATAATTGTATCTACAAGCATCTGATCTCCTAACTTGTATCCATCCAGGTTTATTGACACAATGTATTGCCCGAATGTTGTGTGATACGGTCCAATGTTCCCACTGCGGATCTCATTGTGGGGCGGGGGGGAGGTTTTCTGGTCACAATGTGTGGTGAGATCATAAATGTGAGCGTTTCTATGATTCCACCGGAAATACCTAACAGAAGAAATCCTCATAAACCTTTTCCCGATAATATTACACATAGCGACTGGAGAAATTCTTACCCCATGAATACATTGCAGGTGTCAGTAAGCCGTCCAGATGGAAAAATACTTGGAAATATTCTTCTGTTTATCTTGCTAAGTAACAGATCTGTAGTTTTCCCACATTTCACCCTTCTATCTGACACTATAATGAGTGGGGACGGTGGGCAAGGGGAAGGAAAGTCTGGGCTGTTGACTTCTTCACAGCTTTTCAGTGAGGAGCTAATAGGAAATGTGTTGCTACATGATAAGATTGCATTAGTCCTGGAAGTTATTCCTTCCATTGGCCCTTTCCACACCACACCATGAATGCTCTGTTGTGACATTCTCCTTTGTAAATCATTGCATACTGTGGATTAATGCCAACATTTACAACTGGTAAAGAGGCTTTTATCCATCAGCTTGCATTGAATTTGAACTGAAATCTCATGATTTGAAAAGACACTGGTTGTGAAATTCATGGAGGCTGGAGTGGGCACCTCCCATTTATGTACGGGGGAGGGAGCCCGATGTGCCAGATCCTGGCTCTGCCGGGATTTAGCCCCATTTACACCAGGCTTTTAAATTCTGGTCAGGGATTCAACCCCTCCTACCTGAAGGGGGAGCTTCTGGGGGAGTTCCCAGGTTTCTCCAGGATATTCTTCCCTTTATACCCTTATAAGGCCACTGTGGAACTTACTAGAGTACTGTGTTTGATCCTGGAGGGGATTGATTACTTTCTCTACATGGAGTGCCTGCAGTGGGATGTGAAGACTTCACTTCTTCCTTCAAAGGGTGGATTGGCACAGGCTGGGTCAGTCGCTGCAGATGCATTCCTTTCGGGCACTAGCAGCCCACCCCAGATATGCAAAATATCTCTGGAATTTGGGACGGGGTCTCCGGCTTTCGGCAAGGGCGGGTGTGGGTTACGCTCCAATGGAGCACGGCCCCATGAATTTCCAGGTTTCTGGCTAGCTGTATCACCCAGTTGCCATAATAAGAACATAACAACATAAAAATTAGGAGCAGGAGTAGGCCATACGGCCCCTCGAGCCTGCTCCACCATTCAATAAGATCATGGCTGATCATCGACCTCAACTCCACTTTCCAGCCCGATCTCCATATCCCTTGATTCCCCTAGAGTCAAAAATTAAATTCTTTCAAAAAATTAGGTAGAGAAGATAACACCAAAACTAACTGAGAGACCTAGGGCTAGAAATTCAGCTCAGTAGGGTCTGATTTTCCAGCAGTACGGGTGCCGTTTTGTATCTAAAATGGCGTCTGTGCCGCGTGTACACAACTGGCATGGGCCACGGCGGATGCCATTTTGGTGAGGACGGTAGGGTAGGCGTTAGGAGCGTGCGCCGGAAGTATGTTGAGTGGGCAGATTGTGACGTCAATCAGTGTGCAATGCTGATTTGATGCCTGCGCGGCCATTTTTGTACTCAACGCTGGAGCTAACGCCCTGTCTTAATCTCGCATAGCTGAACCTGCGTTCAGCAGCAGCGGCAAGGACCCCTCGACAGCGATATTTAAATGGATCAGCAACCACTCTCAGGTTAGTTGCTAATTAATTTCTACAGGCTCAGTGTAAGTTTGTGGAAGTGTTTGGAGCTTTCCAGAGTTGTTTAAAGTTGGTGAGGTGAGAGGGAGCGGTGCTGCAAGTGGAGAAGGTCTTGGTTCTGACTTCAAGGATTCTGGTCAAACCACTTGCTCCCAGTCATGGGCAATGATCCCTCTAATTTTTTTTGGGTGCGTGGTCCCTTTAAGTGGCTGCACGGCCCATTCAAATTTTCACACAAGCGCGGTTTCTCCCATTTAAAAGCCGGTGAGTGACCTACCCGGGATCTCCAGACCGCTGCGCGGCCACGCGCTGTGCAGCTTAGTGGGAATGTTGAACATGGGTTCTGTAGTTGTCATCCCCCTTGGCCTGCAGTGTGACAAGGAGATGGAGCAGAGGCAGCGAAGAAGAAGACAAGCTGCTCCAGAGGGAGGCGGAAGCGTGGGAGATGAGCTCTCAGTAGGAGGCCTTACCCACCTACTGTCTTCTGAGAGCAATTCTCTTACCTCAGCCTGAGCCAGGAGCAGTGTGTGAGAAGTCTGCGCTTTACGACGGAGGTGCTCACAGAACTCAGCCACCTCTTGCAACCAGACCTGCAGCCTCACTCCAGGGCAAGGGCAGCGCTGCCAGTGGCTGTGAAGGTGATCGTGGCCCTGAATTTCCTCGCCTTGGGATTCTTCCAGGCTGAGCAGGCTACATCTGTAACATCTCCCAGTTCGCCGTCCACTGCTGCATAAGAGAGGTGACAGACGCTCTTTATGCCAGGAGAGGGGACTTCATTGTTTTCTCTCTGAACAGAGAGAAGCAGGCAGAGCGTGCACGTGGCTTTGCCAGGATAGCGGACTTCCCCATGGTGTAGGGCGACATCGACTGCACGCACTGGCTTTGTGGGCGCCGCATCTAAATGCTGAGATGTACCGCCCTCCCAACAATGGCCAGCACCATCTCCTCCATCGGGGTCAGGTTATGCAAGCGCACCTGTCCCCCGCTGGTTAGGTCTTGCTGGTGCCGGTTGTGAGCCACCTTGTCCTGCAAGAGAAAGGAAACTGTGTCAGTGAATGTGGTTCAATGTGTTTGCATGATATGCCTGTCATGGTTGAATAGCTGATGGTGTGTGCAAGCTGTGAGATGCAGGTGTGACTCTTGCAGTAGTGGTAAGTGTGTGAGGGTGAGGTGAAGCTATGAATGCGAGGCATGAGTCATCTGTGGTAGAGATCTTTGGTAGGTAAGTGATGGGGTGTGGTGCATTGAGCAGTGAAGGAGACTCGTGGTGTAGATATGGCATTTGAAGATGAATTCACTGACCTTGACCACTCATGTGAGGTCATTATACTTCTTCCTGCACTGCGTCCAGGTCCTCGGGGCTACACATGCTGGCATTCACCACAACAGCTATCTGCTCCCATTGCATTTTACATATTTGCCTGGAGGGCCTCCTAGCGCCCTGTGTAAATAGGACCCCTCTCATTGTGTTCACCTTCTGCACCAAGGCCTCCAGTGCTGCATTGGAGAACCTTGGAACACACTTTCTTCCCTGTTGTGACATCATTGTTTTTTTGCTGCTCTGACTCTCTTCCCCAGCCAGTTGAATGACCTGCTGCAGGCTGAATGCACCTCCCCTTTAAAAGGTGCAGGCTGCCTTTAAGAAGTGCAGGTTATCTTTAATTGGAACTAGCCTCGCATGAACTTGGGCCCCCTGCTAAGCATTCAGCCTCTCAGCAGCGCGTTCAGCGCTGGGCTGCACACCACAATCACGTTAATCAGCAGGCAGCACAAAATGCGCTGTCAGCATTCCTTTTATGGGTGCGGGTTGATTCCGCTTCACCCGTTTTCGGGGGCAAATATATTTGTAGCCCGTTAAGTTCAAATATCCTTTTTTATTGTCAAAAAGTCAATAACTTATCCGTGAAACTATAATATACTCAAACTATTAGGAGGTAGATGCTTATTTGGGAAGCAAAGGTATGAAGGGCTATGTAGAGTGTGGGGAATTTGGATTCAAAAGATAGAGAAATATCATGCCTGACAGAAATGATGAAACAGGCTCGATGGGATTAATGGTCTACTCCTGTTCTTACATTGTTTCAAATTTTTGCACTTTCATTACTTTTTTGCTGACCAGTGGAAACAATCTATCACTATTTACCTTATAACTCTTTAAAATCTTGCTGTCTTGAATTCCTTAACTAGTGAAAAAAGCCCTAACAAGTCTTTCTTCACAACTGTAGCCCCTCATCCCTGGTAACATCCTAGTGAATTCTTATCTACCAGGGTCTTTGGTGTCCCAATTTGTATTCATGTGGCTTCATTGGTGCACATAGAATAGGTGAGTTATCCCGGTGTCCTGGCCAATATTTATCCCTCAATCAACATAACGAAAACAGTTTATCTGGTCATTATCACATTGTTGTTTGTGGGAGCTTGCTGTGCGCAAATTGGCTGCCGCGTTTCCCACATTACAACAGTGGCTGTAAAGCGCTTTGGTTGTGAAAGGCGCTCTTTCTTTCTTTCTTTCTCTCTTTCTTTCTCTCTTTCTTTCTCTCTCTTTCTGTCTCTCTTTCTCTCTGCTGGATTGTACTCCTTGTGACTTGCCTTCCTTCTGTCAAGGAAATTGTTTGGATTACTCCATTGTATTAAGCGAACATGTTCTCTGTTGATTGATGGCATTTATCTTGAGGTTCATCTGCTCCTTACCTGTCCTGGTATCTATTTTCATACTTGTCTACCACCTTTATGATTCTCTCCCAGCCTTCTGATGTACCTCAGGCCTCTCCTCAGCCCTTATAACAAACAATTAACAAGTCTATTACTTATGTAACTGGGAGGAAGAAGGGCTTGAGAGCTAATTCTACCAATTATCACCAAGATTGGACAGACTACTGAACGTATGGAGATACAAACAAAAGCAATTTATTGAGACAGAAGTAAAATAAGTTATCATATACCATGCTGGGGACCACTAAAATATATCATCCTGAATACCATATCAACAACACTCAGAACCAGCTGTTTCAGCACACTCCCCTTTGTATACAAAAACACAGAATGTTAGAAATGCTCATCAGTACCTGCCAAGAGAAAAAACAGGTTATTATTTCAGGGGTAGGCCCTTCATCAGAACTTGGTCTTTGTCCAAACAATTATTACCATTGAAGTCAATGGAAATAACAATCAGGGGGAGATGTAAAATGGCTGCCGACTCGCTTTCACCCATTTTGCACTATTGCATAAAGTAAAAATTATCCCCGCAGTGTCTGGTTTTGGTCACTGAGACACAGAGACATTCAAGCTCTGGAGGCAATGCAGAAAACATACACAAGGCTGATTGCTAGTGTCACAGGAATAAGTTATGAGGAAAGACTGGAGAAAACTGGGCTTTTCAGCCTTGAAAAGAGGTGACTGAAAGGGTATATAAAATATAGTAAAGAGCACAGTAAATCTGGTACACTATTGCAAGCTAAACCACAAGAATAGGACAAGGGACCGTAGGTTCAAATTAATGAAAGGCAAGTTTAAGACCGATGTCAGGGAAGTTTTCTTCACACAAAGTAATCAAGATAATGGATTTTCAGACAGGATAGATCAGGCAAAGACCTAGCACCATTTAACAGAAAGTTGCTTGCCTTGATGGGAGGGCTGTAGGCTTGTTCTGAATGGATGAGCTGGGATATGTTGAATGACCTTACTCATCCATAACAATCTTGTGATCTTGTAATTATGAGAGCTCTGCAATCCTCACTGAAATTGTCTTGGCAACAAAACAGAGTTTTTTCAACAACATCACTCATTATTGAAAAGCATTAGTCATTCTGGACTATTCCCATAGTGTGGAGTAACACCACAGCAGGGGTTAACTAGAATCATTGGGCCCCCCCAACCACCATCTGCTCCCCCTGACCACCATCAGCGCCCGACCACCATCGGACACTCCGACCACCATCGGACCCTCCGACCACCATCGGACCCTCCAACCACCATCAGACCACCGACCACCATCGGAGACTCCGACCACCATCGGACCCTCCGACCACCATCAGACCACCGACCACCATCGGACACCCGACCACCATCAGACCACCCGACCACCATCAGACCCCCGACCACCATCAGACCCCCGACCACCATCGGACCCTCCGACCACCATCGGACCCCCGACTACCATCAGACCCCCGACCACCATCAGATCCCCGACCACCATCAGACCCCCGACCACCATCGGACCCTCCGACCACCATCGGACCCCCGACCACAATCAGACAACCCGACCACAATCAGACAACCCGACCACCATCGGACACCCGACCACCATCAGACCACCCGACCACCATCAGACCCCCGACCACCATCAGACCCCCGACCACCATCGGACCCTCCGACCACCATCGGACCCCCGACTACCATCAGACCCCCGACCACCATCAGACCCTCCGACCACCATCGAACCCTCCGACCACCATTGGACCCTCCGACCACCATCGGACCCCCGACCACCATCGGACCCCCGACCACCATCGGACCTCCAACCACCATCGGACACTCCGACCACCATCAGACCCCCGACCACCATCAGACCCCCGACCAACATTGGACCCCCGACCACCATCGGACCCTCCGACCACCATTGGACCCTCCGACCACCATCGGACCCCCGACCACCATCGGACCCCCGACCACCATCGGACCTCCAACCACCATCGGACACTCCGACCACCATCAGACCCCCGACCACCATCAGACCCCCGACCAACATCGGACCCCCGACCACCATCGGAGCCCGACCACCATCGGACCATGCAACCACCATCAGACCCCCGACCAACATCGGCCCCCCGACCACCATCGGAGCCCGACCACCATCGGACCCCCGACCACCATCGGACCCTCTGACCACTATCGGACTCCCGACCACCATCGGACCCTCCAACCACCATCGGACCCCCGATCACCATCGGACCCTCCAAACCAACATCGGACCACCCGACCACCATCAGACCCCCGACCACCATCAGACCCCCGACCACCATCAGACCCCCGACCACCATCAGACCCCCGACCACCATCAGACCCCCGACCACCATCGGACCACCCGACCACCATCGGACCCCCCGACCACCATCGGACCCTCCAACCACCATCGGACCCCCCGACCACCATCGGACCCTCCGACCACCATCGGACCCTCCGACCACCATCGGACCCCCCGACCACCATCAGACCCCCGACCACCATCAGACCCCCGACCACCATCGGACCCCCCGACCACCATCGGACCCCCCGACCACCATCGGACTCGCCCGACCACCATCGGACCCCCGACCACCATCGGACCCTCCGACCACCATCGGACTCGCCCGACCACCATCGGACCCCCGACCACCATCGGACCACCCGACCACCATCGGACCCTCCGACCACCATCGGACCCTCCGACCACCATCGGACCCCCCGACCACCATCAGACCCCCCGACCACCATCAGACCCCCGACCACCATCAGACCCCCGACCACCATCGGACCCCCGACCACCATCGGACCCTCCAACCACCATCGGACCCTCGGACCACCATCGGACCCCCGACCACCATCGGACTCCCAACCACTATCGGACCCTCGGACCACCATCGGACCCCCGACCACCATCGGACCCCCCAACCACCATCGGACCCTCGGACCACCATCAGACCCCCGACCACCATTGGACCCCCGACCACCATCGGACCCTCCAACCACCATCGGACCCCCGACCACCATCGGACTCGCCCGGCCACCATCAGACCACCCGACCACCATTGGACCCCCCGACCACCATCAGACCCCCCGACCACCATCAGACCCCCGACCACCATCAGACCCCCGACCGCCATCGGACCCCCGACCACCATCGGACCCTCCAACCACCATCGGACCCTCGGACCACCATCGGACCCCCGACCACCATCGGACTCCCAACCACTATCGGACCCTCGGACCACCATCGGACCCCCGACCACCATCGGACCCCCCAACCACCATCGGACCCTCGGACCACCATCAGACCCCCGACCACCATTGGACCCCCGACCACCATCGGACCCTCCAACCACCATCGGACCCCCGACCACCATCGGACTCGCCCGGCCACCATCAGACCACCCGACCACCATTGGACCCCCGACCACCATCAGACCCTCCGACCACCATCGGACCCCCGACCACCATCAGACCCTCGACCACCATCGCACCTCCCGACCACCATCAGACCCTCCGACCACCATCAGACCCTCCGACCACCATCGGACCCCTGACCACCATCGCCCCCCCCCCCCCCACCCCCCCCCCCCCGCCCTGCGATCGGGCCATCTCCCCCACAATCTCTAATAACCCCACTAGACCTACCTGCTCTCCTCAGCTGTGACCTTATGCTACAGGCTTCCCGCCTGACAGGCCTCTAGCCTATCAATCAGGCTGCCCATGGGCGGGAAACCGACAGAAAATAATTTAAAGGAGCCCCGCAGTTAAAAACTGCAGGACATTCGGGAAACCTGTTCCTCCAGGTTTCCGGACCTCAAATCAGCAACCCACCCCACGCACGGAACATGTCTCCGGGCTAAAATCCAGGCCGTAGAATCATAGAATCTTTCACCACAGAAAGTCTTGAGTCTTGAGTCTTACCGTGATGGACATTTTCTTGTCTTGGATCGATTTCGCGGCAGCTTTGCACAGTGCGGTCAGCACTGTGAGTGACTCACAGCCTGGGGTTAAAATTGCAACGGGGTCCGTATTACATCATCAAACCCGACTTTTGAATATTTATGAGCCTGTGACCAGCCTCGCACGCCTCCCAAGACCCGGGAGTAAAATAGCGTCTGGCGGGAGTGCGGCATGAATGGGGAGGAAAGTAGTCTGGCTCTATTTTAACCCCCTTGTACATCTCGGTCTCATCAGGGGCAGGACAGGGGGTGGGGGCTTAAAACCAGGGCTTTGGTGTTTCATGTCAGAAAATGTGCAGGATATTTTATAAATGTTTAGAAAAAGAAGTAATACTTTGAGGGTTATAGAGCCCAAGGACTTCATTTGCTCTCAAACCCACGCTCCACATCTCTTTTTTGACTTTGTCATCTTTCCGTTTTATTTTTGTGCTCATGCAGTGCGTAGTTTTACTCATTTCTAGTGTGATATCTCACCCAGCTGACAATGTGCTTATTCAAGCATGGACTTTCATTTAATCGCTTTACTCCTGTTTGGGACATTATTTGGTTCAGAGCCTATCCAACTCTACTGAAATATTTCTCAGTGCTGCCAACTGCCTGCCAACTTTTCTGCCCAATTAAGTTGACATGGGTTCCCATACATCCCTCTAGAATTTGCTCTTTTCTTTGTTTTTGACTTCATTTCTGACTCTAAACCTATATATGTTATCAAAAACGAGAAAAAGTTCTCCTACTTTCAGGTCACTTACGTGTCTTAGTTCATGATCCAGAACCAGGCCTAGTACTATATCTTTCCATGTTGGATTAATAACATACTGAGGGTCAGTGTGACTTTGGTGATAGTGTAAAATGGGCAATGTCGCCCGTTATACATCTCTCTCCCAATTTTCATTTACATTGAAGTCAATAGAGATGAAAATCGGGAGAGATGTATAACGGGCGGCTGATTCAATATTGCCCGCTTTCCACTATCAGCCAAAGCCAAAATTATCCCCTCTAACTTAGAAAACATCGCTGAATACATTCTATAAACATCTTTCCGTTTTCAATGCTATCATTAGATTTATCCCAGTCTGAATTGTTAAGCGTTTGTTTGGTTCAGTTGATAGCACTCTAATTTCTGAGTCAGAAGGTTGTGTGTTCATAATCTAGGCTGATGCTCAGTGCACTACTAATGAAAGGCTTCATTGTTACAGGTGCTGTCTTTCAAATAAGATGTTAAATGTCTGCCTGTCCACATTAATGTAAAAAATCCCATGGTACTATTTGACGAAGGAGTTCTCCTGGTGCTTTGAGTGACATTCTTCTTACACCAGCACCACCACAATAGATTCTTTAGCTATTTATCTTATATGTGGTTTGTGGGATCTTCCTATGTGCAATTTGGCTGTCCTTCATTGGATGTGAAGCATTTTGGGATGTCCTGAGGCTTGATAAGATCCTATATCAATGTAAGTTCTTTCTTTTTTAACTTACCCTAAATTACAGCCCTATTACTTTTGCTAACTTCTGTGACTAAAGTGGACCCAAAAACCTGTGGGCCTTTGACCCTGATACCAATGCCAGCATCTGCCCACTGGTGACCTCCGGTGCAAAAGTTTGTAGGGTCAAGGGAAGGTCACCTAATTTAAATATTCCCAGCAGGCTCCTGCGCCACTAGGGAGTCATTCTTGGGCATGCACTTGCCCTTCCCCCGCCCCCACAGAAACATTCTTGAAGAAAGCCCATTAACCCCTTTTATAAGGAGGCCAAAAAAAATGCCTTAAATTTTCAAATTCTTCAGGCCTGGACCCCCAGGTGGGCTTTCTTTGTGCCATTGGACAGGCTGGTATACCTGAAGCCACCCATCTGCCCACCAATGTTCTACCAGGCCTGGTATATGTGAACTTTGGGCCTGGAAGTCCCTGACCCTGGCTATATCCCTCTCTCGCTGTTGGCTTTGTTTGAAGCTGGCAGAGGATCTGGCTCTCAAGCTCCTGTAGAAACTGCCAGGGAAGGCCGGGACTTAACATTTGTGACCCTTCCACTGGATTCCCACCAGAATTTTTGCAGGAGTGTGCTGGAAAGGGCCACAGATTTTCTGCCCCAGATCACCCCTATTTCTTTCTTAATATTTGACTATCTATACTGGATACCCAATATTGTTGCACGCCCCTAATTATTTATCAGTTCCATTCAGGAAGACTCTGAACATCACCTTTGATAATATCGCTTCTTTCTAATACTGTAACTGTGTCCATGCTTAGTAATGCCAGCCCCACTTCCATTTTTTTTTACTCTATCTCTTCTGAAAATTTTATATCCAGGCAGGTTTAATTTTCATTAATACAAAAGCAAAATACTGTGGATGCTGGAAATCTGAAATAAAAACAGAAAATGCTGGAAATACTCAGCAAGTCAGGCAGCATCTGTGGAGAGAGAAACAGAGTTAACGTTTCAGGTCGATGGCCCTTCGTCAGAACTGGAAAAAGTTGGAGATGTAACAGGTTTTTGCTTAAAAATCTGTTACATCTCCAACTTTTTCCAGTTCTGACGAAGGGTCATCGACCTGAAACGTTAACTCTGTTTCTCTCAGCACGATGCTGCCTGACCTGCTGAGTATTTCCAGCATTTTCTGTTTTTATTTTAGTTTTCATTAACTTGCTGAACCCAAGGGTCAAAGGTCTGATTATGAGGCTCCTCCTGGCCCACAAAGGAAAGTAAAACCTTACCTTGAATGGCTTCTTCTGCTCCCGAGCTTCTGCTCTTCTCACTTGACTTTACCTGGCTGGAAAGCCACAGTAGCTTCCCTGCTCAGGTCAGAGTTAAAATTGTGGTCGGGGCCCATTGAGTTCGTCGGACCCTGATCTGCATATTTAAAGAAGGACCCTGCGAGCTTCAGGTGGGTGCCTTTGCCATCTGCTCAGAAGAACTGGTTAAAATTGAAGATGGTGGGATCCAGCCAGGACATGGCGAGTAGGGTTAAAATCAGCACCATAGTTTTTAAAAAGGGCAAATTAAAGCAACATGATTCTTCTAGTGGGAACGACAGAAACAGCCACTTGGAACACACTCGTAATAATATCCAAACAATAATAAATTAGCAAATTTTCAAAAGGGACATGACTGACCTGCTTGACTGTAGAAAGTCATATGATGTAATGTACTGAGACTTCCAAAAGGCATTTGACACAGTTCCACACAAAAAGGCGATTAAATAAACATAAAGGTGTCGAGATTCAGGGTTAATCTTGGATGTGGATAAGAAATTGGCTGAAGGGTAGAAAATAGCCGGTATTTATTAGAGGACTTATGTCTGGGTGCAGTAAAGTACTGAGAGGTTATCTCAAGGCTCGTTATTGGGGAACTTTTGTTTCTAATTGACATCACTGACTTGGATTCAGAAAGCCAATACAAATTGTTCAAATTTGCAGATGATACCAAATTAGAAGGGGCAGTGGATTCAGAGGAGATGGGAGAGAAATAACAAAATGAGTTGGACAGAATATGGAAGTCACCAGAACAATAGCAGATTAAATTTAATATGAGCAAATGTAAAATATTGCAGAGGAGAAGGAAAAATGGGTAACACTCATACTCCATGAATGGTCCATCGAGCCTGCACCGACACATATCCCACCCTATCCCCGTAACCCCACGTATTTAATGCCCCTAACACTAAGGGCCACGATAGATGTTGAAAGAGACTTAGGAGTCTTAATAGATAAACATTCAAGATGTCCAACTACTGCAGCAGCAATCAACAGAGCCAATACAATGCTGGGCCATAGAGAAAAAATAGTAGCGTACAAGTTAGAGGAGGCTATAATCAAACTGTATAGTACTCTGTTCAGACCATACCTTCCGTACTGTGTGCAGTTGTAGTTACTAGGACACAGGGAAGCATTCAAATGCTGAAGGAAGTACAGGGAAGAGCCAAAAGGCTGAACCCAAGTGTCAAATGTCTGAGTTATGGGGAAAGACGGGAGAAACTTGGGCCTATAAATTTGGCCGAGCAGCTCCCGTTTTTCGGATGCTACCCGGCCTACGAAGCAGGAATTGTGCCGCCCGCCATATTGGATAAGGTAGATGCACTGGTGGCAGGAGCGCACGCCAGGAACATTAAAATATATTCATTTCAAGGTCCTGCGCATCTTGCAGGACCCGCTTTGGAATTTTGAATGCTCTAGTGCTTTACTCGCCACATGCTGAACTTGCACAGCACAGTGTGGTGTTACTGGCAGAAAGGTCCCCATTCTTACCTGAATGTGGAGCTGGGAGGAGCAGGAGTGTTTGCAACCTTGGCATCCTATTTGACCCTGAGCTGACCTGCTGAACCCATATCCTCTCCATCACAAAGTCTGCCTACTTCCAGCTCCGTAATATCGACCATCTCTGCCTCTGCCTTAGCTCATCTGCTGCTGAAACCCTCATTCATGCTTTTATTACCTTCAGACTCGACTATTTCAATGTTCTCCTGGCTGGCCTCCCATCTTTCACCCGCCATAAACTTGACCTCATCCAAAACTCTGACTGAACCAAGTCCCATTCACCCATCATCCCTGTGCTTGTTGACCTACATAAGAACATAAGAAATAGGAGCAGGAATAGGCCACTTGGCTCCTCGAGCCTGCTCCGCCATTCAATAAGATCACGGCTAATCTTGGGCTCAAAGCCACTTCCCTGCCCGCTCCCCATAATTCTTCACTCCCTTATCTTGCAAAATTGGCTTCTGGTTCACCAACAACTTAGCCCAGATCTTCCGTTCCCCATGATGACGTAAGCACAGCGTACGCAATCGTAATCCTTGTAAAAGGACCCGCAAGTTCCAGGTTTCTGCCTGCGCTGCGCATGCGCGAGAACCCAGAACTTGCGATCTGTCAAGGTTCGCCAGATCTACCGCATCAACCCAGAAATCACGTTCGCTGGCGCAGCAAATGGTCACAAAACTCTTAAGCCTGGTAAAAGCAGACATAGGGCCTGCTTTCACCAGTGTAAGGGTTAATATAAATGTTAAATTAAAAATTTAAAAATAAAAAATCATCCACAAACATTTAAAATTGTTTATCTAAATTTTGGCCCGGATTAACACTTTTAAAATTATTTTTCAAAAAATTACATTTTTATTATAAATGCTTCGTTAAAGGGACTTTTAATTAAATTTGAAAATGGGAACATTTATTTTTATTCCAATTTTGTAAATTATTTAATTATTTGGGGATTCCTCATATGCTTATGGAAATCCGGTCATAAATGGAATCCCCATAAGCATGATGAGGAATCCTCCTATCAGATAGGAGGACCTGGCCTATGCGCTCCCAGGACGCTTCCGAACCGCCTGCGTCCCTGTGATCCATGGGTCTTTAAGCTCGGGAGCCAGCAGGTAGGTGCGGATTTTTTTATCGGGTCGGAGGCATACTCCGGAGGTACGCCTCTGACCACAAATTCCGGCCCCTTGATCTTAAAGTTCTCATACTTGAAATCAAATCCCTCCATGGCCACGCTTCTCCCTATCTCTGTAACCTCCTCCAGCCTTACAACTCTCCGAGAACTCTGCATCCTCAACTTCCTTTGTCCCACCATTGACAGTCATACGTTCAGCTGTCTAGACCCTAAGCTCTGGAATTCCCTCCCTAATCCTCTCTCCTCCTTTAAGATGATCCTTAAAACTTACCTGTTTGACTAAGCTTTTAGTCACCTGTCCTACTATGTCCTTCCATGGTTCATTGTCAATTTTTGTTTGATTATAGGGCTACGAAGCCCCTTGGGACGTTCTACTACGTTAAAGGCACTATTTAAATGCAAGTTGTTGTTGTAAGGGGCCTAATGCCAGGGGCCACTAGAAAAATCGTCCAACCCAATTTCGGGTTGAACATCTTACCTTGGGGGACAGAATGTTGGTCCCCGAAAATGGGCATCATTGCACCCATTTTACGTCGGTCCAATTTCTACCCCTAGGTGCTTTGTGTAAAAGCAGTGGTTTCCAGCAATTCAAGAACTAACTTATGAGGAAAAAATTCCCAGATAAAAATGAAGTATTACACAGACAAGAGGGTGATTTCTAATCTAGCACTTAATGCAATTACAGGGTTAAACTGAAGGGTATAAAATGCTCAAGCTTCAATCTCCTGCCTTATAATGTGGTGCAAATCCTTTGATTGCATTACTGCCTTGTAATCAATCCAGCAGTAATGATTTTATATTTAATTGGGTTTGTTTTGCGTGATACTATAAGCAAAATATAATAAACACTCAGGTAGTGAATTTCTTTGCCATATTTAGCATGTTAGTGGCGTATTAACGGGGCAGGAAGATCGGGCAAAAGCCATTTCCGTCCATTTTCCACCATTACATCTCTTCCACAAGTTTCTTCGGGCTTTTTGGCACTCTCCAATATCTGCCCACTGAGTCCTGAATGCCCTCATTTCAATAAATACTAATATAGTCCAATGGCACTGCAGCTCCCAGTTTCCAGCTGTTACACTTGCAATGCACTCAAGGTGAATTAGACTGAGATCTATAAGGTGCTCCCTGATCTCGTCAGAGAAGAAAATCAGGTCAACAGGTGGCTTCTGGTTGACCAAGCATATTGCCTGCTCCCATGGATAATCACCCCATGAAATGTGGTCTGAACAGCAGCAGAGGAAGGCTACAATAAGGCAGGTGTCTTTACTAGACTGATTATCGAAAGGACTGTCAGGGCCTTAAAGTTCACTTCCTGGACAGGTCGGGAGGAGCTCTGCAGGATGCTCCAAATCGTATGTCATGAATAGTTATAATCTGTTCATTGTTCCCTTCATGACTTCGCCATTCAAAATACTTTGGTACTGCTGGTGAGGAGGCCCTGGCTCTGTTGGAATCAGAACTAAATGGAGGAGAGCATCATGATGAACTACACTCCAAGGACTGCTCAGTAACTGCTGCAAATGGCATCAGAACACATCTCATCACTGAAGTCTTCTCTTCTGTGTGACACAGCCTGCTTTTGACACCAACGCCTTTCCTCCTTCTCTCCTGCTTTCAAATAAAGTGACCTTCCCTCAATCCACTACCCCTCCTACAGCATGACAACACATCAGCCCTCTTTGCCCCATGTAAGCGTGCCACTAATCATCACCTGAGTGATAAGTGAGCACCTACTATGTGTACCCTTTCCTGTATGACTCTAACCTCCATGAAAAACTAAGTGCAATGTCAGTGCACAGTCTCTTTTAATACAATGAAGGCCAAAGTGAACACAAGGCAACTCATCATTCTTGACACCTTTCTTCCCTTGGATGCCTACACGTGCCTTTCTTTCTCCTATTCTAGTGCTTTTCCTAGGCGCAACCTGAAGGCCAGTGAGGCGGGAGGTGGCTCATGTTCTACAGAAAGGTAATGGGACTGGTATATGCTCTGAGGGGAAAGCCAAAGACCTGGCATGTGCTGCTGTGCTGAGAGGCGGCACCATCAGGCACGTGTGCTCCAGCTTGCGCCATTCTGCTGGGCCTTGAATCTGTGTCCGATGGATAGATAGGGGAGGGAGGGAGGGAGGAAGGAAGGAAAGAAGGAAAGAAACGCGGCAGCCAATTTGCGCAGCATGCAGAAGCATGAAGAGACAGAAGCATGCATCATGGCTGCCATG
Source organism: Squalus acanthias (assembly GCA_030390025.1). NCBI lineage: Eukaryota > Metazoa > Chordata > Chondrichthyes > Squaliformes > Squalidae > Squalus > Squalus acanthias. The sequence continues at coordinate 148,466,449 of CM059426.1, read as the reverse complement.
GTCAGGAAGCCAGAAAGCAGACTGCTCTCAATTCTCTCCCCTATTGCCACTAGAACTGCAGTCTGTCCCGCCGTGGAGGTGGAGGCACTGATTGGTCCCTGGCTGCTTCTTAGGTCGGGTTCTGTTGCAGAATCCAATGAAACTTCCACAAACTCCTTTGGTGCCAGCAACTAAGCAAACGCCTCCCTGATGCTGCTGCAAAGGAGAGCTGTAGACTCAAGAGTCCGACCTGTCAGGTGCCACACATCCTATGAGACTGACCTCAGTAGGTGTGATGTTCCTCGATAATCCTTCCTTTCAGACGAGCTCCCATGAATCTGGGTCCCATGGCTCGAAGCCATGGGCTGCCTTCTCTTCAGCCTCCACTGGCAAGGTGGTACATCCTCACCCACTTCCCAGTCCTCCAGATCCCTCATTCTCTCTCAGTCACCAAGTGCCACATCCTCACTAACACTATCTAATTGCCCTGGGATGAAAATATCTGAGCAGGTGCATGGGACTGAAGAAGTAAGTGATGCAGGGGATGAGTTGGCCAGACAAACACGGGGCAGGAAGTCTGTGGAGGAATGTATGGGTGGGCTTCAGTCCGCCGTCATTTCCCTCATCATCATCCTCCTCGTCATTATTGTAGTTGACCAGGAAGTAGTTAAGTCTCTGTTGTTCCTCATCTTCATCTACCTCCTCCTGTGATATCAGTTACTGTGGTGGATCTGACAGAAAGGAGGGTAGAATGGGTGAGCATTACTCCCTTGGGATTAATTCAATTTCCTCGAGGAGATCTTGGAAGTATAAGTCAGAAAAAATCAATTTTCTTCTGTGTCTAGGTGGCACGTTCTGTTGCCTTGTTTGGCTGCGTGCGCCAGCGAGTCTTGCTTGAAAGACATGCTTGAAAAGTATCATAAAAAGATTGATGAATCTTTAATCGTAGGACATTATCTGAGGGACAAGTGACAAGCCTGCAACACATTGCAGCAAGATTCTGATGACCTGCTCTACGCTCTGGAGACAGTGACAGCCCAGGTGATTGCTGCAGCATCAAGACACCAGTCTAAGGACATTGCTGCCTTCTAGAGTGGCGGCTCATAGTACGGCAATAGATGCTTTCTGAATGTCAATGGTGCAGGATTAGCAAGAGCTCATTGGGACTATTTGCTCTGTGATGCCACTGACTGGTACAACTTCTGAGCCTGTGCCCTGCACCAGTGGGCTGCAAGGAGTGGGCACAGATGTCGTTCTCTCTTCGGAGAGTGGCAGTGAGCCTGTTTCCTTCAGGCCTTATCGAGTGCCTTCACATGGGGGAGCTCTAGACATGGCCCCTTGCCACTGCAATAAAAAAGCTGCCAAAAACTGGACCCTCAGGGACAGAATTTAATCTGAGGTTAGAGTCATCTCAGGTCTCTAAGCCTCCAAAGAAACCATTCCAGTCACCCTCATCTCACTTTGGGAAAACCTCGTCAGATGAGAACAAGTGGGTTATCTGTCACAAAGGGGTGTCAAGGTGTTAAGAATTAGTTGTAGATAGGGAGAATGGATTTTTGTGGTACTTTCTGCGGTTTAAAAATTAAAGCTTGCTCACACAGAGCTGTGGCGACCCATAGGGAATGTCATACCTGCTCCTGAGAAACCCTCACTGTGGGTGGGGGTGGGGAAGTCAAAATTTCCCAGTGGTCCCAGACGGGCAGAAGCGGTGAGGAGCCACTTGAAGGCTGTGTTGGCAGAATGCCAAAAAATACTGCTCCAAAAATTGCGAATCGAACCGTCCACACTCTTGAGGCTCACAAAACTCTTCCCTTTCACCAATCTCAGCTGATCCTGGCAACAGCTGCTCCTTAAATTTCTCATTCTAACTGAGCCAAGTGCGATGCAAGTGTAAAACCAGGACAATTAGACCACGGCTAGGCCCTTATTTACATATATCACTCGGGGCTTAGCAGGTGGTTTGAAGGTAAACCTAAAAATGGCAAGGGAATTCGAGATGGGTTTTGGGGGTGGAAAACTGGTGGAATTGGCTTTCGTCCCATTTGCTGGCAAAAAAAAAGGTCATGCCCCGATCCTACAATGAAAGTACACAGATAATGGCGTGGAAATTTAGGGCCAACCTCTTTAGAATTCAATTTCTGTGTACATTTCCTGACTGGTTGAAATCATTGCAGACGAATTGGAATTTATTCCAGCAGTAGAGCTTAAGTCTGACTGACTATACTTGCCTTCATTAGCCGAGGCATAGAATATAAGAGCAGGGAGGTTATGATGGAGCTGTACAAAATGCTAGTTAGGCCACAGCTGGAATACTGTGTGCAGTTCTGGTCGCCACACTATAGGAAGGATGTGATTGCATTGGAGAGGGTGCAGAGGAGATTCACCAGGATGTTACCTGGGCTGGAGCGTTTAGCTATGAAGAGAGACTGGATAGGCTGGGGTTGTTTTCCTTAGAGCAGAGAAGGCTGAGGGGGGACCTGATTGAGGTGTACAAAATTATGAGGGGCATAGATAGGGTAGATAGAAAGGAACTTTTCCCCTTAGTAGAGGGGTCAATAACCAGGGGGCATAGTTTCAAGGTAAGGGGCAGGAGGTTTAGAGGGGATTTGAGGAAAAACTTTTTCACCCAGAGGGTGGTTGGAAGCTGGAACCCACTGCCTGAAAGGGTGGTAGAGGCAGGAACCCTCACAACATGCAAGAAGCATTTAGATGAGCACTTGAAATGCCATAGCATACAAGGCTATGGACCAAGTGCTGGAAAATGGGATTAGAATAGACAGGGCTTGATGGCCGGCGCAGACACGATGAGCCGAAGTGTCTCTTTCTGTGCTGTATAACTCTATGGGCTGGATTTTCATTGACCCGTGGAGGCGGGTTTGGAGGCGTGTGGGGGATTAAAATTGTGAAAACTGGCGGGCAGGCACAAGTCCGCCTCCATCCCGCCTCCACGCAATTTTCATGAAATCGTGTCTGCTGGTCCCGCCTGCGTCCCGCCTTTAAGAGACGGGATAGGCTGTTAAGGCCCTTAACAAGCACTAAATTGCCTCTATAATGCCATTTTGAAAGGCCTTTGTGATTTTAACCCTTGTTCTACGTGAAGCACGCCTGTTCTGAACCACGATTGTGAAACCTGGCGGGAGCACATTTTTCTTTCTCTCTCTCTCTCTTCCATCTCTCTCTCTCGTGTAAAAATATCTGGGAGCAGACTTAGTGCTGCTGCTGCTCATTTTGCATCCAGGTCCTCTCACAGCAAAGGCCAGGCAGTCTTTGCAGACCTTCAATGCAGCAGCAATGATGACATCATCAGAGGCGACTTTCAGACTGAAAACACTAATTGGGTCATGGGTTCCCACATGCTGGAACTCAATTGCCCAATTAGGTGAAAATCGCATCAATCTCCCACATCCAATTGCAGTCGGGTGGATAACACGAAAAGTGGATGACACGACCCCAACCCGCCCCAGTATCAAAATCCAGCCCTATGACTCTATGGGCTTGATTTTGCTAGGCCCGAGGAGGCGGGATTGGAGGCGTATGAGGTGGTAAAATCGCAAAAAATGGCGGGCGAGCCTGATCCCGCCTCCGAGCAATTTTCCCAAATGCGTGTTTTCTGACCCCGTTTCCATCCCGCCTCCAAGAGGCAGGATAGGCCCTTAAGGCCCTTAACAACCAGTTAAGTGCCTCAATAATCCCTTTTTGAGAGGCCTTTCTGATTTTCCCACTTTTCCCACGTCCTGCACGTCTCCTCTGGAACACGCCAGTGAATCCTGGCGGCCTCACAAGTGGACTGCTTACTAACAGCTGCAGCTCCACCATTAAAAAGGAGTTTTCACCAATCATCATTTGCAGGTGGCAGAACTTTGTTGTCTCAGGTCTGGGGGAACTTTTAGCAGGCATACCCATTGTTGTGGAAGTTTGGAGCCTGACACCCATCTCCAGTGTGACCTTCTGGGAAACGCCTCTCGCCACCTTGACTGAGCGCTTCCTGAACTGAGGCATATACCAGAAGCATGGGAACCATTTATTTCCTTTCCTCCTGGACATCAGATTCGGACGAAGACCAGCTGTGGCAGCAGCAGAACCATGAACAACAGGAGCAACAACAGGAGTGCCAAGCTGCTGCTTACCCACCTGAAGCTGCACAGGCCAGAAGGCGCCAGCGCGCGACCACATTGCTGCCCGGGATGCAAGGGACGCACTCATCTTGGCCAGATTTGCTTAGCCTGCACAATCAAACACTTTTGCCTCGCACCTTCTTATCAGACCATCGACAATGGCCAAGAACCTGCGGATTCCTATCACTCTGACCACCATACTGACAATTGCAAGTTGCCCTGAGCCCTCAATGTGGAAGTCCCATTAGAGAAATGACACATACCACAACTGCAACAGTTTGCCATCAGAATTTTTTATGACAATAAGCAACTGATGGCTTTTCAAAATTAAACACAACATTACACCCAAGTGACTACCCTTGTGACTACTTGTGCATTATCTTCCTCTTACGCGTGCTCCTACATAGTGCTTCACCTGTGGCTTCAGCAGATGTGGAGGCCCCTTGCTCACTTTCTTGCTGCTCCTGTCTCGACACCTTTGGTGGGCATCTTCTGGGGTTGTGAACCTGTGAGGGCTCGGCAACAATCTGCTGCTCCTGCGGCTGTGCAGGGGTTGAGACACCGATCTCAGTTGGGTGGGGACTCTGGTGGGGCTCTGACCGAGGGCTCTGCAGTGGCATGGTCATGTGAGCGCTTGGAGAGGAGCCCCCACTTCCTTGTTGTCTGCCACCAACATCCCTCTCATGGGTCAGCCCCACTTCAGACCTAGCAAGTGGCTGGACAGCCCCTTTCTGCACTTCAGGGGGGCCATGAGGACTCATTTCTGCACTGGAAGTCCTACTCCAGAGGACTTCCATGAAGGTCTGGTTTCTCTGCTCAATAGCTGACCATCGCTCCTCAAGAGATATCAGTCTATTCTGAACAATGACCATGTTTTCACGACCCTGGCGACTAAGCTCCTCCATGACCATAGCCATCCTCTCCTCTGCGGTAGCCATCCTTTCCACGGAGGTTGCCATCCTTTCTGTGGTGATGCGTTCATGTGCTAATGCCTCCACAAAGGCTCTGCTCATGTTAGCGATGGACTCCTCCATTCGCTCCACACTCGCAGTGACCCTGGAGACTAAACCTGCCAGAGACTCCTGCACCTGTTCCTGGAGTTCCAGCACCACTCTTCTGCTGGATGGACCCGGAGGCACAGGGTCGACATGCAGTCGAGCCGAGCTGGCAGAGTCCTGTGCCCTCCGACGAGGACTCTCCACTGCTGTCCCTGTCTCCACCATCTGCTGATGCTCACTTGTGAGCTGTGATACACCAGGTGACAACACTACACTATCTCGCGCAGTTCCCACCGAGGTGTGAGTGTCTGCGCTGGTGCTGGGTGCGCTGAATTCTGCTGACGCTACGCCTTCAAAGGTTGCAGCTTCCTCTGAGGAGTCTGGAAGCTTAGGCTCTTCCTCTTGGACAGTGGGGACGGGGGCTGTCGATGGTCCTGTGAGGGAGTAAAGGAAAGAGTTGGAGATGTGAGGTAAAGTTTGCATGCACATTGAATTGTGCAGATGATCATAAGTCAATCTGTTAGACCTTCAGAATCATTATCAGTTACTCATGCAATGTCAATGAGAGAGATGCAAAGCTATTCTGTCACCAGCTTGCTGTGATGCACCTGTCTGTCCGTCCCCCACTTGCGCATCCTCCTCCACTCCCACAATCTCCAGGGCCACCTCCTCCGCAGTGGTGAGCTGGACTACTGAGGGTGGCCCGCCTCCTGTCCTCGCCCTCTCCCTCTTATTGTGGGCTCTCTTTTCCTGTAATGAGGGACACAAGTGGAGTTTGAGTGAAAATGAAGGAGTGAGTGTAGAGATTCCATTGCATAGATGCTTAGAAGGAGACAAAGATGGAGTGAGGTGCCAAGACCAAGGGCCCTCCCTGTATGTTGTATGTTGTTGCCATAGCATCACAGCGATAGGGAGTGTGTGGGCTGCATAGTCGAATAGTTAAGTGAATGTGAACATACAGAGAGAGGGAATGGGTAAGGGTGCAGGGATGTCAGTGTCAAGTGGAATGTGGAAGAAGAGGTTGGCAAAGCTGAGTGCTGGTGAGGAGAGGCGATGGGGATCAGATTGAGGGTGATGGGAAAGGCATACTCACTTTTCCTGTGCGGAGAAGGTCATGAAACCTCTTCATGCACTGCAGCCAGGTTCTGCGGCACATAGACATTGAGTTGACCTCCTGGGCCACTTGCATCCACACAGCTTTAGTCTGCTGGGGAGGCTTTTTCCTCCCTGAGGAAAGGAAGAGCACCTCCTTATTTGATCTTGCTCCCTCCACCAGAGCTTGCAGGGCGGCGTCATCGAACCGTGGAGCACACTTTGGCCTACTGCTGGCCATATTTGCTGAATGAAGCGATCACAACAATGGGCATAAAGTTTGCAGTCTCCAGAAGAAGCAAGGCTGCTTGCAGGCCTTAAATCCAGCAGCAATGATGACGTCATCGGAGGCGACTTTCAGGATGGAAAGTCTCATAGGGCCAGGGGTTCCCACACGCTGGAAATCAAGTGCCCAATTAGGGGAAAATCGCACTTTTTTCCCACTTCACATCGGAGTCGGGGTCCTGACACGAAAACCACCTGACACGCCCCAGCCCGACCCCAATGGCATAATCGAGCCCTATGACTCTATTTAGTGCAAGATTGCGGAATTTAGTTAAAATGTAAAATGTTATGGGGGAAAAATTCAGTTGGTTGCGCCTCCCGTTAGCGCCTTAAGAGGGCGCTAATGGGGCGCAAAGCAGCTAGCGCCCGGGCGCGGCGAAGTTTGCACCGCTCGCGAAATTAAATAGACATTTTGCGGCGGCGCTAAACACTACCGCCACGATCTCCTGCGCCGGCAGATCGTGACGTCAGACGAGTGTGCAACGCCCCGGTATCGCCCCGGAGCGGATATTGAGTGGCGCCCCCTGCCTTACCGCCTGACGCTAGCAACGACAGGTTGATAGGAGTGTTCTTCTGTCATGAAGGGAAAGGGGGAGCGCTATTTAAAGGTGACCGCTTCCTGCCTTTTATTGTTGGTGCCATTTTTGAACTACGCATTCTGAGAGAGAGTGAGAGAGACTTCTGGAGAGATTCAATGTTGTGTGAAGGAGTTTTGGGTACTGAGCAGCACTTTGCAGGTTCATTTTGATTTGCTATTCCTTGTATCGATTTAGAAGAGACTGTGGGGGCTGCACTCTGAGCTCTTTGCCTGGTACTCTCCATTGTTCTTTCCAGCAGATTTGATGTGCAAGTCTCTCCAGGCCGAGATTCAAGGCGGCAATGAGCAGGATGTGGATGGAAAGCAAGATCAACCATCCCCTTTAAGAACTGGCCCGTGCCATTGTGTGTGTGTTCCATTGCTGACTGACATCACATGAGCTTCGCCAGCGCTCTGAGTTAGCGCCTCACTCCTCGGCCTTTGCGCCTTAAGACAGGTGTGCAGCGCCTGATTTAGCGCTCCAATCACCTCCCGGGGCGTTAAAAGTGAAGTTTCCAGTCAGTGGCGATAATTAGCGCCAGGCGCTAATCTTTGCGCCCGGACGATATTTGCGCCCCAAATGGGGCGCGACTGAATTTTTCCCCCTATATGTTCAGAAATTGCAGCAATGGTTTTAAGGCTCATGGGGGGAAAAATTGGGTCAAGCCCATTTTGGGGTCCTAACGTCGCTGGGGCGCTAATTTTAGTGCCCCTAAAAAGTTAGCGCCCCTCTGCCGTAAATTCAGTAGTAGCGCCCCAGGCAGGAGGTGGGGCATTACTGGAAAGCGCTCCACCTCCTGCTTGGGGCGCTATTACTGAATTTCACGGCGCTATGTGCAGCCATGCCACGAGCGTCGACACGTAGCGCCACATCATTGCAGGCCTCCTCCCCTGATTAAAGGGGAGGGGCCTAGCACTGCGTGCACCGGGGGCCTGCTGGACCACCGGGGAGCGGGGTGCTGTCAAAACAGCCTGGCACTCAAGAGGAGTGCTGGGCTGAGCGATCGCGGCCAGCACCCTGCATACAAAAGTGAAAGGGGGCAGGTGCTGGCAGTCGGCCAAAATAAAAATGGCCGCCCAACACCTGCCCTTTAAGTAGCGTCACCGCCACTGCAAAAACGCCCCCTGATCCTGTCGGACATATCGTCCGGTGATAGCTCAGGGGGCGCAAGGGAAGTTTGCGGCCGGGGCGCAAGCAGGGCGCTGCGCACAGCGATGACCTCATCACTACCGCCGCCGCTAACCTCCTGCTGAATTTCGCGGGAGGCGTTAGAAGCGCTGCACCCGGGCAAGTTTTCTTTTTGTACTGAAAGCAAACTGATTTGTGTTTCCATGATCCTATCGAAATGTAAGTTAATATTTAGTGTGACATAGATTAAAGCATAATGCAAAGTGATGAAATTCAAGCAGAAATATCAGCAAAGGCAGTCATTTTCAATCCTTAATCTATTTACCCAGAAGTTTCCCGAAGCAATTGATTGTTGTATTGTTCAGATACTGGGCTCCTAATGGATGGATTAATTGAAAAAAACAGATATTTTATTTGCCAGTATTTGAGCTTCGGAGCTTGTACAATAGGAGAAAGTAAGTAGACTTGTCAGGTTAGAAGTAAATCATTGTGTCACTTGAAATGTTTTGTGTTTTTACCATTGATTTCTTGTCCAATTGAAATTAGGTCATTGACTAGTTTGGGTTAAATTGACTCTGAATTTGTTGGCTTCCTACTAGTTTACATGCAGTCAAGCCTTCTGTGGGCTACCAGTCTGTTCACAAAAATCAAATCATTAATGTCACTGCTTTACCTGAGCTACTTTTGATATTGAGAAACAAAAGTAAAAGGTCAAGATCTATAGAGCAGGACAGCATCCAGGATGAAAAAGATAGAGAAGACAAGGTAAATCAGGAAGTAATGGTTTTGTGATACCAAGGTCAACTTCTAAAAGCCTGAAGATTGCAGAAGGAAGGGAAGACTGAGGGAAGAAAGGAATTCCACAGTTCTGCAATCATGGGAGGAACAAACAGGAGTAGAATATGATGCTTTGAGTCTTGATTTCATCTTTATTTAAGGTGAAAGGCCATAGTGCAGGACACAACCAAGGATGAACAGAGTAAAAGAGGAAGTGATTAGGTGACACCTAATGGAAAGTTCTTTGAAGACAAAGGGCTCGGTTTTAACAGCCCTGAGGAGGCAGGTTTGGAGGCGTGTCAGCTGGTAAAATCGGAAAAAATGGCTTCAGACACTCAACCCGCCTCCATCCCACCCCCACGCGATTTTTGTGAGTGTCTGTTCAGCTGCTCCCAAACTGACCCGACTCTAACCGGTGGGACAGGTAGTTAAGGCAGTTAAGAGCCTGTTAGCTGCCTTGATAATCCTATTTTGACAGAGGTTTCCCATTTTCGTGCCTCTGGCTCCTGTTTCCCATCTTGTCAGAAACAGTCCTGCTGCAAGGAGACGAGTTGGTGGAGGACATGATATGTAGTCATTATTGGTGCAGAACTTTAAAAGTGGTTGGCATTCAAATGCAACAAATTTGTTGTTGGAGGTTTGGGATAAGATTTTGCAAATCTACTGACCTTGTGACTGGTCAAGCTGACACACATCTGCTGTATGAACTGATTGGAATAATTTCAGGCCACTTTGAGTGTGCGCTTACAAACTTCTTGCCTCAACTGAAATCTATAACAACGGGATGGGAACCATTTACATCCTCTCATCCTGGTCGCCAGATTTGGAGGAAGAGTAATGCGGCTTAGTGCTGCCGGATGAACAAGTGGTTCAGCACACAGCCTCCTTGGAGGAAGTTGAAGAGGACGATGAAGAGGACAAGGAGGAGGACGGGGAGTGATGCCTTGCGGGGCCGGATGTGGCCAATCCAGCAGCAGGTTGTCAGGCAAGGGATGCACTCATCCATGCCAGATTCACGTAAGCTTATGCTTCAACCACAGGTGGCTGGCACATGGAGATGAATATAAGTCCGACATTCTCAAAACCCCAGGCATCATCTGTCCAATAAACGGTGGTTTGCACTCAGTGTCACCACCAACATTCTACATGGAAATCACCCTGAGCCCTCACTCTTGAACTTCCATTTCCCAGAACACAGAGGCCACACTTTTAGGTGATTTCAGCAGATCATTAAACCTTTTTCCACACTGAACCCATGTGCGTGCGTTTGCACACAGACCTCGAGCTCACCTCCTCAGCAATTTGCAGTCAAGCTGCTTTGGTTTGCTGAGGAGGCCTCCTCCTTCCATTTCCAGGGAAGAGGAGCTCCTGACGTCCTCTAACTCCCTCAACAAGAGCATTGAGAGAGCCCTCATTGAACCTGGGTACAGCCTTAGTTTTTGGGGCTGCCATTCCTGCAGCAGCCAGCACCTTTAAGAGAAAAAAGCATTAATATTACTAAGCCAATGATTGGAACAAATCTGGCATCTTTTTCATTTCATAGTCAGATAATAAATTGATATATAAAAAAATCATAAATATCTTTCTGGAATAATATGAACAGCAACTTCATTCATTAAATTTTGTTCAGAACAGATGCTGTCAACTCCCCTTTCTATATAATACAGCACCAATCCATCCCATTGACATTTTTTCCAAAGGGGACATGGCCCCTTTAAATTTTCATCCAAACAACGTTTCATCAGACGCGAGAAACTGACAGCTTCCAAGCAATTGCCTGGAGGGACCCGCACATTGGCCGTAACGAGGCCAATCAAGGTAAAATAGTAACTGCTGGGAGGCAGAAGCCGGGAGCAGGTCGGAAAGCCTCCAAGCAGCGGACCCGCACTCAACCCACCTCCATTAGTAAAATCGTGGCCAAAGTATGTAACTGAGGTTATTGTGTGTTATTGATTCTGCAACTTGTCTGTGGTATAGTAACTGACCAGTCATGTCTGGTGTCTCCAACGAAGAATCATGAACTGGTATAATATAAATCTAAGGTCACTGTTACACAAACCAAATTACACAACATTATTCAAAAAGTTTATTCTGTAACCTGGGGGAAATTGCTTTGTGCCTTGCAGTGAGAAGATGTTTGCGATGGCAGAAGCACTACAAGGGAGGTGTTGGATTTGATTAATGGTGGGACTAGGCAGCAGTGAGTCCGTCTTTTCTTTGTTACAACTGCACGCCCGCTGTAACCACTGAAAACGCTGCAATGCAGAATGTTCCACTCCTTGAATGAATAAATGTTTCTTATTACGGAATAGATATTGCAGCCATGCTGCATAATGCAAGACCACTTTTCCCTGACAAACTCTCAGCAACTACAGCATGCTGGTACAAAAAGTACATTGGAATATCATTTAAAATAGGAAATGAATATCCATTAGTTGTTGAATAGAATCAAGTAGCCTCTTGATACATTGTGACACATCAGGGCTCACATCAGCACAGCACCAAAATATACAGGCCTCGAATTACCTCAGATGTTCCACCGGACTCCTGCTATGACTCTGGTAGGAGTCCAAGAGAACCTGCTGGAAAATGGCAGGGATCCGGTTGTGCCAGGTCCCACCGATTTCAGGATGTTTCAGTCAGCCTCGTAAGGAGCAGACCCTCGTTTACCTCAATGATAAAACCAATGATGTCAGGGGCAGCCTTAGGGTGGAGCTGGAGACTGGGAGCTCCCACTTCCCTGGCTCTGTAGGGACCCATCCTGTTACTGGATACCAGTACACTGAGTGAGCTGATGCATATCGGCATCCAGATGGGCGCAAGTGGGCCTCAATTGGGGGTGGAGGGGTCAAGTCGACGGGTTTGGTCTGGAGTTCTAAAGAAAATATAATGGCCCAGAAATTTGACTCGGAGGCTTGCCGCGGGGGTAAGGATCGCGCGTGATATCACACTCCGCGCCGGCCGTTGTGTTTTGGGCCCACAGGAACTTCGGGTCCTGGGCCTCTCCCTAGTGCCGGCGCGCAGTGTGTGCGTGTCCCAGGGGCGCAGTTAGTGCGATGCGACCTCTGGGATCACGTGGGTCATGGAGAGCCAATGGCAGCACACCATCTTTCATTCATAGATTTGACAGGAGACCTGTCAAATCTGTGAATTGAAAGAGACCCCAAAAGAACAGCTAAACCTCAAATAAATTTTAAAAAAACCATCACATTAATAAAATAACTATAGTTAAATAAATTAACCACTTTAAACAAAAATTTTAATTTTTGAAAAAATTAATTTTTTAAAAAAAGTTATAAAAATAAACTTACCTTTCTTTAAAGTCTCTAAAAAAGATAAACCTGTTGAAAAAAATTAAAAATTATACTTAATTAACTACTTACCTTGTTCAAAAGGGGTCTTACGCCTCCTTTTTACTTGTGTAAAATCTTCCATACTTACCCTCGCGTTGAAACCTGAAAAAAAACCTAAGTGTGCTGCGTGCGCACAGCCTGTAGTGCGCATGCGGTTTACCTAGGAACCGCCCCCTTCGCCATACCAGAAGTGCCGGTTTCCCGCGCATGCGCAGTGCATGCAGGAAACCGGCACTTCGGGACCGAATACGGGTGAGTACGCAGCGGGTACTCTCCTGTATTCGGCCGAATTTTTGGGCCAATATTTAAAAAAATGAATTGGATTGCACCGGGCACTGAAGAGGGGCACTAACCATTATGGGGGATGGGGTCTGGGCAACACCGTCCCCCAAATGGCGGTCAGGCACTAGATTTTCCGGCTACATGGGACAGGGGTTTGTCTGAGATATGTCTGTAGTGACACAGACAGCCACTGGCTCCTTGTAAATTTGATGCCCTCCCGTTGACCCTACAGGATCCGGAAGGGCCATCACTGGAGGGTTCGAGCAGGTGATTAATACATTGCACTTTATTTTCATTTCATTAAAATAGCTTTGCCTTTATGAAATGTGTTTGATAATTCTCTTCTTGCTTGGGGGGGCCAGGAGAAGCAAGGCCAGATGTGCCTTGTATCATTTTTGTTTATGTGTGTGCGTGAGTGATGTGATGTGATAGTGGGTTCTCATGTGGCTTCTATCATTGTTGCAAATATTTGTAGACAGTTGGAAAAGTGAATGGTACATAAAGTATTGATAGGAACATAGGAACAGGAGTGGGCCATTCAGCCCCTTAAGCCTGTTCTGCCAATCAGTGAGATCATGGCTGATCTGTATCCTAACTCCATCCACCCACCTTGACTTTATGGGCTAAAAATTGAGTCGCGCCCCATTTGGGGCGCTAACCTCACCGGGGCGCTACGTTTAGCGCCCCGAAAAAATTAGCGCCCCCGCGCCGGAACTTCAGTGGTTGCGCCCCAAGAGGGAAGCGGGGCGCTACTGGAAGCACCCCGCATCCCTCTTGGGGCGCTGCGAGGGAATATCCTGGCGCTACGTGGCGCAGCGGCACGTCGCGCCGCGGTATTGCAGGCCTTCCTCCCCTTCTTAAAGGGGAGGGGCCCTGTGCAGCGCGAACCGGGGCCCAGCTGGGCCCCCAGGGATCGGGAGTGCCGGCAAAAGAGCCCAGCACTCAGGAGAAGTGCCGGGCTCTTGGAGCGCAGCCGGCACTTCACGGTGGGGGGGCTTCACGGGGGCCGGGGACAGCAACGGGGGCAGGTGCTGGCAGGCGGCCAGCAACAAAAATGGCCGCCTGCCACCTCCCCTTTAAATATCGCTGCCCCGGCTGCACGTACGCCCCCCTGAACCCGTCGCACATAGCGTCTGGCGGTAAATCAGGGGGCGCGACTAAAGATCGTGGCTGGAGCGCGAGCGGGGTGCTGCACACGGCGATGACGTCATCGCCGGTGGCGCAGCGCCACAGGGTGCTACCGGCTGGCGCCGCCGCTAACCTCCCGCTGAATTTTGCGGGAGGCGTGGGCGGAGCTGCGCCCGGGCGTTAGCTGCTTTGCGCCCCATTAGCGCCCTCTTAAGTCGCTAACGGGAGGCGCAAGCAGCCGAATTTTTAGCCCTATATCCCTTAATACCCTTGGCTAGCAAAAATCTATCGATCTCAGATTTAAAACTATTAATTGAGCTAGCTTTTTGTGGGAGAGAGTTCCATACTTCTACCACCCTTTGCGTGAAGTGTTTCCTAAATTCTCCCCTGAATGGCTGGACTCTGATTTTAAAGTTATGTCCCCTTATCCTAGACACCCCACCAGCAAAAAACGTTTCTCTCTATCTACCCTATCATTTCCTTCCAAAATTCTATAACCTCAATGAAGTCACCTCTTAACCTTTTATATTCCTGTGAATACAAACCAAGCTTATGTAATCTCTCCATATAATCTTATATTGGGAGCTCTGGTGACATTCTGTGAATCTGCGCTGCACTCCTTCCAAAGCTTGTATCCTTTGTAAGGTGCGATGCCCAGACCTGTACACAGTACTCCAGATGTAGTCAAGCCAGGGCTTTGTATAGCTGTAGCAAAACTTCCTCCCTTTATATTCTAGCTCTTTTGTTATAAAATTTGTCTCCACATCATGACGTTATAAAGTCTAACAGTCCATTAGCCTTTATGATTATTTTTTGTACCTGACTACTACTGTTTGATATTCTTTCGAGTGTAATGCTGGTTATTTTTTCTATCTTTTCAAGGAGTCCAGTTGGCCTTTGTTGTTTGGACTAAATGCAATTCCAGCTTTGGTACAACTTGCTGTTCTGCCCTTTCTTCCTGAAAGCCCTCGGTACTTGCTGTTTGAAAAGAATGATGTTTCCAAAGCCAAGAAAGGTAAATTCATACCCAATGAAGTTTAATTCTGACAAGTATGTTCACAAAAACTAACACGAAGAGCCATGAAGTCAGCTGTCAGTTGTTTAGCAGAAATAAATTGTTTCTGGAACATTTTAATGATTCATCATGACATATCTGACCAATTATATACAATATGTTTAACTTCCAAAGGTACTCTTAATGGGTTGACAGGTACTTGGGACATGAAGTTCTGAGTCCTGATTATTAATAGTTGGTTTCTAGCACTTAAGAACATTGTATAGAATCGCAAATGGATGATTTCAATTTATTTTTCTGGGGGAAGGGAGAGAGGAGAACAATTTGGCAGAATTTTAGAACTCTATGTTCTCTCAACTTGTCCCCATGGGCTAAAAGTGCGGAGTATTAATCTCAGAGCAGTGGAACACAGCAGGATGACAGACTCAAGAAGAAGTAAAATATCTCGGTGTATCACTTCAAGATGACACAAGACTTGAAGTAAGTGATAATGGATACTATGGCCTGAATTTCCTTCTACTTTCCCTCCATTTTGATTGATGGGGAAATATACATTTATACAATCGGTGATGGAAATACAAAGAAGAATAGATGAATGCAGTGGCAAAGAGGGAAAAGTGGAAAGGATGAGGAGAGTTAAAAAGTGAGAAATTGCGAGTTAAAGGAGAGACAGAAAAGCAAAGGGAAAAAAAGTGGATTCTTGGTAGTTCAAACTCCATGGGAACCAGCAAAATCCTTTGAATATCAAGACCTCAATACATTTCTGCTTCTGTTTTAATCCCAATTGCTTGGATTCTTGAGCACTGGTCTCCCATTTCCCTCTTTTTGATCTTTTCATGGCATTTATGGTTTTAGAGAGAAATTTCTACTGCAGCAATTTGTATAAAAATGTAGGTCCAGATTTTCCACTTTTGTAGCACATCTCCATTATGGCGGGACCTCCGTCTGACATAAAGTTCTGTCACTGACCTTGGCCGATCTGCCAGCTTCAGGAAATTAACATATTTTTGACAGTTTCTGGTAGCAGTGCCAGAAACCTATCAGCTGCTGGTATAACACTATGGCTGGGAAACTCCTTGGAGCTGCTCCTGCTCCACTGGGTTACTTCGCCGGAAGGGTGGTGGAAACCCTGTTTACGCACAGACCTGAATGTTTATGACGGACTACTGGTTTAGCCATTCACCGCCAGATCTGGCTGGAGCCCATAAAGCACTATGTGGTCCTGCTCTCCTCTTCCAAAACTGCTCACTACTCCAGGATCATCCTGGAATGCAAAGACAAGTTGTTGTTGTTGTGGCCTATTTTATTTAAAGAATATTCAAACTGTCACCCTAGTCTTGCAGCTGTGTGATTGATTCCACATGATTTTTGTATTTTATTAATTCAAATTTCCAATTCAGCTGTCATAGTAGTGCCTGGATGCCAGGGATGAGCAGGGGGTCCCATGTTTTCAGTGTTACTATGGCATAAATAACAGGAAATACATCAGTTGGCTTATTTTCCATTATTTAGATATAGCCTGCCTATAATTGGGCGGGCACATTGTTCACCACTTGTCCCTCCCAATGGGAAATTGATGAAATATAAAAATGGGTGGGGATGTGCCAAAGCATGTCCCCAACCAATTTCCCTGCCCGCTCTTCTGAATTACACCAATAAAATCAGCCGAGGGTGAGTGGGAAATCCTAACCATATAATTTGATTGCACATATGTTCTCTCCACTAAAATAAATATAGCTTTACAGCTTTGTACAGAAAGGATTCATGCTTCAGTGTTACATACATTAGAAATAGTGAAGCAGTAGGGAAGAAGGGTGTAGCTAAAGATTTGCAAAAGGATTGAGATTAGTTACGTAATTGGGCAGACACATGGCAAATAAAATTTAATAGTAATACATGTAAATTATTTCACATAGATCAAAAAGTGTGGGGCATAAGTATACAATAAATGGAATTGAAATAGTACAAGGGGTCTTAGAAAGGGACCTGGGCATACATTTCAGCCCGAGTTTTCCTTGATGAAATGGCCCATTTTGGGGCATTGTAGAGGCAATCTGGCAAAGAAAATGGAGTGGAGGGGCTTTCTTGCAAAACTCTGCCCCAAAAAATAGTTGCTGTGATTTTCCTCTATAATCCTGATCCACATGCTCAAAGTCTACATGGACATATGCAGATGGAGGAGTGGGGGGTGGGCGGGCATGGCTTCATATTCACCAGAATGTTTCTGCCTTCCCGCCTAGTTACTGCTCCTAGAAAACACCAAGACTATGAAGGTGTTGGGTCTAGTGGCTAGATTCCCCCAAATGCAGGGAGCCATTGCTGCTACTCATGCAGCAATAAAGTTATCATTTGAAAGAGACATGAATTTCATCAACAGAAATTCACTCAATGTGCAGATTGTGAATGATGCAAGCTACTTCATTTTGTTTGTCAATGCATGTTACCTAGGAAGCGACCATGATTCTTTTGTTCTTAGGAAATCCAGGATACTTGCACTACTGAGGCAGAGCAATGTATCAGGGTGGCTGATAAGAGACCAGGGCTATCCATTTCAGCCATGGCTGATGATTCCCTTCCATCATCCAAGGACAGAGGTAGAAAAGAGGATTAATGAAGTATTAAGTGCTACAAGAATGTTGGTTGAACAGAACATTGGCATTCTTGAGTACTGTTTTTGTTGCCTGGAGAGGTCAGGGAAGCCCTAATGTAGCACAGTCCAACATGGGTTTCAATAATTATAGTGGCTTGCTGTATGCTCTATAACTTGATTATTACAAAGGGATTGGGTCTTCCATCCACAAAAGATAAAGAGGAGGAAGGTGGTGACATCCAATACTCTGATCATGATGAAGACATCTAGGAAAGAGAAAAGGTGGAATGGGACAACCTACTGCCAGCAACATGTGCCATCATCATTATGAGCAATTTTTTTTCCAGTAGAAAGGGTGTATTCCATCTACATAAAACAAAAAGCTGTTGATTATCCCTTGCTTCGCTATCAGATAACCATTCCCCAACTCTGAGATACCTTTAACATCTTCTCAGGGACAGGACACTTGCAAAAATCAATCAGCATATAACAGAAAGCCTCCATAGAAATAATACACAAACACCGAATTGTCAAAGATTTACATATGCTCTTCCATATTATGCCCTTCTACTACTATTTCGTATCACCATGGTTTCCCCTTGTGCCTAATGCTCTTTTCACATGTGAACTTAGCCTATGTTACTTCAGTGTCAGGAGGCTGGGACTGTACTGTTGGAGTACTCGAGGACTGAGGTAGTGCTCGTGTCAGTGATGTCGATGGCCTTGCATGACCTGCTTCCAGTATCATGTTGCTTGCACATCCAATGCCTACCAGGCCTGGGTCAGAGCTCCCTTCCGTGCTGGCAATGGAGGTGGCTGCATTAATGCAGGCACATTTTGCTGTCATGAGAAATTGCAACCTTTGCAACTACTCCTTGCAGCTCACTATTGGTGGACATAAGCTCAGGGCTAATGGTTTGCGTGAGAGTGATATGCGCTTCTGGTGGGTAAAGTTCCATGTTGGGAGCATGGAGTTGTAAAAATATTCCTAATATGAGCTCCTGGTGGATGAAATTCCATGCCAGGAGTACAGTTTTAGAAAATTACCCCTCATTGGTGGTCAGTAATGTTGAATTGCAAATGAGAGTTCTTTGAATAGCTCAGAGTCCCAAATATTTTTCAATGCTAATTTTTGAAAGTTGTGTAAGATACAATCTCTTCTAAATTTTTTAGTTCTGATCTCATTGCAGTTCATAGCACCCAGAAATATGCTAACAACAGCAACATTTTATTCTTCTCTCTTAATATGCTTGCCTGAAATTCCTGTCTCTGTTATTTTACCGGAAGTTTTACCCAATATATTTTAAACAAGTTAATACTTTGTTGGAATAGCAGAAAGGAATTTCATATGAAAATGTTATACATTTAGATGCTGTTATCCCAAGGTATAATTTCAAGGCGTCCGTTACTTCTAGATTTTTTCCTTACTCTGATCCAGAAGATCCCTCCCTCTTTATCTATTGCAGTAAGCTAGGTTTGACCCCACGTTCCACACACTAGTGCCTGGTGACATACTAAGTGATGTCAGTTCCAATCACCGCCAAGTGATTTTAAAGAAACGTACAGTATCTCTGCCATCACATCTGGAGTGCTGGAATTACTTCTTCAGTAGAAAAACAAGGTAAGCTGAAGTAACAGCAAGAGAAGCCAGCAGTCTCTGTAACTGATACAGACTGAAGCTTTGTTATAAGTGACATACAAAGACAGCAAAACAGAGGGCCTGATCTGCTCAGATATTCTCTTATGCTTTAACAGAGGAAGGCTGTATTTTCTTCCTTGGCTTCATTTTGAATAATGATTCTGAACTGAAAGGGATTTAGAGGGTAAAATTCGTTCGTGACCATTTTGGGTCGCTAACATCGCCTGGGTGCTAAATTTAGCGCCCGGCAAAAAATAGCGCCGGCGATCACTAACTTCAGTTTTAGCGCCCCAAGAGGAAGGTACAGCACTAATTCAAGCACTCCACTTCCTTCTTAGAGTGCTAACCCCGAGTATCGGGGCGGTGCGTTCTGCAGCGCCACGCACTGGGCCACGTAGCGCTGCCGCATGGAAGGGCTCTTCCCCTCATTAAGGGGGAGGGCCCAAGCCCACAACTCTGCGAGGCCCTACCTGGACCACCGGGGAGCGGGGTGCTGTGCCAGCGGCCTGGCACTCAAGAGGAGTGCTGGGCTGCCAGATCGCAGCACGGACCCCGCGTTCAAAGACGCAACGGGCCGCGACAAGTAAGTCGGCCGATTTTTTTTCCCCCCGCCTGCCAACTCCCCTTTTGTTATCACCCCATGAGCCTCCTGCCGCTAATTCCCGCCCCCTGAATCAGTCGCTGTCATCGCCCGGTGCAGATTCAGGGGGCGCGGGTCAATTTTGCAGGCAGGGCGAAAACGGGGCGCAGCGCATGGCGATGACATCATCATCGCCTGCGCAGCGGAGCGGGGTGCTACCGGTTACCGCTGCCGAGCGAAAAGTTGTTTGCGCCCCGCTAACGAGAGGTGCAAATGTGCCAAATTTCTAGCCCTTATTCTCTAAAGTTGTGTTTGGTGTTTGTGCTGCAGAGTATCAGGAGTTGGAAATTTTTACCTTTTCAAAGAGTTCAGAAGTTGAAATTGGCCTTTGGTAAAAGTGCAAAATGGGCAATAGCGAATTGACAGCCCGTTTTACATTGCGCCTGATTTTCCTTTCCATTGATTTCTAATGAAGAGAAAATGGGGTGGGGTGTAAAATTAGCGGCTAATTGACTATCGTCTGATTTGCGCTTTAGCTGAAGACCATTTTCACCCCCAGATCTCAAAATCACATTGTGTGATCACAGAGGGTAGTCCAGTGCTGAACCATCATCACAATAAGCCATGCTGTCCAAAAACAAATGGCACAGATCAATATCTGACTTCAATTTTTCTGTCCTGAATCAAACACTTATTAGTATAGCAATCCAGGCAGATATTGAAAACCTACAATCTAAGACCTGCTTACTTCTCCTTCTGTAACAAAAACGCTGGCTAGAATTTTCTAGGGTCTGTGTGTGGTGAATTATAATCCTAGCCCCTTTGGGACTATCCTGGATCAGTTGTACTTCTCAGGTCTTCACTCTTAACTTAAATGAGAAGTCGCACAACACCAGGTTATAGTCCAACAGATTTATTTAATTTTACAAGCTTTCGGAGCTGTTCGCTCCTTCTTCAGGTAGGGTAGCTGTGAGAGAATCTCCCAGAATTCACAATATAAACACAGAAAAAATCTATTCAAATCTTTCCCTACATCAAAGACACACTAAGAGCACAGCCAAGACAATGAGATGTGTCCCAGGGGGTCCAACGTGTCAAACCACCTGCTGGCTGCATATCCTCTCCATTTGTGTTGGTTCTTGTGTTAGTCTTTTTAAAAAAAAACCTGGAAAAACCGGCCATGATGTCAAGTCACGTTCTGTATCGTGACATGAACCCGATATCGCGATTGAGGCCATCCTCATGAGTGCGGAACTTAGCTATCAGTTTCTGCTCTATGATTTTGCGCTGTCGTGTATCCCGAAGGCCGCCTTGGAGAACGCTTACCCGCAGATCCGAGGCTGAATGCCCCTGACTGCATTCAGCCTTGGATCTGCGGGTAAGCGTTCTCCAAGGCGGCCTTCGGGATACACGACAGCGCAAAATCATAGAGCAGAAACTGATAGCCAAGTTCCGCACTCATGAGGATGGCCTCAATCGCGATATCGGGTTCATGTCACGATACAGAACGTGACTTGACATCATGGCCGGTTTTTCCAGGTTTTTTTTAAAAAAGACTAACACAAGAACCAACACAAATGGAGAGGATATGCAGCCAGTAGGTGGTTTGACACGTTGGACTCCCTGGGACACATCTCATTGTCTTGGCTGTGCTCTTAGTGTGTCTTTGATGTAGGGAAAGATTTGAATAGATTTTTCTGTGTTTATATTGTGAATTCTGGGAGATTCTCTCACAGCTACCCTACCTGAAGAAGGAGCGAACAGCTCCGAAAGCTTGTAAAATTAAATAAATCTGTTGGACTATAACCTGGTGTTGTGCGACTTCTCATTTTTGTCCACTCCAGTCCAACGCCGGCATCTCCACATCATGACCTCTCTTAACTTAAGGTTGAGGTAGCCAAATCCTAAAGACACTGAATGGGTCTGAAGGTCTGGTCTATTTCTCCCCAAAGGAAAGGGACAACCGAGAATATTACCGTCCTCCAGATAGCATTTTTAGCAAGTTCCAGCCAGATTATAATGTCCCGGATATTGTAAGGGTCTGGGGGTCTCTCCTCAGTAATCTACCTCTTCACCAAAGAGTGTACGGAGATGTGGTTCACGAGTTAGTGATACAGAAGACTGTGAGAGATATTTGAATTCTAAACTATACAAAGGTTTATTGAAGAAAGAACTCGCAATTTACAGCTGGTGAGACTGGCAATCGCAACATTAACAGTTCTTAAAAAGGTAAAAAATATAATCTTCTTTTCTAGTAGAGAATCTAACCTTTGAATCTAAATTTCATTACAGTAGAACAGTTCTTAAAATTATTTAAACAGGATATCCATCAATTATTAAGGTAGTTTTTACCTTAAATCCCTGAGTAGTAGAAGACTATAGAGCTGGCAAGATGTCTTCTTCCCATTCATTGGGATGATCCAGCTCACCTTGCTCTGATAGCCGAGAGATGCTCCAGCAAATCTAAGTGAATCTAAAAAACCTAATCTGAGCTCTCAGTATTTTTACTATTCTTTCCCGGTTGCTTCATCTTGGCTGCGAGCACTCTTGTTGATCAAACTAATCAAAGTTCTTGTTGATCAGCTTGGTCACAATTCTTGTTGATCAAATTAATCAAAATTAGTCATGTTTCAGCTGACTGCTTGTTTTCAGCTGACTGCTGTTTCAGCACATGTCCAATGTAAAGGGTTATCAAGCGATGGTCAAAGGAAGGTACCCTTGATCAAACTAGTCACGATTCAGGTGACTGCTGTTATATGTTTATTGTAAAAGGTCATCATATGATTATCAAGGGTAGGTACCCTTTGACCCTTTGATCCCAAATTCCTTCACACGTGTGGGCGTGATTGGAGGTGGGTCAGGTGGGAAATTTGAAATAAGTTGGAGTGGGTCGGGAACCCGCCGTCATCCCGCCCCCACGTGCCTTTCCCTCGGGCGCATTTGCCGGAGCGACCCGAACGGCAGAGGTGGGCGACCTAATTGAAATCATTATCAGCTTGTTGTCAGACCCTTAAGCGCCTTTTTTAGCATACCTTTCAAATTTCCCTGCATGATCACGGGATTCACGCAGCTCGGGAACCTCGTCTGTGAACCTGAGGCAAGAGTTGAGTGGCCATTGATCCAGCTGATTAGTTGACAGCGTGAAATGTACAATGAAAAGTCCCACCTCACTGCTGATCACTTTCCTCAGGCAGAAGCTGTTGCTGACTGCAATGCCAGATTTAGCTTTCTACAGGCTGCAAGTGTTTCCAGCAAAGTCGCCATCCAGTCTCACCTCATTGGTAGAACCTCTCTCACCATTGACAGGTTGCTTCTGTCATCTCTACTTGACCTGCCATTTATTACATCAGTATGGGTCTAGTTTATACTGTCTCATCTTGGTCCTCAGAATCGGACCACGATGAGCCCCAACACCAGCAGCACCAGGCACACCAGCAGCACCAACAACAACACCACCAACCTTCTCCTCAACCACCTGATGCTGCACAGGACAGAGGGCATCAGCGCAGAGCTGCACCACGCCGGAGGCGATACCCCCAACACAGGGTATACAGGCAGAGGATGAGCTTCCTCAACATGACTGAGCAGCAGTGCCAAAGGAGGCTCAGGCTATCACACCAGGTCATCACAGACATTTGTAGATTGCTGGAGGAAGACCTGCAGCCCAGAGGAGCGGGTGGACATGCCTTACCAGTGGCTGTCAAAGTCACCAGCACCCTCAATTTCTTCGCCTCAGGCTCCTTCCAGGGATCTGCAGCAGACATTTGCGGCATCTCGCAGTCAGCCGCCCACAGATGCATCGCACTGGTCACCGATGCCCCCTTTGACAAGTCAGCCAATTATAACAACTTTGCCACTGATGAAGCCAGTTTTACTGAGTGGGCGCTGGGCTTTGCCGCTCTGGCTGGCTTCCCACGGGTGCAGGGCATCATTGACTGCACACATGTGGCCATCAGGGCACCCCATCATAACCCAGGAGTGTTTGTCAACCGCAAGGGCTTCCACTCCCTCAATGAGCAGCTGGTCTGCAACCATAGGAAGATCATCATTCATGTGTGCGTCAAATTCCCTGCAGCTGCCATGACTCTTTCGTCCTGCACCAGTCCACCCTCCCTCAGCTCTTTGCTCCTCCAAACAGACTTTCCGGCTGGCTGCTTGACAAGGGCTATCCACTGAAGACATGGCTCATGATACCCTTGAGGAGGCCAAGTACTGAGGCCGAGGAGAGATATAATGAAAGCCACGTTTCCACCAGATGTGTCATAGAGCAGACAATAGGCATGCTCAAAGTGCACTTCAGATGCCTTGACAGATCTGGAGGAGCCCTTCAGTACACACCAGCCAGGGTCTCCAGAATTGTCGTGGCCTGCTGTGCTCTGCACAACATAGCGCAGCAGCCAGGAATTAGTGTTGCATGAGGAGCAAGGCTCTGAGCGCACAGCCTCTTCAGAGGAGGAGGAGCAGGAGGAGGAGGAGGAGGAGGAGCATCAGCTGGAAGATGAAGAGGAGCAGGAGCTGAAGGAACCTGTGGTACAGATGGCACCAGCACCAGATGAGTTAGATATGCCATATTAAGAATGGGTACAGATACCATTATGCGCATGTTACCATTGAGTGGCTGATGACATCAGTCCTCATATGAGTGACTGCTGTATGCCATGTGGCTGTATGAGATGTAATTCTGTCACCAGGTTGCTGAGATGTCCCCCCCTCTCTGTCTCCCACCTCCAGCTGCTCGGCGACTCCCGATACTTCTAACGCAGCCTCCTCTACTGAGGGTGGCAAATGATGGAGGCCCGCCTCCAGTTCTCTCCCTCTCCCTCTTATTGTGGGCTCTCTTTTCCTGCAAGGAGGGAAAGAAGAGAAGTTTGAGTGAGAGTGATGGGATGAGTGTAAGGAATGGATGGTGGTTTCTTCTTCTCATCTCTTCTGAGGCAGTCCCTCAGAACCGAGGATGACTTGCTTCCACACTAAAAATTAGTTCTCAGGTGACTGATGAGTCCAATGCGGGACCTATCACAGTCTCTGTCACAGGTGGGGCAGACGGTGGTTGAAGGGGCAGGTGGGTGGTGTGCTTGGGTTGACGTGCGCTCCTTCCGCTGTTTGCGCTTGGCTTCCACTTGCTCCTGGCGAAGAGACTCGAGGTGTTCGGCACTTTCCCGGATGCTTCTCCTCCACTTTGTGCGGTCTTGGGCCAGGGATTCCCAGGTGTCGGTCGGGATGTTACACTTTTTCAAGGAGGCTTTGAGGGTGTCCTTGAAGCGTTTCCTCTGCCCACCTGGGGCTCTCTTGCCGTGTCAGAGCTCCGAGTAGAACGCTTGTTTTGGGAGTCTCGTATCGGGCATGCGGACGATGTGGCCCATCCATCGGAGTTGATCGAGCGCGGTCAAAGCTTCGATGCTGGGGATGTTGGCCTGAGCGAGAACACTGACGTTGGTGCGCCTATCCTGCCAATGGATGATTTACATCTTTAGAGGGAGACTATGATGGATTGGGGTGTCAATGCCAAACGGCCTCCTTGTATGTTGTTAGTTGGTATAATTGCATTAGTATGAGGGTGAGATTCAGGGGTGGTTAGTCAGATGGGGATGTGAGTATATAGATAGAGAGAGAGGGATGGGTGGACTTGCAATGCATGTTGGTGTGAGTAATGATGTGCAAGAGTAGGGTTGGGAAGGCAAAGTGATGGGAATGTGATGAGAGACACAGCAGGATGAAGTTGAGTGTGGCTTTGTACTCACCTTTCCTGATCTAATGAGATCATTGAAACATTTCTGCAAAACAAAACTGTACCCAGGTCCTCCTGACCACATCCTTGCTGTTCACCTCCTCTGCAATTTGGAGCCAGGCTCTTTCTATCTTGGTCTCTTCCGCCCATTGAAAGGGAAGAAGACCTCCCTGCGTGCTCTGACTCCCTCCACAAGCATATGGAGGGAGTCATCGGAGTACCTGGGTGCAGCCCTCAGCCTCTGTGCAGTCATGTTTCCAAGTGTTTGGAACAATCAAAAGCTTCAGTGCAGTGACTACACACTCCTAGATAAACCTTCAAATGCAATGTGGACATGGCTCCTTTAAATATCCTGGCTGAAAACGCGTCATCGAGGACGTCACGAGACCCACACCATTTAATAGGGCCGGGTAACACGCAGGGCAGGCTTAATAGGCCGTATTAACACAAAGTCGATTTCTGCAGCGGGATGGAAGCAAAAACAGGGTCGCGACCCGCCATGGCGACCATCCGCACCCGACCCGCCCAGGTAAACAAAATTCCGCTGTTTTTATTTAGTTTCTAATGTTTTGTCTGTCATTGCAATTATGGTGGGACAATAAAAAAGATCTCCACGCTTTTCTGCAGAAGCCCCTTAAATTTCTGAAGAAGTGCTGCAAATCCCATCTCCCAGAGGCAGCCCACTGTGCAGACAGGAGCCACACAGTATTATTGAAGGATAACTCCAGAGGCTCAGGTAGAAATGACTGTTCCCAGTTTGTTTGTTGGATGCTCCACTGTACATCATTCTGACTCAGGAGAATGCATCATGGAAAATCAACCCTTATTTTCCTCTCTCACTGCACACCATTCCAGTCCAACGAAGGAATATAGAAACATAGAAACATAGAAACTAGGAGCAGGAGTAGGCCATTCGGCCCGTCGAGCCTGCTCCACCATTCAATACGATCATGGCTGATCATCCAAATCCAGTACCCTGTCCCTGCTTTCTCACACAGAATCCCCACAGTACAGATAGAGGCCATCTCGGCCTGCACCTATCCCACCCTATCCCCGTAACCCCACGTATTTAATTCCCCCTAACATATCCCCGTAACCCTGCATATTTAATCCCCCCCTAACACTAAGGGTCAATTTATCATAGCCAAATCAACCTCACCCGCACATTTTTGGACTGTGGGAGGAAACCGGAGCACCCGGAGGAAACCCACGCAGACACGGGGAGAATGTGCAAACTCCACACAGACAGTCACCCGGGACCAGATTCGAACCCGGGTCCCTGGCGCTGTGAGGCACCAGTGCTAACCACTATGCCACCGTGTTGCCCACAATATAAACTGCTGCGAAGCCTCACGTGAGATTGAAGGGGTAGCACCATGTGAATCAGAGTTCACAGGCTAGAGCAAGTGCCGGTGACAGAAAAGGAGCAGGACTGCCATCGATGACTCCCTGTACTTTCTGAGTTGCGGCCATGTTGTGCTCCTGTTGCTCTTCAGTGGGAACGTTGATGAAGGTGCGGGCCTCAGTCATCTGTTTGATAAATGTGTGACCAGCACGTTAGCTAGCCTGAATGAGGTGGAGGCAGAAAAGCTGAGGGTGATGACCTTGACGGCCATTGGCAGTGCTGTGCCTACGCTGCAGATTGGTTGCAGGTATCCTTGCAGCAGATGACAAACTACACCTGGTTTCCTGCAGACCCAAATCCTGTGGAGGCAATTGTCTTTGACAGGTAAGGGTGACAAGACCTGCAGATATGGTTGGTGATATAATGGCAGGCATGGCCAGTGCCTGATGATCTCCCTAGCATTCCTTCTTTCATCTTGTAGCACTTCAACCGTGAAATACCGTGCATGGGGAGTATACACACTAATCGCCATCATTAACTTTATCTTCACTTACCACAGTGAGAGACTCTGCAGTTTACATTTAAATGTCTTGAGGCTCCATCAGATCCTGTGAAAGTTAGTGTTGGAAGAATTCTTTTGAATTTGCTCTCTGTTTTCATCTGTTCCTGTTCTGCTGAATCGTTGTAAACAATTCTCCTATAATCCACTTTCCACTGGCTTAACAGACAATTTTTTCAGCACTTTTAACAGGACATGTGATGTAATGAGCAAATAAAACTTGTCCCCCAAAATATTATTCTAAAATATATGTTATTAGTAGAAAAATTCAGAAATATTGAAAATATCTATAATTAAAACACAGTACTAAAATGTCACATAATCCCATGTGCCTTCCTGTTCCCATTTCCACCTATCTAACCTATTTTTTAAATGATGACACGATCTCTGCTTCAATCACTGGCTCTGCAATCCATAACCCCACAACCCACTGTGTAAAAAAGGATTCTCATGCTCTCTGTCCTAAATCTCTAACATTTAATTTTATATCTATGTCCCCTTGTTCACTGGAAATATTCAGTTTCTATCTACCCTGTCCCATCCTTCATAATTTTAAACATCTCTCTCAAATCACCCTGTAGTCTCCTCTGTTCCCAAGAAAACCGCCCTGGTTTATTAAGTCTTTCTTTGTATTTTTTTAATGGACTCATCCACTTGAGGTGTTACTTTTAATGTCATTAACCTGAATCTACTCTTCCACATCACCCAGCTTCCCCCATTCAAAGTATTATCCTTACTTTTACTTTTTTTTATCAAAATGTACCACGTCACATTTACTGAACTTGAATTCCATCTGCCATTTATTTTTGCCCATTTCATCATCTTATCAATATCCCCTTACTGCTTTCCTTGGTCCTCAGAATTGTTTTCTATGCCTCTTATTTTAGTGTCATCTGCAAATCTGGACACCACTCCCTCTAGCACTATAACCAAGTTATTAATGTACACAATGAATAGATGCCATCCCAGAACAGAACCCTGTGTGACACCACTACCCACTACCTTAATTCTCGTTTCCTTCCTTCAAACCAGTTTATAATTCCATTCGCTACCTTCCCCTAATGTAAAACATTGTATCAATAAGCCTGTTCCCCCTTAAAGAGCTCCTTTGCACAAGGCACTTTCCTTATGCCCAATAAAAAAATGGTTTGAAGGCACAAAGCACAATCCTGGCACAAAAGCTAGGGAATTGTCCCAGCAGTCCATTACATATTTTTTGCATACATTCAGGGGCCTTAATGCAGCTATAGCACAAAAAGTAAATTTTACAATTTCCTTTTTCTGATGCAGAACCTAACACAAGAGGTGCACATATTTAGTAATTCAGGCACAGAGATCAGAACTATGTGTGGGTAGTGAACCAGGTGTACTTACCTCCATGTCTGAGTTGCCGATATGCACTCCTGTCACTTGAAACTCTGAATTGGGAATATTAAATTATAAGATTTATCCAAAAGCCTGCACAAGCATTCTAGGATGCGAAATGCAGCCAGTCAGAAAATCATGGGCAGAAAGAATCAAGCACAAAACACACCTACTCACCCAATTTTGCAATTCCCTTTCACCTGTCCTACAACTGTCCAGTTGATCATAAAATCTACCCTAATATTTGGTATAACACTGTGACTGTATTTTTTTTTATTCGGATGTGGGCGTCGCTGGCAAGACCAGCATTTATTGCCCATGTTATATTACTATAAAATAAAATGATTATTGGCATTATAACCAAGTAGTGGCATTGAAATAAATCTAACATATAAATATTACATTATCAGTGACAAATTTGTACTGACACCATTCCCTCAAAGCACGTATTTGTAGATTCTAAGCATGGACACAACAAAAGGTCATAAAATCCAGGCTCGTGGGTCTGGGGGTAATTTTAACCCCTGAGGGTGGCTTGGAGAGGAGATGGGCGGGGGGTCATTTCCAGTGCCGAGTTATTATTGGGCCCAGAGTGGTTGCACAGATATGGTTCACCTTAGGCAATTGCTTTTGATTCAGTGACTGTGACAGCTTTTACATAGGTGGCTATTTTCTTAACCTCTGATGAGTACAGACTAGCCTGACATTTACACCCATTTTCCCATTAAGGCCTGTCAAAACTTAGACATTTAGACATCAGCAATAAAATAGCAAACTGTCATCAATGTCATTCCTTGATTTATTTTGAAAATATTCAGGGATCAAAATGACTCGTAATAAACCTTTACCAAAAGTGATTTTTGCACTCGTGATGAGAGGGATAAGTCCAAACTTGAATACTCACCCAGTAGTACAGGCTAATGTAAACCATAATGAGAATTCTAGACCTAGAAATTGGAACCTTTAGAGCCGACTGTTAAGGCCGGTTTTGAAGACAAAGTGGCGCCCGCCTCGCTTCCACTTACTTCCAGTGTGGAATGCGATGGCCACCATATTGGGCAGGTTGGCAGCGCTGCCATTGCCTACACTCACCTCAAATGTTTTAACAATCAAGAACGTGGCAACAATCGGCGTGCAACACCGAATTGACGCACACTGAGCGATTTTGGACGTCTCCGCTCCTTATAACACCCTCTCCAAAGCACGCCCGTGCATGCAGCCATTGCCAGCGCGTAGACCCGGGAAAAAGGGAGGAGATCTATAGATCTCTCTGTCTTCAGTAACTATGCAGAGTATGTGCAGCCCCACCGAACCCAGGCTCTGTGACAGGTTTGTATTCTTCACTAATCACTGTTTCAATTAATTTTGACATTGCTTGCACTCGATGGTGTAATCAGGAATTTTAGGTCACATGTAGCATGAGTTTTCATAACTACAAGTATTTGGAACCTCAAACTGCTAGAATGATTCCATCCAAATTGCAGTCATTTTATCAGTTAATGATGACTTGTTTTGATTAATAATTGTACTTGACAAATTAGCCGGCTAAATATTTGAGAGTGTCAGCAGTTGAATTAAAGATAGATTTCAGCTAAACTGCATGTTGCATTCTTTAAAATCTGACAGATGAGTGTATTTTTAGGCTTTGATTTCTCTTGCATACCCTCTCTGACAACTTACAATACACGGGTCAGAAACATAACCGGAAACATCGCACTTCAATTTCATAAATCCCAATTTCCTGATAACACCACACAGATAGTTTAGACTGGACCTTCAGCCTCCGGCTGATCGTACTACCTGAAAGAGCACGTTGAACGATAGGTTCTGCGCTGCGCTCTTCTAAATCAGCAGGCAGCAGCAAAATAACGGTGCTGCCTGATGATTTATGGGCAGGAGTTAACCTCGGCCCGTGGTGGCACCGCCCGTTTTCGGGCTTTATCGAATTTCTAGGCCTGTGGGCTGGAGCCAAAGGCCGGGAGCTGCCAAGACTCATTGAGGGAAAGCTTGATCTCACAGCGACTCATTAAATGATTTTCTTACTTTTTGAGGTTGCTACTTTCAGTGGGGTCAGGATCAGTTAGAGTTTAATCATAACCTTGCTGTGGTAGCTGTACTTATGCTCCTGACAGAGGGTTGCCAAGGTTTCCACTGGTGTCCTGTTTGCTGACCCTAGCCATGTTGAACCCTCCTGTTGGCTCTCCATTCTTGTCATACTTGTATGTGTAAAAAGGGGACTCCAGCAGGTTTATATCATAGAATCATAGTAATTTACAGCACAGAAGGAGGCCATTCGGCCCATCTTGTCCTTGTCAGCCGACAAAGATCTATCCACCCTAATCCCACTTTCCAGCTCTTGGTCCGTAGCCCTGTAGGTTACAGCACTTCAAGTGCATATCCAAGTACTTTTTAAATGTGATGAGAGTCTTTGCCTCTACCACCCTTTCAGGCAGTGAGTTCCAACCCCCACCACCCTCTGGGTGAAAATATTTCTCCTCAAATCCCCTCTAAACTTCCGACCAATTACTTTAAATCTAAGCCCCAGTTATTGACCCTTCTGCTAAGGGATATAGGGGGGAAAATTCAGTTGGTTGCGCCTCCCGTTAGCGCCTTAAGAGGGCGCTAATGGGGCGCAAAGCACCTAGCGCCCAGGCGCGGCGAAGTTTGTGCCGCTCGCGAAATTAACTAGACATTTTGCGGCAGCGCTAAACACTACCGCCACGATCTCCTGCACTGGCAGATCATGACGTCAGTCGAGTGCGCAACGCCCCGGTATCGCCCCGGAGCGGATATTGAGTGGCGCCCCCTGCCTTACCGCCTGACGCTAGCAACGACAGGTTGAGGGGAGCGTTCTGCAGTCATGAAGGGAAAGGGGGAGCGCTATTTAAAGGTGTCCGCTTCCTGCCTTTTATTGTTGGTGCCATTTTTTAACTACGCATTCTGAGAGAGAGAGAGAGACTTCTGGAGAAATTCAACACTGTGTGAAGGAGTTTTGGGTACTCAGCAGCACTTTGCAGGTTCATTTTGATTTGCCATTCCTTGTATCGATTTAGAAGAGACTGTGGGGGCTGCACTCTGAGCTCTTTGCCTGGTACTCTCCATTGTTCTTTCCAGCAGATTTGATGTGCAGGTCTCTCCAGGCCGAGATTCAAGGCTGCAATGAGCAGGATGTGGATGGAAAGCAAGATTAACCATCCCCTTTAAGAACTGGCCCGTGCCATTGTGTGTGTGTTCCATTGCTGACTGACATTACATGAGCTTCGCCAGCGCTCTGAGGTAGCGCCTCGCTCCTCGGCCTTTGCGCCTTAAGACAGGTGTGAAGTGCCTGATTTAGCGCTGCAATCACCTCCAGGGGCGATAAAAGTCAAGTTTGCAGTCGGTGGCGATAATTAGCGCCAGGCGCTAATCTTTGCGCCCGGCCGATAATTGCGCCCCAAATGGGGCGATACTGAATTTCTCCCCCATAGTTCCTTCCTATCCACTCGATCTAGGCCTCTCATAATTTTATACACCTCAATTAGGTCTACTCTCAGCCTCCTCTGTTCCAACGAAAACAACCCCAGCCTCTCCAATCTTTCCTCATAGCTAAAATTCTCCAGTCCTGGCAACATCCTCGTAAATCTCCTTTGTACCCTCTCCAGTGCAATCACATCTTTCCTGTAATGTGGTGACCAGAACTGCACGCAGTACTCTAGCTGAGGCCTAACTAGCATTTTATACAGTTCAAGCATAACCTCCCTGCTCTTATATTCTATGCCTCGGCTAATAAAGGCAGGTATCCCGTATGCCTTCTTAACCACCTTATCTACCTGTCCTGCTACCTTCAGGGATCTGTGGACATGCACTCCAAGGTCCCTCTGTTCCTCTGAAACTTATCAGTGTCCTACCATTTATTGTGTATTCCCTTGCCTTGTTAGCCCTCCCCAAATGCATTACCTCGCACTTGTCCGAATTGAATTCCATTTGCCATTTTTCTGCCCACCTGACCAGTCCATTGATATCTTCCTGCAGTCTGCAGCTTTCTTCTTCATTATCCACTGCATGGCCAATTTTTGTATCATCTGCAAACTTCTTAATCGTATCCCCTATATTAAGTCTAAATCATTGATATATATCACAAAAGCAAGGGACCGAGTACTGAGTACTACATCGCCTGATTTTCATTTAATTGAAGACAGTGGAATGAATATCGACGGGTTCTACAATGGATGGGCGATCTGCTCTGCCAGGCGGCAAGGGCAAAATTGACCCTCATTTGTTGAGCTTTCTCCTCTTTTTCTCATCTACATACTGCCCCTCGGCGACATCATCCAAAAACACAGCGTCAGTTTTCACATGTGCGCTGCCAACACTTAGCTCTACCTCACCACCACCTCTCTCGCCCCTCTACTGTATCGAAATTGTCAGACTTCTTGTCTGACATCCAGTACTGGATGAGCAGAAATTTCCACCAACTAAATTTTGGGAAGACTGAAGCCACTGTCTTTGGTCCCCGCCACAAACTCCATTCCCTAGCCACTGACTCCATCCCTCTCCCTGGCATCTGTCTGAGGCTGAACCAGACTGTTCACAACCTTAGAGTCATTTTTGACCCCGGGATGAGCTTCCGACCACATATCTGCACCATAACTAAGACCGCCTATTTCCATCTGCGGAACATGGCCCGACTCCGTCCCTGCCTCAGCTCTCCTGCTGCTGAAACCCTCATCCATGCCTTTGTTACCTCTGGACTTGACCATTCCATTGCACTCCTGGACGGCCTCCCATGTTCGAAAATGTTACAGAGAGCAAAACAAAGATTGGGGCTCTCACATGGGGAAAAGGTAAACCTGAAATAAAAATGAACAAACTTTAAAAAAATATAATTTTTTTTAAACTTTCTTAAAAATTTAAATTTTTATCATGGAGAAATTTGACACTCCACAAAATTAAAATTAGTTTTTCAGAGCCATAATGTTTGTTTAGTAGGACATACGCTGTTAAAACCCCAGTTACACCTAATCCAACAAGGTCTAACTTTTAATGGGGTATTTAACAGCGATATTACTGCGGAAAAGCCTGAGTTTTCGTCAGTTTCACTGATTTCCCTGATTGCACTAATTGCCAGCTATGAGTGCGGGGGGGGGGGGGGTGGTTTAGCGGGGGGGAGGGGGGTGCACAGTGTAGCTAGTGTCGGAGCAGTGAATTACTTCAGGATTTCTGCGTTAGAATGCGCATGCGCTAAATCCTGAAGTTGCGGTCAGTTTCAAAGGGGCAGTAACAGTGAACACTGTTCATTCGCTGTTACTACCCACCGCAAATTCCGGGCCAAGAAAGCATCCCGTATGAGTATGTAGCTGCCTGAGGGGAAGGTCGACAGGTGTGTGCTGCAGGCATGCCGTTTCAGAACAGTTACATGGAATTGCCGCTAACCCGGGCAAAACATCTGCCATGCTGAATTTCTTCTTCTTTACCTTGCAGATCTTGCAGATATTCCACTGACCTGCTCAGTTACCTCTTTCCAGGTAACCCAACTGCAGCTTGCTCAGGAGGATGGCCCTCACATCCAAAAATGCCACGTGGCACATTTCCTGGAGTCATCTCCTTCAGCATGATCTGCAGGGCTCGCTCAGAAACGGGAGCTGTCCTCCCTCCCTTTTGTCATTCGGCAAACTCCTGGCTCCCCTCAGCAAATTACAGGGGGGATAAAAGAGGAATTCAACAATTTACAGCCAACAGAAAGTACAGGTGCAACTTTAGGAGCTGGCCTTGGAGCTGAGCTTGCATATCCAGGAAATCCTACTCTCTCCCCCACCAGCTCTGCACTTCCAGCATACTGTATGTAAATGAGGGGACAACAGAATAACCAGGCTAGGCCCTCTCTGCACCAGTAACTCAAAATGCACCAGGCAAAATGCTCTGGTACTGCCGGTGGAACTATCATGAAATTTTGGTCTTTATATAACCATCTGCTAAAGCTGCGTCCATTACCTTTTTAAACACAGAAAATGCTGGAAATACTCAGCAGGTCAGGCAGCATCTGTGGAGAGAGAAAGAGAGTTAACGTTTCAGGTCGATGGCCCTTCGTCAGGGTCATCGACCTGAAACGTTAACTCTCTTTCTCTCTCCACAGATGCTGCCTGACCTGCTGAGTATTTCCAGCATTTTCTGTTTTTATTTCAGATTTCCAACATCTGCAGTATTTTGCTTTTGTAACTTTTTAAACACGTTGCCCTGCCACTTAAACACTGTTTTTTTAGCTGATTCCTGATCAAACATAATTTTCCCTTTCTTGCTGCTTAGTTGTCTCCTGTCTTCCATCTTGTATCTCATGAAGAGAAAAAGCCTCCATTGTAATCCTCAACTATTTGAAAGTACACAGAACTAAAAACAGAAGTTCCAATTTTGGCCAAAAGTAACATCATTTTTTTTTGGGTGCGCTTTACCATTTGAAAATTGAGAAATTGGGCTGCTGTAGAATTTCTACCTGTACCACACATATACTGATAACACACATTTCTACCTGTCCATCACTTTCCTTGACTTCTCCACTGCCTCCATGTTGTCCGACATTGAATCTCGGATGAGTCATAAATTCCTCCACTCAATATCAGAAAGATCAAAGCCACTGTCTTTGGCTCTCGTAAAGACTCTGCTGCCTGGACATTGATTCCATCCTTCACCCTGGCTATTATCTCAGGCTGAACCAAACAATCTGTAATCTAGGTGTAATATTTGATCCTGAGTTGAGAATTAGATCCCACATCCTATCCATCATCAAGATCGCTTACTTCCACCATCACAACATCCACCCCTACCTCAGCCCCTCTGCTACTAAAACCCTTATACATGCCTTTCTCACTTCTAGACTTGATTACTTCAATGCCTTCCTTTCTGGCTTCCCATCTTCCACCCTCCATAACTTCAGCTTTTCCTAAACTCTGCTGCCCATGTCCAGTCTTGTACTGAGTCTCATTCATGCAAGCCGTGATCCTGACCAACGGTTCCACCACAGACCCAATTCATGTATGAACCGGGGTCAAGCAAGGCTGTGTCATCGCACCAACGCTCTTCTCGATCTTCCTTGCTGCAATGCTCCATCTCACCCTCAGTAAGCTCCCCACTGGAGTGGAGCTAATTTACAGAACAATCGGGAAACTGTTCAACCTCCGTTGCCTCCAGTCCAGATCCAAGGTCGTCCCATCCTCTGTCGTCGAATTATAGTACGCAGACGACGCTTGCGTCTGCGCTCACTCGGAGGTCGAACTCCAAACCATCATCAACACCTTCACCGAAGCGTACGAGAGCATGGGCCTTACACTAAACATCCGTAAGACAAAGTTCCTCTACCAACCTGCCCCCGCCACACAGTACTGCCCCCCGATTATCAAAATCCACGACAAGGCCTTGGAAAACGTAGACCACTTTCCATACCTCGGGAGCCTACTGTCAACAAGGGCAGACGTCTATGACGAAGTCCAACACCTCCTTCAGTGTACCAGTGCAGCCTTCAGTCGCCTGAGGAAGAGAGTGTTTGAAGACCAGGACCTCAAACCCGGCACTAAGCTCATGGTCTACAGAGCAGCAGTGATACCCGCCCTACTGTATGTCAGAGACATGGACCATGTACAGCAGGCACCTCAAAGCACTGGAGAGGTACCACCAACGCTGCCTCCGCAAGATCCTGCAAATCCATTGGCAGGATAGGCACACCAACGTCAGTGTTCTCGCTCAGGCCAACATCCCCAACATCGAAGCTTTGACCACGCTCGATCAGCTCCGATGGACGGGTCACATTGTCCGCATGCCCGATACGAGACTCCCAAAACAAGCGCTCTACTCGGAGCAAGAGAGCCCCAGGTGGGCAGAGGAAACGCTTCAAGGACACCCTCAAAGCCTCCTTGAAAAAGTGTAACATCCCCACCGACACCTGGGAATCCCTGGCCCAAGACCGCACAAAATGGAGGAGAAGCATCCGGGAAGGCGCCGAACACCTCGAGTCTCTTCGCCGGGAGCAAGCGGAAGCCAAGTGCAAACAGCGGAAGGAGCGCACGTCAACCCAAGCACCCCACCCCCCCCCCGCCCCTTCAACCACCATCTGCCCCACCTGTGACAGAGACTGTAGGTCCCGCATTGGACTCATCAGTCACCTGAGAACTCATTTTTAATGTGGAAGCAAGTCATCCTCGGTTCCGAGGGACTGCCTAAGAAGAAGAAGATTCATCCATCATACCCATTTTCACTGACCTTCATTGACTCCCCATTCCTCTAGAATTAAATTTAAATTTTCTCCACGGCTTTGTCCCACCTCCTCCTCGTACCCTATAGCCTCTCTCAAATCCTCCGTGCCTCTGATTTTAGGGGGAGAAATTAAGTTTTGCCCCATTTGGGGCGCAATTATCGGCCGGGCGCAAAGATTAGCGCCTGGCGCTAATTATCGCCACCGACTGCAAACTTGACTTTTATCGCCCCTGGAGGTGATTGGAGCGCTAAATCAGGCGCTTCACACCTGTCTTAAGGTGCAAAGGCCGAGGAGCGAGGTGCTACCTCAGAGCGCTGGCGAAGCTAATGTAATGTCAGTCAGCAATGGAACACACACACAATGGCACGGGCCAGTTCTTAAAGGGGAGGGTTGATCTTGCTTTCCATCCACATTCTGCTCATTGCAGCCTTGAATCTCGGCCTGGAGAGAGCTGCACATCAAATCTGCTGGAAAAAACAATGGAGAGTACCAGGGAAAGAGCTCAGAGTGCAGCCCCCACAGTCTCTTCTAAATCAATACAAGGAAGGGCAAATCAAAATGAACCTGCAAAGTGCTGCTCAGCACCCGAAACTCCTTCACACAGCGTTGAATCTCTCCAGAAGTCTCTCTCTCTCTCTCTCAGACTGCGTGGTTCAAAAATGTCACCAACAATAAAAGGCAGGAAGCGGTCGCCTTTAAATAGCGCTCCCCCAGTCCCTTCCTGACTGCAAAACGCTCCCCTCAACCTGTCGTTGCTAGCGGCAGGCGGTAAGGCAGGGGGCGCCACTCAATATCTGCTCCAGGACGATACCGGGGCGTTGCACACTCGACTGACGTCACGATCTGCCGGCGCAGGAGATCGTGGCGGTAGTGTTTAGCGCCGCCGCAAAATGTCTAGTTAATTTCGCGAGCGGCGCAAACATCGCCGCGCCTGGGCGCTAGATGCTTTGTGCCCCATTAGCGCCCTCTTAAGGCGCTAACGGGCGGCGCAAGCAACTGAATTTTTCCGCCTTAGACTTTGATTCATCCCGCCCCTCTTTGGTTCACCATTGGTTGTGAAGCCTTCAGTTGTATTGGTTCTGCTCTCTGGAACTCTCTCTCCAGAGATTTCTCGATCCACCTTTAAAAATCTTCTCAGAACCAAGCTCTTCATACAAGCTTTTACCCCATTTCTAATCTCTCTTTTTCTCATTCAGCATTAATTCCTTAACGCCTTGGGATGATTTCTCAGTTGAAAGGATAATATAAATTCCAGTTGCTGTTATTGTACCATCATCACAGGTAAATTCACCACTACTTCTTGAAGGGAAAATCAAGCCTTATCCATCTCACTTACATTGAGCTACAATCAAACAGCATTTAGTTTATGTTTTTGAGTTTGACAACGTCATATTTTTACATTGAATGACCATAATGAATGGAATCAATACTGTGATTTATCTGGATTACAGGTTGAGCATTTGGAAATAGCAGAGCATTATGACTGGCAAATTCTACCCTTTCTCAGGAATCTTGCTATATTTTTAAGTCCCCTGATGGATCAATACCTGGTGTGGTACTGAGTCATAATGATGAACAAAGTGCCAGGCTCAAGCCCTGTCCTGTGCTGATTTAGCTGCTCTCTGCCTGTCTGGTGGTGGTAGTAGTGCATTTCGCTTCACTGTCTCTGGCCATGGAGTGATTAAATCAAAGAACAAGGCCAGAAAAAGCTGGAATCGCACAGCAGATCAATCACCATCTGTGGTGAGAACTGACAGTCGATGTTTCGAGCTCGTACTCTTCACCAGAACTGAAGAATAAGAAGCAGACGAGCATTTTAATAGGATCAGAAAAAGGGGGCAGGGAGGGAAAAAATTATAAAACAACAAACAGACAAAGAAACACACACACAAAGGATGCATCAATGGAATGATATAACAGATCATCTCGGTCAAGTAATAGACAGAATCATTAAAGAAATAAAAGACATCAAAGAAGCAAAAAACATGTGAGCAACTAAAGAAGCAGGAGGTCGAAGGAAAATGCTAGAAAATGGGACAGCTGGAAAATATCAAAATAGGGTGAGATGAAATAAGGTGGGAGAAGGCTCATGTACAGCATAAACACCGGCATAGACCTGTTGGGCCGAATGGCCTGTTTCTGTGCTGTAAATTCTATGTAATTCTATGTAACATAAAAACCCTGGGAATCAGGTTTGTAATTTAAACAGGCGTCCTTGGAACGTGGGAAATAGCCCTGCAAAATTGCCCAATTCACATCCGAAAATGGGCAATTTCCCCCCCCCCCCCCGCTCCCCCTCCCCACAGTATGTTACATTAGAGAAACTACATGTAAATTGTAGTCTCACATAAAAGGAGTGTTTGGGGCCCAGGACAAAGGTGTGGGAGAAGGTGAATGGATAGGTGTTGCATCTCCTGTGGTTGTAGGAGAGGTCAAACCAAGTTCAGGTTTCTCACTCCGGATCATTATTCACTGACTGCTGCTGGTAAGTGCACAGGTGTGCATGCCAGCCTTGATTGTGATGCTTCTTCCACCCTTTCCAGAGTTGAATGGTCAGCTGATGCTTAGGACTGTCCATTTTAGTGAGATAAGGGAGCTTTGCTCCTTCATACAGATCACCATTTCATCCTTCCTATCTGGTTTGGGCGAGAGTTAGTTTTGAAATCTGATGATGAGGCCCAGGGGGTTATAATGGCCCGGGCCCCTTGCCAGCCAGCTTGTCAATCGTCCTGCCCCTCTCCCCTCCGCCCAACGATGAAATCGGGCCCAAGCTAAAATCTGGACTCAAATTCACATACATAACTAAGGCATTATCAGAGATAAGGGCCCCATCATTTACTGGGGCGGGATTTCCAAGCAGGGGGAAAGAGTTCTGGTCAGGAACGCCGTGGAGTTTTAACTCCATGGCGGCGTGTTTTTGTCTTAACAGGTTCCCCGCCTGGAAGCCAGTCTGATTGACAGGCTTGGCTCCCTGTTGGGTTGGGAGTGCTGCAGAAGAGGCTGCAGCTCAGAAGCAGGTGGGTTTCCTGCTGCTTGGGGTAGAGATCATGGTGTAGGGGGGCGGGGGGGGAGGAGGCGGTGGGGGCTGGCGGCAGGGGTCAGAGAGAGATCGGGACAGAGATGAGTGGGGGGAGGTTTGGGGAGAGATCAGAGGGAAAGATGGGGGCAATCGGGGAGAGATTGGAGGGGGGGTCGGAGAGAGATCGGAGGGAGAGGTGGGGGGGTCGGGAAGAGATCGGAGAGGGGTCGGAGAGATATTGGAGGGAGTAATAGGAGGTTGAGGGGAGATCGGAGAGGGGTCGGAGAGATATTGGAGGGGGAGGTGGGGGATCAATAGAGATCGGAGGGAGAGGTGGGGGTCGAGGAGAGATCGGAGGGATAGGTGGGGGGGTCGGGGAGAGATTGGAGAGGGGTCGGAGAGATATTGGAGGGAGTAATAGGGGGTTGAGGAGAGATTGGAGAGGGGTCGGAGAGATATTGGAGGGAGAGGTGAGGGGGTCGAGGAGAGATCGGAGGGAGAGGTGGGGGGGTCGGGGAGAGATCGGAGAGGGGCGAGAGATAGGGAGAGGTAAGGGGATCGAGGAGAGATCGGAGGGAGAGATGGGGGGGTCGGGGAGAGATCGGAGAGGGGTCGGAGAGATATTGGAGGGAGTAATAGGGGGTTGAGGAGAGATTGGAGAGGGGTCGGAGAGATATTGAAGGGGAGGTGGGGGATCAAGGAGAGATCGGAGGGATAGGTGGGGGGGTCGGGGAGAGATCGGAGAGGGGTCAGAGAGATATTGGAGGGAGAGGTGGGGGATCGGGTGAGAATCAATGATCGGGGGGTGGTGGTCGGTGATCGCGAGGTGGGTACAATCACTGGGGAGGTTACTAGGTTTGCTTGGTGGGCCGGGGGGGGGGTGGGTGGGGGGGCGCGGGGAAGCACTCCTGCTCCTCCTGGCCCACAAGCATTTCTGGAAAAGCACTTACCTGTTCCATGCAGCAGCCCTCATCTCCCTTTAGATGTTGGGTTTCTTGAGGCCCAGGAACCCCGGCCTGCCAACGTTAAGTCTGAAACACAGATAAGATCTTAGGCATGCAGACTCATTAAAAAAATGACCCGCCTCCTGAGAGTGGGTTGGTTGCCCGCCCCAATCCTGCCTCTGTTAAAACCAGAAATGGGCGGTTTCGAGGCGGGTTGGGTTTGGGTTTGTGATTTTTACATTTTAACTTCCCATCTGACCCAAACCAATCTGTTTCTGGGGCTTAAAATTACTCCCAAGGCAACATTATCAATATTAATACAATAGCAAAATACTGCGGATGCTGGATATCTGAAATAACAACAGAAAACGCTGGAAAAACTCAGCAGGCCAGGCAGCATCCGTGGAGAGAGAAACAGAGTTGACGTTTCAGGTCGAAGACCTTTCGTCAGAATTGGAAAAAAGCAGGAAATGAAATAGATTTTAAAGCAAGTTTAGGGGCTGGGAAATGGGGGAGGGGATGAAAGAACAAAAGGGAAGGTCAGTGATAGGATGGAAGGCAGGAGAAGTAAAGAGGCATTAAGAGATATTCAAGGCAAAAGGAGATGGTAATGGGACAGGTTAAGGAACAAAGGATGGCTCTAGATGAAGTGTGAATTGTGCTGGCAGAATGAA
Organism: Squalus acanthias; assembly: GCA_030390025.1. Classification (NCBI taxonomy): domain Eukaryota; kingdom Metazoa; phylum Chordata; class Chondrichthyes; order Squaliformes; family Squalidae; genus Squalus; species Squalus acanthias. Next base: position 148,425,055 of record CM059426.1, on the reverse strand, counting down.
GGACAGCTGCCATGTGGGAGGGAAGAAAAAAAGGCACAAACAAAAAGTGTGGATAAAAAATATATATATGTGATAGGGGCCGAGGTTATGATCTGAAATTGTTGAACTCTATGTTGAGTCCAGAAGGCTGTAAAGTGCCTAATCGAAAGATGAGGTGCTGTTCCTTGAGCTTACGCTGAGCTTCCGTGGAACAATGCAAGAGGCCGAGGACGGTGAGGTCTGAGTGGGAATGGAGCAGTGAATTAAAGTGACAGGTGACTGGAAGCTCGGGGTCCCCCTTACGGACTGAATGGAAGTGTTCCGCAAAGCGGTCACCCAATCTGCGTTTGGTCTCCCCAATGTAGAGGAGACCACATCGTGAGCAGCGAATACAGTATACTAAATTGCAAGAAGTACAAGTAAATCGCTGTTTCACCTGGAAGGGGTATTTGGGGCCCTGGACAGTGGGAAGGGGGGAGGTATAAGGGCATGTGTTGCATCTCCTGCGCTTGCACGGGAAGGTGCCAGGCAAAGTGGAAGGGGTGCTGGGGGTGGTAGAGGAGTAGACTAGGGTGTCGTGGAGGGAGCGGTCCCTACAGAATGTTGAAAGGGGAGGTGAGGGGAAGATGCGTTTGGTGGTAGGATCACGCTGGAGGTGGCGGAAATGGCGGAGGATGATCCGTTGAATGTGGAGGCTGGTGGGGTGAAAGGTGAGGACAAGGGGAACTCTATCGTGGTTCCGGGAGGGAGGGGCAGGGGTGAGGGCAGAAGTGCGGGAGATAGAACGGACACAGTCGAGGGCCGTGTCAACCACAGTGGAGGGAATCCTCGGTTGAGGAAAAAGGAAGACATGTCGGAAGCACTGGTATGGAAGGTGGCATCGTCAGAGCAGATGCGGCGGAGACGGAGAAACTGGGAGAATGGAATAGAGTCCTTACAGGAGGCGGGGTGGGAGGAAGTGTAGTCCAGGTAGCTGTGGGAGTCAGTGGGCTTGTAGTGAATGTTTGTCAATAACCTATCCCCAGAGATGGAGACGGAGAAGGCGAGGAAGGGAAGGGAAGAGTCGGAGATGGATCATGTGAAGGTGAGGGAAGGGTGGAAATTGGAAGCAAAGTGAATGAAATTTTCTAGTTCAGGGCGAGAGCAGGAAACGGCACCGATACAGTCATCAATGTACTGGAAAAAGAGGTGAGGGAGGGGACCTGAGTAGGACTGGAACAAAGAGTGTTCCACATATCCATGAAAAGGCAGGCATAGCTAGGACCCATGCGGGTACCCATAGCAACACCTTTAATTTGGAGGAAATGAGTGGAGTCAAAGGAGAAGTTGTTCAATGTGAGAACAAGTTCAGCCAGGCGGAGGAGGGTGGTGGTGGATGGGGACTGGTTGGGCCTCTGTTCAAGGAAGAAGCGGAGTGCCCTCAGGCCATCCTGGTGGGGGATGGAGGTGTGGAGGGATTGTACGTCCATAGTGAAAAGGAGGCGGTTGGGGCCAGGAAACTGGAAACTGTTAAAGTGGCGGGGGGCGTCGGAAGAGTCGCGGATGTAAGTGGGAAGAGACTGGACAAGGGGAGAAAAAATAGAGTCGAGATAGGAAAAGATAAGTTCCGTGGGGCAAGATCAATATTAATCTTTGCAAATAGCAGGATAATTCTCACTGTACTCAAATGCCAAAGAAATAGGTCAAGGATAAATGGATTTATCTCATTATTGAAACCTGTCATGTTCAAGCAGCTAAACCATCACAAACTGTTCCAAATTATTGTGTTACAAAGTTCAATCAGAGGCAAATTAATAATTTAGATTACAGCAGGAGGAATATAACCATGGAAAGGAAGCAATGACAACATTAATACAATGATATGGTAAATTATACAGATATTTGCCTTAATGACACTTAGCAGCAGTCCTTTATTTCAGAAAGAATCATTAATTATATTAAATCATATAGGTCAGGGACAGGAAACTGCAGACATGTATGTGGGCCCAAGTTTGTTTAAGGCACTAAATAGCAAAGCCTGAAATGTACCTATGAGCTTCCCAACAGTAAAGGGCTCCAATCATCTTTGTGATTTATCGTCTGACTGTATAACTTATACAACATTTTGTTCTGCTTCTGTTCTGAACGATAACTATCAGAGTATCAGCATGGGGTGGCTGCAGATGGACAGGAGCCAATTATAGTTGACATGAGATGCACAAGACAACTGTGGCTGGTAAACTACAGGAAAAGTATCCTCTTCTCACATTACAGGCATGTAATTTGTAAAAATGGAGGGAAATAAAGGGGGAGAAATTTGGTTGCTTAGAGCCTCCCGTTAGCGCTTGGGGGGGGAAGGTGCTAACGGGGCGCCAAGGGGTTAGTGAGCGGGCGCGGTGAATGTAGTTACGCCCGCAAAATTAACATCCGGTTTAGTGCTGGAGCTACCTCTTAACACCTGGGCCTCGAGCGCCTCGCAGATCATGATGTCATCAAGTGCGCAGCGCCCCATTACTGCCCCGGATGTGAAATTGCCTTCCGCCCCCTGCTGTATCACCGGCCGTGAACAACGGCAGGAAGAGGAGGCGTTGTCAACTTGGCTGGCCGCTTGGGGAGCGCTAATTAAAGGGAAGGGTTTTCAGGTAGGCCAACCTTTAATATTTCCACCAGCTGAAAGTTTTTGGTCGCTTCATTGCTACAAGATGTTCAAGCCCTCCACTTTGTAGAGTGTTTGGGGCTGTAATGGCAGTTGCATAGGTCGGCTTGCAACACAGAACTGCCGACAAGTGGGTTGTGAAGCATCACTGGCCCTTCCCTTGAAGCGAGGGAAGCAGCCTCTGATGCCATTAGCGATGCTCTCCAAATTGTTCAGCATTTGCCGCTACCACCCTGCTCCCGGACTTTAGCGCCCTAAGAGAAGTGGTTAGCGCTTGATTGAGCACTCCACTTCCCTCTTGGAGCGCTAAAGCTGAATTTCCCATCAGGAGAGAATCATTAGCGCCTGGGGCTACTTTTCCTACTTTTCAAAAGTTAGCGCCCCAACAGGGGGCGATACCTAATTTCTAGCCCTAAAATGAAAGTATCTTCTAGACAGACAGACAGACAGATAGATAGATGTCAGATAATGGTGTAAATTTCATTGAAATGCAGGCCTAGAAATTTGATTAAGCCCGAAAACAGGTGGTGTCACCACGGGTCAAGGTTAATGGCCGCCTGCAATAAGAGTGCAGGCAGCACTGGTATTTTGGAGCTGCCTGCTGATTTAAATGAGCGCAGCACCGAACCTCCTGTGCAATGCGCTCTTTCCGGCAGTAAGATCAGCAGGAGGCTGAAGGTCGGGTCTAAAGGCTCTACGCGGTGTTCCAAGGAAATCGCGATTTCCTAAAGTGATCCGGTATGCTTCTAGTTATGTTTCTCGGTTGACAGAGAGGGTATGCAAGTAAATGAAAGCATAAAAATAGACTAATATGTCATATTTTAAAGAATGCAACCAATATTTCTGATTCTACTCCCTAGAATACAAATAAAAGCAACCCATTCTTTTAATATACATACATAGTGAATAAGATTTGTTATTACAGAGGCTTTTCACTGGAAGTCTTTTTAGGAGTATATCTCTCTAGAAAGTACCCAGATAAGCATTTTGAAAGGGCAATGGTGTACTGGAATTGAGAGATTTGCTTGCAAAAGTGGATGTCAGAGCCGGCATAGGTGATCCATGATTGCTCCCTGAATAGCCCAAGAGATGTGAAAAGTTTACTGGATACCCTGAACACCTGAATATCGACACCAGTAAATGCAGATGTATAAATTCCTTCAGAAACAGGAAAAAGTCATTAGGTCTCCTTTCATTGAAAAAGTAACAAGCTCACACCCCTTACTTCAGAGGAACAGGATGCATATTCAATATGGACATTTGGAACAATAACAGTAAACATTTACAAAGCCCAAATATGAGTTAATTTCCAGTTTACTGACACAACTGCAAGCGACAGTAATGGATCAGGCCTTTAGATGCAGTACAAGTCCCCCAGACTATTTGTAACCACATGCTATGCTGTACATATTACGTGCCAGAACCCACTGACCTGCTCTGGTTGAGTGCTGGCATCTAATATGTATAGAATAGGCATTCAATCTGCTGATGTGTTTCTGCAGCAATCACCATGAGCCATCTCACCAGACTGGACATACACTGCAGAATTATTGAAGACTTTGGCGGAGATCTCCGCCGCTTTCTCCCAGCTGCATGCGCTGGCAATGGCTGCACACAGGGACGTGCTTTGGAGAGGCCTGTAAGAGGAGCAGCGATGTCCAAAATTGCTGAGCGTGCATGAATTCGGCGTTGCACGCCGATTGACATTACGCTCCTGGTCATTAAAATATTTGCAGCGAGCGCAGGCAACAGCAATGCTGCCGACCTGTCCAATAAGGTGGACGCAGCGTTCCGTGCCGGAAGTGGGCGGAAGCGAGCCGGCAGCCATTTTTTTCTTCAAAACCGGCCTTAACGGTCTGCGCTAAAGGTACCAATTTCTAGACCACAATGTCTTAAGCTGAGTTGTGTCAGTATGGCCTATCCTACAACGCTAGTAAGATAATGGCCCATATTTTGCAGTGGGTAATGACGGCAAACAACCGTTCTGGCCCTGAAAAACTAATTTTTATATTGTGGAATGTCAAATTTCTCCATTATGACTTTTAAAAAAAAGTTTGTTCATGATTTTTCAACTTCTACCTTAACCCCATGTGTATGTCCCAATCTTCATTTCGCTTTCTGTAACATTTTAAAAAAGTGCAGATAATTAGTGCTTTTCATTTCCTGGTTTGCTGTCTGAAAATTCTTCAATGTGATTGGCTGCTTAGATAGCTTGATGACGTCACTGCTGCACTATGCTAGGAATCCCCTATTCACAGCGCTGCAGTCAATTACACGTTGAGAAGCCCTAAGTTTTCACCACAGAGATCTCTGTGGGCAGCTTTCTTTGAGGTCAGCAGCAATCACTGTCGCATCGCCGCTGAGTGCAAATTACGGGCCAATAGGGCTGAATTTATTCAGCCATTCTGGCAAACACCCGCTGTGAGTTTGGCAGGAGACTGGCCATCGATGTGACAGAGGTGGAGCCAGAGGTGTGGGCTTCCTATACTGGGAGTTCCTGCTTCTCTGACCTATCTGGGGCCCAGCACATCTCAGGAGGCTGGTATGCCCAGTTAGATGAGGTGCACTGGGTGAGGGTAAGGAAGTGACCTGGATCCGCGAAGAGGAAGAAAATCTTGAGGAACAGATGGGAGAACAAAAGATTTCTCTGTGGGTGGGTTGGGGGAGTGCGGGGTCATGAACATCATTTGATGTTGTGTCCTCAGAGATTGTAAATAACGAGACGACTGTTACCTTGTTCCAGTTATCTATAAATGCTTCATACCCATTGTGTTGAGTGTAATTTGTTCTGAGCACTCAGCAGGGGATCTATCAGGTCTTCCAGAATACTGCGAGGTAGTCAGGTAGCAAAATCTGCAAGAAGGTTGGAATGCAGGAGAGTGTTGTCAGAAATCTGGCTTGATTATGTCAAGCCAGTTAACATGCTGAGTCAACACACAGGTTCAAAAATGAATCAAAAGAGCTAATAGAATGTTGGCCTTTATCTCAAGGGGGTTGGAATTCAAAATGAGGAAGTGATTCTACATTCAGTTTGGGCACCTAACCTCAGGAAGGATATATTGGCCTTCGAAGGAGTACAACGCAGATTCAAAAAGAAAGAAAGACTTGCATTTATATAGAGCCTTTCATAACCTCAGGACATCCCAAGGCCCTTTACAGCCGATGAAGTACTTTTGAAGTGTAGTCATTGTTGTAATGCAGGAAACACGGCAGCCAATTTGCCTACAGCAAGCTCCCACAAACAGCAATGTGATAATGACCAGCTAATCTGTTTTTTAGTGATGTTGATTGAGGGAAAAATATTGGCCAAGACACCGGGGTAAAATCCCCTGTTCTTCTTCGAAATAGTGCCATGGGATCTTTTACATCCACCTGAGAGAGCAGACATATAACGTCTCCTCCGAATTATACCTTCTTCTTTCGTATGGTAGTAGCAAAGCAAATCAAATGACAATATCTAAGTCAGATATCCAGGCCAAAGCTTCCGGTGTAAGAGCGTGGATATCTTGTAGGCTGCCTGTGAATTTCCTCTGAGGGCAGTGCTCAATGATGTGATCCAGGGTCTGATTAGGAGCTCCACAGTCGCATGATGGGGATGCTTTAATCTTCCATCTATGGAGAAGGTGGCAGCATCTACCATGACTGGTTCTGAGATGGTTGATGGTTGTCCACTGTTTGTGAGGAAGGTTTAATCCTTCAGGTTGTACTGTGGGGTCCTCAATAAGGAATCCTTTCACTATGTCACAGATCTTTCAAGCATTTCACCATCGGTCATCAAGGCTGAGGGGAGATCGCTGAAGGGCTTCGGCGATGGTCCAAAATGGCCTTCTCGATTTGAGACGGGTTGGTGGTAGGTTGTTCAAGTCCGCCTGGATCGACATGTCTTTGCTGCTGTAGCGGTTGTATTCTCTGGAGACTGCATATTCGCAGCGTAGGTGTGGTGGTGCGATGTTTGCAAGCACGGGAAGCCAAGATGTTGGTGTCGATGAAAGCGTACGGGTGATAATTCTCATAGTAGAACTCAGCTGGATATCAACCGATTTGACATGCGGACTTGATAGCCGTGCCGGAGAGCAGTACTCCGCTGTAGAGTACACCAGGGCGACTGCTGCCGTACGGAGGGTTTGAGCGTCTGCTCCGCATGTGGATCCGGTGAGTTTCTGGATCAAGTTGACCCTACTCTTTAGTTTCTCCCAAGGTTCTGGAGATGTTGTCTATATGGCAGGGTGCGATCAAGTGTGACTCCTAAATAGGAGGGATTTTTGGCATGGTTTACCCCTGCGCTGCAAAAGGAGACTTTCAAAGTTTGGTTTGCTTGATGGGTGTTGAGGTGGAATGTCGAGCTGATGGTCTTTTGCGGGTTTGACTGAAGTTGCCATCAGCGAATGTAGGCCTCCATCCTCTAAATTACTGGTCAGGGTCTCCTCGGTGATGGACAGATTCATGTTTCGCGTGGCCAAGGCAATGTCATCAGTGTATACGAACTTGCAGGACTCTGTTTCGGGCAGGTCACTGTTGTAAACGTTGAATAACATGGGTGCCAGGACAGAACCCTGTGGGAGCCCATTGTTCAATGTCCTATATCTGCTCTTCTGGGTGCCAGAGTATTCACGGAAGCGTCGGTTGCTAAGCATGGAGTTGAGAAGATGGATCGTTGCTGTACAGGGTAAAATGCTCGAGAGTTTGAAAAGCAGTCCATGCTTCCATACTGTGTTATATGCTGCTGACAGGTCCACGAGTGCTATGGCGGTCTTGAGCTGGCGCTGGAAGCCTGCTTCAACGTGCGTTGTTAAGTTACCACTTGATCGCAGTAATTATGGCCGTTCCAGAAGCCCACTTGCTCCTTAGGAATGGTTGGCTTGATGATGGGGGCTAGTCTATGGAGTAGTAGCCTCTCCAGCACTTTATAACAAGTGCAAAGTAAGGAGATCGGGCGGTAGCTGAAGGCTTCACACAAATTCTTCCCCTGCTTCAGGAGGGCAATTATTTTAGCCTGGCTCCAAATAGATGGAATTTTACCGGTTGCCAGTACCTCAGAGAAGAACGAGGTCAATCGTCTCTTCGCTTTGGGTCCCAGTGCTTTTAAGGATTCTGGGTAAACACCATCTGGACCAGCAGCTTTTCCAGATTTGGTTGTCGACAGGGCTGCGTTTAGTTTTCCCAAGGTGAATGGATCAGACATAGTTGATAATCTTGGTGCTGCCATCAAGTTTGTCGAAAGCTGCCACTTCACCTGGCATCGAAATGATAGTGGATGATGACAGCCTTCTCGCAGCCCACCCTGTTACGTGATCTTAGACCACAAGTAATGTCATCTCAAAGGACACTGAACTTGTTAAATCGACCTCCCGGTGACAGTAGCAAACCAAGCAAATCGAATTATACCAGGGCTTAAAGGGTTAAATTAAAGGGTTAAATTACGAGGACAGGTTGCATAAACTTGGATTGTATTCCCTTGCGTTCAGAAGGTTGAGGGGTGACCTAATTTAGGTGTTTAAAATGATTAAGGGATTTGATAGGGTAAATACAGATTAACTATTTCCTCTGGTGGGGTATCCAGAAGAATAGGACATAATCTTAAAATTAGAGCTGAGCCATTTAGGAGTGAAATCAGGAAGCACTTTTTCACACCAAGGGTAGTGGAAATCTGGAACTCACGCCCCCAAAAGGCTGTGGATTCTGGGTCAACAGAAATTTTCAAGACTGACATTGCGAGATTTTTTTTCAGTTGGGTATCAAGGGATATGGAACAAAGATGGGTAAATGGAGTTGAGGTACAGCTATGATCTAACTGAATAGTGAAACAGGCTTGAAGGCCTGAATGGCCTACTCCTATTCCTATGGTTCTATGTTTCTACTATAAAATTAGGATGCCCAGACCACTGATATGAGTTGCTGACACCAGTGAACCCAAGAAAGCATCTAAATTAGACCCAAATTTGTGACAGCCCCTCTCAGAGCATGGACTCAATATGAGGGAGTGTCTACACTGCAGTGTCCATTATGAAGCCTAGCCTTTATTTAAATATTCTTGGTGACTTAATGAGCTTACAAATACATCCAGGGTGCTTTATGAAGCACAGGGTTCACTGGCTGCTTCATAGCCCTCAGTGCTCCATAATTTAGGGTGCTGAGACTCAATATATTTTTTTTTATTTGTATATGGGATGTGGGCGTCGCTGGCAAGGCCAGCATTTATTGCCCATCCCTAATTGCCCTCGCGAAGGTGGTGGTGAGCCGCCTTCTTGAACCGCTGCAGTCCGTGTGGTGAAGGTACTCCCACAGTGTTGTTAGGGAGGGAGTTCCAGGATTTTGACCCAGCGACGATGAAGGATTGGCGATATATTTCCTGTAGATGGTACACACTGCAGCCATGGTGTGCCAGTGGTGGAGGGAGTGAATGTTTAAGGTGGTGGATGGGGTGCCAATCAAGCGGGCTGCTTTGTCCTGGATGGCGTCGAGCTTCTTGAGTGTTGTTGGAGCTGCACTCATCCAGGCAAGTCGAGAGTATTCCATCACACTCCTGACTCGTGCCTTGTAGATGGTGGAAAGGTTTTGGGGAGTCAGGAGGTGAGACACTCGCCGCAGAATACCTAGCCTTTGACCTGCTCTTGTTGCCACAGTATTTATGTGGCTGGTCCAGTTAAGTTTCTGGTCAATGGTGACCCCCAGGATATTGATGGTAGGGGATTCAGCGATGGTAATACCGTTGAATGTCATGGGGAAGTGGTTAGACTCTCGCTTGTTGGAGATAGTCATTGCCTGGCACTTCTGTGGCGCGAATGTTACCTGCCACTTATCAGCCCAAGCCTGAACGTCTTCATTATCTGAGGAGTGTGAATGACGCTGAACACTGTGCAATCATCAGAGAACATCCCAATTTCTGACCTTATGCTGGAGGGAAGGTCATTGATGAAGCAGCTGAAGATGGTTGGGCCTAGGACACTGCCCTGAGGAACTCCTGCAGCGATATTCTGGGGCTGTGATGATTGACCTTCAACCATCACAATCATGTCAGTATGTCAGTACAACAAGCACCAAAGATCACATTATTAAAGATAGTATTAGATCAAAGGAAAAGGCTTATAATGTTGCCAAAAAGAGTAGTAAGCCTGAGGATCGGGAGGATTTTAGAATTCAGCAAAGGAGGACCAAGAAATTGATAAAGAAAGGGAAAATAGAATATGAGAATAAACTAGTGAGAGACATAAAAACAGACTGTAAAAGCTTCTATAGGTATGTGAAAAGGAAAAGATTAGCGAAAGTAAATGTGGGTCCCTTATAGGCTGAGACAGGAGAAATTATAATGGGGAATAAGGATATGGCAGAGAAATTAAACAAATACTTTGTGTCTGTCTTCACGGAAGAAGACTCAAAAAACTTCCCGGAAATAGTGGAGAACCAAAGCTCTAGCGAGAATGAGGAACTGAAAGACCAAATGTAATATATCCAAATTTGCTGATGATACAAAGCTGGGTGGGAATGTAAGTTGTGAGGAGGATGCAAGGAGGCTTCAAGGGGATACAGACAGGGTAAATGAGTGGGCAAGAACATGGCAAATGGAATATAATGTGGAGAAATGTGAAGTTATCCACTTTGGTAGGAAAAATAGAAAAGCAGAGTATTTTTTAAATGGTGAGAGATTTGGAAATGTTAGTGTTCAGAGGGACCTGGGTGTCCTTGTACACGAATCACTGAAAGTTAACATGCAGCTACAGCAAGCAATTAGGAAAGCAAATGGTATGTTGACCTTTATTACAAAAGGATTTGAGTATAAGAGTAAAGACATCTTACTGCAATTATATAGGGCCCTGGTGAGACCACACCTGGAGTATTGTGTACAGTTTTGGTCTCCTTACCTAAGGAAGGATATACTTGTCATAGAGGGAGTACAACAAAGGTTCACCAGACTGGTTCCTGGGATGGGGGGATTGTCCTATGAGGACAGATTGAGTAGACTAGGCCTATATTCTCTAGAATTCAGAAGAATGAGAGGTGATCTCATTGAAGCATACAAAATTCTTACAGGGCTTGACAGGGTAGATGCAGGGAGGATGTTTCCCCTGGCTGGGGAGTCTAGAACCAGGGGTCACAGTCTCAGAATAAGGGGTCGGCCATTTAGGACTGAGATGAGGAGAAATTTCTTCACTCAGAGGGTGGTGAATCTTTAGAATTCTCTACCCCAGAAGGCTGTGGAGACTCAGTCGTTGAGTATATTCAAGACAGAGATCGATAGATTTTTTAATATTAAGGGTATCAAGGGATATGGGGATAGTGCAGGAAAGTGGAGCTGAGGTAGAAGATCAGCCATGATCTTATTGAATGGCAGAGCAGGCTCGAAGGGCCTGCTCCTATTTCTTATGTTACATTATTGGCCCCAAGTACCTTTTTTTTTGAAGATGCATGAAATTATTGTTAGCACAGCAGAGCCTACAAATGTAAACTGCACGGAGTAATTCTTTAACTTCACTCATATAGTCCAATCCCATGACATTCCGAATTTTCAGAAAATGCAACTTGGAATCTAGGGATACGCTAACATTCACTGCAGAAGGAAATAAATCCATGTTCTCATTTTCAATCATTAGATGTGGTTGGGTGATTTGATAACTACTGCAGAAGTTTACGACACACACTGGTAGCAATAAATGTATCTCCATTCATTTGGAGAAGTATTAATTAAAGGCTTAATGCGTAGGTATATGAGAAGCCGGAAGTTGATTTATTCCCTGTCCCCTACATTATTTCTGTGTGTCGTGGACAATCCCTGGTAGAGAAGGCAAGCAATCAATCAACATCAATCAACTTATTCTCTCAATTTTACTCTGGAACAATCTGTGAGGAAGTACACAGACAGTTCAGACCAAGTCACCCACGGACAATCCCTTTGTATTTGACTGAGGATTAACCTCACCACAACTCGGCAGATTCCCACAAGAGCCTCGCACAATACAGGAAATTTGCTGTAGGAGGAGTTTTTGGACTGAAGCTGGAACGTATCAGTGCATGCTGATGTTATCCACATATTGAGCCTACAGCTGTCAACATCAGGGAAATGTTAGGAGCGAGGTTTATGATCAGCAAGAGTGACATAGGCCTGGAATTTCTTCGGATCTCTTCCCGCTCCGCTGTCGTAACTTTGCCGGAAGTGAAGCTTCCGTAAACCCTGCTGACGCACATAATCGGGGTTTCCGCCCTACCCCGGCAAAGTTGCCGCAGCGGAGTGAGAGCAGTTACAAGGGAATTCCACACCATAGATTTTAAACTTCTTCAAATACGTGATGTGTATTTTCTACCCATTATCAATGAATGGACAGAAATTGTATCCCTCCCCCAGCCCCAGAGGTCTGATCTGCGCCAGACCATTTCTGTGGACCCCGCAGTTAATTGACCTCTGTCTCCATAGGCTAGAGAGTGGAATCAAATCAACCAGTATTCCTAGTCCTGATCTCTTTCCAGTGACATCTGTGGAAAGTACCTGTGTGTAGATGTTTGCTGAGAACAGAATCAGGCTCATCGATGATGCCATTTGCGATTGAATGCTTTGCTGATACTTGTTGCCCAGGCTCATCAATGAAGAATGGCCACATGGCTGGGGTCTTTGGATGCCCAGGGAACTGTGCCCGACAAACATTAGTGCCTTCAAGACAGAAGGGAAGGTAAAGGGAGAAGGCTAGAAAAAAAAATGAAGCTCTATTTACTTTTAAGAGTTGTGCATCAAGAAAGATCTTTCATTTTATAGCACCTTTTTATGTCCTCAGAACATCCCAAAGAGCTTCACAGCCAACACATTACTTCCTGAAGTGTTCTCACTGTTGTTTTATAGGCAGACACAGTAGCCACTTTGCACACAGCAACGTTCCACGAACAGCAGTGAGATGAATGACCCGCTAATGTTGGCCAGGGCACCATGAGAACTCTCTGTTCTTATTCTAATAATGTCATTTACATTCACCTGAATAGGCAGATAAAGTCCTGAGTTAACATCTCACCTGCAAGACAACACATCTGACAATGCAACACTCCCTCAGTACTGCACCAATGTGTCAGTCGAAAATATGTTCAGGTCCACAATGCGGCTTGAACCCTCAACTTGCTGACTCAGAGACAACAGTACTATCAACTGAGCCAAGCTGACACTTGAAAATGTGTAATATTTTAAAATCAAAAGAAGTGACTGTCACTCCCGGCAGAAAACTGAAGTTAAGAAATAAAAACAGAAAATGCTGGAAATACTCAGTCGGCCAGACAGCATCTGCGGAGAGAGGAACAGAGTTAACGGTCGGAATTTTCATTCGTCTGTGCGTGCGGGATTGGAGGCAGGTCAGGAGGAAAGTGGAAATAAATCAGAGCGGGTCGGGAACCCGCCGTCATTCCGCCTGCTCACGCCTTTAACTCGAACGCGTTTGCCAACACGGCAGCGACCCGAATGGCAGAGGCGGGCAACCTTATTTAATCATTATCAGCTTATTGTCAGACCCTTAACCATCATTTTAACCATACCTTTTCAATTTCACTGCATGACCACGGGAATCACACAGCTTGGGAACCAAGTCTGTCAAGCTGAGGCGGAAGTTCAGTGGCCATTGATCAAAGTCATTATGATAGAGCATGGAAAGCACAATAAATGTTGTGACCTGACACCTGCTTACTTTCCTAAGGGGAATGCTGTTGCTGAGTGCATTTTCAGCACAGATTTAGGTCTCTAGAGCTTGCCAGTCTTTTCTGCAAATTCGGAACCTACTGTCACCTCTTTGCTACTACCTATCACACCATTGACAGGTTGCTTCTCTAATCTCTACTTGACCTGCCATCTATTCCATCAGCATGGGTGCTGTTTATACTGTCTCACCTTGGTCCTCAGAATCGAACCACGATGAGCCCCAACACCAGACACGCCAGCAGCAGCAACAACAACACCACCAACCTTCTCCTCAATGACCTGATGCTCCACATGACAGAGGGCATCAGCGCAGGGCTACACCGTGCCGGATACCCGATACCCCTAACACAGGGTATGCAGGCCGAGGATGAGCTTCCTCAATATGACAGAGCAGCAATGCCAAAGGAGGCTCAGGCTATCATGCCAGGTCGTCGCAGACATTTGCACTTTGCTGGAGCAAGACCTGCAGCCCAGAGGACCTGGTGGACATGCCTTACCAGTGGCTGTCAAAGTCACCAGCACCCTCAACTTCTTCGCCTCAGACCCCTTCCAGGGATCTGCAGCAGACATTTGCGTCATCTTGCAGTCAGCCGCCCACAAATGCATCACACAGGCCCTCTTTGACAAGTCAGCCAATTACATCAACTTTACCACTGATGACGCCAATGTTACTGAGCCGGCGCTGGCCTTTGCCCCTCTGGCTGGCTTCCCACGGGTGCAGGGCGTCATCGATTGCACACATGTGGCCATCAGGGCACCCCAACTTAACCCAGGAGTGTTTGTCAACCGCAAGGACTCCCACTCCCTCAATGTGCAGCTGGTCTGCAAACATAGGAAGATGATCAATCAAGTGTGCGCCAAACAGACTTTCCGGCTGGCTGCTTGGAGACAAGGGCTATCCACTGAAGACATGGCTCATGACATCCTTGAGGCGGCCAAGTACTGAGGCCGAGGAGAGCTATAATGAAAGCCAGATGTCCACCAGATGCATCATAGATCAAACAATAGGCATGCTGAAAATGTGCTTCAGATGCCTTGACAGATGTGGAGGAGCCCTTCAGTATGCATCAGCCAGGGTCTCCAGAATCGTCGTCATCTGCTGTGCGCTACACAACATAGCGCAGCAGCGAGATTAGCGCTGCATGGGGAGCAAGGCACTGAGCGCACAGCCTCTTCAGAGGAGGAGGAGGAGCAGGAGGAACCTGCGGTGCAGATGCTAGCAGCACCCAAGCACATTGTTGCCCAGGAGGTCAGGGATGGTCTCATCATGGCCAGATTTACTTAACTTCATGCATAACACCCATATGGCTGTCACAGGCTGTGACAGGTTCCCCACCTCCCCACAACACCATAAGGCATCCCTACAATGACTAAGCCATTCCTTTCACATTGACCCCCGTTGCTGGAGGTAACGTTATGTCTCACCATTCACTCCAACTCATGAAGCCACTTCCAAAGTAGCAGACAAAAATGGGCAAGACCGGAAAGTGGTGAAATAAGTCGTTTTATATGTGACATAAGAATAACAGAACCTTAACAGAAACAGTTCTTTAAACACCCATGTGCTTACCCTTGTGCATCTACTTCTGTGTCATCTTTCTCTTATGCGTGCTTCTACGAGGTGCACCCCCTGTGGCTTCAGCAGAGGTAGAGGCAGCCTGCTCACTTCCCTGCAGCAACTGCAAAGACACTTTTGGCGAACGTCCTCTGGGATTTGGAGTCTCTGATGGCGCCGCCAAAGTCTGCTCCTCCTGCGACTGTGCAGGGGCAGACTTGGCCATCACGATCCCAGGAGGCATCTGGGGCTCTGAATGAGGGGGAGGCAATGGGGGAGAATTGTGAGCGCTTTGAGAGGAGCCCCCACTTCCATGTCCCCTCTCACCATCATCCCTCTCATGGGCCACCCGCACTTCCCTGCTAGCAAGGAGCTGGAGAGCACCTTGCTAAACATCAGAGGGGCCATGAGGACCCAAATCTATGTTGACATCCCTCCTAGAGAGAAGGTCTATGAGCCTCTGCCATCTATTCTCCATAGATAGCATGTGCTCCTGTGAGTGGTGCATTAGCTGCTCCATGCAGGTGGCCATCCTTTCCATGGAAGAGCCTACAGTCGCTATTGCCTGCGACACGGTGGTGCTCATGTTGGAGATGGACTCCTCCATTTTCTGCACATTTGCAGACATCGAGGTCGCAAAACCTGTCAGAGCCTCCTGCACTTCTTGCTGCACCTCCAGGATCGCCCTCTTTCTGGATGGTCCCCGAGGCTCAGCGCCTGCATGCAGCTGAGCAGAGCTGGGAGTGTCCTGTGCCCTCCGGCGAGGAGTCTCCACTGCTGTCCCTGTCTCCACCATCTGCTCTTGCTCACTTTTGACTTGTGAGACACCAGGTGACAAGACTACTTTATGTTGCGTAGGACCCACCGAGGTGTGCGTATCTGCGCTGGTGCTGGGTGCGCTTAGGTCTGATGACAGTGCTCCCTCAGGAGGCTCCTCTGAGGAGTCATCTTCCTCTTTCACCTGGACAGGGGGGGTGCGGGGGGGTGGGGGGGTGGGCTCTTGATGGACCTGTGGGAGAGTAAAGAGATGATTTAGAAATGTCATATCAAGAATGGGTACAGATACCATTATGCACATGATGAACATTCACTGGCTGCTGACATCAGTCCCTATATGAGTGACTGCTGTATGCCATGTGGCTGTATGAGATGTAATTCTGTCACCAGGTTGCGGAGAAGTCCCCCTCACTCTGTCTCCTACTGTCAGCTGCTCTGCAACTCCTGAGATGCCCATGTCGACCTCCTCTGCTGGAGTCAATGTGGCCAATGATGGAGTGCCACCTCTGGTTCTCTCCCTCTTCCTCTTATTGTGGGCTCTCTTCTGAAAGGAGGGAAAGAAGAGAAGTTTGAGTGAGAGTGTAAGGAATGTATGGGTAACATCTTTAGAGGGAGACTATGATGGAGTGGGACACCAATGCCAAATGGCCTCCTTGTGTGTTGTTACTTAGTATGACTGCATTAGGATGAGGGTGAGTGTGAGGGGTGGTTAGTCAGAGGGGGATGTGATAGAGAGAGAGGGATGGGTGGATGTGCAAGGTATGTTGGAGTGAGTAATGATGTGCAGGAGTAGGCTTGGGAAGGTATAGTGATGGGAATGTGATGAGAGGCACAGCAGGATGAAGTTGAGTGTGGCTTTACACTCACCTTTCTTGATCTAATGAGATCATTAAAGTGCTTTCGGCACGGCACCCAGGTCCGCCTCACCACATCCCTGCTGTTGGCCTCCTTTGCTCTGTCCAGCCAGGCTCTTTTGGTCTCCTGGGGAGGTCTCTTGCGCCCATCAGAAGGGAAGAGGACCTCCCTGTGTGCTCTCATTCCCTCCACAAGCATGTGCAGGGAGTCATCTGAGAACCTGGGTGCAGCCCTCTGTCTCTGTGCAGTCATGTCTTGACTTGTTTTGGGTCAAGGCCAAGCAAGACCCTAAAGCAAAAATCTACAGCCTGCACACTCCTAGATGAACATTCAAATGCAATGTGGCCAAGGCTCGTTTAAATATCCCGGCTAGAAATGTGTCATCGATGAGGCCTCAGACCCGCACCATTTAATAGAGCTGGGAAACATGCAGGCCTGCCTTAATAGGCGCCATTAAAGAAAAGCCATTTTCATCAAAACGGAAAAAAGTGAGAGACATAACAGGTTTTAAGCAAGTACAGAGGCAGGGAAACGGGGGAGGGGAGGAAAGAACAAAAGGGACGGTCTGTGATAGGGTGGAAGGCAGGAGAGATTAAATGACAAAAGGATTGATGGTGTAAGGCAAAAGGGGATGGTAATGGGACAAGGAAAGAAACAAAAGATGGGTTTAGAGGAGGTGTAAATGGGAATATAACTGAAGATAAGACTGGACTGAGACTGAAAGCTGCAGTGTGCAAAATGCAGCAGGTAAGACTCCTGTTCGATTGTGACTGCTGAGTCACACTATACACAGTGTTTTGCTCCCCAGTTGGTAATCTTGTAATATTTTCAGTGCATGGGTGAGAGTATCCACTTTCTAAAATACTAACACGCTCTTGTACTAAGTTTCTTCCCCCATAACATTCTATGTAGGCATAATTGACTGATGTATTTTGCGGTCAGTGGCAAAGGAATGGTGCTCGCCGTTCACTACGCTGACTGCTGCCCACAGACTTTCCGTGGGCTTTTGAGTGGCAACTTGTGGTCATTGGGCATCTACAGGAGATCTGTGGCGTGTGTGAACATGAAAGTAACAGCATGTCTCTTCAACCAATCAGATTGAAGAATCCTCACTGAGGCGCGCAGAGTCTAGACCAGGAAGTATAAATTAGAATATTTAATTCAATGTAAAATTATGTACAGAAAGTGAAAGAAAGAGATGAAAGAAATATGATATTAAGAGAGAGAGAGATACAATAGACAGAAAGAAAAAGTTTTTAAATTTCTTTACAATCTTCAACACTAATGAGACTCCATGCTTATAAAATTAAATTTTCAGTGCCAGAGAGGTTGTTTGACAGTAATTAAGACTTATCACCAATGTTCCCTCTAATTTTTTTTTCCTGCACGCCCTTTAAATGTGCTGTATGTGTGGTATCTCTTCTAGCGGCAACAGCTGGTGAGCAGCCTGCGCGGGACCTCGTGATTGGTGCATGGCAGCGCGGCCGCGCACCTTAGGGGGAATATTGCTTATCACGCCATTAAAAGAGTACTTACACCTGACTGCACCAGCCCTAACTTTTTCTGCCGTGTTTAGTGGGTAAGAACCGCAACTTCGCGCCCTCCATGTATTTTAATGCTGACTCTATCGGCGCAGTACCAGCGTAGCGAAGCTCGTGGAGGAACGGGGCAAATCGGACGGCAACTTTCGGATTTCCACGTTTAACTGCGCATGTGCAGCCGCCAGAAGTTGCTGTCCGATTTACTCCATAATAACGGTGAGCGCGAATAGTCTCACCATTATTTCTATCGCAAAATCCGAGCCAGTATTTATTATTATAAGGTGCATAAAGCTAGCTTCCCCTAATTTAGGCTCTGTAGTGTTAATAAAAGTAGTTACATGTCAGACCATATTAAAAAGCACTCATTGTGATTTTGTTTTTTTTATTAAAAGGATAGATTTTTCCAATACAACAGTTAGTATCTTCAGTTACTGGGAGAGTGAGATCAAAGCAAGAAACATTGTTAAAATAAATTAGAGGCACTCGGAACAGCAGTGTAGTATGTAAATTTCACATTTCAATCTTTGTGAGCAAGGGTCAAGCTATCAGGGTTACTCTGGCCAATACTTGAGCCCCATTTACAGGGTATGTCTCTATATTAAGAATCATTCAGCTGTAAATTTATTGACCATGTCCTGCCACGCTTAATATGGAAGGGTATAAGGCATTACTGGTAGTTTCAGAAAGAGATGAATGAAATAAATCAGTGGCTTAAACACAGACATATTCTTTCATGGGATATGGGCATCGCTGGCAAGGCCAACATTTATTGCCCATCCCTAATTGCCCTTGAGAAGGTGGTGGTGAGCCGCCTTCTTGAACCGCTGCAGTCCGTGTGGTGAAGGTACTCCCACAGTGCTGTCAGGGAGGGAGTTCCAGTATTTTGACCCAGTGACGATGAAGGAACGACGATATACTTCCAAGTCAGGATGGTGTGTGACTTGCGGAGAACTTAGAGGTGGTGGTGTTCCCTTGTGCCTGCTGCCCTTGTCCTTCTAGGTGGAAGAGGTTACGGGTTTGGGAGGTGCTGCCGAAGAAGACTTGGTGAGTTGCTGCAGTGCATCTTGTAGATGGTACACACTGCAGCCACAGTACGCCGGTGGTGGAGGGAGTGAATGTTTAAGGTGGTGGATGGGGTGCCAGTCAAGCGGGCTGCTTTGTCCTGGATGGTGTCGAGCTTCTTGAGTGTTGTTGGAGCTGCACTCATCCAGGCAAGTGGAGAGAATTCCATCACACTCCTTACTCATACAATCTGTAACCTCATGGCCCGGCATATCCCTCACTCTACCATTACCACCAAGCCAGGGGACCAACCCTGGTTCAATAAGGAGTGTAGAAGAGCATGCCAGGAGCAGCACCAGGTGTACGTAAGAACCTGGGGAAGCTGTAACACAGGACTACATGCATGTTAAAAAGCGGAAGCAGCATGCTATAGACAGGACTAAGCGATCCAACAATTAACAGATCAGATCAAAGCTCTGCAGTCCTGCCACATCCAGTCGTAAATGGTGGTGGATCATTAAACAACTAACGGGAGGAGGAGGCTCCATGAATATCCCCATCCTCAATGATGGTGGAGCCCAGCACGTGAGTGCAAAAGACAAGGCTGAAGCGTTTCCAACCATCTTCAGCCAGAAGTGCCGAGTGGATGATCCATATTGGCCTACTCCCGAGGTCCCCACCAACACAGAAGCCAGTCTTCAGCCAATTCGATTCACTCCATGTGATATCAAGAAATGGCTGAGCGCACTGGATACAGCAAAGGCTATGGGCCCCGACAACATCCTGGCTATCGTGCTGAAGACTTGTGCTCCAGAACTAGCTGCGCCTCTAGCCAAGCTGTTCCAGTACAGCTACAACACTGGCATCTATCCGACAATGTGGAAAACTGTCCAGGTATGTCCTGTCCACAAAAAGCAGGACAAATCCAATCCGGACAATTACCGCCCCTTCAGTCTACTCTCAATCATCAGCAAAGTGATGGAAGGTGTCATCGACAGTGCTATCAAGCGGCACTTACTCACCAATAACCTGCTCACTGATGCCCAGTTTGAGATCCGCCAAGACCATTCGGCTCCCGACCTCATTACAGCCTTGGTCCAGACATGGACAAAGGAGCTGAATTTCAGAGGTGAGGTGAGAGTGACTGCCCTTGACATCAAGGCAGCATTTGACAGAGTGTGGCATCAAGGAGCCCGAGTAAAACTGAAGTCAATGGGAATCGGGTGGAAAACACTCCACTGGCTGGAGTCATACCTAGCACAAAGGAAGATGGTTGTGGTGGTTGGAGGTCAATCATCACAGCCCCAGGACATCGCTGCAGGAGTTCCTCAGGGCAGTGTCCTAGGCCCAACCATCTTCAGCTGCTTCATCAATGACCTTCCCTCCAACATAAGGTCAGAAATGGGGATGTTCGCTGATGACTGCACAGAATACCCGGCCTCTGACCTGCTCTTGTTGCCACAGTATGTATGTGGCTGGTCCAGTTAAGTTTCTGGTCAATGGTGACCCCCAGGATATTGATGGTGGGGGATTCGGTGATGGTAATGCCATTGAATGTCAAGGGGCGGTGGTTAGACTCTCGCTTGTTGGAGATAGTCATTGCCTGGCACTTGTGTGACGCGATTGTTACCTTCCACTTATCAGTCAAGCCTGAACGTCGTCCAGGTCTTGTTGCATGCGGGCATGGACTGCTTCATTATCTGAGGAGTTGTGAATGGCACTGAACACTTTGCAGTCATCAGCGAACATTCCCACATCTGACCTTGCAGCAGACTAGCAACTTATTTATTTCAGTGTCAGTATATTTTATCCACTTAACTGTCTTAAAAATATTAAAGATTATAATGTCAGCTGCAATTTATGTCCCTCCACTCCATACTCTCAGTTTATGTACATCACATGTATGTGAATGTAAATGGGGTGATAATGGGAGTTGGCTGATAATTGTCAACAGCAGTAGCTTTTTATAGTGCCTTTCCTGTAATGAAATGGTCCAAGATGCTTTCCAGGTGGATCAGTGGGCACCAAGCAGGGGAAAGAAGACCAGTTTTGGAAGATGTCTGAAAGCACGTTTAAAGAAGTCGTTTTTGAGGAGGTTTTTGAAAGTGGGCAGAGAAATAGCAAGAGAAATGTAGAGTGCCGGGGCTTGGGGTTTAAAGCACTGCGACCAATAGTGGAGCAGACAGAAAGCGGGGAGATACACAGCCGACCGGAGTCAGAAGAGTGGAGACTGCATACATGTCATCAGAGGTCAAGCCATGACTGTCATCGGAGGTCAGCTCCTAACTGGTAGTAGTGGGTTGGCTGAGGGTTGTTACTGAGGGGCGGCATTGGGCGGATAATGGGCATCAGCTGGGGAATGGTGGTGGGATTACCTGATGGCTATCATCAGAGCTGAGGGTGAGGGCTGAACACATTTTCATCAAAAGCAAACCAACACCTGGTAATAAACAGGGTTTATCTTGCTAGCATTGCTTTTTCCTTCAATATTGCATACTGCACCACAGAACTATTATTATTTTTTTCACTTCTCTACTCATTAAACAGCTCATTGCAGGTAGTGTAAGGACTGGTGTGGGTTGACTGCCTGCTCTCTGCCAGCCATATTTAAAGAATTTGTGAACCACGAACTGACAAGAGGAACCTGAGCAAGATAACTAAACATCCACTGTTGAATACGCACACCTATATTTGGGATTTGAAATATGAATTTCTGCAAAAGGGTATAAGTGGGCCAAGCTTTTCTCTGCAGTATGAGAAGCTGGCGATACACACAGGATTACCATATTATTCAAGAGCTGTCATCCATACAGCCACACGCCTGAATACAAATCCTTGCATTGTAGGTATGGAATCTCATTAGTCATGCTATAAAGATAATTTGTCAGTCAGGAGAGAATAGCTGTTGCAGCAGAGAATTTTTTTATATCCAAATTTTTCTGGCACTCTCCCAGTGGTACTGCATATGGTAAGTCAGAGAATATGATCCCTCTCATACCTGCCTCCGATGTCTTAGTGTAGCTGATTCTCTCTCATTCTCGTCTTCTGTTTCTGTCTCTCTTTCTCTTCTCCAGTGCAGTGCTGAGGGAGTGCTGCACTGTCGGAGGTGCTGTCTTTCGGATGAGACGTTAAACCGAGGCCCCGTCTGCTCTCTCAGGTGGACATAAAAGATCCCATGGCACTATTTCGAAGAGCAGGGGAGTTATCCCCAGTGTCCTGGCCAATATTTATCCCTCAATCAACATAACAAAAACAGATTATCTGGTCATTATCACATTGCTGTTTGTGGGAGCTTGCTGTGCACAAGTTGGCTGCTGCGTTTCCCACATTACAACAATGACTACACTTCAAAAAGTACTTCATTGGCTGTAAAGCGATTTGGAACATCCGGTGGTCGTGAAAGGCGCTATATAAATGCAAGTCTTTCTTTCTTTTTCTCTGCTGCTTCTCTCCACTTAACTCTGCTTTTTGCCTCTCTCTCTCTCTGTCCTCTTCTCCTTTATTCTCTTTTTCTTTTCTTTCAGGTGGGAGGTGGTGGGTAGGATAAACTAAAATGTATTTTATTCGTACTTTGGGACAAAATAAAAATCACTTTTAGTCATTCCTTAGTTAGTCGTTCTG
Source organism: Squalus acanthias (assembly GCA_030390025.1). Classification (NCBI taxonomy): domain Eukaryota; kingdom Metazoa; phylum Chordata; class Chondrichthyes; order Squaliformes; family Squalidae; genus Squalus; species Squalus acanthias. The sequence continues at coordinate 148,402,427 of CM059426.1, read as the reverse complement.
ATTTTAGGTGGTGCAGATTTAGTGAGAGAATGTGATGTGATGTCATTGCTACAGTCATAAGAAATAGAACAAAAGTTGCACAAAAAGGAAAAAATTCATTGAAATGCTTTGATTTATTTTAACATAAGTGAACAGAAATGGCCCAGTGCGTAAGTGGTTTATGTTTAGTTGCCAATTTTCTCCCCTCCCCGTCTGCCCAATAACAACAACAACAACTTGCATTTGTATAGTGTTTGTAACATAGTAAAACGTCCCTAGGTGCTTCACAGGAGTGTTATCAAACAAAAGGGGCGCGATCTTGCCAGCCCTGGGGAGGCGGGACTGCCGGGAAAATGGCAGAATCTGGGGGCGGGTGCCCATCCCGCCCCCAACCCACCTCCGTGCCATCTTGCCAGGAGGCAGGTAGCCGACCCGCGCCGGGTCCCGTCTCCTTGGAGGTGGGAAGTTGATTACAGCCACTTAACTGCCTGTTAACAGAGCAGGCAGATAAGAGGGTTATCCCCATTTTACCCACACAAGTGATGGCTTCCCGAAGGCTGCAAACCCCGCTAGGGTCACCAAGGCGAGCAGTGGGTCTGCGGGGGTCGGGGGGGTGCAAAAGTGTGCTGTGAAGGTAAGTGATGGGTACAAGTGTGGTGAGGTGAGTATGTGAGGTAAGTGGAAAGTGTTAGAAAAAGTTTACTTACCTTTGTTTCTTCCTGCAGGCTTCAAGAGTTGGGAATGCGGAGAGTCTCGCATCTCCGCGGCAGAGATGACAGATGGCTTCTGCATTCTCCAATGCAACAACCATCTAATTCCTGCTAAAGAAAGAGGTTTGATGAGTCTTGAATACAAGGACTCACCAAACAACAGAGAATGTCAGTGTTTGACAGCTTCACAGAGCTGTCAAACGATGATAATTCATCTGTCAAAAATTTTTGACAGATGAAACGTCATACGCTGACGTTCTCTGTAACCGGCTTCCCCTTAATTGTCCTGCTAAGCCTGCTGGGTGGGCTTAACAAGGTCAATCAAGGGAAAATAGCATGGGTTGGCCAGAAGTTGATGGAGGCGGGACTAAAACCCAACAAGTGGGAGTCCCGCCTCCAAAAGCTCCCCATTGGCAAAATCCAGCCCAAGGTGTTATAAGGGCAGATGACCAAAAGCTTGATCAAAGAGGTAAGGCAGTTAAGGAGCATCTTAAAGGAGGAGAGAGAGGTTGGAAGGTGGAGAGGCTTCAGGAGGGAATTCCAGAGCTTAGGGCCAAGGCTGCTGAAGGCACGGCCACCAATGGTTGAGCGATTAAAATCGGTGATGCGCAAGATGCCAGAATTGGAGGAGCGCAGAGTTCTCAAAGGCTTGTGAGGCTCGAGGAGGTTACAGAGATAGGGAGGGGCGAGGCCATGGAGGGGTTTGAAAACAAGGATGAGAATTTTAAAATTAAGGCGTGGCCAGACTGGAAGCCAATGTAGGTCAGCGAGCACAGGGATGATGGGTGAACGGGACTTGTTGCTAGTTAGGATACGGGAAGTGGAGCTTTGGCTGAGCTCAAGTGTTTGGAGACTGAAAGATGGGAGGTCGGCCAGGAGAGCATTGGAATAGTCAAGTCTAGAGGTAACAAAGGCATGGATGAGGGTTTCAGCAGCAGATGAGCTGAGGCAGGGGTGGAGTCGGGCGATGTTACTGTGGTGAAAGTAGGCGGTCTTAGTGATGCTGCGGATATGTGGTCGGAAGCTCCTCCAGGGCCAAATACGACACCAAGGTTGCGAACAGTGTGGTTCAGCCTCAGACAATTGCCAGGGAGAGGGGTGGAGTCAGTGGCTAGGGAAAGGAGTTTGTGGTGGGGACTGAACTGACTCCTTGCTGTGGTTTGATTACACAGCAATCTGCTGCCCTCAACACCTCATCCAAGTGGTTATGGAAAACCTAGCCACTCCCAAAGAGTTAAAAGTTACACATGTGGCTCAGGGAATCAGTGTAAACCATCTGTATTGCCCAATGGGGTAAATTTTCACCTTCACCCCCGGGCAACAGCCTAGTGGAGCACATCACCCACCCTTTGTAGAATCCACCCAGATTTCATCCCATTGAAGTCATTGGCAAGAAAATTGGGCAGGTTCTACAATGGGTGGGCAAAATACTCTGCCAGATTGTGCCCAGGCAGTGAAGGTGAACCTTATGTACTGTTGTACGCTGTCAGTAAATACAGTTTCTCTTGGTAATCAATTTTTTAATTTATGTAGTGTGAGCCTGCCACAATCCATCAACATGTTTTGTCAGATAATGGACACAAAACTAACAGATGCACCATTTAACTCATTTAGCCATAAAAATTGTTTGATGGGATAGCTGTAGAGAGGAAAAACCCTCACTGCTGTGATGTCCCCACCACAATCTCCTTTTCTTAGCCACTGATTCCACCCCTCTCCCTGGCAACTGTCTGAGGCTGAACCACACTGTTCGCAACCTTGGTGTCGTATTTGACCCCGGAGGAGCTTCTGACTAAGTATCCGCAGCATCACTAAGACCACCTACTTTCACCACCGTAACACTGCACTGTTGCCAGGAAGCTCATACGTTTCGACATTGACATCGCCGCCCTAAGCAAGACCCGGCGGGCAGGGGAAGGCCAGCTCAAGGAGGAAGGCGGTGGTTACACCTTCTTCTGGAAAGGTAAACCTGAAGAAGAACGCCGCCTCCATGGGGTAGGCTTCGCCATAAAAAATGAGCTAGTTGATCGTCTCAGAGACTCCCCTTGTGGAATAAACGAACGCCTCATGACTCTACAGCTCACCCTAGCCCGGAACCAGTGCGCTACGGTCATCAGTGCGTACTCCCCAACAATGGAAGCCACAGACAAGACCAAAGAGGAATTCTACTCCAGCGTCGAACAATCCCTGTCCCGAGTCCCAACGGGTGACAAGCTGATCCTCCTTGGCGAATTCAACGCCAGAGTTGGAAAGGACACAGACCTCTGGGGAGGTGTGATCGGCAGAGAGGGGGTAGGGAAAGCCAACTCCAACAGTACCCTCCTCCTGACGAAATGCTTAGAACATGGCCTTGTCATAACCAACACCCTGTTCCGTCAGAGAGACAAGTACAAGACTTCATGGCAATACCCTCGCTCCAAGCACTGGCATCTGCTGGACTATGTCATCGTCCGAGCAAGGGACCGCAAGGACGTCCGCATCACCCGCGCCATGACAGGAGCTGATGACTGCTGGATAGACCACCGCCTAATCCGCTCTGTCATCTCCATCAATGTAGCCCCAAAACAACGGTGGCAACAGAAGCAATGCCGCAGGAAAATCAACGCTGGAGCACTCAAAGACCCTGCTAAGAAAGCCCTATTCAGCCTGCGCCTCACAACCAACCTGACGACTCCCAGTGATTCAGAGACGCAGAGTGCCCACAGCGCCTGGTCTGCACTCAAGGCCTCCATAATCAGCACCTGTGAAGAGACGCTCGGTCACTCGACCAGGAAACACCAAGACTGGTTCGACGAGAACGACCAGGAGATCCAGGAGCTAATAAGCCGCAAGCACAAGGCATTCCTGATCTGGAAACAGCAACAGAACTCGAGAGCAAGAAAGCAGCTCTACAGACGCCTGAAGGCCGAGGTCCAACAAAAAACTCGTGACCTAAAGAACAGATGGTGGGTGGAGAAAGTGCAGGAGATCCAGCAGCTAGCCGACAACCACGACGTGCTTGGATTCTTTAGCGCAGTCAAGACCACCTACGGCCCAAGCACCCAAGGTCCTACCCCACTGTGGGCCAAGAACGAAGAGGTACTCATCAAGGACAGAGAGGCAGTCAGTGCCCGCTGGAAGGAGCACTTCGAACATCTTCTTAACCGAGACACTGTCTTCAATGCGAGTGTCCTCAACTCCATCCCGCAGCATACTACCCGCCACCACCTCAGCACAACCCCAGCCCGGCATGTGGTTGAAAAGGCCATCCGACAACTGAAGAACAACAAGGCCTCAGGAGCAGATGGAATCCCTGCCAAGGCACTGAAACATGGCGGAGAAGCACGATTGCCGCGAATACATGAATTCATTTCTCTTATTTGGAAGGAGGAGGGCATGCCAGGGGATCTCAGAGATGCTGTAATCGTGACCATCTTCAAGAAAGGTGACAAGTCTGATTGCGGTAATTACAGAGGAGCCTCCCTGCTGTCTGCCACAGGGAAAGTCATCGCAAGAATCCTCCTCAATCGCCTTCTCCCAGTGGCTGAAGAGTTCCTCCCAGAGTCGCAATGTGGATTCTGCCCACTAAGGGGCACAATGGACATGATCTTCACCGCGCGTCAACTGCAAGAGAAATGCAGGGAACAGCACCAACCGCCGTACATGGCCTTCTTTGACCTCACAAAGGCCTTTGACACCGTCAATCGTGAGGGATTATGGAGTGTCCTCCTCAAATTCGGCTGCCCTCAAAAGTTTGTCACAATCCTCCGCCTGCTTCACGACGACATGCAAGCCGTGATCCTGACCAACGGATCTACCACAGACCCAATTCATGTACGGACCGGGGTCAAGCAAGGCTGTGTCATCGCACCAACGCTCTTCTCGATCTTCCTGGCTGCAATGTTCCATCTCACCCTCAGTAAGCTCCCCGCTGGAGTGAAGCTAATCTACAGAACAAACGGGAAACTGTTCAACCTCCGTCGCCTCCAGTCCAGATCCAAGGTCATCCCATCCTCTGTCATCGAATTACAGTATGCAGACGACGCTTGCATCTGCGCACACTCTGAGGCCGAACTCCAAACCATCATCAACACCTTCACTGAAGCGTACGAGAGCATGGGCCTTACACTAAACATCTGTAAGACAAAGGTCCTCTACCAACCTGCCCCGCCACACAGTACTGCCCCCCGATTAACAAAATCCATGACGAGGCATTGGACAACGTGGACCACTTTCCATACCTCGAGAGCCTACTGTCAACAAGGGCAGACGTTGATGACGAAGTCCAACACCGCCTTCAGTGTGCCAGTGTAGCCTTCGGTCGCCTGAGGAAGAGAGTGTTTGAAGACCAGGACCTCAAACCCAGCACCAAGATCATGGTCTATGTCTCTGAAGCATACAAGAGGGCGGGTATCACTACAGCTGATACCCGCCCTCTTGTATGCTTCAGAGACATAGACCATGTACAGCAGGCACCTCAAAGCACTGGAGAGGTACCACCAACGCTGCCTCCGCAAGATCATGCAAATCCATTGGCAGGATAGGCGCACTGACGTCAGTGTTCTCGCTTAGGCCAACATCCCCAGCATCGAAGCTTTGACCATGCTCGATCAGCTCCGATGGATGGGTCACATCGTCCGCATGCCCGATACGAGACTCCAAAAACAAGCGCTGTACTTGGAGCTCCGACATGGCAAGAGAGCCCCAGGTGGGCAGAGGAAACGCTTCAAGGACACCCTCAAAGCCTCCTTGAAAAAGTGCAACATCCCCACCAACACCTGGGAATCCCTGGCCCAAGACCGCACAAAGTGGAGGAGAAGCATCCGGGAAGGCACCGAACACCTCGGGTCTCTTCGCCAGGAGCAAGCGGAAGCCAAGCGCAGGCAGCGCAAGGAGCGCACGTCAACCCAAGCACCCCACCCATGCGCCCCTTCAATCACTGTCTGCCCCACCTGTGACAGAGACTGTAGGTCCCGCATTGGACTCATCAGTCACCTGAGAACTCATTTTTAGTGTGGAAGCAGGTCATCCTCGGTTCCGAGGGATTGCCTAAGAAGAGAGGAAAAACCGTCACTGCTGTGTGTCTAGAGCCATAACTGAAAGTCCCAGTTAGCTCATAAAATGAGTAAATTAATTGTCCAAGAGTTACTGCAATAAACAAGATACACAAGGGGAGATTTTAACTGTGGGATGACCTGGAACTTCCATACTGCACATTATAGATTGCTGACTTCTCAACCTTTTTTTTTAACTCTGACCACTTCCAAACCATTGGCCAGAGAGTAAAGGAGAGAAAAAACAGCATGGAAAATCCAAAGTTCACCTTTCCCTCTTTTCATCCTTATGGTTTGCCTTAGCCTTCTAGCCCAGGAGTACATGGACTCCTTTTCACCTACTGTGTATCCTGAAATGTTAGGCAGCACCAGCATCTGTTACGCTTTGTAATCATAATGCTTATACTTTCTACCTTAAAGTCCATTATTTCTGAATTCAGTTGTGCACTGACGCTACAGTGTTTAGCTTGTACTCCCATATCAGAATGCTTGTTATGTATATTCCGTATATTTACACCTATTTACCGGTAATATTCATTGTGCGAATATTGTAAATACTAAATACTGTGTAATGAAGATCACAGTTAGAAATATGTTCACAACAAATACAAATCAGGGAGAACAACATTTTACACAATTTTAAGTATTCCCACAAACCTACTGACTCTTTCAAAGTTCATTTTAAAGTATTTCAATTTTTAAAATTTATTAAAAATAATCTTGCTCAGTTGAACAGTCTCTGCTGCTATTCTATGACCAGTGAACTTACACTGAGCTTGTCAAATTTGTTGAATTTGCACAACCTCTCTCCAATGAAATCTTTCTTGTCTCCATTTTATCAATGCAAGTAAGATCAGTGCTCCTCTGAATTATCCACTATTGTTCCTCCTAAGTTCCAAATATGTTGTCCTACACGCGTCATCCCTTCATGTATCCTCACTGTATTGATATCAAGACTCAACACACCTACTCCTACTTGACCCCATTCCTTCCCAGGATCTTAAACTGTGAAACTCCTTACCTCCCTTTGGTCTTTAAAAGCCTACTATAAAAGGCTTTTAAAACCATGCTTGGTGTTTCTTAAAATTATTTCATGATTTGTCTCGTCTATTTTTTTCCAACCTTGGTGGTGTCCTACACATAGAATAAGAAAGGCTTGCATTTATGTAACACTTTATCACGTCTCTCGGAAATTTCACAAAGGACCTTGTGCACATTAACAACTTACATTTATATAGCGCCTTTAACATGGTAAAATGTCCCAAAGTGCTTCACAGGAGCGTTATCAAATAAAATTTGACACCGAGTCACATAAGAAGATATTATGAGCTGGCCAAAGAGGTAGATTTTAAGGAGCGTCTTAAAGGAGGAGAGAGAGGTAGAGAGGTTTAGTGAGAGAATTCCAGAGGTTAGGGCCCAGGCAGCTGAAGGCACGGCCGCCAATGGTGGAGCGATGAAAATCGGGGATGCGCAAGAGTCCAGAATTGGAGGAATGCCGAGATCTTGGAGGGTTGTAGGGCTAGAGTTGGTTACAGAGTTAGGGAGGGGTGGGTGAGGCCATGGAAGATTTGAAAACAAGGATGAGAATTTTTAAATTGAGGCTTTGCTGGATCGGGAGCCAATGTAGATCAGCGAGCACAGGGGTGATGGGTGAACGGGACTTGGTGCGAGTTAGGACACGGGCAGCAGAGTTTTGGATGAGCTCAAGTTTACTGAGGGTGCAAGGTGGGAGGCCATCCAGGAGGAATACAATTAATTACAGTGATTTCTAAAATGTAGGCAAATATACTTTTCACATCACAACACAATAGCAAAATACTGCGGATGCTGGAAATCTGAAATAACAACAGACTGTGCTGGAAACACTCAGCAGGTCAGGCAGCATCGAGGAGAGAGAAACAGAGTCAACGTTTCGGGTCCAACCGTTCGTCAGAACTGGAAAAGGTTAGGGAAGAGATTGTTAAGCAGGGGCAGGGAGCAGGGGAGGAAAGAACAAAGGGAAGGTCTGTGATAGGATGGAAGGCAGGAGAGATTGAATGACAAAAGGGATGATAGTGCAAGGCAAAAAGAGAGGTAATGGGACAAGTTAAGAAACAAAAGATGGCTCTAGATGATGTGTGGATGATGATGGCAGCAACATTAACAGCTACCATGTGAGGAAACAAGAGAAAAAAAAAGAAAGAAATACATGGGCCAATATATAGTCTGAAATTGTTGAACTCGATGTTAAGTCCAGAAGGCTGTAAAGTGCCTAATAGAAAGATGAGGTGCTGTTCCTCGAGCTTACGTTGAGCTTCATTGGAACAATGTAAGAGGCCGAGGACGGAGAGATCAGAGTGGGAGTGGGGCGGAGAATAAAAGTGACAGGCGACCGGAAGCTTGGGGTCACGCTTGCGGACTGAACGGAGGTGTTCCGCAAAGCGGTCACCCAATCTGTGTTTGGTCTCCCCAATGTAGAGGAGACCACATCGCAAGCAGCGAATATAGTAAACTAAATTGTAAGAAGTACAAGTAAGTCGCTGTTTCATCTGGAAGGAGTGTTTGGGGCCCTGGACAGTGGGAAGGGAGGAGGTAAAAGGGCAGGTGTTGCATCTCCTGCGCTTGCATGGGAAGGTGCCGAGCGAAGGGGAAGGGGTATTGGGGTGATAGAGGAGTGGACCAGGGTGTCGCGGAGGGAGCAGTCCCTTCAGAATGCTGAAGGGGGTGGGGGAGGGGAAAATGTGTTTGGTGGTGGGATCACGCTGGAGGTAGCGGAAATGGCGCAGGATGATCCATTGAATGTGGAGGCTGGTGGGGTGAAAGGTGAGGACAAGGGGAACCCTATCATGGTTCTGGGAGGGAGGGGAAGAGGTGAGAGCAGAAGTGCAGGAAATTGAACGGACACGGTCGAGGGCCATGTCAACCACGGTAGAGGGAAATTCTCGGTTGAGGAAAAAGGAAGACATACTTTACACATCAGCATCCTATAAATTGCAGTAAATAAAGACCTTCCCTTAACATAGCACCATTTACACCCTCAGGATATTCTGAAGTGCTTTACAGCCATTGAATTATGCAAAGTAGTCATTGTTGTTTTGTAGACAAACACAGCAACTAATCTGCACAGCAATATCCCACAAACAACAATGAGATGAATAATCAATTGATCTGTTTTAGGTGGTGTTGTTTGAAGAATGAATGCTAACCATGACAATTACCGTAGTCTTATTCAAATAGTGCAATGAGCACCAGTAATGTCCGAAGTTCTCCTGCTTGTCCACTGTAACTTCGGCAGAACCACCGGAGAAACAGCATAAATGGACATTTATAGCATTTTCCAGGGTTTCCAGTGATCTTTCACCAAAGTTACGGTGGGAGATCAAGGAAATTCCCATGGAAGTTCTACCCTAGGGTCGTTAACAGCCATCTGAACCACCAAATCAGATGGATGTAACATGATCAAACAGTGTAAAATCTCATCTGACAGGAGGCTTTCCAATGATGCTGCACTGCCTCAGGAGTCGCAGCCTAGATTGAGTCTGCTCAAGTCTTTGGTGTGGGGCCTAACGAGTACATTTCGATGCTACCAGCTGAACCGGGCTGATAACCAAGTTTTTAAATTTTGCAAAAGTTCATGCACCAATATCACATACGCAATTCAGTAAAGCCGTCTATTTCAGAAAACATTTCCCTCCAGATAGAGAAAGATAAATATCTAACAGCAACTATAAGGCTGTAAGTTTGTTCCAATTTCATCTGTGATTAGTTTGTTTAGCTGGGGTTTACTGTACCAGATCCATTTCCCACTGACAAGAATAATCCTTCTCCTCTCTTCCTTCCCCATCACACATGCTAGAGATATATCTTGGCAGATATTGTTTACAATTTTAAAATTACAAACAACACAGCACACACGGCCATCCAATATTAATAGACTTTTCCTTGCATCTAAACGTGCTTCAATTCCTGTATGTTCAACTTCCTTTTTTAAATTCAGAAGCTTTGATTTTTTAGATTGCATTACTTTATTACACCCTTTAGGGATAAGGTTAAAAAAAAGACATATCTATTTGCTTTCCTAATACATTATTATTAGCATTTTATTAAAAGTAAAACCTTCTTGTGAACTAAAGCTACAACTTAAAAGTATTTCCTTGAAGGAGGCAATATATATACATCAGGGCTATTCATCAACTTTTTCTTTTTATAAATTCATTCTTGAGATGTAGACATCGCTGGTAAGGCCAGCATTTATTGCCCATCCCTAGTTGCCCTTGAGAAGGTGGTGGTGAGCCGCCTTCTTGAACCACTGCAGTCCCTGTGGTGAAGGTACTCCCACAGTGCTGTTAGGGAGGGAGTTGCAGGATTTTGACCAAGCAAGGACGAAGCAATGGCGATATATGTCCAAGTTGGGTGGTGTGTGACTTAGAGATGACGATGTTCCCATGCACTTGCTGCCCTTGTCCTTTTAGATGGTGGAGGTCCCGGGTTTGGGAGGTGCTGCCAAAGAAGCCTTAGCGAGTTGCTGCAGTGCATCCTGTGGACATTATACACTGCAGCCACGGTGCACTGGCTGAGGGAGCAGAAATTTAGGCTAGGGCCACAATCACAATCCATGTCTTATGTGAGGATCACTCTCAGGAGGCATGTCTGCAACTGTGATTGCCCATATACTGAGCTCCTGATTTCAATCATACCACTGTGGCTAGTTGCCAAGTTGAGCGCAGATACTTTCTCACAGGAAGAGAAATAGAAACATAGCAACATAGAAGATAGGAGCAGGAGTAGGCCATTCGGCCCCTCGAGCCTGTTCCGCCATTTAATGAGATCATGGCTGATCATGCAAATTCAGTACCCTGTCCCTGCTTTCTCCCCATATCCCTTGATCCCTTTAGACTTAAGAAATATATCTATCTCCTTCTTGAATATATTTAAAGAATTCCACAGGTTCACCACTCTCTGGGTGAAGAAATTCCTCCTCATCTCAGTCCTAAATGGCTTACCCCTTATCCTTAGACTGTGACCCCTGGTTCTGGACTCCCCCGCCATCGGGAACATCCTTCCTGCATCTAGTCTGTCTAGTTCTGTTAGAATTTTATAAGTTTCAATGAGATCCCCTCTCATTCTTCTAAACTCTAGCGAATATAAGCCTAATCGACCCAATCTCTCTTCATACGTCATTCCTGCCATCCCAGGTATCAGTCTGGTGAATCTTCGCTGCACTCCCTCCATGGCAAGAACATCCTTCCTCAGATAAGGTGACCAAAACTGCACACAATACTCAAGGTGTGGTCTCACCAAGGCCCTGTACAACTGCAGCAAGACATCCTTGCTCCTGTACTCGAATCCTCTCGCTATGAAGGCCAACATACCATTTGCCTTCTTAACCGCCTGCTGCACCTGCATGCTTACCTTCAGCGACTGGTGTACAAGGACACCCAGGTCTCATTGCACTTCCCCTTTTCCCAATCTATTGCCGTTCAGATAATAATCTGTCTTCCTGTTTTTGCCACCAAAGTGGATAACCTCACATTTATCCACATTATACTGCATCTGCCATGCATCTGCCCAATCACCCAACCTGTCCAAATCATACTGGAGTTTCTCTGCATCCTCCTCACAGCACATACGCCCACCCAATTTTGTGTCGTCTGCAAACTTGGAGATATTACATCTAGTTCCCTCGTCTAAATCATTAATATATATTGTGAATAGCTGGGGTCCTAGCACCGATCCCTGCGGTACCCCACTAGTCACTGCCTGCCACTCGGAAAAAGACCCATTTATTCCAACTCTTTGCTTCCTGTCTGCCAACCAGTTCTCTATCCAAGTCAGTACCTTACCCCCAATCCCATGCGCTTTACCTTTGCACGCTAATCTCTTATGCGGGACCTTATCGAAAGCCTTCTGAAAGTCCAAATACACCACATCCACTGGTTCTCCCTTATCTATTCTACCAGTTACATCCTCAAAAAATTCCAGTAGATTAGTCAAGCATGATTTACCTTTTGTAAATCCATGTTGACTTTGTTCGATCCTGTCACTGTTTTCCAAGTGCTCTGCTATTACATCTTTTATAATGGACTCTAGCATTTTCCCCACTACCGATGTCAGGCTTACCGGTCTATAATTCCCCATTTTCTCTCTACCACCTTTTTTAAATAGTGGGGTTACATTAGCTACCCTCCAATCCATGGGAACTGTTCCAGAGTCTATAGAATTTTGGAAGATGACCAGCAATGCATCTACTATTTCTAGGGCCACTTCCTTAAGTACCCTTGGATGTAGATTATCAGGCCCTGGGGATTAATCGGCCTTCAATCCCATCAATTTCCTTAACACCATTTCCCTACAAATACTGATTTCATTCAATTCCTCCCTCTCATTAGACCCTATGTTCCCCGACATCTCTGGGAGTTTATTTGTGTCCTCCTTTGTGAAGACAGAACCAAAGTATGTATTTAATTCGTCAGCCATTTCTTTGTTCCCCATTATAAATTCCCCTGATTCTGACTGCAAGGGACCTACGCTTGACTTCACCAATCTTTTTCTCTTCACAGTTTTTATGTTCCCTGAAAGCTTACTCTCATATTCTATTTTCCCCCTCTTAATTAATCCCTTTGTCCTCCTTTGCTGAATCCTAAACTGCTCCCAATCCTCAGGTTTGCTGCTTTTTGTGGCCAATTTATATTTCCTCTCCTTGGATCTTCTGCTATCCCTAATTTCCCTTGTTAGCCACGGTTGAGTCACCTTTTTTGTTTTATTTTTATGCCAAACAGGGATAAACAAATTCTGTAGTTCATCCATGCGATCTTTAAATGTTTGCCATTGCCTATCCACCGTCAACCCTGTAAGTAATGCTCCCAAATCCATCCTAGCCAACTCGCACCTCATACCATCATAGTTTCCTTTATTTAAATTCAGGACCCTAGTCTCTGAGTCAACTACTTCACTCTCCATCTTAATGAAGAATTCTATCATATTATGATCGCTCCTCCCCAAGGGGCCTTGCACAACAAGATTGCTAATTAATCCTTTCTCATTACATAATACCCAGCCTAAGATGGCCTGATCTCTAATACAAAAAGAAAATACTGCAGATGCTGGAAATCTGAAATAAAAACAGAAAATGCTGGAAATACTCAGCAGGTCAGGCAGCATCTGTGAAGAGAGAAACAGAGTTAACGTTTCAGGTCGATGACCAGGTTCTGATGAAAGGTCATCGACCTGAAATGTTAACTCTGTTTCTCTCTTCACAGATGCTGCCTGACCTGCTGAGTATTTCCAGCATTTTCTGTTTTTATTTTATGGCCTGATCTCTAGTTGGTTCCTCGACATATTGGTCCAGGAAACCATCCCGTATACACTCTAGGAATTCCTCCTCCACAGTATTGTTACTAATTTGGTTAGCCCAATCTATATGTAGATTAAAGTCACCCATGATAACTGCTGTGCCCTTATTGCACGCATCTCTAATTTCCCATTTTCTGCCCCTTGATATTTTTCAGCTCTACCCATACAGATTCCACATCATCAGAGCTAATATCCTTCCTTACTATTGTGTTAATCTCCTCTTTAACCAGCAATGCTACCCCACCTCCTTTTCCTTTTTGCCTGTCCTTCCTGATTATTGAATACCCCTGGATGTTGAATTCCCAGCCTTGGTCACCCTGGAGCCATGTCTATATAATCCCAATTATATCATATCCGTTTACATCTATTTGTGCAGCTAATTCATCCACCTTATTACGAATGCTCCTCGCATTAAGACACAAAGCTTTCAGGCTTGTTTTTTTAACACTCTTAGGGGTAAAAATTCAGTTGGTTGCGCCTCCCGTTAGCGCCTTAAGAGGGCGCTAATGGGGCGCAAAGCCGCTAACGCCCGGGCGCAGCGATGTTTGCGCCGCTCGGGAACTTAACTAGCGATTGTGCGGCGGCGTAAAACTTACCGCTGCGACCACCTGCGCGCGCAGATTGTGACGTCATTCCATGGTGCAACGCCCTTGTGGCGCCCCGGAGCGGAAATTGAGTGGCGCCCCCTGCCTTACCGCCTGGCGCATCCAACGACCGGAAGACTGGAACGCTATCAATCGCTGTGGGGCTGGGGGGGGGGGCGCTATTTAAAGGGGGCCTCTTCCTGTCTTTTTCTGTGGTCGACATTTTTGCACCACTCGTTCTGAGAGAGAGAGAGAGATTCGGAGAGAGAGAAAGAGAGACTTCTGCATTGACTCAACGCTGTGTGAGGTAGTTTTGCCTACTGATCCTAACTTCGCTGGTACTTTAGTTGCTGTCCTTCATTACTTTGCTTGCAAAGAGAATATGGGGGCTGCACTGATTGGGGGCGTCGTCCTGCTCCAGCTGAATCGGAGGATACAGAGACGCAGAGAGAGAGTGGCAATGATGGCCAGACGGAGGAGGGCCAACAGGCGTATGTACAGGAGAGCTTACCCTCCCAGGGTATATCGTGAACAGCTCTCCTACATCCATATGTCTGAGGAGCTGTGTTTGCGAAGGCTGCAATTCAGCAAGGAGGTGGTCACTGAGCTCTGCCACCTGCTGCAGCCAGATCTGCAGCCTCAACTGAGGTCCAGGACGTCTCTGTCGGTGGCAGTGAAGGTCACAGTGGCTCTCAACTTTTACGCTACTGGCTCATTTCAAGCTGCTGCTGGGGACCTCGCCAATATCTCCCAGTTCGCGGTGCATTGCTGCATCCGGCAGGTCACAAATGCCCTCTTTAAAAGGAGACGAGAGTTCATCTCTTTCCCCATGACCCCAGACAAGCAGCGTGACCGCGCTCTGGGCTTTGCGAGGGTAGCGGGCTTCCCCATGGTGCAGGGCGCCATTGACTGCACGCATGTGGCTTTGCGTGCTCCGCATGAGAATGCCGAGAAATTCCAGAACAGAAAGGGGTTCCATTCCTTGAATGTTCAGTTGGCCTGTGACCACAGACAGCTGATACTCGCTGTCAATGCCCACTATCCTGGCAGCTGCCACGATGCTTTTATCCTGCGCCAGACTACTGTGGCAGAACTTTTCGAGGCACCGCATCAGCCAGTTGGTTGGCTTCTCGGGGACAAGGGGTATGCATTGAGCACCTGGCTGATGACACCGCTCCGTACGCCCAACACCCCTGCTGAGCTGCGGTACAATGAGAGCCATCAAGCTACCAGGAACATAATTGAGCGCACAATCGGCGTGCTGAAGCAACGGTTCCGCTGTCTCGACCATTCTGGAGGAGCCCTGCAGTACTCGCCTGAGCGAGTATCGAACTTCGTAGTCGTGTGCTGCATGTTGCATAACATGGCAATCCTCAGGACCCAGCCAATGCCACCAGGCCTTGGAGCACCACCAGAGGAGGAGGAGGAAGAGGAGGAAGAGGACGAGGAGGATGATCATCAGCAGCACCAAGGCGGGAGGGCGGCCCACAATGGTCAAACTGCAAGGGCCGTCCGTCAACGGCTAATAGCAAGCCGCTTCTAGGGCCCCTGCCATTGCTAACAACATTAATGAACCCAGCAAGCAACCCCTAAGCCGGCCAAGGCACCAATAATTCCAACCACCAACCATGTATATTTTGAATACAGAAACTTATTTATTTTACAAACTCTGTGTGTGTCAATTCCTCATGACAAACTCATAGAAATAAACACAAAAAAACAGTCAATAACATAACTGGTTCTCACAACCTGGAGATAATGTCCAAAACACTAAACAAAAGTTGGACCATGAACCTCGACCTTTAATAAAAAAATGACCAGCATTTTGTCACACCTCCTACTTTTTACCCTTCGAGAGTGATCTCCTTCCCTTGCGCACTTCCCCCCTTCTAACCCTACTGCTCCTCCGTAATGGGACCTCAGTGGCTGCAGCAAGGCTGGTGGAAGGCTGCTGCTCGTCAGACCCTGACACTGCAGATGCCCCTGAAGGACGGCCTCGACCAGTTCTGGGCCTGGAGGGCCCGGCTGCAGACTGCACCAACTCTGCATGGGCGGCAGCAGTCTGTCCTACAGGCGGTGGCAAGTGCAGTGGAGAAGTGACAGTGTTGGCAGCAGGAATGCTGTCATCGTGAGAGAGGACAGCAACTCCCTGCTCGCCCGACACACTGGCACTCCCACGGGGCAGCACTTCAGCATCCGGAGCAATCTGCCGGAGAACAGATTGCTGGCCTGCTGCGGCGCGGTGACAGCCCCGGGGACATGTGCACGAACCATCGAGGTTGGCAGCAGTCTGTGCTCGCGTGGCCTCAATCTGAGTCTGTATGAGAGCAGTCAGAGATGGGATCACGGCAGTCAGTGACTGAATTGCAGCACTAAGCGTTAGTGTGGCATCCGCCTGTGCTACAGCGAAGTGCTCCACACTCCTTGCCAGTGACTCAATGCATTCGGGCACCCTTCCCACTGCACCCATGAGCTCAGTGTGCATGCCCACCGCCTGGGTGTTCATTTCAGCGATCAGCCGCTCCTCCTCTGCATCCATTGCAGTAGGAGTGTCTGGCATACTCTCCCTCTGGGGAGAAGGCCCCCTTTCTTCCCTACCCCCCCCATGGCGTTGCTGCAGCCCGCTGGGTCCTGGAGCTTCACCCTCATCAGACCCTTCCCCCCTGCTCCCCTCCAGGGAAGGCGTGTTCCCAGTGTGGGCATGGGCTTCCTCGGGAGAGGGTGGCACTGATGCTCCGGCTTCCTCTTCCTCCTCGGCTGCAGCATCACTCCCAGTGGCAGCTTCAGGGCCCGTCTCCTCAGCTGGTGAATCACCATCTGAAAGCAGGGAGGTACAAGAGTGGCTTTAGCGTGAGGACAGGGTGGCAGTAAGGGAGGAATAAGTGCAGCGAGTTAGCAAGTTGGATTGAAAGTGTCAAAGGCTGGTATTGTGAGGGACAAGTGGAAGGACAGAGGACAAAAAGGTGATGACCTTACCATTGCTGTCCAGAACGGGGTCGGCGTCTCCAGTGGCGATGGGACCGATCACCCGGCTTGCCACAATCCTGTGGACGCGCTCCTCAAGATCGCTGAGGGGTTGCAGCTGAGGCCGCCCTCCACCTGTCCGTTGCTGCTGTCTCCGATTATGCGCCAGCTTGGCCTGTAAGAAAAAGGACAGCATCTGAGTAAATATACAGCCATGGTCTTGCCTGATGTGCCTCCCATAGGTGAATAGCCCTTACTGTATACAGCCATGGTCTTGCCTGATGTGCCTCCCATAGGTGAATAGCCCTTACTGTAAGCAGCCATGGTCTTGCCTGATGTGCCTCCCATAGGTAAATAGCCCTTACTGTATGCAAAGTGTGGAATGTGTGTGTGTGTTTCATGAAAGGGCCATAGGTGTTGGATGAGTGTTGTGCATTGGGGTTTTAAGACCCTCTGGCCATAGAGTGAGGTTGAGATGGAGGGATGGAGAGGTATTGAGAAAAACCCACTCACCCTGACGACCCGAGTGAGGTCGTTGAACTTTTTGCAGCATTGAGTATGGGTCCTGGGCACCATGCTCCTGGAGGAGACGCTCTGAGCCACCTCCCTCCACACTCTTCTGAACTCGCGTGGCAAAGGCCTCCTGCCACTCTCAGGGAAGAGTATACATCTTCTGCGCTCCACCGCGCCAACCAGAGCATCCAAGGCCCGCTCGGTGAAGCGATGAGCGCGTTCTCTCACCCTCTCCATCCTTGGCAGCAAAATGGATTCACAGGTCTCTCCAGGCCGAGATTCAAGGCTGCAATGAGCAGGGTGTGGCTGGGGAGCAAGTTGGCCCCCCCCGCTTTAAGAAGTGGCCGGCGCCAGTGTGTCTGTGTTCCCTCGCTAACTGGCAGCAGCTGCGCTGCGCTCGCGCGCTGAGTTAGCGCCTCACTGCTCGGCCTTTGCGCCTTAAGACAGGTGTGCAGCGCCTGATTTAGCGCTCCACTCACCTCCCGGGGCGGTAAAAGTGAAGTTTCCAGTCAGTGCCGATAATTAGCGCCAGGCGCTAATATTTGCGTCCAGACGATATTTGCGCCCCAAATGGGGCGCGACCTAATTTTTCCCCCTTAGTCCTTTTAGAATTATTATTTACTGTAGCCCTGTTTGATTTACACCCTTGATTTTTCTGCCTTCCACTTTTGCTTTTCTCCTTCCTGTCTTTTGTTTCTATCCTTGCTTCCCTTTCCTCTACACAGGTTCCCAACCCACTGCCATTTTAGTTTAAACCCTCCCCAACAGCACTAGCAAACACTCCCCCTAGGACATCAATCCTGGTCCTGCCCAGGTGCAAACCGTCCAGTTTGTACTGGTCCCACCTCCCCCAGAACTGGTTCCAATGCCCCAGGAATTTGAATCCCTCCCCCTTGCGCCATTCCTCTAGCCACGTATTCATCTGAAATATCCTTCTATTTGTACTCTGACTAGCATGTGGCACTGGTAGCATTCCTGAGATTACTACCTTTGAGGTCCTATTTTTTAATTTACCTCCTAACTCCCTATATGCAGCTTTTAGGACCTCATCCCGTTTTTTACCTATATCGTTGGTACCTATATGCACCATGACAACTGGCTATTCACCCTCCCCCTCCAGAATGCCCTGCAGCCGCCCCGAGACATCCTTGACCCTTGCACCAGGGAGGCAACATACCATCCTGGAGTCTCGTTTGCGGCTGCAGAAACGCCTATCTATTCCCCTTACAATAGAATCCCCTATCACTATAGCTCTCCCGCTCTTTTTCCTCCCATTCTGTGCAGCAGAACCACCCATGGTGCCAGGAAGTTGGCTGCTGCTGCCTTCCCCCGATAAGCCATCTCCCTCAACAATATCCAAAGTAGTATATCTGTTTGAGAGGGGGAGGGCCACAGGGGACCCCTGCACTACCTGCCTGCGCCTACTACTCTGCCTGGCGGTCACCCATTCCCTTCCTGCCTGTGCAGCCTTTACCTGCGGTGTGACCAACTCATTAAACGTGCTATCCACGATGTCCTCAGCATCGCGAATGCTCCAGTATGTATCCATTCGCAGCTGCAGCGCCGCAATGTGGTCTGCCAGTAGCTGCAGCTGGATACACTTCCCGCACACATGGTCATCAGGGACACAGGAAGTGTCCCTGATTTCCCACATAGTGCAGGAGGAGCATGCCACGGGGCCAAGCTGTGCTGCCATGACTTACCCTTTAATTAATTTAAATTAAATTAAATCAAATCAATACCACAAATTACACTACAATTAAATGATATACTAAAGGACCCTTGTTTACTAGCACTCCCCGCTACACAACAGAGACCTTAGAAACTATAACCACAAAAATTAAGACCTTCTAAACTTTATAAACTATTAACCTTAACTGTCAAACTATAGAGTAGTATAAATACTCACCTGGCCGTACTCACCCAATCAGCTGCTTCCTCTTGCCCGCGTCACTTTTTGAATCGTGACGTGGCTCTGGAACGCAGCCACCGGTCTGTGAGATTGGTAAGCCTCTGTAAAAAAGCCCGCGAAAGTGAGTTTAAATACTCACTGTTCTCTCCTGTTGATCCCGACACTGGCCTCTATAAAAAAGCCTGCGAAAGTGAGTTTAAATACTCACTGTTCTCTCCTGTTGATCCCGACACCGGCCTCTTTTCTCCTGACCCACTGTACTTAGAGAAATAAATAAACCTGTGCTCCTTCACTCACTATATTTAGATAAATAAACCTGTGCTCCTTCACTCACTATATTTAGATAAATAAACCTGTGCTCCCTCACTCACTATATTTAGATAAATAAACCTGTGCTCCCTCACTCACTATATTTAGATAAATAAACCTGTGCTCCCTCACTCACTATATTTAGATAAATAAACCTGTGCTCCCTCACTCACTATATTTAGATAAATAAATCTGTGTCCTTCACTCAGTGTACTTGGATAAATAGCAACAACAACTTGCATTTCTTAACATGGAAAAACATCTCAAGGCACTTAAATAAATAAGGCCCCTCACCCACTCCAGTTACATGAATAAATAAATCTGTGCTGCACACCCATCATACTTACACAAATAAATCTGTTCCTTTCACCAATCCCAGTTACAAAAATAAATCTATGCCACTATTATTTCCTGGCTACAGAAGTAAATAAATCTTTGCCCTTACCCCATGATATATATTAACCAAATGTAGAACAGATGAGCATCAAAAAGATACAGAACATATAGGAGACTATATATAAATATTAGAAGTATTAACTGAACCTTGTGCAGTGACTCACCAGTGATCTGGGGTCGGGGGTATTGTTTTGATGTCTAATATTGTGCCACACCTAATGGAGAAGCAGAACACAGCAGGGTTGGAGAATGGGAAGTGAAAGACAACGGGGAAGAAGACTGTGAGGCAGGTTTCAGAATCTTCAAATGAAAACCATTGAACGTGGAGAGAAGTCGGAGTTTAGCTGTTTAACAAAGCAACAGGGCAAACCGTGATGGCAGCTGTTTTGAGAGAATTTTTCACCCCCGGATCTGATTTCCAATCAGAAGACTGTATACTGGGAGATTTTTGTTTCCATTCGTCCAATTGCAAAATTAGAATATGTTGACTCCAATGAAAAACAAAATTGAGCGTGATGTAAAGAGTGGCTGCCGATTCTCTATCAGCCCGTTTTGCGCTACCCGCCTGTTTTGCTGACCAATTTCACCGCCACTTACCTCGTTAAAGTGCTTGAATTATTTTTTATGATTAACAGTGAGACTGAGCATTCATAGTGTAGACATTGGCTTCTTGTTTGTAAGCCTTGCTCCCCCTGTCCAGTATTACATAGAATTACATAGAACTTACAGCACAGAAACAGGCCACTCGGCCCAACCGGTCTGTGCCAATATTTATGCTCCACATGAGCCTCCTCCCACCCTACTTCATCCAACCCTATCTGCAAATGCTTCTAGTGGTAGGCCTTCTGAATATTGTACTTCATCAGAGTGGTATAGACAGTGATACTTGTGCATTCTTGAAGTCTGTTCCTTATATGAGCCTCATCATTAAGGAAGCCCAAAACACACCAATGAAAGGCGAAGAATGCAGCAGAACCCAGGACCTGGTTTCCAGAGAGAGGCCTGTGCAGAGCAAACTTCTTTTAGGCATCGCAAACATTAAGTGGTCAACTTTATGGGTAAACTTAGTGTTTTTTTATGATTATTTATTTTTTGAATGTATTTGTCATGTGATCTGAATGTTAGTTGTATTGTTACACTTTCATCTGGGTCAGAAATTCAGATGGTGGCTAAAACCAGTAGGAAAAAATAAATTGAGCAATGTGATAGATCTGAGCGATTGAATTGGATTCTGAGATTTTCCCACTCCTGATTGGTAACTGTTTTGGTTGGCAGCCTTTCATACACACATCTACATTTACCTAAGCAGTATGGTTAGTTACGCTGGTCAGAAAAGCATGACACCTTAGTGGGCGGCAATCTCACTCTGACAGACCATGAGGATAAATT
The DNA here is from genome assembly GCA_030390025.1 of Squalus acanthias. NCBI lineage: Eukaryota > Metazoa > Chordata > Chondrichthyes > Squaliformes > Squalidae > Squalus > Squalus acanthias. The sequence goes on along the minus strand of CM059426.1, from coordinate 148,381,306 downwards.
GTAAAAAAATAACATTGGTGCAACAGGTCTGCTCTTCTGAGCTTGGGGGGTTAAGGTTATCTTATCAGAGTGGAGTAAAAGGAGCTTTATGTAATGGCCTTGGAAGAGTATACCTCCTTAATGCTGGCATGGAATCCTAGCACCAACATCCTTCGCCTTGATGAGCAAAAAAAACATGTTTTTGTAAAAGCGATTGTACATGAGATGATCTTCAGTTCACTTCAGGGTAGTAGTTTAATTACATAGCTTGATTTACTGCATGAAAGCCAGTGGTTGGACTTTATCCAATTAAAGAGGAAGTACTGTGACATCTGAACAAAAGCACCAAAACAAACATTTCAGTACATTTTAAATGGGTACAGCTATATATCTTATAGAAGGTTAGTTACACTCTGGTTTTATATTGATCATGACCTCAAATATAACCCATTATATCCACAGCTAAGAGGAGTCCTCCTGTTACTGTCAACAGAAGTAAAAATCTAACCAATTCCATGATATAACATAATAAGATGTTCTGATGAACATTAATCAACCTGAAACATTGGGGGCAATTTTGCCAGCCCTGGGGAGGCGGGTTTGGAGGCGGGATTGCCGGGAAAATGGCAGAATCTGGGGGTGGGTACCCATCCCTCCCCCAACCCACCTCCGTGCCATCTTCCCAGGAGGCAGGTACCCGACCCGCGCCAGGTCCCACCTCCTCGAGGCGGGAAGGAATTAGTGTCAATTAACTGCCTGTTAACAGGTAGTTAACAGGCAGTTTTTTTGAGAATCCCTATTTTGAACCCTGAAGTGTGGGTTTCCCGACGGCTCCGAACCTCGCCAGGGTCAGCGAGGCGGGCCATCGGTCTGCGGGGGTTGGAGGGGTCGAGATGTCCAATGTGCAGGTGAGTGATGGGTGCATGTGTGCAGAGGTAAGTGTGTGAGGTGAGTGTAAAGTGTTTTAATAAGTTTTACTTACCTTTACTTCTTCCTGCAGGCTTCCTCCCTTCAGGTCTTGGGAGTCCCTCAGCTCACCGGCAGAGAAAGCAGAATGGCCGCTGAACTGTCAAAAGCTGCAGCCTTCTGCTTACTGCTCAGGGAGGCTTTCTAATTGAGTCTTGAGTAAAGACTCAACTTAGAAGACAGATTGTTAGTGTTTGACTGCTTCACAGAGCTGTCATACGGTGACATTTCATCTGTCAAAGGCTCTTGACAGATGAAACGTCACTCACTGACGTCATCTGTAAACGGCTTTCCCTTAATTGGCCTGCTAAATCCGCTGGGCGGGCTTAACAAGGTCAATCAAGGGAAAATAGCGTGGGTTGGCCACAAGTCGATGGAGGCGGGACTAAAACCCGACAAGTGGGAGTCCCGCCTCCAAAAGCTCCCCATTGACAAAATCCAGCCCGTTAACTCGGTTTCTCTCTCCACAGATGCTGCCTGACCTGCTGAGTATTTCCAGCATTTTCAGTTTTTATTTCAGATTTCCAGCATCCGCAGTAGTTCACCTTTATAATAAGATGGCTCTCTTAGGCAACAAAAAAATGATCAATTCCATCATTTCTTTTCAGCATTTCAAGTCTTTCATGGGAAAGAAGATGTCACTGAGGAACTGGAGGAAGTCCAGGCAGAAATGAAAGCCCTGAGGCACGTGCACTTGGTTTCAGTCTTGCAGCTACTGCGAAAGCGGTCTGCACGTTGGCAGGTCATCACAGTCATTGTCACTATGGCCTGCTACCAGCTCTGTGGTTTGAATGCTGTAAGTATAAAGCATGTTTTATTGGTACGGTGTGATACTACTTGTGTCCTGACTGCATATATGATTTACAGTAAGATGAAAGAACGACTAGGCCGCAATAGCTCAGTGGTACAAGCACTGAGTCATACGGACCGGATGGGTCCCAGATGGTCAGTCTGTGTTAAACAGTTTATCTTGGCTGGCACTGTAGTGTGGGCACTGTACTTAGCCTCAGTAGACCTGGATTGGGGAGGGGGAATAATCAGTCAGAGTTCATGCTCTTCATTGCTATTCAGTGACTCTATCTGAAAAGTGCATGGAGGAAATTTCCACTGGCTCCAGCGAGTGTAAATGAGGTGATAACACCCTGAAATTCATTGGGAAATACTTACTGTCTCGCTCCCGATCCAGGTGATGCCGTCCTGTTTCAGGCAGTCGCCCCTTTTAATAGGCAAATCAAGGTCCTATGATGTACATAAAACTCCAATTGCCATTATGGGAGACAAGTAAGCGGAACCCAGTTTCACTCCAGCTAAACAGGATCAAAAACGCTGGCTGGAATTTTGCCGGTGCTCAGAGAGGTATTTGGAGGCAGGACCGCTGTCAAAATCGCAAAGATTGACAGTGGATAGGAAACCCGCTGTCAATCTGCCTCCAATCAATCTTCCCAAGTGTCGAGTCCCCGATTTGCGCATGGACCCGACACCTAGCGGCGGGAAGAGGATTAAAGCCACTTACCTGCCTGTTAACAGATACTTGATAGTTATTAACAGGCTCTTTTTCAATTTTGCCGCTTCTGCCTTGGGTTTCCGGATGTCTGGACACTATGCCAGGTAAGTGTGGCGTGTTGTGAGTCTGCTGTAATGTTTCTGCATTGATGACAGCTGCAGAAGTGGTGTGAAGGATCCAATGGTGCACTGGTAAGTTTCAGGGGTAAGAAAATGTTGGGAAAATCATTTTTAATGCATTTACACATTTCTGTAAGTAACAAGTTTTGATTTGGATGTCTCGTCCCACCTCAATGGGAGAACCTCTCTCACCAGTGACAGATCGCTTCTGTATCCTCACCTGCCATCTGTTCTAGCCTATGGAGGGAGTCATGGAGAGTCTGGGTGCAAGAGCTCACCTTTGTACAGTGATTGTCAGTGTTTGCAGCACCTCAATGCTGTAAAACACTGAGAAATGAGCTGTCAAAAAAAATTGCGCGTGGTCCCTTTAAGAAAACCAGCAGATGACGCGTCATCAAATGACATCATCTGACCGGCTTCCTCTTAATTGGCCTGCAAGCCCGCAGGGCAGGCTTAACAAGGTCAATCAAGGGAAAATCACGTCCGTGGGCCAGATGCAGTTGGGGGCAGGACTGGAACCCGGAAACCAGCTTCCAAGCCGCATCCATTTACAAAATCATGGCCGCTAAGTTTAAAATTATTTTTGTGGGGCCAGGAGTAGGAGTATTTTCTAAATGACAAGAAGCTCGGATCTGTGGATGAGTAGAGAGATTTGGGGGTCAAAATACAGAAAAGCTAGTGGACAGGTACAAAAAATAATTATGAGGCTAATGGCATGTCGGCCTTTATCTCAAGAGGGTTGGAATACAAAGGGGTGGAAGTTATGTTACAGCTGTACAGAGCTCTGGTTTCACCCCATCTGGAGTATTGCATTCAGTTCTGGGCACCGAACCTCAGGAAGAATATATTGGCCTTGGAGGGGATGCAGCGTAGATTCACCAGAATGATACTGGGGCTAAAAGGGTTAAATTATGTGGACAGGTTGCATAGACTAGACTTGTATTCCCTTGAATATAGAAGATTTAGGGGTGATCTGATTGAGGTGTTTAAGATGATTAAAGGATTTGATAGGGTAGGTAGAGAGAAACTATTTCCTCTGGTGGGAGAGTCCAGCAACTAATATTAGAGCTAGGCCCTTCAGGGGTGATGTCAGAAAGCACTGCTTCACACAAAGGGTGGTAAAAATCTGGAACTCTCCCCCAGAAAACTGTTGAAGCTAGCTCAATTGAAAATTTCAAATCTGAGATTGATAGATTTTTATTAGGCAAGGGTATTAAGGGTTACGGAACCAAGGCAGGTAGATGGGACTTAAGATACAGATCAGCCATGACCTCATTGAATGGCGGGACAGGCTCGAGGGGCTGAATGGCCTACTCCTGTTCCTATGTTCCTATCAGACACAGCATATTTAACAACCTGCAATCGGGGAAGCTTTTCAATATTTAATGTGACATACACCTATGCCATAAAAATACATGAAAAAAACCAGAAAATACAGAGCAGGTCGTAGTGAGGATAATTACATTTTAAAAAGCGCTGAAAAAATTGCAATTAAAAGACCAGAAAAACGACTTTGATTCCTGCTGCGCCTGAAAATCTGGTCGCAATGTTGAGAGACCCTCCTGAGCAAATCCAATTGGAGGATACTCACATTTGAGAGTCAGGGGCGTGGCTAGTTTTGTGGGCGGAGTATCGTTCAGATGAGGGGTTTGATGGATGAACGTAAAAGATCGAGGAGACTAGGGCATATTTTAGTTGCGGGGATAACTCATGCCCAAAAATACGAGATCTTTTAAACCACATAATTTGGTTGCACCCAGATGAAGGGCGTCGCTGGGAGCGAATGCAGAGGAAACTCCAGGCTGGAAAATTTTTTGAAAGTGAGAGATTCCACTGAGGGGTGGGAGAAAATCTGAACAATGGCCCTGATTTTGCTCTCAGCAGCGAAGGAGCAGTGCTCTCCATTCACCTCACTGACAGCTGCCCACAGACTTTTTGTGGGTTTGTCAGCGGAGATTTCCTCTAATCCGGCGTCTGTTTCAATGTGGGCGCCCTCTACAGGGGAACTGTGGTGACTGTGAACAGAGAAAGCAACAGCGAGGCTCTTCAACCAATCAGATTGAAGTATCCCCACTGAGCCACGCAGAGTCCAAACCAGGAAGTTTAAAGCAGGAAATATAAATGAAAGTTAAATGATGTACAGAAAGTGAAGTAAAGATTGGGAAATACAGATGGCATTGAGGGAGAATGATAAATGAGACAGACAGAAAAAGTAAAATAAAATTTAAAAAATGTTTTTTTTCAGATCTCCAACACTAATTTTCTTCTGAGGGAATGAAATTCCACACTTGTGAAATTAATTTTTCAGGGCCAGAGAGATTGGTCAGCAGTAATTATCATTCATTACACATTAAAAACTCACTGGGGGTGAAATTAGGCTCGGTAGCGCCCATTTTTGAGTGCTATGAGGCATCTTAAGGTTCCAAAATGGTGTCTGTGGTGCACGCGCACAGCTCTGACAGGAAGTATGCCAAATGCCACATTGGCAAACTGTGCACAGACCTAATGTCTGGCTGGAGCATGCAGAACAGGCAGATCGTGACGTCAATCGGTGTGCAACTGTGATTTGATGACAGGGCCGTCATTTTTGAGCTACACGCTTCAGCCTACACCATCTCTTAAGCTCGTACATCTGAACATGCATTCAATGGCATTTAGGATTCCCTGCCAGCACTATTTAAAGGGATTATCAACTACTTACATGTTAATTGCTGGATTTCTTCTTCTGGCTGTTGCTGCAATTCTACATGTTTTGGATGTTTTTTCATACTTGTTAAAAGTTTCAATAGTCTACAGGGAGTGGTCTGCATCGTGCTGAAGTACATTTCTGGTCATTTAAAGGCTTGTGCTGAAACAAGTTGCTTCCAGACATTGTGGCCTAGTAGGCCTTCCTCTTGGAATTGAGCATGACTGGAAGAATGAGCCGAGGTAACACAGAGCAGGACAAGCTGCTAGAAGAGGGAGGAGGAGGAGGAGGGGGAGAAGGGCTCTCAGCAGGAGGCCATATCCACCCAGGGGGTTCCGGGCACAATTCTCCTATCTGAGCTTCAATGATGACCAATGTTTGAAACGTCTTCGCTTCACCAAGGAGGTCCTCACTGAAATCTGCCACCTGCTGCAGCCACAACTCCAACCTCAGAGCAGGGCAAGGACCGCATTGCCCATGGCTGTGAAGGTGACCGTGGCTGTGGAGAAGCCTTGGGGGATGATCTCGAGCAGCTCTGAGCCTAAAAGGCAGGCTTCAGACTGCACCACTTCGGCATGGGCAGCAGCAGTCTTGGCTGGTTGGCTGACAGGCAAAAGCAAGGGTACTGGTAGAGATGCAGGGGTGGGAGCACGAATGCTGTCATCCGGAGAGAGGACAGCAGGTTCGTGCTCCATGGCGCCACAGCCACTCTCCCGGGCAGCGCCAAAGCAATCCTACTAATCTGTCGGAGGACAGTTTGCTGGACTGCTGTGACACCCTGAAAGAAACATAGAAACATAGAAAAATAGGAGCAGGAGTAGGCCATTCGGCCCTTTGAGCGTGCTCCGCCATTCAATATGATCATGGCTAATCCTCTATCTCAATACCATATTCCCGCTCTCTCCCCATATCCCTTGATGCCTTTTGTGTCTAGAAATCTATCTATCTCCTTCTTAAATATATTCAGTGACTTGGCCTCCACAGCCTTCTGTGGTAGAGAATTCCACAGGTTCACCACCCCCTGAGTGAAGAAATTTCTCCTCATCTCAGTCCTAAATGTCCTACCCAGTATCCTGAGACTGTGACCCCTCATTCTAGACCCCCCAGCCAGGGGAAACATCCTCCCTGCATCCAGTCTGTCTAGCCCTATCAGAATTTTATACGTTTCAATGAGAACCCCTCTCATTCTTCTAAACTCTAGTGAATACAGGCCTAGTCGACCCAATCTCTCCTCATACGACAGTCCTGCCATCCCAGGAATCAGTCTGGTGAACCTTCGCTGCACTCCCTCTATATCCTTTCTTAGGTAAGGAGACCAAAACTGCACACAGTACTCCAGGTGAAGTCTCACAAAGGCCCTGTATAACTATAGTAAGACATCCTTGCTCCTGTACTCAAATCCTCTTGCAATGAAGGCCAACATACCATTTGCCTTCCTAACTGCTTGCTGCACCTGCATGTTTGCTTTCAGTGACTGGTGTACAAGGACACCCAGGTCCCTTTGTACTTCAACATTTCCCAATCTATCACCATTTAAATAATATTCTGCCTTTCTGTTTTTCCTACCGAAGTGGATAACTTCACATTTATCCACGTTATACTGCATCTGCCATTTATTTGCCCACTCACTTAACTTGTCAAAATTGCCTTGAAGCCTCTTTGCATCCTCCTCACAACTCACAATCCCACCTAGTTTCGTGTCATCAGCAAACTTGGAAATATTACATTTGGTTCCCTCATCCAAATCCAAAGCCCCTTTGAATACTGGTATCCAGAGTCAGGATAACAGCAGACTGAGCGTCCACTGCAGCAGTCTGATGCTTGGTGGAAGCTGCTTGTGCAGCAATGGAAGCTGCGATATCGGCCATCAGACGCTGCATCATGGTTGGTTCCACAAGTGTGTTGATGGAGTTGGCCACCAGTTCCTTGCTGGAAAGGATGGGCTCCAAGCTCTGCGCAAAGCCCCGTGCCAAGTAGGAGCTGGACCCCTCAATGCTCGTTGACATTGCCCACAGGCTTTCTGGCAGACTTCCCAATGCCCAAGCGTTTTGGTTGTGTACACCAATCAGCCTTTTTCTGTAGCCTGGCCCATCAAAGTCCTCATTTGATTCCTCTGCAGCAGAACTAGTATGCGGCCTCATCCTCCGGCGAGCTGGCACCTGCGCTATCCTTTCCCCCCCACCCTGGCTGCAGCACACTTGTGCCCAGGTCTCACCACGTGCAGATACCACCTCTATGCTATCCTCTAAATTACACGCAGTGTCAGTACCTGAGCTAGTGGCCGCGAGTGTGAAATCGAGTGACGGTGTCCATTCATCATCACTGTCTTCCTGCTCTGCCACCACAGCCTGAGTAGTTGCAGTTCTTAGGTATCTGAAATGAAAATGGGACATGGGCTGAGTTGTGTTGAGGGGAGAGGAGAAAGTAAGAAGTGCTGCTTACACCATCTGCAGCTTGTAAGTCAGAAGAGAGTTAGGAATGAAGGAGAAGTGGGATGTGAGATGGAGGTTTAGGTATGAGGATACCATCATCTTCAATGGGATCAGCCCCGCCAGTGGCCACAGCCTCAGCTATGGCCCTTCCCACAATGGCCAGCACCAGCTCATCTATGAGGGTTAGAACATGTAGTCACGCCTATCCCCCTCCAGTTAGTTCCTGCTGCCTCTGGTTGTGTGCCACCTTGGCCTGCAAGAGAGAGGGAAATGTGTCAGTGAGTGTCATGCAACTGTTTGGGTGATGTGGCTGTCATGGTTGAATCGCTGGCAGTGTGTGCAAGCTGTGAGATGTGGGTGTGAGGCTTGCAACACTACTAAATGTGTAAGGGTGGGGTGAAGCATATGAATGTTAGCTATGAGTCCTGATTGATGGAGATTGCTGGTAGGTGAGTGATGGGGGTATGGTGAACTGAGCAGTGGCTGAGGCTAGTGGTGCAGTTGGTAGAATATGGCATTTGAAGATGCATTCACTGACCTTGACCACTCGCGTCAGGTCATTGAACTTCTTCCATTACTGCATTGAAGTCTTTGGGGCTGCACTCCTGCCATTTACTTCTGCGGCTATCTGTTCCAAAATTCCCTAGATTCTAGAACGGTCCCAGTGGATTGGAAGATAGCAAATGTAACCCCGCTATTCAAGAAAGGAGGGAGAGAGAAAACAGGAACTATAGGCCAGTTAGCCTGACATCAGTCGTTGGGAAAATGCTGGAATCCATTGTTAAGGACGTGGTATCAGGTCACTCAGAAAATCATAATATGATTAGGCAGAGTCAACATAGTTTTATGAAAGGGAAATCGTGTTTGACAAATTTATTAGAGTTTTTTGAGGATGTAATTGGCAGGGTCAATAAAGGGGAACCAGTGGATGTAGTATATTTGTTTTTCCAAAAGGCATTCGATAAGGTGCCACATAAAAGGTTGCTACGCGAGATAAGGGCACATGGCGTTGGGGGTTATATATTAGCATGGATTGATTAATGGATAGAAAACAGAGAGTAGGGATAAATGGGTCATTTTCTGGTTGGCAGGCTGTAACTAGTAGGGTGCCGCAAGGATCAGTGCTTGGGCCTCAGCTATTTACAATCTATATTAATGACTTAGATGAAAGGAACGAGTGCAATGTATCCAAGTTTGCTGACGATACAAAGCTAGGTAGGAAAGTAAGCTGTGAGGAGGACACAAAGAGCCTGCAAAGGGATATAGATAGGTTAAGTGAGTGGGCAATAAGGCGGCAGATGTAGTATAATTTGGGGAAATGTGAGGTTATTCACTTTGGTGGGAAGAATAGAAAAACAGAATATTTTTTAAATGGTGAGGAACTATTAAAAGTTGATGTTCAGTGAGATTTAGGTGTCCTCATACAGGAAACACAGAGAGTTAGCATGCAGGTACAGCAAGCAATTAGGAAGGCAAGTGTCATGTTGGGCTTTATTGGGGTTGGAGTACAAGAGTAACAAAATCTTACTACAATTGTACAGGGCTCTGGTGAGACCACACCTGGAGTACTGTGCACAGTTTTGGTCTCCTTATCTGAGAAAAGACATACATGCCTTAGAGGCAGTGAAACGAAGGTTCACTAGATTGATCCCTGGGATGAAAGGCTTGTCCTATGAGGAGAGATTGAGTAGATTGGGCCTATATTGTCTGGAGTTTAGAAGAATGAGCGGTGATCTAATTGAAAAACATAAGATTCTGAGGGGGCTTGACAGGGTAGATGCTGAGAGATTGTTTCCCCTGGCTGGAGTGTCTAGAACTAGGGGGCATAATCTCAGGATAGGGGTCAGCCAGTTAAGACTAAGATGAGGAGGTATTTCTTCATTCAGAATGTTGTGAATCATTTGAATTCTCTACCACAGAAGGCTGTGAATGCTGAGTCTTTGAGTATATTCAAGGCTGACATAGGTAGATTTTTGGACTTTAGGGGAATCAAAGGATATGGAGATCAGGTGGGAAAGTGGAGTTGAGGTCGATGATCAGCCATGATCTTACTGAATTGCGGAGCAGACTCGCGGGGCCATATGGCCTACTCCTGCTCCTAATTCTTACATTCTTATGTTCCCACTGCCTTCTCATCATGTATTTGGAGGGCCTCATGCCCCTTTGCGGATACAGGATGTCTCTCCTTCTGTCCACCTCGTCCACCAAGATCTCTAGTGCAGCGTTCGAAAACCTGGGTGCCCGCTCTCTCCCATGGTCAGCCATTCTTCTCTCTTTCCCAGGTCAGATTCAGTTGCAGAATGACTCCCAGCACCTGCTGCAACCACAATACACCTCCTCTGTAAGAGGTGCAGGCTAACTTTAAGAAGTGCATGTTACTGACGATATTGGGTCCCCTGCTGATGTGTGCAGCCAATGAACAGCGCCCTCTTTTCACATCCCACTTCTCCCTCATCCCTAACTCTCTACAAGCCGCAGATGGTGTAAGCAGCACTTCTTACTTTCTCCTCTCCCCTCACCACAACCCAACCCTTGCCCCTTTTTCATTTCAGATACCTAAGAACTACAACTCCCCAGGCTGTGGTGGAAGAGTAGGAAGACAGTGCTGCCTGCATTCCACTCAACAGGCATGGGTCAATCGTGCATCGCGATCCCCGCGGCCTTTTTCGGGGCTAACCAATTTATAGCCCACTTACTCCTGAATGCACCAGCCCTAACTTTTTCAGCCATTTTTAGTGCAAAACTAGTGGGCAAATACAGCAAGTTCACACCGTTGCAGTCATTTCAATGCCGAGTCTGTCGGCGAGGACTGCAGCAGCGCACCCTGTGGAGGAGCGGGGTATCTCCGACAGCAACTTCTGGATTTCCACGTTTAAATGCGCATGTACGGACTCCAGAAGTTGTTGTCAGATTTCCTCCATTATAACGGTGAACGCTGATAGCCTCACTGTTATTCTCATCACAAATTCCGGGCCATTTACTTGTTCATCCTGCTTGAATTGTATTTCTGCTGAGTGATAATTGAATATCACTGAAGACAATTGTGGACATGTCCCCAGCTCAGAGTGTCCTGCCCTTTCAGTGACCTGCAAAGAAAAAAAGGACAAATGGGAGATAAAAAATATATGTTAAAAGGATAAATTTTTTTCATTGCAAGAAAGAAACTAAAGTTGTTCATAGCACACCACAAACTGTATTGATTCTTTGAGTGAATAACGGACAAATCCCCAGTGAAGTTAAACAGGTTAAATTCAGCGATAAATTTTCATTCATGCAAGTCTCATCATAAAAAGTGGTTAAAAAGGGAAGCGAGCAAGAGGTAATCCTTCATGTTACATTTAGCACTGAGCCTAAATTGGAATTGCAATTGGAATATTGGGAGATTGTGGAGCACTTAATTTTACTTTGTTTTACCATTAGATTTAACCTTCTGACATGGACTTGAACAAAATGTAATAAAATGAGCTTACCTTGTTTCACAAGATTTGATTTAAGATATTGAGGAGAGAGCAGGGGAAAATGAATTGATAAATAAAATGTTTGTAGAAAAATAATAAGCGAAAATCAAATGGTTTTAAATATATTAGTACATCTCACATGCCATTGGTGAAGGACAAAATTGAAAAGAAATTGGAATTGATGACATCTCAGCAGTGGACACCCGCGAGTCCATCACAGAGTGCTCAGGAATTCAATCCTCGGTATCTATAGACTTCTAGCAGCAATTTTATTTTAAACGATCTCGGACCTCAATATTTCTAAAAAATCTTGCTGTCTAAAATTTGTCAGTTGCTAACATTTGATTTTTCCTGCTGATGCAAGTATTATAATGGCAAGTCAATTCTGTTTTAGTATACGCCCCATCCATTCTCATTAGTCTCCCACCTCACGAGTCCACAGGTCTGTCAATGAAAAATGTTGGACCAACAGGAATTTAAAGAAAGAAAGACTTGCATTTATATAGCGCCTTTCACGACCTCAGGACGTCCCAAAGTGTTTTACAGCCTATTAAGTACTTTTGAAGTGTAGTTACTGTTGCAGGGTAAGAAACACGGCAGCCAATTTGCACACAGCTCCCACAAACAGTGATGTGATAATGACCAGATAGTCTGTTGTTTAATGATGTTGATTGCAGGATAAATATTGGCCAGGAAACCGGGCTTAACTCCCCTGCTCTTCTTCAAAATAGTGCCAAGGGATCTTTCACATCCAACTGAGAGGGCAGACGGGGCCTTGGTTTAACATCTCATCCGAAAGATGGCACCTCCGACAGTGCAGCACTCCCTCAGCACTGCACTGGAATGTCAGCCTAGATTTCTGTGCTCAAGTCTTTGGAATGGGACTTGAACGCACAACCTTCTGACTCAGAGCTGAGAGTGTTATCAACTGAGCCACAACTGACAAATCTCTGTCATAGATTCCTGTTAAACAGCAACTTGCATTTATATAGCACCTTTAACATAATAAAACTTCCCAAGGCATTTCACAGGAGTGTTATCAAACTAAATTTGTTAAATGTATGAGTACACTTGCTACCATGCTCCTGGCCACAATGTAGGCAAATCCTGAACCAGTTAGTGGTGTGGCACAAATGCCCTTGCCTCTTCCAATTAATACCTTTGACATTCTGCTTAAGCCATGCAAAGCTAAAATACTGCACACTTGGAGTACTGTGCACAGTTCTGGTCTCCATATTATAATAGGATTTTGAAGCATTGGAGAAGGTGCAAAATAGATTCACAAGGAGGATACCAGAACTGAGAAGATATACTTATCAGGAAAAGCTGAACAGGCTGGGGTTCTATTCTCTAGAAAAGAGAAGGCTGAGGGTGATCTGATAGAGGTCGTTAAGATAATGAAAGGGTTTGATAGGGTAGATGTAGAGAAACTGTTTCCACTTGTGGGGGGAGTTCAAAACTAGAGTTCATAAATATAAGATAGTCACTAATATATACAATAGGGAATTCAGGAGAAACTTTATCCAAAGAGTGGTATGAATGTGGAACGCACTACCACAAGGAGTAGTTGGGGCGAACAGCATAGATGCATTTAAGGGGAAGCTAGATAAGCAGATGAGGGAGAAAGGAATAGAAGGATATGCTGATAGGGTTAGATGAAGAGGGATGGGAGGAGGCTCGTGTTGAGCGTAAATGCCTGTATAGATAAGTTGGGGCGGAAGTTCGGGTTTCCCCGCATGCTGTGGAGTTTTGACTCCACAACATGTGTAGCTTTGCTTTGACAGGTTCCCCGGCTGGAAGTCAACTTGATTGACATGTTTGGCTTCCAGTCGGGCGGAGAGCACTCTGGAGGAGGCCGCAGCCGCAGGTTAGTCGCCTGCTGCCGCTAGTGGGAACGTGGGGGGGTCTGATCCCCGACACCAGGGGTCCGATCCCCGACCGGGGCGTTTGGGGATCTGATGGGCGGGAGCTTTGGGAGGGTCGGGGGGAAGCATTTACCTTCTCCCTGATGCTGTCCTCACTTCCCTTCATCTGCCTGGTTTTCCGAGGCCTGGGAAACCTGGCCAGCCAGGGTTAAACCTGCAAAGTGGGTTAAATCCGTGGCTGCCAGCGTCATTAAAGTATTTAATTGGCCAACTCGCCTCTTGGGAGCGGTTTGGCTGCCTGCCCCTTGTCCCGCCTCAATTAAATCTGGAAGTGGGCGGGTTGGTGGTGGGTTGGGGTCAGGTTTGAGATTTTTAGGGGGTTATTTTGGTGAAAGGGTGTAAACAGGCACTAAATAGGTTCCGTGCTAAAAAGACATGCCTATTTAAAAGTTTGGTTTTAGCACGCCATTTTGGACTTAATTGCTGATTACCATAATTTGAACTTGCCTGGAGGTGTTAAAACTGACACCTGCATGTTTAGCACTCAAGCGCTGATTAGAAGCAACTTTTGTGGAGCAGTATATGTGGGCTCCATGCACACACTTCCACTGAAGGTGTGGAGTGCGCTGGCTGACAAACAACGGCAGTTTTCAGGATGGCTCAGGGACCGAGGGAGAGGGCGCACAGGTTCCCGGATGCAGCAATGGAGGACCTGGTGGGGGAGGTCCAGAGGAGGAGGGATGTCCTGTACCCTCAGGGGGGAAGGAGTCCACCTCGCCCTCCTGTCCCTCTCTCCTGCAGCAGCTGGTGCTGCCCTGCCTGGCCTCATGTCCTCCACCTATTCCTCCTGCAGACCAAAGGGGCCCCCTAACAAGTTGCCCGTGACCAAGCACTCCCTTTCTGCTGGTGACTCCTAGAAGGTGTCCAATAAGTTGGAGTAGCTTAGCACGCACTCTTTTCAGATGAAGTCTTCAGAGAATTTCTGAAGTCTTAACAAACTGTCCCAAAAAGTCTCCCCATGTGTTTCAATGGTCTGCTTCAAACCTCCAGCAGCAAGTGAATAGTAAAAGATGAATATGCCTTTAAGTAGCTCTCCAAATCCTCAGCAACAACTGTTTATTCTGATTCAGCTGATCGCTGTTAGGGGAGGGTGTTAGGTCAAGCGCTATCCACCATAATGCCATGTAGTCTCTTTAATGAGCGCTAGCAGGCAATTTAACTGGCAATCAGCCTCTTAATGATCCTCCAGGGGCCACTCCGAGCACAAGCTTCAATTCCTTTACTAAGATGGCGTCTTGTGCTAAATGCAGGCTCAAGACCCCATCTTGGCCACCTCGGAGGCTCTTTAGATCCTAAAGGAGCCGGCAAAAATCACCCCCTTAAAGTTTTAATATCTCATCTGACCCCAACCCATCCGTTTATGGGAGTTAAGATTCAGCCCGATGTAACTGTACATGGTGGTGTGGGAAAAACAAAAAAGTGATGATAAAATGATATTAAAAGGTTAAAAAGAATAAATTTCAAAAAAAAATTACAGTAGGGAAACTAAACATTTGTGGAAAACAAAGTATTGATGGACAAGCTGAGCTCTTTATTGCAGAAAGTTACTTGCTTGTGGCATCACAGCTGACCCATCAAGTTCTCGCCTGACATCCACACAAGGACATTTCCAGCAGGGGTCACTGCATCGCAGTCAGGAACAGAAATTCAAGTTGACTTTTCCCTTTCTACCCTAGGGTGTTAAAAACCAATTGAAGGGCCAAAGCTGCTGCTCCAGTTGAGACCAACGAGGAGGCAGGGAGAGCATAGGGGATGCTGAGAACGGCTTAGGAACCCTACAAGGCCGGGGACGTGGAGGTCTTGCAAATCTTAATGGCAGGAACTCTTTTGCATCTTGTACCTTCGCCTCCTGCCTGGCAGCCGGCCAAATGAACAGCCTAGCCTGCGGGAGGGAGGCAGCACTATCGACAGGAGGCCATAGCCGGGGACCTTTGGGGATGGACCCCGGCAATCAGGAGGGGGGTGCGGGCATCTAGGGCTTTAGGGGGCTGGAAGGTCGGCAATTGGGAGGAGGGGAAGGTCGACAATCAGGGCTGGGGGAGGGGAAGGTGGCCAATTGGAGGCGGTGAGGCCTGTGATCAGGAGGGTTGGGGGGGAGGCCTGCGATCGGGGCTGGGGGGATAGCTGGGCAAGTCGGCATTCGGAAGGGGTGTGGGAGAGGCCTGCGACCAGGAGGGCTGGGGGCAGGCTGGAGATCGGGGCAAGGGAGTGGGAGAGGCTGGCGACTGGGGCTGGGTGAATCTGAAGACCACCTTGTGGGGTCTGGGGGGAGCACTTCTGCTCTTCCTGGCCCACACGCAGTGCTGAAACAGCCATTTACTTTGTGGAGCCAGCAGCTCCAGCCTCCCTTTCACTGACTGGTTTCCCAACCCAAACCCACGCAGCAGCAGTGAACTTTAAATCAGGCTCCTAATTGCACTGTGGGAGCCCAATTTAAATATGTTAATTTAATGTCTCGCCTCTCCACGGCGGGACACTCGGGCACCCCGATATCCACCACCGTAAAAATAGCAGCAGGTGCGTGCATGGTGGGTTGGGGTCACGTTCTGTGCAATTCACTTTTTAACACACCCCGACCCTCTCCTGCCCATTGTGGGACTGTTAATGTCGAGGCCCAAGTAACTCACAACAGAGTGTCTAACCTGGGATCTTCTGGTTTATACAGTTCATGTTACACAAGGTAGTGCCTTTTACCCAATCACCACTGGAGAAGCTACAAAGCGTGCGCTTCCATATTCTCTTAGGTCTACAAATTGTTTTTTTTACATCTAATGCGTTTCATTGGTTCTTTTATCGTTTGTAGATTTGGTTCTACACAAACAGCATCTTCAAAGAGGCTGGCATAAGTAAGGATCGCATCCCATACATCACTCTGAGCACCGGTGGCATTGAGATCGTGTCTTCAATTATTTCTGTGAGTAGAATCTACAACATTAAATGTATAGAGCTCTGGCCCTACTAGTCATGAGGAAATGTTTCTCTTTTTTTTAAATTGCAAAGTCTATCTGACCATTTTATTTTGTAGGGGGTAGTTTTATGAGCCTGTGTCACTGGTGGAATGCTACCAGAAGTGGGCTTTAAACCAGCTCTCTTCAGCTAACTTGTCGAAAACCTTATAAACACGATAGACATAAAGAAACTGCACTGATATTTTTTTACATTTCATTGAGCTGCTGCCACTACTGAAATCTTATTATATTTCCTTTATCTGACACTTTGCAAGTGAGGTCCATTGTTCATTAACTATCTGGATGGTGTGCAGTCAAATCCTATTTAATCAATCCAGAAACCTCTTGAGTCTAACTGCGGTCTTTGGCTGCATTCTGGCAAGAGCTGCTTTATTCTTGACAGTGGGACTGAGCGTACAAACCATTGTACAACAGCTACCAACTACAACTGTCAACTGCACCATGGTTCACACAAGTTAAAAAGTAAGAATGTTGCTCGCAATAATTTATCTCATTCCCTATCATGCTCAGGGCCATTGTTCCAATTACCTATGGAAAACAACATATTATTAGTCGTCATTTCTTGTGGTGAACATGCTGTTTTTTTCTTGGCTACAGTTGCAAGAATTAAGAATAATGGTAAGTGAAATAGGACACCACTCTGGGCATTCCATCCCACGTAAAGCACTGCTTTAATCATATTCTTGCGGCAGTGAGCAAGTGTCCCATTACATGACTGAGCTCCCAAGAGGTGCCTCAGGGTGGGGAAGGGGGAAATGTCCAGCAAGGAGCACTTCTGAAAAATAAAATCACCAAAAACAGCAAAGCTCAAAATGTTTGCTCGCTTGCACTACTATCAGGCACACTGTACTGGGAACGCTTGTTGGGTTAGGATACCTGTTCTCTTTCTGAACTAGGAAATACAAACAACATATGACACAAACAGCATTGAGACTTACAGTGAGATCAGGATAATTAATCAACAAGATTACTTATGACAGAAGCATATCATATAATATGCGACATGGAATACACTAACTTGTTTTCTAGCATTGTGATAAAATGAGATGGATGCAGAAGTGATTTTTTTTTTCATTTAACAAGTCTTCAACAAGTAAACAGTAGTTTACATAAAACAACAACAACTTGTATTTATATAGCACCTTTAACGTAGTAAAACGTCCCAAGGTGCTTCACAGGAGTATTATAAGACAAAAAAATTTGACACCGAGCAACATAAGGAGAAATTAGGGCAGGTGATCAAAAACTTGGTCAAAGAGGTAGGTTTTAAGGAGCGTCTTAAAGGAGGAAAGAGAGCTAGAGAGGCGGAGAGGTTTAGGCAGGGAATTCCAGAGCTTAGGGCCTAGGCAACAGAAGGCACGGCCACCAATGGTTGAGTGAGTATAATCAGGGATGCTCAAGAGCGCAGAATTAGAGGAGCGCAGATATCTTGGGGGTCTGCGGGGCTGAAGGAGATTACAGAGATAGGGAGGGGCGAGGCCATGGAGGGATTTGAAAACAAGGATGAGAATTTTGAAATCGAGGCGTTGCTTAACTGGGAGCCAATGTAGGTCAGCGAGCACAGGGGTGGTGGGTGAACGGGACTTGGTGCGAGTTAGGATACAGGCAGCCGAGTTTTGGATGACCTCAAGTTTATGTATGGTGGAACGTGGGAGGCCAGCCAGGAGTGTGTTGGAATTGTCAAGTCTAGTGATAACAAAGGCATGGATGAGCGTTTCAGCAGCAGATGAGCTGAGGCGGGGGCGGAGACCGGCGATGTTATGGAGGTGGAAATATGCGGTCTTAGTTATGGCGCAGGCATGTGGTCGGAAGCTTATTTCAGGGTCAAATATGACACCAAGGTTGTGAACAGTCTGGTTCAGTCTCAGACAGTTGCCAGGGAGAGGGATGGAGTCAGTGGCTAGGGAACGGAGTTTGTGGCAGGGACCGAAAACAATGGCTTCGGTCTTCCCAAAATTTGATTGGAGAAAATTTCTGCTCAACTGGATGTCGGACAAGCAGTCTGACAATTTAGAGACTGTGGAAGGGTCGAGAGAAGTGGTGGTGAGGTAGAGCTGGGTGTCGTCAGCGTACATGTGGAAACTGACGCTGTGTTTTCGGATGATGTCGCCAAGGGGCAGCATGTAGATGAGAAATAGGAGGGGGCCAAGGATAGAACCTTGGGGGACCCCAGAGGTAATGATGCGGGAGCGGGAAGGGAAGCTGTTGCAGGTGATTCTCAGGCTATGATTAGATAGATAAGAATGGAACCAGGCAAGTGCAGTCCCACCCAGCTGGATGACGGTGGAGAGGCGTTGGAGAAGGATGGAGTGGTCAATCGTGTCAAAGGCTGCAGACAAGTCAAGAAGGATGAGGAGGGATAGTTTACCTTTGTCACAGTCACAAAGGATGTAATTTGTGACTTTGATGAGAGCCGTTTCAGTACTGTGGCAGGGGCAGAAACCTGATTGGAGGGATTCAAACATGGATTTGCGGGAAAGATGGGCACGAATTTGGGAGGCGACAACACATTCATGGACTTTGGAGAGTAAATGGAGGTTGGAGATGAGGCAGTAGTTTGCAAGGACGGAGGGGTCAAGGTTTGTTTTTTTTGAGGAAAGGGGTGATGATGGCAGATTTGAGGGCGAGGGGGACAGTACCTGAGGAGAGAGAACCATTAACAATGTCAGCTAACATGGGAGCCAGAAAAGGAAGTTGCGTGGTCAGCAGTTTGGTGGGAATAAGGTCGAGGGAGCAGGAAGTGGGTCTCATGGACAAGGTGAGCGCGGAGAGGTCATGAGGGGAGATCGGAGAGAAACTGGAGAAAGATGTGAGTTCAGGGTTAAGGCAGGGGGAACCTTAGAGCCTGGCTATACCTTCCACTACTTACAGGGAGGGTTCATTTAAGGGTAAGGTGTCATCACCCCTCAGCCAAGTTTCCTTCAGGGCCATGATGTCGATGCAGTCATCCATGATAAGCTCATAGATGGCAAGGGCCTTGTTCGCAAGTGAACGGACATTCTAGAGGGAGATGCGGAGAGGGCCGGTGATGGCTGCCCCACTGCCAGCATCCACAGGGTCAGCGCTGGGGGGGATGAGTTGGACGGGGAGGAGAGTGGCAAGATTTGCCCCTAGTGGACGCGCTGGGTGGGAAGATCGGCAAGAGAGTAGGATGGGACAGTTGGGGTTGCTGCTCGTAAGGAGACAGTGATGAGTGCCTCGATGGGCCCTTCATAGGATGCCAAGAGAGGCACAGAGGGAAGCTGTAAGCTTATCTAAGAGGGAGGCAAGTCTGGCAGGAGCGTAGGAAGGTCGAAGATTAATGAAGGATTGGGGTAGGGATTTGGGAGGGCAGAGTATCTGAGAGTGGAGAGATGAAAGGAGGCATGACGACAGGAGGGAGCAGTTAGGGAGAAATAGCGAGAGAAGGAAAAGGGGGAGAAAAAGTGGAAAAGCAGAGCTGAAAAACCAATAGAACCAGTTCAGCAGAGACACAGCCACGGTTTAAGTTACAAAACCTTTTAGTAGCAGAGATAGAGACACAGCAGGTAAATCTTACAGTGTAATCCAGTGTAGTGCAGTGCAGAAACATAGTCTAGATGTCCAGAGACGTCCAGGAGATTGGAAACCAATTTGACAAAAGAATTCTGCAGCATAAGACTTGAAGCGACTGAAGAGCAGAGCAGAGCCACAGCCGCTGAGTCAAACAGTGTAGTCGAGCAACGAAGTCCTGTTCATGAGGAATCCAGTGATGGAAGTCAAGTTCCGGCATTTGAAAGAGCTCAGTGAGAACAAAGACTTGCCAGGGGATGGGCAGTGGACTCTGCAGGGGTAGCATTAAACTTGTGGTTTGAACTTGTAGTTTGGGCTGAAATGCCTTCACTATCAGAGGCAGGGTATCTTAAGCAATGGAAGAAAGGAGATTGGGGGAAGAAAGGGCAAAGTACGGCAATGGATGACCAAGGATAGTGTTGAAGAGAAGAGCAGCTCAGTAAGGAGCTGCCAGCCCAGGAGCCACCTTGAACAGCAGATGAAAACAGCAAGAAGTGTTGAAAGTGTTAAAAAGCAATATTACTGCTTCAGAAAGTCTGCAAAACCCATTTGCAACAACTTTAAATTGTCTGTTTAATGATTTTGAAAGTGCTGCTCTATGCCAGAATGAATTTCCCATTCAACTTCAACAATGACCATGTTGGAACTCTCAGAACCAGGATCCTCCACAAAGCTAGGCTTAGTCATACTCAAGGCTGCGCCAATTATCTAGCTGGGCTGGCAATCAAAGCGACTTGAAGAATATTTAACTGGCGAATCAGTCAATTATATAGAGGAAAGTAATAATGGAGAACAGCCGTTCCTGGTGAAACACAATTGTTGAGGGTTCACTTGGGATCTCTGACTACAGCAGATCTCTGACCTGACAAATTAAGTTGTACATAAACACAGCATGTTATACAGAGGCTGATGTATTTTACTTTGCTTAAATCATTCTAGAATTGTAGGCATGTTGCTTCTGTTCATGTTTCAAACCCCAAGCTTTAGGAGAAAAATGAGAAGTCGCACAACACCAGGTTATAGTCCAACAGTTTTATTTAAAATTACGAGCTTTTGGAGCTCCGCTCCTTCTTCAGGTAAAGGTACAGTGAGGGAATCTATTACACAGTATATATACACAGAGAACAATTTGTCTGCAGAGATACAATCTGTTAGGGAGGCATTACATCAAAGACACATCAGAGTACAGCTAAGACAATGAGGTGGGTCACAGGGGGTCCAACGTGTCAAATGCTGCCGTCTGCAGTTAAGCTTTTAACTTTTTTTTTGTGTTTTTATTTAAAAACTGGAAAGACAGACAACGATGTCGAGTCACATTCTGTAGCGTGACATGAACCCGAGATTCCTATTGAGGCCGTCCTCATGGGTGCGGAACTTGGCTATCAGTTTCTGCTCGATGATTTTGCGTTGTCGTGTGTCTCGAAGGCCACCTTGGAGAACGCTAACCCGCAGATCCGAGGCTGAATGTCCTTGACTGCTGAAGTGTTCCCCGACTGGGAGGTAAAAATCCTGCCTGGCGATTGTTGCGCGGTGTCCGTTCATACGTTGTCTCAGTGTCTGCATGGTCTCGCCGATGTACCATGCCGCGGTGCATTCTTTCCTGCAACGTATGAGGGAGACAACGTTGGCCGAGTCACATGAGTATGTACCATGTACCTGGTGGGTAGTGTCCTCACGTGTGATGATGGTATCTGTGTTGATGATCTGGCATGTCTTGCAGAGGTTGCCGTGGCAGGGTTGTGTGGTGTCGTGGTCGCTGTTCTCCTACAAAAGCTACGAAAGCTCGTAATTTTAAATAAAACTGTTGGAGACTATAACCTGGTGTTGTGCGACTTCTCATTTTTGTCCACCCCAGTCCAACACCGGCATCTCCGCATCAAGCTTTAGGAGGTGATCATTTAATAGAATAGCAGGTGGGGTAAATAGATATTGAGGGAGTAATTTGTTTGCAACGCCTGTTGAAACATTCTAAACAGGAACGTGTAATGACTCATCCGTGGGCTCATTTTGACGTTGTGATATCTTGTGTATTGTGCCTGATGAGCAGTCTAATAGGATAATGATTCCATTTTACTTCTAATGGATGACCATTTAATTTCACTTCTAATATGATAATCATTCTATTTCACTGGACTTGCTCAATGGTGCTAATTTTAAACTTGTCCTTTAAAAAGCTATTAAAAATATAATATTCAAAACAGTACAAACCATACAATGATCAGTTGCTGTGGATTATTTTTTTTAATATGATTTGTCAATTGGATAGAAGATGAAGAACTTTTAAATGTTATGACATTGAGTGAAAAGTCCTTGACTGTTTCAGTGAGAGTATGCATATTTTGGTATGACTTTAGCTTTTAAATTTATAAGGGCAAATTTTCAGAGACTCTAACCCCAACTTTAACACAAAAGCAAAATACTGCCGATGCTGGAATTTAACCCCGAGTTTAACCCTGGCCGCCCAGCAGGAATGGAGCAAGTAGGTGGTTAAAATAGCAGGAGAGTACTTAGCGCTACGTTTCTGGCACGCTCCCACCTGTCGCCATTTTAACTGCACACTTTTTGAAAGCAGCTGAGATGAACAGCAGCAGCAACAGCAGCCTCCGCAACCTGCAGCAGTAGCTTGTCTTATCGGAAGTTAGCAGGTAAGGGATACAATATGCTCCATGGAGAGTCTGCTGTATTGCAGTGGTGGGCTGCATACTGCATAACCTTGCCATACAGAAAGGTCTGCATTTGGAGGAGGCACAGCCGCAGCAGGGGCCCTCATCAGATGAGGAAGAGCATGGGGAAGGCAAGGAAGCAGCAGAAGAAGGAGGGTCACCTCAACGCCTTGCAGCAAGAGGTGTGAGGGATCAGCTAATTGCTCAGCGATTCCATTGACCTACTCATTCCCCTGCCCTGAGAACTTACACAGAGCCCCTCGGCATTAACAGTCCTTGTTACATCCTTCACCACTCCCTTCATCCTGCATTGAAGAACATTCAGACAAGCTCTATATCAATGACATACTGACAATGTAGACTCAGAAGCAGCTATTAAACCGCTCTGAAGACCAACATACCATCTATGATAAAGGTGATGAATTTAATGACAAACATAATAATTGCCTTCCATTCATTGCTCACCCAAGTGATCAACCCACAGTGCTATTTTTAAAAGTAGGTTTACTAACTCTGGTGCTCCTATGAGTTGCTCGCCTAGTGACCTCAGCAAAGCTTGTAGAGGGCTGCTGTTCTTCATGTTGGGACTCTCTTGAGATGTTCGTGGCCCATGACTTCTGGGCGCTCAAGCCTCTGAGAGGCCGGCTACAGACAGCTGCACCGTCGGGGCAGTCTGGACCAGCTGGATTTCTGGCACCATGCGGGTATTGGTTGAGGGGGTGGAAAAGGAGCAGATGTGTTGACATCCTGAGAGAGGGTAACATGTACCACTCTTATCTTGCCATTGCCATATCCATGGCGCTGGTACTCATCACTTCCACTGATCTGTGGGAGAGCAGACTGTGTGAAAGCTCCTAATATTCGGTCCACCAATCTGTCCAAGGTGGACATCTGTCTCTCCAAGGTGGAGTCCAGAGCTTGTATGGCCACCATTTGAGCTTCCAACAAAGCTCCAAAGGCTGATAACATGCCTTTGCGAGGTGGCCATGCTCTGCAGGGTTGACTGCTGGGTGCAGATGCCGTATGAGGTGGCATCACACAGACTGGAAGTGGACTCCTCCACACTCAGCCATAGAGCTGAAACTCCTTGGCAGGCTTTCCAATAACTCATACAACTGCTTGTGTGAGGCCTGCAGTTTTCTTTTAATAGTTGGTTCCCTGCAGTCCTCACTTCTATCCCGCTCAGTAGAGCTGGGAGAGGACCTCGCACTCCAGTGAGCTCTCTCCTCGGCTGTCCCTGCCACCAAGATCTGCTGCTGCTCACTGGTGCTGAGTATTTCATCACATGCACACCTCTCTGCCTCACTATCTAACCCACGTGGAGTACCAGTGTCTGAGCTGGTGCCTGGGAGGGATGAACTGGCTGACGATCTATCTTCATGAGGATTGTCCTCCTCTGAGGTGTCTTCTCCAAAAGCCTCCAGAAGGACTTAGAGAAAAAAGGATGGCACATGCAAGCTGGTCATTTGAAGGTGACAGTCTTGAGAATGTGGTTTAAAGTTGTGATGATTGCTGAATATTTTCTGAGGTGAATGAAGGGTGGCAAGTAATAGGCAGACACCCTGCTCAGTTAAGCCACCAGTCTTGCCTTCCCTGATGCTTATGGCTCT
Organism: Squalus acanthias; assembly: GCA_030390025.1. NCBI lineage: Eukaryota > Metazoa > Chordata > Chondrichthyes > Squaliformes > Squalidae > Squalus > Squalus acanthias. The sequence goes on along the minus strand of CM059426.1, from coordinate 148,357,464 downwards.
GTCTGGGCCACAGATCGCCAGGATTTCTTGCTCTGGTTGTGTGAGGGCGATGATGTTGGATATTCCTTCCCGCGCCCCCCCCCTACCACCCTTCTCATCTTGGTCTTCTCTCTTGCAATATGTGCTGTCTTGTCCTACAGAAAAGGTAAGTGGAGATGTGCGGGGCTTGTGCAGATAGTGCATCTGGTGAGAGGTGGGGAAGAAGTAAGATGGAATGAGAATGGAGAGGTGATGGATGTAAAGCCAAGTGTGTGGAATGTGGTGAGGAAGGAATGCTGGGAGGAGTTGGTGGTTATGCAAGTGCTGAGATGTGGGAAGAGAATGTGATGTGAAGAGAGCAAAGGAAGAGGTGATTGCGCTTGGAATGAGAAAGAGAGGTGTTGTAGTGTGTCTCTGTAGTTGTATGAATGTGATGGAGAGGAGAGATTGTTAAGAATGTTGGGGGAAGGAATGAAAGGAGTGTTGGCAGGTGCTGTTGAGAGAAGTGGAGAGGAAAGAGGTGTACTCACCATTGCTGCTCTTGTGAGGTCATTGACTCTCTTCCTACATTGAACCTATGTCCAGGGGGTGATGTTGGTCCACAGAGCCTACGCACCTGCTTCCTCTCTCACCACTCAGTCACTGCTACCATGTCTCTTCTCCCAGCAGCACACTTAGAGAATCTACACCTAGTAAGAAGACTAGGAGTGTGTCGGATAACACTCTCAAACTATACTGTAGAGAGCGTGAAAGGGAATGGCAGCAACTGCAGTCAGAGAAAGAGACAAGCAATGAGCACAAGGTATCTGAAGTAGACACATTGGAGCCCATATGCTGCCAGTGACAGTGAAGGTGACAGCAACCTTAATCTATTTTGCCTCAGCTTTTTCCAGGGTGCCTTTAGGAACATCAGCAAGTCTTTGGTGTACCGATGCCTAAAGTAGGTGATTGATACATTGTTTGCCAGAGCAAGCAATCACACAAATTTCTCGATGTCAACAAGAGGCAGCTTCCATTCATTTAGTGTTCTGCTTCTGAGTGACCATCTGCACTGGATAATTTATGTGAATGTGAACTTTCCCAACAGCAGACATGACACTTTATGGTGGTCCACCCTGCACCCATTATTTGCTGAGAACCAGCAAGTCAAGGGTGGGACCCTGGCAGCTACCTGATCATTCATGAGAGATGTAAAAGACTGGCATTAGGGTCTCTGCCATGTGCAGCTGCACTGCAGATGTCCCTGTAGGTGCCAAGCACTCCAAGGTGTGCATCAGAACCCCATTCGTGCACTAGCTGCCATTTGGGGGAAAATTAACTCCTGGGCACATCCCAATGACTCTCACAATCTGTCATGCTCTGTAAGCATCCTACTTTTAAAAGCTGGGCCTGGAGATCAGAACCCTTGCTCTCATCACCTGTGGCTGGAAGCCAGATGACTCTCCAGCCAGCTGCTTCCTGCTCCTCCAGTGCCACCTCCACCTTCACCTGCTCACACAATGCGCTGTCGTGAACTTCACCTGGGGTGGAGGTACTAGTGCTGATGCTTGCAAGAGTGACTGGGTGTCATGTGAGGTGCACGGTGGCTCCTGATCACTGACCCCCACTCTGCTTCTTCTGCCATACCTACAGACACAGAAAGAAAAATAGTGTAACCAACTGATCCTCATTCTAACTTGGCGCCAACATCATTTGCCAAAGTAATGACATGGAGCTGCTGTTCAATGAAGGCTTGGTGTCAGTGATAGCGTGACTGAATAGGCTGGAGAGTGAAGGGAGTACAAGTGTCATGCTTCATGTTTCCTCATCTCCTGCTTCCTCTTCCCAGTAAAGGCCCTCTATTTGGAGGGATTGCTCCTCAAAAGTGGGGGGAGGATGCAGCTTGGCCTGTTCTCCTCCCACAGTTTTCCTCAATCTTTTGTTATGTACTGCTTTATTCTACAAAAACAGAGGCATGCATTAGGAACAGGAGTCGGCCATTCAGCCCCTCGAGCCAGTTCTGCCATTCAATAAGATCATGGCTTATCTGTATCCGAACTCCATCCACCCGCCTTGCCTCCATATCCCTTAATACCTTTGTCTAGCAAAAAATGGATCGATCTCAGATTTAAAATTATTAATTGAGCTAGCATCTACTGCTTTTTGTGGGAGCGTTCCACACTTCTACCCCACTTTGTATAAAGAAGGCTGCAATTTTGCCGGCGCTCAGAGGGCGGGATTGGAGGCAGGTCAGAAATTAAATTCGCAATGATTGACGGCGGGTTCCGAACTCGCCATGATCCCACCTCCACGCAAATTTCCCGAGTGTCGGGTCTCCGATTTGCAAACAGACCCGACACCAAGCAGCGGGAAATGGATTAAAGGCACTTAAATGCCTATTAAGTGGTAGTTTTGGATTTTCCAGCTTCTGGGTCGGGTTTCACGACGTTCTGACAACATGCCAGGTAAGTGTGGCGTGAACACCAGCGAGCTGGAGACTTCACAGCTGCAACTGCAGTGTAAAAGCTGCACTCTCAAATCTTGTCATTTAGAAATCTGTGAGGTTGGTGATTGAATAATTTGGGGGGCATAATCTGTATTTAGGCTGCAAGTATGTGTTGTGCACAATAGATCCACTGTAACCTACATTGCTGGATTTTAAAGGCACACTTACCCTAAACTGTGCCACCTCAAATTGTCAGCACACAGCTGGCAACGATGCCAAACCTTCGTTCTACATCAATTTATTACAATATTGTCAAAGAACAGAAACTTTACAAATAAAGCTATCATAACACCCAAGTGAGAACCCTTATGATTATTAATGTGACATCTTCCTCTGACACGTGCTTCTACGTTGTGAGACCCTTGTGTCTTCAGCATATGTGAAGGCAGCCTGCTCACTTCCCTGCTGCTCCTGCTTAGACGCCTTTGGCGGCCGTCCTCTGGTTTTGCGAGCCTTGGAGGGCCCCGCCAAAGTCTGCTCCTCCTGCAGCTGTGCAGGGGCAGACTTGGCCATCTCTGTTGGCTCAGGCAGATGTGGCTCTGACCGAGGGCTCGGCAGTGGCAAGGGAGTTTGAGCGCTTGGAGAGGAGACCCCACTTCCTTGTGCTCGAACACCACCATCCCTCTTATGGGTCACCCGCACTTCACTGCTAGTAAGTTGCTGGAGAGCACCTTGCTGCACATTGGTGGGGCCATGTGGACCAGTCTCTGTACTGACAGTCCTCATAACCGGGACGTCCATGTGCCTCTGGTTCCTCTCCACGATAGATGGCCTTCTATTCTCCATAGCTGACCATCTATCTAGAAGAGCCACCATGTTGGCTTGTGTCTGGTGAGTTAGGTCCTCCATGGAGGTTGCCATCCTTTCCATGGCGGCACCTAGATTGCCCATGGCGTTCACCACGGCATTGCTAATGTTTAAGATGGATTCCTCCATTCTCTGCATACCCACAGTGACTATGGAAGCAAACCCAGTCAGAGCCTCCTGCACTTATTCCTGACGCTCCAGCACTGCTCTCTTTCTGGATGGCCCCAGAGGCTCAGTGTTTACATGCAGCTGAGCAGAGCTAGGACAGCCCTGCGTCCTCCAACGAGGACTCTCCACTGCTGTCCCTGTCTCCAACATCTGCTCCTGCTCACTTGTGAGCTGTGATACACCAGGTAACAACACTACTCTATCTCGCAAAAAACCCAACGAGGTGTGCGTCTCTGCGCTGGTGCTGGGTGCGTTGAATGCTGGGGACGCTGCTCCCTCAGAGGCTGGTGGTTCCTCTGAGGAGTGCTACTGCTCTTCCTCCTGGACAGTGGAGAGCGGGGCTCTTGGTGGTCCTGTGGGGGAGTAAAGGCATGAGTTAGACAAGTGAAGTGTATGTTGCAGACATTGTGCAGATGCTTAGCACTCAAACTCTATGAGCATCATATCCCATATTAGTCACTCATGAATGCTTAATCAGAGGGTTGGAAATCAATTCTGTCACCAGCTTGCTCTTCTACACCCGTCTCTCCGTCCCCCACTTCCAGCTCCTCTGCACCTCCGATGATCTCCAGGGCTACCTCCTCAGTGCTTGTTAGGTGCGTCAGGGATGGTGGGCCTCCTCCTGTTCTCACCCTCTCCCTTTTATTGTGGGCTCTCTTCTCCTGTAATGAGGGACGCAAGTGGAGTTTGAGAGAGATTGATGGAGTGAGTGTAAAGAATGGATGACATAAATGTTTAGAGGGAGACTATGAAGGAGTGAGGTGCACAAACCAAGTTCCCTCCCTGTGCGTTGTTAGTTGTTGGAATTGCATAAGAGTGTGAGTGGTGCATAGTAAGATGGTGATGTGATTCTGTACAGAGAAAGAGAGGGATGGGTGAGGGTGCAAGGGAAGTTAGAGTGAGTTGCGATGTGTAGGGGAAGGTTGCCAATGCAGAGCGATGGGGATGAGAAGAGATGGGAGACAGATGGAAGGCAAGTGTGATGTTATACTCACTTTTACTGATCGCAACAGATCATTAAACCTCTTGCGACACTGCACCCAGGTGCGTATGTAGACCAACCTCGAACTGACCTCCTCAGCAATTTGCAGCCAAGCTGGTATGCTGAGGAGGCCTTCTCCATCTGTCTTCAGGGAAGAGGACCTCCTTACATCCTCTTACTCCCTCCACAAGAACATGGAGAGAGTCCACATCGAAGCGGGGAGCAGCCTTAGGTTTTTGCGCTGTCATACCTTCAGGGAACAAAATGGAAATGAATCTGCAGAGGGGACATGGCCCCTTTAAATAATCAGTCCAAAATCGCTTCATCAGATGCGAGCAGCTGACCTGCACCCAGTAATTGCCTTGGAGAACCCGCAAGTCGGCCTTAACGAGGCCAATCAACGGAAAATTTCAACTGCAGGGCGGCGGGACAGTGAACCCGCCGCCATTCCACCTCCAGGTGCAAAATCGCAGCCGAAGTGTTTCTTAAATGGCCTGGCTCTGATTTTAAGGTTGTGTCCCCTTGTCCTAAAATCCCCCACCAGCAGAAAAAGATTGGGGGAAAACTTGGATAAGACTTGAAATTGGGTGTGGAGATTGCGGTGCCTGATTAACCCACGGTCGTTCATAGCATTGCAGACAGCAAGTTACATTGGTGCTGCCTGCTCTTTTAAATTATTTCTGCGTGCAGCCAGCGCTATCCGCGCTGGTCATTGGCTGCACGCATCAGCAAGGGTCCCGATACCACGTGTGTCTAGCACTATTTAAAGGCAGCCTGCACCTCTTAAAGGGGAGGTGCATTGTGGCTGCAAGAAGTGATGGGAGTTTTTTCAAAACTGAATCAGTGCTGTGATACGTTGAGGAATGGCTAAACATGCGAGAGAGCGAGCACCAAGGTTTCCAGACACTGCACTGAAGGCTTTGGTGGAAGAGATGGAAAGGAGGAGGGACGTCCTGTATCCGCAGTGGGGTAGGAAGCCCTTCAGACAGATGCTCAGGAGGCAGTAGGAACAAGTTACGGCGGAAGTTAATGCCAGGAGTGCTGCTCAAAGAACATGGATGCAGTGCAGGAAGAAGTTTAATGATCTCCACACAAGTTGTCAAGGTGAGTGACTTCATCTTCAAATGGCATATCCTACCAGCTGCACCACTAGCCTCAGCCACTGCTCAATCCACTGCACCCCCATCACCCATCTACCAACAATCTCTATCAATCAGGACTCAACCCTAACATTCATATACTTCACCTCACACACTTAGCACTGTTGCAAGCCTCACACCCACAACTCACAGCTCACACACACTGGCAAATATTCAACCATGACAGCCATATCACCCAAGCAGATTGCACCACACTCACTGACATGCTTCCCTCTTTCTTGCAGGAGAGGGTGGTGCATAACAGCAGGCAGCAGCAAATAACTGGAGGAGGACAAGTGTGTCTGCGGCCTAGAAATTGGAAAGCGCAAAAATACAAGGGGGTAGAAGTTATGCTACAGCTATACAAAGCCTTGGTTGGACCACACCTGGAGTACTGTGTGCAGCTCTGGCCACCACACCTCAGGAAGGATATATTGGCCTTGCAGGAAGTGCAGTGTAGGTTTACCAGAATGATATCCAGACTCCAGGGGTTAAATTACGAGGAGAGATTACACAAATTAGGGTTGTATTCCCTGGAATTTAGGAGGATAAGTGGTGATTTGATCGAAGTTTTCAAGATATTAAGGGGAACAGGTATGGTAGAGAGAAACTATTTCTGCTGGTTGGGGATTGTGGATTAAGGGGCATAGTCTAAAAATTAGAGCCAGACCGTTCAGGTTTGAAATTAGGAAACACTTCTACAGGCAAACATAGGAACATAGGAACAGAAGTAGGCCATTGAGCCCCTCGAGCCTGTTCCACCATTCAATGAGATCATGGCTGATCTGTGAGCTAACTCCAGATACCCACTTTTGGCCCATATCCCTTAATACCTTTAGTTAACAAAAAGCTATCAATCTCAGATTTAAAATTAACAATTGATCTAGCATCAATTGCCGTTTGCGGAACAGAGTTCCAAACTTCTACCATCCTTTATGTGTAGAAGTGTATCCTAATTCCATGGTTTTGTATAACTGCAGCATAACTTCTACCCACTTGTATTCTAGTCCTCTAGTAGAAGGCCAGCATTCCATTAGCCTTTTTGATTATTTTCTGTACCTGTTCATGACATTTTAATGATCTATGTACCTGGACCCCCAAGTATCTTTGGACCTCCACTAGTTTTAGCTTTTCACCATTTAGAAAGTACCCTGTTCTATCCTTTTTAGATCCAAAGTGGATGACCTCACATTTGCCTACATTGAAATCTATTTGCCACAGTTTTGCTTAATCTATCAATACCTCTTTGTAACTTTATGCTTTCATCTACACTGCCTACTATGCCACCTATCTTTGTGTCATCAGCAAACTAGGATATGTGACTTTCTATGCCATTATCTAAGTCATTAATAAATACTGTGAATAGTTGAGGCCCCAAAACAGATCTCTGTGGATTATCACAAGTCACATCCTGTCAATTTGAGTACCTGTCCATTATCTCCAGTCTCTGTTTCCTTCCGCTCAGCCAATTTCCTAACCAGGTCAATAATTTGTCTTCAATTCCTTAGTTAACAGTCTCTTATGAGGGACTTTATCAAATATCTTCTGGAAGTCCATATAAATAACATCCATAGACATTCCCCTGTCCACTACTTTAGTCACCTCTTTAGAAAATTTAATCAGGTTTGTCAGGCATGACCTACCTTTCATAAATCAATGTTGGCTCTCTCTGATTGGCTGAAAATTTTCGAGGTGTTCAGTCACCCTATCCTTAATTATAAACTCGAATAATTTCCCAACAACAGATGTTGGGCCAACTGGTCTATAATTGCAGGGTTTCCCACTCTCACCATTCTTAAATAGCGGGGTGACATGTGCAATTTTCCAATCCAAAGGAAAGGTTCCTGAATCGAGAGAACTCTGGAAAATGATAGTTAGGACATCTGCAATGTGTTCACCTATTTCCTTTAAAACCCTGAGATGGAAACCATCTGGTCCTGGGGATTTGTCACTCTTTAGTGCCATTATTTTCTTCATTACTGTTATTTTGCTTAAGTTAATTTTATTGAGTCCCTGTCCCTGATTCAATATTAGTTTCCTTAGGATTTCCAGCATGCTGACCGAGGAAAATAGAATATGAGAGTAAACTAGTGAGAGACATAATAACAGACTGTAAAAGCTTCTATAGGTATGTAAAAAGGAAAAGATTAGCAAAAGTAAATGATGTACGCCATCAGGTCCAGGGGATTTATTGGCTTTCAGTCCCATTAATTGCTCCAGTATTATTTTTTTTTACAAATACTCATTTCTTTCAATTCCTCATTCTCGCTAGACCCTTGGTTGTCCACTATTTCCACTATTACAGGCTAAGACAGGAGAAATTATAATGGGGAATAAGGAAATGGCAGAGAAATTAAACAAATACTTTGGGGGAGAAATTCAGTATCGCCCCATTTGGGGCGCAATTATCGACCGGGCGCAAAGATTAGTGCCTGGTGCTAATTATCGCCACCGACTGCAAACTTGACTTTTATCGCCCCTGGAGGTGATTGGAGCGCTAAATCAGGCGCTTCACACCTGTCTTAAGGTGCAAAGGCCGAGGAGCGAGGCGCTACCTCAGAGCGCTGGCGAAGCTCATGTAATGTCAGTCAGCAATGGAACACACACACAATGGCACGGGCCAGTTCTTAAAGGGGATAGTTAATCTTGCTTTCCATCCACATCCTGCTCATTGCAGCCTTGAATCTCGGCCTGGAGAGACCTGCACATCAAATCTGCTGGAAAGAACAATGGAGAGTACCAGGCAAAGAGCTCAGAGTGCAGCCCCCACAGTCTCTTCTAAATCGATACAAGGAATGGCAAATCAAAATGAACCTGCAAAGTGCTGCTCAGTACCCAAAACTCCTTCACACAACGTTGAATCTCTCCAGAAGTCTCTCTCTCTCTCAGAATGCGTAGTTCAAAAATGGCACCAACAATAAAAGGCAGGAAGCGGTCACCTTTAAATAGCGCTCCCCCTTTCCCTTCATGACTGCAGAACGCTCCCCTCAACCTGTCGTTGCTAGCGTCAAGCAGTAAGGCAGGAGGCGCCACTCAATATCCGCTCCGGGGCGATACCGGGGCATTGCGCACTCGACTGACGTCACGATCTGCCAGCGCAGGAGATCGTGACGGTAGTGTTTAGCGCCGCCGCAAAATGTCTAGTTAATTTCGCGAGCGGTGCAAACTTTGCCGCGCCTGGACGCTAGATGCTTTGTGCCCCATTAGCGCCCTCTTAAGACGCTAACGGGAGGCGCAACCAACTAAATTTTTCCCCCTTTGTGTCTGTCTTCACGCAAGAAGATGCAAAAAACTTCCCGGAAATAATGCACAACCAAGGGTCTAGCGAGAATGAGGAACTGAAAGAAATGAGTATTTGTAAAAAAATAATACTGGAGCAATTAATGGAACTGAAAGCCTTTAAATCCCCTGGACCTGATGGCCTACATCCTAGGGTTTTGAAAGAGGTGGCTATAGAGATAGTGGATGCATTGGTTGTCATTTTCCAAAATTCCATAGATTCTAGAACGGTTACCGAGGATTGGAAGGTAGTAAATGTAACCCCACTATTTAAGAAAGGAGGGAGAGAGAGAACAGGGAACTACAGACCAGTTAGCCTCTCATCAGTAGTAGGGAAAATGCTAGAATCTATTATTTTTTTTTCTTCGTTTATGGGATCAGGGCGTCGCTGGCAAGGCCAGCATTTATTGCCCATCCCTAGTTGCCCTTGAGAAGGTGATGGTGAGCCGCCTTCTTGAACCGCTGCAGTCCATGTGGTGAAGGTGCTCCCACAGTGCTATTAGGTAGGGAGTTCCAGGATTTTGACCCAGCGACGATGAAGGATCGGCAATATACTTCTAAGTCAGGATGGTGTGTGACTTGGAGGGGAACTTGGAGGTGGTGGTGTTCCCATGCGCCTGCTGCCCTTGTCCTTCTAGGTGGAAGAGGTCGCGGGTTTGGGAGGTGCTGCCAAATAAGCCTTGGCGAGTTGCTGCAGTGCATCTTGTAGATGGTACACACTGCAGCCACTGTGAGCCGATGGTGGAGGGAGTGAATGTTTAAGGTGGTGGATGGGGTGCCAATCAAGCAGGCTGCTTTGTCCTGGATGGTGTCGAGCTTCTTGAGTGCTGTTGCAGCTGCACTCATCCAAGCAAGTGGAGAGTATTTCATCACACTCCTTACTTGTGCCTTGTAGATGGTGGAAAGGCTTTGGGGAGTCAGGAGGTGAGACACTCGCCACAGAATACCTAGCCTCTGACCTGCTCTTGTTGCCACGGTATTTATGTGGCTGGTCCAGTTAAGTTTCTGGTCAATGGTGACCCCCAGGATGTTGATGGTGGGGATATCACCGATGGTAATGCCGTTGAATGTCATGCGGAGGTGGTTAGACTTTCGCTTGTTGGAGATAATCATTGCCTGCCACTTCTGTGGCGCGAATGTTACCTGCCACTTATCAGCCCAAGCCTGAATGTCGTCCAGGTCTTGTTGCATGCGGGCATGGACTGCTTCATTATCTGAGGAGCTGCGAATGGCACTGAACATTGTGCAGTCATCAGCGAACATCCCCACTTTTGACCTTATGTTGGAGGGAAGGTCGTTGATGAAGCAGCTGAAGATGGTTGGGCCTAGGACACTGCCCTGAGGAACTCCTGCAGCAATGTTCTGGGGCTGTGATGATTGACCTTCAACCACCACAACCATCTTCCTTTGTGCTAGGTATGACTCCAGCCAGTGGAACGTTTTCCACCCGATTCCCATTTACTTCAGTTTTACTAGGGCTCCTTGATGCCACACTCGGTCAAATGCTGCTTTGATGTCAAGGGCTGTCACTCTCACCTCACCTCTGGAATTCAGCTCCTTTGTCCATGTTTGGACCAAGGCTGTAATGAGGTTGGGAGCCGAGTGGTCTTGGCGGAACCCAAACTGGGCATCAGTGAGCAGGTTATTAGTGAGTAAGTGCCACTTGATAGCACTGTTGATGACACCTTCCATCACTTTGCTGATGATTGAGAGTAGACTGATGGGGCGGTAATTGGCCGGATTGGATTTGTCCTGCTTTTTGTGGACAGGACATACCTGGACAGTTTTCCACATTGTCGGATAGATGCCAGTGTTGTAGCTGTACTGGAACAGCTTGGCTAGAGGCGCAGCTAGTTCTGGAGCACAAATCTTCAGCAAGATAGCCGGGATGTTGTCGGGGCCCATAGCCTTTGCTGTATCCAGTGCGCTCAGCCGTTTCTTGATATCACATGGAGTGAATCAAATTGGTTGAAGACTGGCTTCTGTGATAGTGGGGACCTCGGGAGTAGGCCAATATGGATCATCCACTTGGCACTTCTGACTGATTTTGGTTGCAAACGCTTTAGCCTTGTTTTTTGCACTCACGTGCTGGGCTCCACCATCATTGAGGATGGGGATATTCATGGAGACTCCTCCTCCCGTTAGTTGTTTAATGGTCCACCACCATTCAAGACTGGATGTAGCAGGACTACAGAGCCCTGTCTATAGCATGCTGCTTCCGTTTTTTAGCATGCATGTAGTCCTGTGTTGCAGCTTCCCCAGGTTGGCACCTCATTTTTACATACGCCTGGTGCTGCTCCCGGCATGCTCCTCTACACTCCTTATTGAACCAGGGTTGGTCCCCTGGCTTGATGGTAATGGTAGAGTGAAGGATATGCTGGGCCATGAGGTTACAGATTGTGGTGGAATACAATTCTGCTGCTGCTGATGGCCCACAGCGCCTCATGGATGCCCAGTTTTGAGCTGCTAGATCTGTTCTGAATCTATCCCATTGAGCACAGTGGTAGTGCCACCCAACACGATGGAGGGTGTCCTCAGTGTGAAGACGGGACTACGTCTCCACAATGGCTGTGCAGTGGTCACTGCTATCAATGCTGTCATGGACAGATGCATCTGCGACAGGTAGATTGATGAGGATGAGGTCAAGTAGGTTTTTCCATCATGTTGGTTCTCTCACCACCTGTCGCAGGCCCAGACTGGCAGTTCTGTCCTTCAGGACTAGGCCAGTTCGGTCAGCAGTGGTGCTACCGAGCCACTCTTGGTGATGGACATTGAAGTCCCCCACCCAGAGTACATTCTGTGCCCTTGCTACTCTCAGTGCTTCTTCCAAGTGGTGTTCAACATGGTGGAGTACTGATTCATCAGCTGAGGGAGGGCGGTAGGTGCTAATCAGGAGGAGGTTTCCTTGCCCATGCTTGACCTGAAGCCATGAGAGTTCATGGGGTCCAGAGTCAATGTTGAGGACTCCCAGGGCCACTCCTTCCTGACTGTATACCACTGTGCCACCACCCCTGGTGGGTCTGTCCTGCCAGTGGGACAGGACATACCCAGGGATGGTGATGGAGGAGTCTGGGACATTGGCTGAAAGGTATGATTCTGTGAGTATGACTATCTCAGGCTGTTGCTTGACTAGTCTGTGGGACAGCTCTCCCAATTTTGGCACAAGTCCCCAGATGTTGGTGAGGAGGACTTTGCAGGGTCGACTGGGCTGGGTGTGCTGTTGCCGTGTCCATAGCCGGGGCCGAGGTCGATGCCAGGTGGTCCGTCCGCTTTCATTCTTATTATGTTTTGTAGCGGTTAGTTACAACTGAGATGACTTTGACTTGCTAGGCCATTTCAGAGGGCAGTTAAGAGTTAACCACATTGCTGTGGGTCTGGAGTCACATATAGTCCAGACCAGGTAAGGACGGCAGATTTCCTTCCCTATGACAATTCGATAGTTTCTTGGTCACCATTACTGATACTAGCTTTTTATTCCAGATTTATTTAATTAACTGAATTTAAATTCCCCAGCTGCTGTGGTGGGATTTGAACTCATGTCTCTGGATCATTAGTCTAGGTCTCTGAATTACTACCCAGCAACATTACCACTACCATAAGGACGTGGTAACAGGGCACTTATAAAATAATAAGAGGATTGGGCAGAGTCAACACGGATATATGAAAGGGAAATCTGTTAAAGTTTTTTGAGGTTGTAACTAGCAGAATAGATAAGGGGGAACCAGGGGATGTGGTGTATTTGGATTTTCAGAAGGCATTCGATAAGGTGCCACACAAGAGGTTATTAAACAAAATTAGGACTCATGGATTGGGGGTAATATACTAGCATGGATTGAGGATTGGTTAACACACAGAAAACAGAGTAGGAATAAACGGGTCATTTTCGAGTTGGCAGGCTGTAAATAGTGGGGTACCGCAAGGATCAGTGCTAGTGCCTCAGCTATTCACAATCTACACCAATGATTTGGATGAGGGGACCAAATGTAATATATCCAGGTTTACTGATGCAAGGAGGCTACAAGGGGATATAGACAGGCTAAGTGAGTGGGCAAGAACATGGCAAATGGAATATAATGGTAGGAAAAATAGAAAAGCAGAGTATTTTTTAAATGGTGAGAGATTGGGAAAGTTGGTGTTCAGAGGTACCTGGATGTCCTTGTGCACGAATCACTAAAGTTAACATGCAGGTACAGCAAGCAATTAGGAAAGCAAATGATATGTTGGCCTTTATTACAAGAGGATTTGAGTAATGAGTAAAGACGTCTTACTGCAATAATATAGGGCCCTGGTGAGACCACGCCTGGAGTATTGTGTACAGTTTTGGTCTCCTTAACTAAGGAAGGATATACTTGCCATAGAGGGAGTGCAACGAAGGTTCTCCAGACTGGTTCCTGGGATGGGGGGATTGTCCTATGAGGACGGATTGAGTTGACTAGCCCTATATTCTCTAGAGTTTAGAAGAATGAGAGGTGATTGCATTGAAGCATACAAAATTCTTACAGGGCTTGACAGGGTAGATGCAGGGAGGATGTTTCCCCTGGCTGGGGAGTCTAGAACTAGGGGTCACAGTCTCAGAATAAGGGGTCGGCCATTTAGGACTGAGATGAGGAGAAATTTCTTCACTCAGAGGGTGGTGAATCTTTAGAATTCTCTACCCCAGAGGGCTGTGGAGGCTCAGTCGTTGAGTATATTCAAGACAGAGATCGATGGATTTTTGAATATTAAGGGATTTAAGGGATATGGGGATAGTGCAGGAAAGTGGAGCTGAAGTAGAAGATCAGCCTTGATCTTATTGAATGGCGGAACAGGCTTGAAGGACCAAATGGTCTACTCCTGCTCCTATTTCTTATGTTCTCTTCCTCTAATGTAAATACAGACGCAAAATAACTATTCAACATGTCCGCCATTTCCTTATTGTCATTGACAATATTACCGTTATCAGTTTTCAAGGGGCCAACATTGCTCCTGACCACCCTCTTTTTCCTTATATAATTGTAAGAAATCTTTGTGTTGATTTTGAGATCCCTTGCAAGTTTCTTTTCATACTCCCTTTTTGTAGCTCTTACTGACTTTTTTGTGACCCTTTGCTGTTCTTTGTATCTTTCCCATTTGCCAAGATCATTGCTATTTTTTGCATTTTTGTATGCTTTTTCTTTTAGTTTTATGTTGTCTCTTACCTCTTTAGTCATCCATGACTGTTTTTTTGACAAGTAGAGCTCTTGCCCCTAAGGATTATAATCTGGTGCTGTATCACATTAAATTCTTTTTAGAATATCTCCCACTGATCTTCTGTCATTTACCCATTAACAGATTTGCCCAGTTTACTGTGGACAGTCTCTGTCTCATCGCATTGAAGTCAGCCTTACCTAAATCTAGAATCTTAGTAGCTGTTTCATGTTTCTCCCTTTCAAACACTACTTTGAACTCAATCATGTTAAGATCGCTATTAGATCAATGTTCACGCACCGTTAGGCTGTTAACTAAATCTGGCTCATTATATGATGACACCAAGCATTGATGCTTTGCTTTTTTATTCCCAGCTGTCAGCACACTTTTAGCTGTGTTTTCATTACTGATGGTGCATTCCTTTGCTAGTTATTTGCCATTTACCTCAATAAGTTCTGTAATATAACTGAAAGGGCTGGATTTTCCTCCACTATCCCAACCCCAAATCAGGCAGAATAGTGTCAGAATTGACAGTAAAGTGGAGAGGTGAAGCCTACTAGCACCTCCACACCCTGATCTCGATTTTCCTCCTTTCTGCCCCCAGAAAGGATATATTGGCCTTAAAAGGAGTACAGCGCAGATTCACCAGAATGTTTTGAAGGCTCTAAGGGTTAACTTATGAGAAGAGATTACATAAACTAGGCTTGTATTCACTAGAATATAGAAGGTAAAGGGTTGATCTGATTGAGGGTTTTAGCATTTTGAAAGGAATTGTTCGGGTAGATAGAGAGAAAGGAGGAGAAATTGGGTTCTGTAGTGCCCGTTTTTAGGCGCTAATCAGCCTCCTAAAGGTCGAGAATTGGGTCCTACATTGGTGTGCACACTTTCGACGGGAAGTGCGCTGGACAGTAGTTTGCGTGTGCACACACCACTGGCAGCATGCAGAGCAGATAGATTGTGACGTCAATCAGTGCACAACGCTGATTTGACACCAGCACTACCATTTTTGAACACCACGCTCCAGCCTACGCCCACTCTTAACCTCCCACAGCTAAACACGCATTCAATGGCATGAAGGACCCCCCACCTGCACTGCTTAAAGGGATGATGAACTACTTACAGATTAGTTGCTGGTTTATTTCTCCTGGCTGCTGGTACAATTCTACATGTTTTTGGAGCTTTCTTATACTTGTCTGAAGTTTCAATACTCTACAGGGAGTGGTGTGGCTGGTGCTCAAGTACTTTTTTGGTGGTTTAAAAACTTGTGCTGAAACAAATTACTTCCAGACGTGGGTGGCCTGGTAGGCCTTCCTCTTGGAATTGAGCATGACTGGAAAAATGAAGAGAGGCCACGCAGAGCAGGACGAGGGAGGAGGAGGAGAAGGGCTCTCAGCAGGAGGCCATATCTGCCCAGGGTCTTCAGGAAGCAATTCTCTTAACTAAACTACAGTGAGGAACAGTGCATGAGATGTTTTCGCTTCAATAACGAGGTTGTGGCTGAAATCTGCCAACTGCTGCAGCCACAACTGGAACCTCAAAGCAGGGCAAGGACCGCATTGCCTGTGGCTGTCAAGGGGACCATGTCTCTTAACGTTAATGCGTCTGGCTCCATCCAGGCTGCTGCTGAAGATATAAGCAACATCTTGCAGTTTGCAGTATACTGCTGCATAAGGGAGGTCACTGAGACTCTCTATACACAGAGAGACAGCTTCATCTCATTCCCTCTTGCCAGAGACAAGCAGGTGGAGCGAGCATGAGTGTTTGTTGGATTGCAGGCTTCCCCATGGTGCAGGGTGCCATTGACTGCACGTACATTGCTTTGTGTGCGCCTCATGTGAACTCGGCCATTTTCATGAACCAAAAGGGATTCCACTCCCTCAATGTGCAGCTGGCATGCAACCACAGGCAGCACATCAGGCAGGTGAATGCCCGTTATCTTGGCAGTAGTCATGATTCCTTCATTCTGCAGCAGTCTTCTATGCCACATGTATTAGACCCACCACGGCAAGTCAAAGGCTGGTACTGGGCAACAAGGTTTATCTACCATAACTCTGGTCTGGAACATTATAGAGCACACCATCGGCATCCTCAAGCAACGCTTCTGCTGCCTGGACCACTCTGGAGGAGCCCTACAGTACTTAGCTGAGCAGGTATGCTGCATGCTACACAACTTGGTCATTATGAGGGAACAACCCTTGCCACCACTTATCAGGAGAGAAGCTGCAGAGCAGGAGCACGAGGAAGAGGAGGAGGAGGAAGTGGAGAAGGAGCAAGTGCAACAGGAAGTGGAGGAACATGAAGAGGAAGGGAGAATACAACGTAGACAGCCCCTTTCTGCCCAGGGTCTATGTGATTAAATATTTCATGAGCGGTACTAGTAACCTCAAATACACCTCCCCATTCACCAACAGTCCCACACTCCACACCTTTCCTCTATGACTGACCATGACATCGTAGTCTTTCCAACAACACAAAAATAAAAGCCACCAGAAAATGTACATTCCAATCCAAATTTATAAATTAAATCATGACATAATGCATACAAAAATAAACTAATCACCCTTGTGCATTTCCTTAGTGCCTCTTTCCTGTGCCTTTGCCTCTCCTAGTGCTCCTTCGAGGTGCTTCCCCAATGTCTGCAGCATGGCTGACCTTGAATTGAGAAGACTGCAGATGGCCTTGGAGGGCAACCTCGAGCAACTCTGGACCTAAAAGGCCCGGCTTCAGACTGTATCATCTCAGCCTGGGGTGCAGCAGTCTGGGCTGGCTGGCTGACAGGCAATAGCAAAGGCACTGGTAGAGATGCAGGAGTGGGAGTACAAATGCAGTCATCCGGAGAGAGGACAGCAGGTTTGTGCTCCATAGTGCCACTGCCACACTCCCGGGGCGGTGCCTCAACATTACTAGTAACCTGTTGGAGAACAGATTGATGGACTGCTGTGATGCCCTGGAAAACTCCTTTGAACACTGGTATCCAGAGCCATGATGGCAGCAGTCTGAGCTTCCATGCAGCCCTCAGACCTTTGGTGGAAGCTGCTTGTGCTGCAATGGACGCTGTGACATCGGCTTCAGATGCTGCATCATGCTGGGTTCCACAGGTGTGCTGATGGAGCTGACCACCTGTTCCATGTTGGAAAGGATGGGGTCCAAGCTCTGCACAAATCCCTGTGCCAAGTTGGTGCTGGACTCCTCCATGCTCCTTGACATTGAGTGCAGGCTTTCTGGCAGGCTTTCCAGTGCACCAAGCATTTGGGTGTGTACACCCATCAGCCTTCTTCTGTAGCCTGGCCCATCGAAGTCCTCATCTGACTCCTCTGCAGCAGAACTAGTGTGTGACCTCGCCCTCCGGTGAGCTGGCACCTGCGCTATCCTTTCCTCCTGCCCTGGCTCCTGCCATCTTGTGCCCAGTGTCTCACCATGTCCAGGGCACTCCTCTATCCTAGCCTTTAAAATACTGGCAGTTTCAGTATCTGAGCTGGTAAGATCGAGTGAAGGTGTCTCTTCATCTTCACTGTCTTCTTCCTGTTCCTCCACTGACTGGGCAGGTTCCAGTTCTTGGATATCTGAAATGAAAAAGGGACAAGGATTGGGTTGTGGTGAGGGGAGAGGAGAAAGTAAGAAGTGTGTGCTTACACCATCGGAAGCTTCTAAGTCAGAAGAGATTGAGGAATGAGGGAGAAGTGGGATGAGAGGAGGAGGATTAGGTATGCGGATACTCTCATCATCAATTGCTTCAGCGCTGCCAGTGGCCATTCCCATGATGGCCAGTACTGTCTCCTCCATTGGGTGTAAAACATGCAGGCCGGGAAATTGAACCTGTTTGCGCCGGCCATTAAGGCCGGTTTGGAAGAAAAAATGGCGGCCCGCCTCGCTGTCCTCCCACTTCTGGCGCAGAATGCAGCGTCGCCATTTTGGGCAGGCCGGCAGCGCTGCCGTTGCCTGCACTCGCTCCAGATATTTAGATGAGCCAGGTTGTGATGTCAATGGTGTGCAACGCTGCATTGACGCACGACCTGGTATTTTGGACATCACCCCTCCTTTTAACGGCCTCTCCAAAGCACGCATGGCAGAACGTGCATGCAGCAGTACGACAGACCCCCTACCAGCGCTTCTTAAAGGGACACAAGCAACTTTCAGGTAAGTTTAGATTTTTGTTTTTGGACTGGTTTCTTTACATTTTATTGGTGTAGTGGCTTGGTGCAATACAATTAAAAAGTTGTTAAATTGTGAAGGGAGTGCAGGGAGTGCTGCTGGATGTTGCAAGGCTTTAGCTCTTAAAGGAAGGTCTCTGAGAACACCAATTTGCTCCCAGTCCTGGGGTTCTAGTTTCAGTCCAGCTTGGGCTGCAGCATGACAGGGAGATGGAGCAGAGGCAGCAAAGGGGACAAGCTGCTCGCAGAGGGAGGAGGAAGAGGAGGAGAAGGAAGAGGAAGAAGCAGAAGAGGAGAAAGCAGAAGAGGAGGGAAGCGGAAGGAAGGATGCAACCGCAAACAGCCCCTTTCTGGCCGGGATATCCGAGATCCAATCATTCACCTGCGGTACCAGTGAACACACTCTAATTAGAAACTTAGAACAGAGGAACATAGGAACAGGAGTAGGCCTTCAGCCCCTCAAGCCTGTTCCGCCATTCAATGAGATCATGGCTGATCTGCAACCTAACTCCATATACCCGCCTTTGGCCCATATCCCTTAATACCTTTGGTTAACAAGAGCTATCAATCTCAGATTTAAAATTAACAATTGATCTAGCATCAATTGCCATTTGCAGAAGAGAGTTTCCAAATTTCTACCACCCTTTGTGCGTAGAAATGTTTCCTAATTTCCCTCCTGAAAGGTCTGCTCTAATTTTAGACTATGCCTCCAGTTCTAGAATCCCAACCAGCGGAAATAGTTTCTCTCTATCTACCCTATCTGTTCCCTCTTAATATCTTCAAAACTTCAATCAGATCACCCCTTAACCTTCTAAATTCGAGGGAATACAACTTAATTTGTGTCATCTCTCCTTGTAACTTAACCCTTGAAGTCTAGGTATCATTCTGGTAAATCTATGCTGCACTCCCTCCAAGGCCAATATATCCTTCCTAAGGTGTGATGCCCAGAACTGCTCATTGTACTCCAGGTGTGATTTAACCAGGGCTTTGTATAGCTGCAGCATAACTTCTACCCCCTTGTACTCTAGTCACTCTAGATATAAAGGCCAGCATTCCATTAGCCTTTTTGATTATTTTCTGTACCTGTTCATGACATTTTAATGATCTATGTACCCTCAAGTCTCTTTGGACCTCCACTGTTTTTAGCTTTTCACCATTTAGACCTTTGTAGGTCCAAAGTGGATGACCTCACATTTTCCTACATTGAAATCCATCTGCCACAGTTTTTACCCATTCACTTAATCTATCAATATCCCTTTGTAATTTTATGCTTTCATCTACATGCCTACAATGCCACCCTATCTTTGTGTCGTCGTCAAATTTGGATATATGACTTTCTATGCTATCATCTAAGTCATTAATAAATACTGTGAATAGTTGAGGCCCCAACACAGATCCCTGCGGGACACCACTAGCCACATCCTGCCATTTAGAGAACCTACCCATTATCCCTATTCTCTGTCTCCTGTCGTTCAGCCAATATTCCTAATCAGGTCCATAATTTGCCTTCAATTCCATACCTTAGTTAACAGTCTCTTATGTGAGGACTTTATCAAATGCCTTCTGGAAGTCCATATAAATAATATCCATAGACATTCCCCTATCCACTACTTTAGTCTCCTCCTCAAAAAATTCAAGCAGGTTTGTCAGGCATGACCTACCCTTCACAAATCCATGCTGGCTCTCTCTGATCAACTGGAATTTTAAGGTGTTCAGTCACCCTATCCTTAATTATACACTCTAATAATTTCCCGACAAACAGATGTTAGGTTAACTGGTCTATAATTCCCTTGTATCCCTCTTTCACCATCTTAATAGTGGAGTGACATGCGCAATTTTCCAATTTAAAGGAATTGTACCCTGAATGGGGAGAACTTTGGAAGATTAGAATTAGGGCATCTGCAATGTACTCACCTACTTCGTTTAAAACCCAGGGATGGGAAACCATCTGGTCCTGGCGATTTGTCACTCTTTAGAGCCATTATTAGGGTGGTAGATGCTTGGAACTCCTTCCGCAAATGGCAATTGATGCTAGATCAATTGTTAATTTTAAATTCGAGATTGATAGATTTTTGTTAACTAAAGGTATTAAAGGATATGGGCAAAGGCGGGTATATGGAGTTAGGTCGGAGATCAGCCATGATCTCATTGAATGGCGGAACAGGCTTGAGGGGCTAAATGGCCTACTCCTGTTACTATGTTCCACTGTACCTATTTCAAATTTCAGCGCTGGAGCAATTGTGATTAATAATTCTGGATATGAATACACATCTGCACAGATACGATCAGAAGAGGTCATGGTAATTCACCGACATGAGATGCATTTAATGTGAATGATTTATGTCTTCACACTGTGCATTTGCAAACAAATGAAAAGAGAGTTTTACCAAACATTTTTTGGTGATGACTGCACCCCCTTTTAACACCTTCTAGTCCAACCTACAGGAAAAAATATGACAAGATAAAAGCTGTAAATAACCTTTACTGAACCAATTTTTACTCACTTTAATAGTCTGGCAGTATATGCTGGGCAGTCCCCATCAATCTCTCTCCTGTGCTTTAATACAGCCAGAGGTCATTGATTTATGGTTTTATTCAGGCTTATAAGACATTTATTGGCTTGTTACAGTCCAGACAACCAAACATGAGATACCTAATTTAACTCACTCCCTTCAATTTGCTTAGCCATTTACTGTAACATTGCAGACGAACACAAAGAGAAAAACTGAAACAGTAAATAAATGGTAGATTGGGTTGAGCAGTTTGCTCGCGGTACTTCTGAATTTTGTACTTACTTGACATACATTTAGAGCACAAGGAAAACAATTTGAGCAAAATTGTTCAAAAAGTAAGAAATATCCAAATATTTCTAACGAAGGAGCTTCGCCTGCCAAGAGAGCATGTTGGGAATTCTGGCGTGCGCCTGATCTGTGCTCCGGGCCGTGAAGTTGTGCATTAGAATGTGAGATTTTGTAAAGTGCCCCTTTAGTACCCACCATAAAGCCACTACGGGGAAGACTTCCGCTGCTCGCAGTTTATGGTGAATTTGGTAAATTTGTTCTTTATGCATGCACAAGACTTTGCTATAAACCGTGAACAGTGCAAATCTTCCACCTACAGGCTTGGGATATTTGTGTTAGAGGGGAAAATGGGCAAAAAGAAAGCCTGAAGACCAAGCTATATATTGAAAACTGCTTCTATCCTAAATTCCCATTAGGGGTAAAAGACCAGAAATTGCACAAATCCCAGGAGACAGTTCTAGCTTTAACATCTGGGAGCAGGGCATATGCTTTAGGGCAGAACATGGATCCACAGTGCCCTCAGTGGGACGTATGTATACTCTGAATCATATAGGTCCTCGTGCTGGTCCACATGAAGGCCCCAGGCAAAGAAAAGCAATGACAATGGATCCCAGCGGAATCCATCACCGTTATTATGTTTACCTCTCTGTTCCCAGAGGAGAATCACAAAACAAATTACAGTATGACTGTTCTCTACAGGCTATACACTTTGACAACCGCTGCCTCCATGGATTGGGTGCACGAGTTACACCAGTACGGACGTGGGTACACTTCCCCATTATTTAAATAACCTTGTCCCTGGGATTTAGGGCGGAGTCAGCAGCAAGCCAATGAGGAAAGAGGAATTTTCCGTCCCTCTGCACTCTTCTGCGGGTGCAATAGTGTCACATGAAATGGAGACCATCCTAGATCCAAATTACACCTGCAAAGTGGCCACAATGAGCTGCTCACTGCAGCCCGGCAGCATGTTTCCAGGTTTACATAGAATCTATAGCACAGAAACAGGCCATTTGGCCAAACTGGTCTATGCCGGGTTAATGGCCCACACAAGTGTCCTCCCACCCCTCTTCATATAACCCAATCAGCATATCCTTCAAATCCTTTCTGCCACTTGTGTTTATCTAGCTTCCCCTTAAATGCAGCTATGCTATTCGCCTCAACTAACTATCCCTTGTGGTAGCACGTTCCACATTCTTACCACTCTTTGCTAAAGAAGTTTCTCCTGAATTTCCTATTGGATTTATTAGTAACTATCTTATATTTATGACCTCTAGTTTTGGTCTCCCCACAAGTGGAAACATTTTCTCTACATCTACCCTATCAAAACTTTCATAATCTTAAAGACCTCTACAGGCCAACCTCAACCTTCTCTTTTCGAGAAAAAAGCCTCAGCCTTTCAGTTTTTTTTCCTGATAAGTATATCCTCTCAGTTCTGGTATCATCCTTGTGAATCCTTTTTGCACCTTCTTCAGTGCCTCTACATCCTTTTACAAAATCGAGAGAACCAGAACTGTGCACAGTATTTCAAGTGTGGTCTAACCAAGGTTTGATACACGTTAACAGAGCTTCTCTGCTTTTCAATTCTATCCCTGTAGAAATGAACCCCATGCATGGTTTGCTTCATCATGGCCTTCTTAACTATGTTGCTACTTTAGTGACTATGTGTATCTGTACCCCTAAATCCCTTTGCTCCTCTGCCTCATTTAAACTCTTATTATGTAAGTAGTATGCGGCCTCCTTATTCTTCCTACCAAAATGCGCCACCTCACACTTATCTATTTTAAATTCATTTGTCATTACATGCCCATTATGCAAGTTTATTAATGTCTTCTTGTCGTTTGTGTCACATTCTTCCTCTGTTTTAAACAACACACCCCCCAATTTGGTGTCATCTGCAAATTTTTTAAATTATACTTCTGATTCCCAAGTCCAAATCATTTTGAAAATTGTGAACAACAGTGGTCCTAGCGCCGACCCTGTGGAATGCCATTGTTCACCTTTTGTCAGTCTGGGCAGCTACCCATAACCCCCACTCTCTGTTTTCTGTAG